>CM070875.1:67402742-68127742 GCA_036365515.1 Torymus aiolomorphi | reverse complement strand
GGCGATTCGAAGGAAGAAAAAGAGCGAGCCTTGTTTCCGCTGTAGCCAAGTTGGTCACTGGCAAAGAGAGTGTGTGAACGCCGTAGGGAAGCAAAGCTGTGAGTAGCTAAGTAAATCTCTCGCCGCCATGACCGCCATAGAGGAACTAGAAGACGCCGATCTAGTCAAGCTCTCACATGAAGCTGGATACGCTCGGCCTGGATGTTGGAATTGTAGAGAATTCGGGCATGGGCTGACTGCTTGCCCTCGTCCCCGACAACGCGAATGTTATATGTGCGGCCAAGCAGACGCCACCATAGCTACTTGTCGTACGTGCTGTCAGGAGTGGAGGCAGCTCCTACTTCGTCGCCTAAGGTAGTAGGCCTAATATGTGATGTAGCTGATAGTAGATTATGTTCTTTCGAAGATGTCAACTGGTAGTAGAGAGAGCATAGTTAATAGGAAATGAACTCGATTCTGCCCTTCCCTTTTCATTTTGATTTCCTGCAATTAAAGCGAGTGTGTTCTTTTTCATTAAGCTAAAGTAAATCGCAATGAGTTGAGAAATTTAATTAAAGTCATCGTTTGGCTAAATTCTCTTACGTATTCGCGGTCACTTCAGCATGATCGATAGGTTGCCAGAAGACGGCTCAAAAAGAGCCTCCAAGGGATCGACCAGGTAAGACGTTGTTGTAGCAAGAGTCGCGAACGGACTCACGCGAGTTAGCTGTAGCTCGTGCTCCAGCTGTAGCTAGAGATAGGATAGCTTTCCGGCTCAAGCTAGCCGGCGGATGAAGAATTTGGTACAAGTGACGCGTGTATCTGGCGCCCGTAACATTGTATCTAATAGCAGTAACAAGATTTTACAAATAAAGATTTATTATTTTTGTTCTTTAAGTTGGATAAAAATAATAAAAAAAATTTTCCGGTTTGTTTTTCTGTTTCATACTAACTTGTGACGATATACTCGAATTCTCCGAATTGCTAAGTCGTCGCCCCCCTCCCCCAGCGAAAACAGTCGGCTCATATTACTTCTCATCATTCGCTTAATCTCTCACTCTCCGTTCGGACATTCGTCCCTGTCGCTAAAGCACGTTGCGCCTTTGTCTAATTCCCCTTCCACAGCAGCGTGCGGGAGCTCCGTCGCTGCCTCCCCTCACACGCCTTAATGCGGGAGACCGACCGGCGTCGTTGTTCTTCTCGCACCTTGACTTTCTCTCTCTCTCACGTCGCCATGCTGGCCGCATCGTGCTCGCCGAGACCTGTTGCGCAGGTCGACACCCACCGCGACATCGGGACGCGTCCGCCCCTCGCTTTCCAAGAACTCGATCAATTCGAACTTTACTACATTCACACTGAATTCGCACAATAACACTCCGCATGCAATTCGAACAATTTCAATTAACCGGCCCTTCGCGCACTTGCCTCTGTCGCACCTCTCTCCGAATTTCGTACGATATATCAATACTTTCTTACCTCTCTGAATTGTCTGTCGCTTCGCTGTCGCTCACCACCATGTCCTTCGCCGTCGTCTCCATCGCCACAACTCGCTCGTATGAGTCTTCCTCGTCCCTCGCTTCTCCTGGGCTCATAACCTGGGAGAATGATCCGCAGATGTGGAACTACACACGGTCGATAAACAAAAAGTACAATATGCAAATAAACTAAATCAAGAGACAGCACGCGTGTGCCCTGCTGCTGCTACAATTGAGCACTCAAAACTTCCGAGGAGAAGCGAGTAGCACGGCGCTCGCCTGGAACGCTGGCGCTTGGTACGGAGAGGCGCGAAGGGAGGGGCGTGGCAAGAGAGCGAGATGAGCGATTCCATCGCAGCTCAAAACTGCCCGCATTTCTAACAACTATAAAGAGCCGTCTTTTTACTGTTATCCCGCCCCGACTATAACCACAGTGCAATTGATTGTGATCTATGTGAAATCTGAAAATCTAAAATCAGGAAATACATTGAAATGACGGATTACCCAACGCATCATAGTTTCCAGAGATACTTTTGTAAAGTAGAGCGTCTACGTTTCCAGCGGAAGGCATCAATAAGAAGAGCGAGATTTGCAAGTGTTGACTCGACGGCTTCGCTTCATTATCGTAACCCGGAGATACCAGCGCCAATAAGCCAAAACGCGGAGACACCAATATCAATAAAACGAAATGAATAGCAGTATTAATCTGATTACTCATATACAAAATGATATAATTAACAGAGACTATAATTTCGATGATATTGTTGAACTAAACAAATGCATGGCTTTAGAAAAGGAAGTAATTTTAAATGTAAGTATAAGAGGTCTAAATGCTAACTTTAACATTTACTTGTTTTCCTAAAAAGCCTTGTGATAAAGCCATGCATAATTGTTTGCAGTGAAACCCGAAAACTAGTACACCCTGAATCATTTAACATTACTGGGTACAAAATGTACTATAATAATAGTTATATTAATCTAAATGATGGCCTGGTAGTTTACATAAGTGACTACATTATTGAAACGACGGAAGTTATAGATATTAATCATCATAAAATAATAAATTCTAAAATTGCAATTCAAAACAATAGAGAAATAATATTATCTACACTATATATATATAGATCACACGATATAAAAAAACGGATTTCTTTTTAAACTTCAAAAAATTAATATTGCATAACTCCAAATATAAAAATAATCCGATTATGGGAGATTTCAACTTTGATATTTCAAATCAAGCTACGCTCAATCAAGTTTATATATACTCTTAGAGCATGGCTATTGTCCAGGCTTTTGTAATATTACTAGACCATCTGATAAAACATGCAATTCAGGAACTTGTATAGACAATGTTTTTTTAAACTAGATAAAATAGCCTATAGAACATTTCGTATACCACTTACAGACCATTTTCTACTTTTTATGTCAATAAATGAGATAAGAACAACTGAAACTATAAATAACATAGAGCGTAAAAATTATAGTAAACTCACAGTCAGTATAGCTGCGGATTCAATAAACTGAAGTGAATTGTCACTAATAAATGATCCGAATATAGCTTTAAATAATCTTATTGATAAAATAAAAATATGTCTATGCAAAGCTGAATATACTAAAAATGCTAATAAAAATAACAACATGACACCTAGGAAAAATTGAATAACTATGGCAATTATGAACTCTTGTAGTAACAATGAAAAACTATATAAATTATGGAAAAAAGATCCTAATAATACTAGAAAAAGAGAAGAATATAAGAAATTTACCAATATCCTAAACAATATTACAAATAAAGCAAAAGAATTATATCATAAAAAACAAATAGAATCTAGCATGAATAATCCTAAGAGTATATGGAATGGGATAAATCGAAAAATTGGAAAAAATCGTAAAAGAAATAATAACACTAACTATTTAACTGATAGCAATAAGAAAATATCTGATCCTGTAGATATTGCAGAGCACTTGAACAAATTTTTTTGTAACATTGGCAAAAAGCTAAGTGATAAAATGAGATCCCCGATAAATGGGAAAATTAAACTCCCTACAATGAACAGCAAAACTATATTCTTGAAGCCAACTAAACACGAGGAAATTTCAAATATTATCTGCAAAATGGAAAACAAAAATGGTGGTATTGATAATATCAACGGCAAAAGATTGAAAACTCTGGTTGAACATCTAGCAGAACCCCTAGCATACATTTTTAACCTCTGTATAGATAAGGCCACCTGGCCAAATGCTCTGAAAACAACAGAACTTATACCTATACATAAAACAAAAGAAAAACATATCGCCACAAACTACAGACCCATAGTACTTATTTCGAATCTAGCGAAAATATTAGAAAAAATCATACACAATAGAATAACAATAACAATCATACACATAGAATATGGTTTCAGGAAAAGTAAAAGTACAAAAGATACTCTATCCCTAATATCAAACGTAATATATGGTAATTTAGACAGGAGCACTCTTATCGCCACAACTTTCCTGGAACTCGCCAAAGCGTTTGATACGGTAAACCATGAAATATTACTACATAAACTATACAATTAGAAAATTAGAGGAAGTACCTGGAGTCGAGACTCAGCCCTCGTTGAATGAGCACATGTGTTTACAAGCGCTCCTGGCCGCACCGGAATATCGACAAGTCACGTGTTTAATACTGCTCAGGGCTTAAGAGCCCAAAATTTCTCGGCATTCTCGCGAGTACAAAAAGTGACCTAGTTATGTCTCAATTAGATAAAAGTCAACAGGTCCAAAGCTCCTCTAAAGTTTTTTCATACGAGGTTACAGCAACGAGAAGTGCAAGCTATGCATCAATCACCCAGAATGAATTCCCGAAACGCGATCAAGGACTAATTGTGAACTGTGTAGGGGGATTGAATTTAACAGATTATACATGTGCAGTAGGCGACCTTGTGGATAAAAAGAATATCCTGTATGTTACAAGAATATTCAACAATAGAGTACGTTTATATCTTTCTACTAAAGAATTGATAGAAGACTTGACTAGTAAATACAAGTTTCTACAGATCGGGGATATACAAGCTCCAATCAGATCTCTAACTACCAAAAATCAGAGAGTTTTATTTTCAAATGTTACACTTCCCATAACACAGAGTATTAGAAGACATTTTAGACTGCTTAAACATAAAATATCATGCCCCCATCACTACGCTCAACGCCTCCTTTTCGAAAAATGGACTTCCTCATATTCTAAGTGCAAGGCAGCGGCAAACCTATATCGATGTGAACGATATAGAAAAATTACCAGATCTCATACAATAAAAATAATTTACGAAGAAATTACGTACTATATTTATCCGAGTACAGGCCAACTTAAATGTTACGCATGTATAATGTACGGTCACGTTATTAAACGTGAACATTGCTCGGACAAGAAGAAATTGATACTGACAACAATAAACAAACCCAAAACCCTGTACTGATAGAGAAAAATTCCGGAAATTTATCGATGGCAAATTAGGTGGCAAGTGATAATAGTATAACTCCGAATAACACAACAAATGAAGAAATCGTCAACGCAATAAAGCCCTTAAGCCCTCAATACAAGAAGCTTCGTCTCTACCAGAAATGCCTCCTCCAACCTGCTCAAAAAGGCCCAAGGGTTCAGTATCTTCAACAAGCACAGATAACGGAGAAAAACTTAAACCAACAATAAAAAGACACAAGCACACTGAAAATGTTCCGACCAATATGGAATCCTCCTTATTATTTGACTCTTTAAAACCTGCAGTAGAACTTATTCAAGAAAGTACTAAGGCTTATCCCATGGACCTAAATACAGTCGCTGAATTTTTACAGCAGTACTATGATAAAAGAAATATTGCGCTGAAATACACCAACGACAAGGATTCTCTCATCATCATGCTATCGGACATACACAACGTCACCCTAGACAAAAATCTTAGAGGACGTATCAATTGAATCATTAAGCGTTTAAAGAAGAAAAAAGATAACAAAGATGACACTGATGACTCTCATAGCTCCCTTGAGGACGTACACATGTCTACTTCATAGATATAAAAACTCAAGCAAAAAATATTCTAAAATTGCTAGTATAAAAAAAACTCAATTCGCTAAAGTTTCTTTTCTGGAACATCAGAAACTTAAACAAGAGATTTCAAAAACTACCCGCACTTCTCTCCAACTTGGATGTATTCATATGTGTCGAATCCTGGTTAAGAACAGGCAAGGACTACGAGAAGAAGATAAACTATCCAGGCTTTTACACATTTTGAAAGGACAGACTTGACTCAAGAGGCGGAGACATAGATATCATGGTACGAAAAATTATTGCATACGTTGAAATTAAACATACAATGTCTCCAGACACATCCGTGGAGTTGTGCGGTATCAGAAACACGAACACCATTCCGTCTCGTGATTTAATTGTCTGTTACAGAACGCCGGGTTCTACATTAACACAAGCTCAATGGGACATGATTGTCAACAGCATAAATAATAACAATCATTGCATACTAGTCGATTTTAACGCCCACAATTAAGTCTGGAAGTGCACAAGTACAACCACAAACGGTGAAAGATTTAACAACAGTATTGACACTCATGATCTATTAGTGCTTAACGATAACACAAAGACTCACATAAATATACACAGCGGTGCGAAATTCAATCTAGATCTCATAATTTCTACCCTAAACATCTGCGAAAAAATTAATGTAACAGTTCTTAACGATCTGCACGGCTCGGACCACTTCCCAGTACTTTTTGATATCCAAATTAACAAAAACCTTTATACAAGAAAAACGTTTAAACTCAAAACCATTCGCACTGACTGGACAAAATTCACCATGAAGCTTGATGAAAAATAGAACGAAGTTTTGCTTAATAACTACAACATCCTACCTCCTAGTAAGAAATATGAATATGTTGTAAACATCGTAACGAACACATTAATAAACAGCAATCCCAAAGCTCACTCAAATAATTTTAAAAGAAAAACCGTTAATAATCCAGCTCCACGGTGCAATGACCAATGCAACAAGATGAAAAAAACGCGTAAAGACCCTTATGCGAAGTGGGAAACTAGCAGGTGCCTGTCCGATCTCATCGACTACAAAAGAGCTCACGCGCTAGCTACTAAAACTTTTAAAACTAAAAAAAAAGAATAATTCAAGCGTTTCTCCGAGTCTATTGATTACAGAATTGATAAAAATATATTTGAGAAAAATGCAAAATTTTGAAGAATATGTGCATCAAAATTAACCCAACGCATACTTCAGAAAACCTGCATCAATCACAGGATAACAATTCATCTTTATATACTCATACAATTGACAATAACCACAATATCGATTTTTCTAATATAAAAATACTTGGCACAGAATGTAATAGAGGAAAAAGACTTTTTTCAGAAGCTATTTTTATACACACACAGAAGAACTATATGAATAAACAATTCGAAATTAGTAAATTAGCTAAGGAATATACATCTTTAATTAACAACTGTGAATTTATGCGTTTACATTAGTATATTTCTGATACGTAACTAAGTATTTTGAATTCAACGTTTACATGTATCCGTCTCTTTATTTATTCTCATTACACGCACACAGACGTAATATCCTACTTTGCAAAGTAACATTCGAACCATTGACTCGTGGAATACCATTCCGCTAAAGTAACTTGTGACTATTACATTTCTATGTAAGTAATTTTTAGATAATTGTTGTAAAATCATCAAATGGAAAAAAACGTGTTGTATTTTAAGCTTGTTGTGTACAATATTTTGTAGCCCTGAGGAGGAGAGGTTCAATAAACTCTCGAAACGTCGGAAATAACTGTGTTTTTTATTTCATTTACCACTGGTAGTATGGCCATTAATATCCACTAATAACAATTGATAATAAACATTAAATAAAATACATTAAATGTAAATAGTACACACTGCACCTGTGCTAGAGCCGTCTCCGTTATCGGTATTTTTCATATCTATGCTTTATACATTTTATCCTTTCTCCGACTCCTATATCGGGCGTATTCGAGTATTTATCTTTATTTATATGTTATAACAAAATTAGAGTACAGTTTGTTGTAGCATGTTGCCAAAATTTTCAACATCTCTGTCGTATATTATAAATGTTAATAACAGTTAATAACTTATTTTAGAATTTGTTTATTTCGTCCACAATTAATTAATAAGAAATATTTACGTGATTTTCGTGAACAATACTTTATTATAAAATCGACGTTTCGGTGGTCACATTTTGCCACCCCCTTCAGACTAAACCTTGTTTACAAGAATATAAAACATACCAACAGTAAAAGTCATATTTCATGTACATTAAAAAAAAATTAACAATAAGAGATAAAATTACTCACTGTAGTCAATTACATGTAGAAACACATCAGTAAATTGTTAACAGAATTCCTGATACGGCGCATTATTTAAGAACAAAGGTATTAATAATTATGAAAGATAGAATATGCACAGAAATTAATAAGTTTAAGTAGTTACTTGTCTGTAGTATTACTTGTCTGTAGTATGACTTTTACTGTTGGTATGTTTTATATTGTTGTAAACAAGGTTTAGCCTGAAGAGGGTGGCAAAATGTGACCACCGAAACGTCGCTTTTGCAAGTGAGGGTGCGCGCGTGCGTACATGTGTGTGCGTGCGTGCGTGTGTGCGTGCGTGCATGTGTGCGTGTGCGTGCGCGTGTGCGTGTGTGTCTGCGTATGCGTGAACTCTTTATATCTGGGAAACGAATTGACCGATTTTCGTCGGACAAAGACTATTCTCTTCATCTCGCGAAAAAAACTCGGTACCCTGATTTATTAGAGTTTTAATAGATTTTTTTTTCTATAAACAAAAAACGATTTTGATTTTTTTTTATCGACTTAAATTTTTAACCACTTAATAAACTCTTTAAAGATTATATTTAATTAAAATTTCAAGAGATTATCTTCGTTTTTTTAAAAAAAAAAAGGGTTTTATACATTTACCTGCATTTATTTACATTTTAAAATTCTTGCTAGAGTTGCAATTAATTAAACTATTATTAACTAATAATAATAATAATAATACTTAATTATTAATTCGTAATTAAGTTAACGAATAATATTTGAGAATTATATTTCTGAACGATATTTTGAATGATATTTGAGAAGAATTAATAATTTGTAATTAATTAAACTATTATTAACTAATTAACTATAGTAATAATAGTACACACTGCAACCGTGCTAGAGTCCTCTCTAATGCCTTCTTTCCTAAATCTATTTGCATTTTATTTCCCTTCCTCTCTAATTTTTAATTATTCTATTCTGCCCCTTTCCCATTTCGAAGCTGCGAAATTTGAGATATTATATCGGAATATATACACTTTGATAAAACAAATCACCATCAAAAAACATTGTGATAAATAATAAACTAAAATCACTTCAATGCCAATTAAAATATTTATTAACAATAATAACAATTATGAATTATTAATTTGTAATTAATTAAACTATTATTGTAATCGAATTAAGGCAGCTTGGGAGCGAGAATTGGTCACATTATCAAAATTTTTTTTCAGATGTTATAATGTAAGAAACGGCATCATATAAAAATATGGATCTTAAAGTAACCAACAAAAGTTTTACCGACGAAATTTTAATATTGCACAAGTAGTTATATTTTAATAAATAAATTATCTAATTTGTTTAATTTCAAATTGGAAGGATTGACATTGACTAAATAAAATATATTCATTGTAAATAGTACACCCTGCATCCGTGCTCTTCACTGTCTCCTTTCCTAAATCTATGCTTTTTATTTCCCATGCTTTCCTCTATAGGCCGCATTCAAGATCTATTTACCTCTATTTCTATGTTACAATGAAGTTTGTTGTTCAGAATTAACATCTTAACAAAATAGTTAACAGTATACATTAAAAAATACATTTATGTTATGATTTACATTACACAATTACTGTAGTCGACTCAAGAGAATACAGCTGCATTGTAGGCACGCGTAGCGCGCTCAACATTCTAGTATTTACTTAATTGGCTAATTAGATCTGGTACCGGTAAAGTTTCTACCCACACTGTGATTCTAATACCATATTGTGGTTCGAATCGTTGGGTTTCATTCAAAATATTCTCTGCTGTGCGTTCCATTGTTTACCTTTAATCAGAATTTAAAATTTCGAAAATTCACAAATTCAAGTATCAGGGATTATTTAGTTATTGCTGATGAAATGTTTCCAAAACAAGCGGATAAATATTAAGTCGTACCGGAAATTATTTTAAAGGCCAATTCGTTTATTATTTAAATAATCACGGAACAACGTAAAAGCTATTAACTACATTTAGTTATCGGCAAAAGTATGCTAATGGAGCGCACTTTATTTAACTCGGTAAATTAGAATTGAAAGAGATATTGACGAACTACTATGTACTATTAAGAATTTAAGTTACGATACGATATGAAATCAACAATCAAAACTATTTACGAATAATTTCGACCTTAGTTTTAATTAACGCGTATAAGTTAATTAAGTAACCAACAGATATTAACTAAACTAGGAAAACATACAATTTACGAGGTAACATTTGATCATTAATTGTAGTTGACTTTATCACCCATGTTCATTGTATTTCTTAAGGGAATCAATGAAATAATGAGTACACAAGATAATTTAATTCATTCTGTGCAACGTTTCTGTAATACAATTATTACTTTTATCAAGCACATATTATTTGGTGTAGTCAAGGGTATAAAGTATGGAATAATTATAAGCACAAGTATTGATCTCCAGCCCTTCTGGACTGGTTCCGCCGCTACAGTTTCCGCGCTCTCGGTGCGGGTGCCCTCGCGACAGTCGCTGAGCCCTATGCCTATACCCTATACAGACGCTTGGCTCTCCCGTGCGCTGCGCCGCCTCCGCCACCACGAGCATCGGCCCTGCTGTTATTAGTCTAGGAGCTGGGTACCGTCCCGTATGCAATAATATGTCCCCGGATAAAAACAGTTGTTTCTTATAGATTTTGACCCGTAGAATCCGAATATCGAGGTCAAAATTCAAAGAAAGTGGTAGAAATTGTTTAAAATGCAATTGTTTAAACAAATAGTAATAAATATTTTTTTTGCCCGGAATATTTTTTTCCTGAAAATTTAACTCATTTTAAAGAACACGTCTATTTGCAAAATCTCTATAAACTCAAAATTTGAAAAGTTATGAATTCTTGAAATTTGATTTTTACATTTTTTTTGCAACTTTGATTAAAAATAACTTTGAAAAAAGGACTTTTTTTTTAATCAAAGTTTCCTCTTATTCTTTGAGATAAAAACTACCATATTCATTTGCATTATTTTAAGTTTTCCGTTATTAACTATTTGTTTCGTTATTTAACAAATACTACTTTTTCGATATTTCCTAGTGCTATTTCAGTACACGGTTGGAGTAACGCGCGCATTCAGGGCTTTTCAAAATCATTATATTTGGAAGTTAAACTAATATTTGACAATTGGTGCGATAGCAAATCATTTTTAATGTTTACTAAATAAACAACTTATTGTTTAAACAAAAAAAATGCTCAACATATGACTTTTTAATACATAATAATATATATAGTTCGTTTACTTAAAAATATGAAATTAAGGTAATGTCACGAAATAATTTAAACGTTAATAAAACATTAATAATTAAATTAAAAACAAATATTTAATTTAAAATAGAAAATATAAATACATGTATAAAAATGAATAACTAAGTAAAATATAATATTATTATTGGTCCTCCAAAAAGTTTGAATTTTATTACCACCTACAGACAGATCCTGAAAAGACCGCAGCCCTTAAGGCTCTGACCGAACCTAGAAATGTGCGGGAGCTAAGACGGTTCACAGGGATAGTATCCTGGTACAGACGTTTTATTTCCAATGCCTCCACTATAACTGCTCCATTGAATAAATTAACGCAGAAAAAGGCCAAATGGCACTGGGGGGAAGAACAGCAGAAAGCCTTTGAAGAATTAAAGTATAAACTCACGCATGCACCCGTCTTAGCCTGCCCAGATTTTTCTCAACCTTTTGTATTACAGACCGATGCGAGTGATGAAGGGTTAGGAGCAATGCTGACCCAGACTGTAGACGACAAGGAACGAGTGATCGCCTATGCCAGTCGTTCCTTGACTAGCCCGGAGCGAAACTACTCCGCAACGGAGAAAGAGTGTCTGGCAGTGAAATGGGGCATCTGGAAAATGAGAGAATATTTGAAGGGTTATCATTTACCGTCCTTACTGACTACCAGTCCTTAAAATGGCTTCGGAAGATTGATAACCACTCCGGTCGTCTTGCCAGATGGGCCATTGTATTAAGTCAGTGGGATTATGTTGTACATTATAGACGCGGCTCCGAGGATCATATCGCCGACGCACTGTCACGCCAACCGCTCTCTTTGTGTACCTTAACATCGAGACATCCCGAATTGTGGCATACAAACACTTTTGCCGGGCGCGAACCAATCCTCAGAGCTTCCAGGAGTATTGCATACAAAACGGCCGTTTATTTAGGCATATATTATATACTCTAGACTTTAATGAATACTCTGAAAACGAAGCTTGGAAACTATGCATCCCAGCAGGAAACAAAGCACGCGTGCTACGAGAAGCCCACGATGACCCCACCGCACCGATACCCCAGTCACCGACGCCCTCAACATCAGCCGCGACGCAGACGCCACCACCGGCACTCCGCCCAACGTCATCCACACCGTCACCTATGCAAGAGGAGTCCACATCCTTATCGAATACGGGGGAACCTCCTCGGAAGTGCGACACCACCCGGGTAATGCCTCGCGTCACCCACACGTTACCCGATGGGGTCACGGTAAACGTCCCGGTGGAGGTCAAGAAGTACGTGGTTTGGTACAACGGCATTAAACGCCTCCTCCGTCTGGTGCCCGACACCGGAGAAATTCGACACATAGGACCTGCACGACCGGTGAGTTTGCGCAGAACTTCGTTCTCTCGAAGAAGGGGGGATGTGCAACGAAGGCTCCGTTGTTAAATTCCGCTCCTTCGTTGCTAAATCACCGCGTCATGGTAGGTTAGATTTGCACGGCGAAAAGTCGCCGAGTCATAGGTGTCGTTTAGGTTAGTAATTAACTCGCGCGCGGGCGAACGCGGCCTGCTTCGCGCAGGCGCGCCACAACTTCGACGCGCGCAGCAAGTCGCGCAGAAACGACCATGCCGCCGCCACAACCGCGCGCGCAGCTTTGCGCGGGAAAATTAGCGTATATAAATGCGGCACTCTCCAGTGTGAGGCAGACCTTTACCGACCGTTCTCCAGTCTCCATCCTCACTAGTCACCCTTTAGCAATGTGCACACAGAGGCTAATTCATCTCAACACTCCGTTTTCATTATTTCCTTGCCGCCGCGTTACCGAGTGCGACGACCGATCCGTCTTCGACGTCGACCGCAGCCTTAGAAAGTTCGGAGCACACGTCTATCCTCTCCGCCATGAACTATCTGGTACCTAGACGAGCTTACACGAGTTGTCCACGAACCATACAACAGACCTAGATTGACCTACTCTCTCCGAAATTGCCGCTGACTCTAACGTCGTGCACACACGTCGCTAGGGTCAGAGTGACTCCTGGAATACGAGCACCAGCTACAACGTGCACACACGTGTAACTGGGGGTTCCTAGACTGTCCGGAATAGGAACGTTGAAGGACTAGGACTCATTCCTTCCCTACGATCGGGCACACACAGAGTAGGTCAGGATAGTCCCGGAACGGTGCAGTTTCACTGGTGATCGTGCACACACGGCACCAGGGGAACGCGAATCTATCCAGACCCGTAATCTCCAGGAACAACGGAACACGAGATGTCCCTACCGCCGTGCACACACGGGGTAGGAACATACGAGTTCCCCGGGGTTAAACTCACCCAGGGTTCGTGCACACACGTCCCTAGGAGAGTGACACCGTTCGTAGACGTCGGAACACCGGAACCAGCGGCGTCCCTGCCATCGTGCACACACGGGGCAGGAAAGAACTGGCTCCTGGATGAATCCTCGCCTTGGCCTCGTGCACACACGTGTCTAGGCGAGTAGCTGACACGTCCCTAGACGGCGGAACACGGAACACCCTCGCTACTGACGTACTGACGCTACAAAGACCGTTCTCCCCGACTATCTCCAGATTGCACATTGTAACCACCCTGCATTCGATACCTGTTGTCGGAAAAACCGCCCACCGCGAGAGGGCGTTAGCGTGCGGACTGTAATAACGATCCGTAGTAAGTGCGTTTTCTGGTCTTGTGCGTTTCAAATGCGCTTAACCTACGGCGTGGCAGACGACCTAACCACTTTTGTTATTATTATTACCAATTATTGTTTACACTGTTTATACTCTCTTACTTCGTAACTAAACATATATTTTTGTTATTTCTTTTTGCTAAAATAGTATCTTCTAAGTTCATTCAAGCCACCTGAACCTCCTTACCCCCCCCCCCCAGTGGACTCTGGAAAACTATTGAGCGTCCAATAAAAACTTATTGTTTATTTAGTAAACATTAAAATTGATTTACCATCGCACCAATGGTCAAGTATTAGTTTAACTTTCAAATATAATGATTTTGAAAAGCCCTGAATGCGCGCGTTACTCCAACCGTGTACTGAAATAGCACTAGGAAATATCGAAAAAGTAGCATTTGTTAAATAACGAAAAAAATAGTTAATAACGGAAAACTTAATATAATGCAAATGAATATGCACTGAGAGAAATGTTGTAGTAAAATTTATTATAAACATAAGAAAAATTACTATATTTTGTAGGAACGGAGGGACAAATCGAAATTATAACAATTTTTGCTATGCAACATAGTAATTTTTATGAATGACCTTAAATTTCAAAAAATTAAATTTTTTCTCGTTCTTCCTGTTTTCAGAACTATTTTCAGACTCTAATCATACAATATTTAATGTGAAAATAAATTAAAATGAGAAATAAAAATATTTTTTTTACGAACGTTGGGATCGAACCTGCAACCTTCATCGCGGCAATCGGACGCGCTAACCACTTACCCAAATAGGATTCTTGAGTGTAAAATTTTGGAACTTGTACATGTCAAACCATCGATTTCAAGAAAATTTCAGATAATATTAAATAATGACAATAAATAACTTTGATATCACAAAGAAACTTATCATTAATGTGCATAATATAAAAATAAAATAATTGAAGTAAGGTTTTGAATGTTTTGTAAACTTAAAAGCAACAAAGTCAAATTCCCGTAGAAACATAACCTCAATCAGACACGTGGGCGCCTTGATCTGCGTAGAAAGTACTAATATTGTAGCAATTTTTACTATGTTGGATAGCAAACTTTCTTATGGCCTGTAGCAATTTTTGAATATGGCACTTTTTACTATGTTTATAGTAATTTTTAATACGCTACAAAATAAAATTTATACGCTACAAAATAAAATTTAAACGCTACAAAATAAAATTTATATTCTATTCTAATAAAAATTAAAAGCATATATTTTAAATTTTATTATATCACAGTTTTTGCTATGTGTATAGCAATTTTTCTTTTATTTCGTAATACTTTCTAATCAACAACTGTCATAAAAATTACAAGAAATTTTGTAATTATTCATACAATTATAATAAAAATGCAGCATAAAGTGTATTTGTCTCACCCTTCCTATACTTTATAGTAATTTTTATTACAGTTATAATAAAATTTACTACAACATTTTTCTCAGTGTGGTAGTTTTTATCTCAAAGAATAAGAGGAAACTTTCATTTTAAAAAAAAAAGTTCTTTTTTTTTTAAGTTATTGTTAAGCAAAGTTGCAAAAAAAATGTAAAAATCAAATTTAAAAAATTCATAACTTTTTAAATATTGAATTTATAGAGATTTTGCAAATAGACGTGTTCTTTAAAATGAGCTAAATTTGCAGGAAAAGATACTCCGGGGCAAAAAAAAATATTTATTATTATTTGTTTAAACAATTGCATTGTAAACAATTTCTACAACTTTCTTCGAATTTTAACCTCGATATTCGGATTCTACGGGTCAAAATCTATAAGAAAAAACTGTTTTTATCCGGGGACATTTTATTGCATACGGAACGGTACCCATGTCATAGACTATCCGTCGTCTGCGCTCTCTACGTCTATGCGCTATCACTATCTCTCCGCTGCTCCCGCGCTGTTGGTCTCCTATACCTATAGCTTGCGGCTGGCTCTCGTGTTTTTTCCAGTTGCGTGCGGTACCGACTTTGCTCGACCGGCTAGGTGTTTATGTTTCTGCGCGTTCCGACTTCCGTTGACTTTGTTGTCGTCGCGAGCTATCTAACATGCGTTCAGACTATAATCTCTTTCGAAAACTTTTGAGTTTACGAATATTATTAGTTTTGAAAATTCCGTACCGAATTTTATTTTGAAAGCCATTACACAGCTCGTGTGTTTAAATTATTGGTTTGCGTCGCTTGAAATTTTACACTTTTGTCGAAACGGTTACGAATCTAACTCCTATTTTCTTTGCGTTTCAACCCTTTCCACTCCCGACCGCGAGCAACAGATTAACTGTACTAGTATGAATTTAAATGCAAAACTTCAAATTGACACGTAAACAAAAAATTTTTCCGGTACTATCGCAATTCTAGAATATCACACTTTTATCGCAACGTTTAAAAAACCCGGTTGAGGCGCCATTTGCCATGTAGTGACTTGCTATTCTCTCAACATTTACTTTAATAATAGACAAACAATATCATTACTTCATGTACAATTATTGTACCGAACTTACATCAATTATGGTACTTCTGTACCGGCTAGTAAATATACAGTTACGGGAGTTTCGGGCATATTGAAATATGCGATACAAGTCGAACTATGCACATGCGCAAGCCAAATAATGTTCTCCTATCTTTTGGAGTTTTGCTCGTCGGTGACGCTGACGGCAAGGCTCCACCATGACCCTCGGCTCGCTCGCGGTCACACACACATGCACACTTCGCTCAGAACTCTACGCGAGAGTCTCGCTGAGCTTCGTGAAATCAAGTGGCAGATAGAATAATAACAATTATTGACGGAAGGCCGTAAATAAAAAGTACCGTTAAATAAACTAAGATGTCTCTTAGAAAAAACTATTGAAGGCGTGTGTAGCTAGTCTCGCGGTTCGGCAGAGAGTGAGCGCCCTTCGCCCTGTCGCTCGCTCCCTCGGTGATTGGAGCGCTGTCGTCAGGTCGCAGCTCGGCATGTCCAGCCGGCACAATCGGCATGTCTCGGTTTAGCCCTTTTTAATAGCAGCAGCAGCAGCAGGCTTTTGGTATAACTAGGCCAAGGCCATTTAGTATGCAGCATTTACATGCCTCGAGACATTCCTTTTGACTCCACGCCTCAGGAACTGAAGACTCTCAGCTGCTATTGTATAGGCGGGGCTCTGGTGACTCTTCTTTGTACATTCCGGAACGTTCATATTTCGCGCGTCTCACGTGTCTCACGTTGTCCCGGTACTCATACATACTCACCCGCACAGACACACACATAGCCGTAACGTAGCCCTGACTTCACCTCGCCAGACTCTCATCCACTATATATATATGGGAGCGTCCAGCAGAAACGGGCCACCGAGCGCGCGCGGTGCCTTTTTTCGTGTAAAAGGCGCTCTGTTTAACTCGCTCATAATCGTATGCTGCGTCTTTGAAAAAAAAACCAAGGACCTATATCGATAGATTTTTTTCTGCTCTTTCCAATTGCGTCATTGTTTTTATTGCGAAACGCGTTCTTCCGTGCACTTAAACATGCCGTACACACGGACGCGGGGGGCTCGCGCGGATCCTCGGCGCTGTCTTTTTCATGTTGTTACTTTTAAACCCTTTATTTCTCCAACTTCTTCAAGATAGGGTTTTGAAGCTTAAGAGTTGTACTTTCCAATGGTGTAGTTTATTTTGAAAAAAAACATGATATACTTTGAGAAAAATGGCTTTCAATATTCAACTCGACTTTTCGTCCGGAAGAAAGCGTTTCGCAATAAAAACAATGGCACCATTGGAAAGAGCAGGAAAAAATCTATCGATATAGGTCCTTGGTTTTTTTTTCAAAGACGCACCATACGATTATGAACGAGTTAAACAGAGCGCCTTTTACGCGAAAAAAGGCACCGCGCGCGCTCGGTGGCCCGTTTCTGATGGACGCTCCCATATATAACTCTCATAGCGGATTATTTAAAATCCATGAGGATTGTATTCCATGTGGGTTATTGAAAATTCATGTGGATTATTTAATATTCAGGTGGATTACTGAAAATCCATGTGGTTTCTCAAAAATTTCCCCGATTTGAAAAACCTACACGGATTCAACAAAATCTGCATGGAATTCAATAAGTCCCCGTGTATCCCAACAAATCCACATGGATTCCAACAAATCCACATCCCGGTTCCTGACTCTTCACTACATCTATTTATTTTTAACATATAACATGTGAGATAGTAATATAAGAATTTATTTACTTGGCATAACCTGCTGAAAAATCGCACGTGAGAACTTACGTCAAAATCTAACCTGACCAAAATCTTCTAAGTTTTTACGAAACTTCAGAAAAAAACTATTCTGAATAACTCGTAGAAATATATTATTATTGTAAATTAAGGATATAACTGTAATTAAAATAATAGTAACATACCTGTAACATTGGAATAAGATAATAAGATAATTAATGATATTATACTGAATGTGGAGAAAGGAGAAATGATGGTGAACGGGTCTCGTGCTCGCGCTACTCGATGCCGACCCATGTTAGCAAAATCACCAGAGACCGGCGCCGAACACGCCCATGTGTACTCGATATTAGCAGCTACCAAGAACGGTCACGACGGTGAAGGCAACAGCGCGAGAATGCGTCGTCTTGTCAATGATGTCTCCGTTGATAGAACTCATCTGAAATTTCACGCCAAGACTCATGTAACAAAAAAAGTCCAAAGTATTATTTACAAGTTGAGTTGTCATTAAATGTTTTGTCTAATTTTGATTCACTCATTTTAACTAGACTCATCACTTTTATCAGGATCACTATTGTCATTATATAGTATATAAATATAAACTTTCGTAAACACATTTGGAAAATATATTAATTTTAAACTATTTTAGTACTCTTACTTGTTTTCAATGAATCTAATTATATTTTTCTGGACTATCTTCTAAGAGTATAAGACAAAACTTTGGGACAGTTCAAAATATAGCTCTATTAAATGTCTAAAATAAATAAATCTATTTTATATATGCGCGCGCGCGTGCGTGTATGTGTGTGTGTGTTGTGTTGTGTGCATGCGTGCGTGCGTGCGTGCGCGAGCGTGTGTGTGTGTGTGTGTGACTTTAAATTGTTGTGTGCGTGCGTGCGTGTGCGTGTGCGCGCGCGTGTGTGTGTGTGATTCTGCGGGCATGGATAGCATATAAGTATGTGTTATTCTATAACTTTTTCACTCTTGGTACTTTATCCATAGTTCATAGTTTTCGAGTAAAAACAATCATGAATGTATTTGTAAAAATTTTTCGGTTCGGACGCCATTTTGAAAATATTATGGCAAAAAAACGATCTTTGAACCTTGGATTCTTAATGCTCACACATTTATTCCACCAGTTAAAAAGGTTCCAGGTCGATTGCCGCCGGGAAAGCCTTCGAAACTCAATTTAAAAAAAGAGAGCGGAAAAATCGTGCTGTTTTTGTTTAAACGGCATTTTCTCATGATTAATAATATTTTAAACCAATTTTGAGTTCACCATGGGAAAGGGCATATCTTAAACTTTAAAAATATGTCCCCCTCAATTTTTTTTGGCGCCTATAGCATTAGTTATGAACTCCCTAAGACCGATGTACCGCGAGTGGCGTTTTCGGCGGAAACGGGTTAAATTGCGTGTAATTAAAAACAGTGACGATTTCGACCATCGGAACCAAAATATTCGTGTTTAGTGGTAAAAAATACGTCGGAAATGATGTGTCGCACTATAAAAATAGGATTTTCCGAGATTATGAGAACAATTTTATGCAATTTATCGAAAAGTTTGCTCGTTTGCGCCATTATTTTGAGGTTATGTCATTAAAATTTGGACTTTAAATTGTTTTTCTCATATTCTAGAAATGCCCTAGATTACGTTAAAGCAAATCCATCATGTTATCTTGAATTCTTCTTCAGATATTTTATTTTAAAACAAAAAAAGTCCCACTGTGGGGCCCGGGGAGTAGCTATGACGTATGGAAATCCGTTACATCTATAGTGTATATATAAATGGGAGGGTCTAGCAGAAACGGGCCACCGAGCGCGCGCGGTACCTTTTTTCGCGTAAAAGGCGCTCTGTTTAACTTGCTCATAATCGTATGCTGCGTCTTTAAAAAAAAAACCAAGGACCTATATCGATAAATTTTTTTCTGCTCTTTCCAATTGCGTCATTGTTTTTATTGCGAAACGCGTTCTTCCGGACGAAAACTCGAGTTGAATATTGAAAGCCATTTTTCTCAAAGTATATCATGTTTTTTTTTCAAAATAAACTACACCATTGGAAAGTACAACTCTTAAGCTTCAAAACCCTATCTTGGAGAAGTTGGAGAAATAAAGGGTTTAAAAGTAACAACATGAAAAAGACAGCGCCGAGGGTCCGCGCGAGCCCCACGCGCCCGTGCGTACGGCACGTTTAAGTGCACGCTCTATTCAATTCGCTAATAATCGTGTACCAAGTCTCTGAAAAAAGAACTAAGGACATATATCGATAGATTTTTTCCTGCTCTTTCCAATGGTGCTATTATTTTTATTCCGAAATGCTTCCTTCTAGTTGAAAATTCCATTTGAATGTTTAAACTCTATTTTTTCAATAAAATATCAGTCTTTTCTTCAAAATGAATTATTTTCTTCAAAAGTACAAGTCTTAAACTATAAAATATTATATTTTTAAGTTGAAACATGAAAAGTTCAAAAATAGTAAGATCAAAAAGACAGCGGCTGCCCCAACTTTTTACGCTATGCGCAAGGGCGGATTAATACACGCGATGTGCTATTTCGCCCTTTCTTTTTTGTAAATATAAAATGTTTTGTAACTTACAATGCCAATGCGTAAACATAATTTTGTGGATCTAGTTGTAACAGTTAGTATAATATTACAATGAACTTTGTTCATTTATATAACAAAAACATAATATATTAAACATAAAAATATCCATGAACGCACTGAAAGCAGTGAAACAGAAATTTAAAATAACCTTATAGATTGTTTAATCTGGCATAACAATATTACCTTTTCCTTTAAATTCTAATTTTTTTACATTTTTTTGATTTTATAAGAATTGTCCTTTTTGCGACATCCGCTTCTTTCTTTGTTTGAGTTTTAAGTAATTTTTCTTTTTTGATCGATGGATATAATTGAGAATCTTCTGACGCTGAAAATCTTTTAAGTTCTAACTTTTTGGCATCATTTAATAATTTAATACAATGAAACAATTGAGTTCCAGGTATTGTCTTAGCTGAGGCTAGCCTGTTTTGTAGCTTTTTTGTAGCCTTTAAGTAATCGTCTTTTGATGAAAAAAAGCACTCAATATTGAGTGCACCCCCCGCGGGGTGATGTTTTTCATTGAAGGTAGCGCGCTTGGTGCTTGCCATCTAGCGGGCACTTCGGGTACTAATCCCGAACAGAAGCATTTCGGAGTAAAAATAATAGCACCATTGGAAAGAGCAGGAAAAAATCTATCGATGTATGTCCTTAGTTCTTTTTTCGGAGACTTGGTACACGATATTAGCGAATTGAATAGAGCGTGCACTTAAACGTGCCGTACGCACGGGCGCGAGGGGCTCGCGCGGACCCTCGGCGCTGTCTTTTTCATTTTGTTACTTTTAAACCCTTTATTTCTCCAACTTCTCCAAGATAAGGGTTTGAAGCTTAAGAGTTGTACTTTCTAATGGTGTAGTTTATTTTGAAAAAAAAAACATGATATACTTTGAGAAAAATGGCTTTCAATATTCAACTCGAGTTTTCGTCCGGAAGAAAGCGTTTCGCAATAAAAACAATAGCACCATTGGAAAGAGCAGGAAAAAATCTATCGATAGCATACGATTATGAACGAGTTAAACAGAGCGCCTTTTACGCGAAAAAAGGCACCGCGCGCGCTCGATGGCCCGTTTCTGCTGGACAGTCCCAAATATATCTATATATCTATAAAACGAGAAAGATTTTTTTCTTATGTTTGATTTGTTCTTTATTGCTCCAGAAATCCAAACAATCCCTTATTTCCTTGTTCTCACTGTACGCTATGTCTTCTGATTTTATTTGACACACTCCAGTCTCATGGTAACTTCTCCGCTAGATAAGTCATACTCGCCGTTTAAAATGCATGGTTCTCCAAAACTCTGTAGTATGATAGATTTATAAATAAACAACAAATAATTTAACGAAGTATATTGAAGTAATAAAGCAATATTGATTTATTGTAGATTGTTCAAGTGACAGCACTGGATCTTGATACAGGCAACAATGCCAGGCTAAACTACCGGCTGCAAGGCACAAGTCCATTTAATGTGACTTTAAATACTGGCTGGATTATACTATCCAAACAGCTGGACCGCGAGACTGTGGAGAGCTATAGTCTGATTGTGCTGGCAATGGATAACGGCACTCCTGCGGCAACTGCCACTGCTTCAGTGATCGTCACTGTGCTCGATAGTAACGACAACGACCCACGATTCGAGGCAGAATTGTATATGTTTGAGATTCTGGAAAATCTACCTTCGGGTGTACCCATCGGGACAGTCAAAGCTTCCGATCCTGATCTTGGCAAGAATGCCCTCTTAAGATTTTTTGTGATTCAGCCCAACTGCAGCTTCATTGTAGACTCTGAAACTGGTGAGTTTTTTTCTTTTATTTCTTTTATTTTCCTAGATCAATATTCATTTTAAAATTTTTTTCCAAGATAAAAATACCGTTCAGTTAATTGCCATGATAAAAATTATAGAAAACACACTCACAAGGACAGTTTCTCAACTTCGAATCAAGGAATTGGCTAAAACTTATTTTTAGGATAATTTTAAAACAAAAAATAAATCACATACTCCTCTTTGTTTCCAAGATAAATTATTTTAATAACATTAATTGTTCATTAACGATTAACTATTAGATTTTTTACTTGACCTTTTCAAATTCGGTCCGGTCATTATATCGCGAGAACCGCTCGATAGATTTTGATGATTTCTTTTTATTTAAGGTAATTCATCCCGATGAGTACGATGCTGTCATAAAATATGGTGTTCATTTGTCAACAATTAAACATTAAATATTTATAAATAAAAAATACCGCTGCCAAGTCAATGGCACATCGCTGCCTGAAACTAATTTATCAATTCCTTTTTTTATACTTTTTTATAAAATAATTTTTTTCTCAAAAACAAATGAAGAAAATTTATTGAAATTTTAACCAAATATAGTTTTTAATAAGTGTAATAAGTGGTTATAATTTTGAGTCGATTTTGTCAAATATTCTCTGAAAAACAAGTATTCGAAAATATTTCAAAATAATTAGTTCTTTAAGAAATAACTGTTGAGGTGTGGTTAATGAAGGAGAGACTAATTTCCTGTATATAAAATAATGATAACTGGTTTATTCAGTTATAGTATACAAATTATACCTTTTATTATTATTATTATTAATTATCTACAATTGATTCCTTCCTTACCATTGTTTTTTCTACTCTATAACTTAATACGCAGTTGAAATAATCGTTATTTACTTATTAATGTAATAATTGAAACTAAAAACTACTTAAAACTAAATTATTGCACTGCGTAGTTGTTAACCCATCTTGCTCCATTTTTGGTTTGTAGGTTACATCACTTCGCTCGGCGGCCGCCGCGGCGCACTGATACGCCCGAGTGTGCCACGCGTGCCCCGCCAGGGTGCCACGTCATGCCCCATTTTAATACCATTTTCATTTTTTAATTATATTATTTATAAAGATTTTCTGAAAAAAAACAAAAACAGGGCTTGAAAGATAAAAGTTGAAACTATCAAATAGGTTTGGTCTCATTTAGAAAAAAAATCATTTTCTCGTTGCTCCAAGCGACTTAAAAATGAAGTCAACCTTGTTTCTAAGCACCGATTTTCAATCTTATTAAATTAAATGTTAAACATTATCTATAATCTCAAAAGTATAGAGGAAAATTCTAAAAGCATATCTAATTAGGTTTATGTAAAAATTACATTTTTTGCATTCATTAATATTAAAAATATGAGGGTGCCAAACTTACCTACCTGATACGCCATGCCCCGCCTTCCCCTATAGATGTATACTATCTTCAACATGCCTCCTTACATATATACTGTACATTTTCAATCAATTACATTATGTTTAATAATCTTCTGAACTTTTCAAATTTATCTTTACATAACGCTTTTGTAAAGATATCCGCAACATTATCATTTGAGTCGATTTTAATTATTTCTATTTCTTTTTCTTTCACGCTTTGATGGACATAGTGATAATGTATTTCTATATACTTCGAGTTCTAAGCAAAGTTTCCACGATTCTCTATATTTAACGTTCCTGTATTATCTTCAAATATCTTTACAGGATCACTCAATTTTACATTAAAGTTTTTCATTAATTCTAGTACAAATTTTATTTCTCTAACTGCCTCAACTAAGGCTACATATTCTGCATACGTTGAAGCTTTTGCTACCGTTCTTTGTTTTCGCGATTTCCAATCAATTACATTTCCAAACACATTAATAAAATATCCAGATCTGGATTTTCTGTCTACATTATCACCAGCCCAATCTGCATCTACGTAACAATCTATAGTTTCGCAATTTACATTTCTTTTATAGTTCATATTTAAATATTTAGTTAAATACAAATATTTCAAGATTTGCAAAGCATATTTCCAATGTATCTCATTATAAATATTCTGATATCTACTCAAATAATTTGCACTGTAACTTATATCAGGTCTTGTACTTAAGCTTATATATAATAATGCACCTATCAAATTTCTATATTTAATATTTGACTCGCAAATTTCAGCCTTCTCAATTTTTAGATTTGTTTCCATAGGAGTACTATATAATCTACTATCCTGCAATTGACATTTATTTGTTAATTACTCTATATACTTAGTTTGAATTAATTTCATATCACAATTTCGATAATCATACTCTACATTAACGGGGTGCCATAGTCCTACCATTACCGACCGAGCAATTCACACAGTTTCAAGCTGATTAAAAATAAAATACGTCGAATCACAAAAAATCAAGAGAACACTCTTCTGTGTTTTTTAACGTTCTATCATTCAGTCAAAGTTTGGAGTCGAAATATCAAGTCATTTCTGCAAAAACTTTGAACAAACGAAATTTAATTTCGTTCAAAGTTTTTGAAAAAACGGCTTGATATTTCGACTCCAAACTTTGACTGGATGATAGAACGTTAAAAAACACAGAAGAGTATTCTCTTGATTTTTTGTGATTCGACATATTTTATTTTTAATCAGCTTGAAACTGTGTGAATTGCTCGGTCGGTAATGGTACGAGTATGGCATCCCCTTAATACCAAGGTATTCTTTAACTTCTCCTAGATCATTCATTTTAAGGTGGCTTCACCGACTTAGGACCGATGACAGATTTAAATAAAATTTTGCACTATTATAGAGCATAGTTCAAGCTTTTAATTAAAAAAAAGAAAAGTGGAGGTCAACGATATAAATGAAGAGAAATAAATCATTAAAAATTAACATCTCAACACGGGGCTCATATGGAGCGTCAGTTATTGACATAGTCAACGTAACTAATAACACTTCATACATGACAGATCTTTTCCGAGAAAAGCTATGTTATCCAGCTTAACTTGTAGAATGTTATGCCGCAAAGAAAATATTAGATAAACGGTGAAATATAAAAGATGTTAGTTGTAAATGTAAAATATGACGTCGTCCGATACCACGTCATATCACAATATGTACAAGTCACGCGACGTGGCAACGTTGCATTCTTTCAATTATAGCAGAATGCTTTAGTAGCTGAATACGTTCTGCACTTTTTTACCTACTTTTTTCTAATTTCAAATGAAATTATGAAAAAACATTATTTAAGCATTAATAAGGATTAAATAAATAAGTAAATAGATTCATATGAAAAAGTTTATTAAATTGTAAGTGTTTGTAACATAATACTGCACAAATTATTTGTGTGAAAATAGTTTTTAATCTTCTGTTGAGTATACTCAACTAAATTAACATCCTTCTAATTTTTCATAATATATATTATGTTAAATGCTTTATTATACACAAACGTAACAATATATGTTATACTTATCCGTGAATACAGACTATATAATCACATATTTTGTATAGTAATATTACAGCTTATCCACTGTTTATTTAAGTAATATAATAATAATCTTAAATTTAAATATTTTACATATAAAACAAAATCACATTTTATGTTTTTAGATATAGCAATACTGATCATATTTTCCATGTGATTAATGTTTTTATATTTCATTCTTCTCTTTGATTTTCCAATTGCGTGAAAATACTTTGAATAATTTTCTTATTATTCGTTACACGAGACTTCTTATTTACAGCTTCAGCTAACAAAAATTGTAAGCGATCATAGCCACCAGTTTTGCAAGCCACTTGAAGTGACGTAATATCTATACCAGCTTTGGCAATTTTACTTCTTATAGTTTTTGAAATTTTCAGTGAAAGCAATGAATTTTTGATAGATTTCAGTTTTTTCAATCTGTCCTTTGAATTAGTTATAAAAGAAATTGTCTGTGTGTTATTTATTATAACACTTTTCTCAATATTTACAGCTTTTAATAATTTATCTAACATTATAACGTCGTTAGTTTCATTATGTGCCGTTAAAATATCTGTTTTTGGTAGATAATCATCGACTAGCACAGGTTGGGCAAAAGATTTCTTTTCTTTTTTCCGATTAGGTAAGACTTCTTTAAACATAGGCACAGTATCTCCAAAACCTTTAACAAAACTCTTCAGCTCTTTAATTAAGTTGAATGATTCAGCTAACTTAATTATTCTCGGAGCATCAAATCTGAAACATATCTATAAAATAAACAGCTGTTGAAACATAATTGTATTGTTTTAAAACATTACCTAAAGCAATTGTGAGCAACGAGTATACAGGGAAGACGTAGCATTTAAAAAAAAAATAAGAAGCTGATAAATTCATCTCGCGCAGAATTGGTCACAATCACTTCATCGAAAAAATACAGATTATCGTTTATTACTTTGAACCCAGTCTTTTCCGATGCCATTGGCGATATTTGTTTTGTTAGCATAATATAGACTTCAAAAATTTTTTCTCCACATTTAGCAGCTATCTACAAAACAATTAATTAAAATATTACATAGTTTTAAATATTTAATATGCATTTAAAATATTTATCTAGCAATTACTTGAATTATTTCATCAGTCACTTTAAAACCTGTTGTTTCAGTATCAAAAGTAACAGTACAGCAATCTTTGTAATCTACGTTATCTGCGAAAAATGATTAAATATTAATTTCTATTGAATAAGAATATAATCAAACAGTATATGAATGTATGTAATTATCTATAAGAAAAGTTTCATATATGAGATCAGATGTATCCAGATATCCAACTCCCGATTTGTAAATAATACCTTCTCGACTGCATGATGTAATATTTTTTGTTTCTCTTTCTTTTTTCAAGATTAGTCTCCTTTTTTTAGTAGGTATTAACTTTTTACGACAAGCTTGACGCTGACACTGTTGTTGTTTATTATTTCGATATTTTTCCGTTTGCTTTCCGGGTGATATATCTAATTTAGAATATAATTCATTAATGTATTCATAACCAATATTTTTTTGGCAAACAGCTAAAGCCACTCGATGGGCGTGAGATATCTAATTTATCCACCATAATAAACTGATTTTGGATGCTTAGTCGTGACTGTGTAATTAAAAGATTCATTTACTTCAAAGCGGAATCAGTCAAGCATTCGCCATTTTTGAAATACTTATAAAAGTGATTGTTGTTCTCATCTTTTGTGCACCAAGATCCACAGTTATTATGATCACCAAATGCGTGAGGTACGAGATTTTGTAAAGCCAATTTGACTTTTGTTGCATCGTCCTTATGCTTTTTTATACACAAGGCAAACATTTTTGAAAAGTACTCTCGTATCGATGCATTTATTTTCAGTTCATATAACTTTAAATTGAACGTTTTATGAATGTGATTGAAATCAGACCACTTGCATATTTCATAGAGCGAAAGTCGTCTCAAAGCTGCAATGGATGATGAATCTTCGTCTCCAATAATTGTACGAATTCTACAATTAGCTTTGACTAATATCTCATTTTTCAATACCATTTCAACGACCATGTCAGCTTCCATGGCTTTCGATGACCCTGAATGATTTTGAAAACAAGTATGCGGCTTCACAATTGGTTGTTCACATATTTTACATGCTATGTTTCGTGTAGCAAAAGCTGATATTTTTTTAGAAAAATTTCCAATAAGTGAGCCATGACCTATAAAAAATATACAAAATTTGACATTAATTCTATGATATTAATTTAATTATACAGACTATAAATACATGAATAGTATAGAAACACAAACCGCTCAAACTATTATATTGTCTCCCTCTTTTTGTCCAGGTTTCATCATAAGAAGCAGTTAAGTCTATAATGTTTCTGTTATTAGGATTATAGCTGTCATTGTTTTCGGGATCATTACAGCTAATAAAAACTGAATTTTTCTCATTAAAAATAATTTATTGTATCCAGTAGAAGTAACAGAAGTATTATATAAATTGTATATCAACCAATACTATAGTAACTAATAATTCACTTATAAAATTGTAAAAATGTAGGTAATTTTTTTTTATAAATAATCAAAAAATCAATAAAAAAATTAATTAATTATTAATTAAAGTCACAAAATATACTTTTAAACAATTAAAATATACATGTGCATATAAACTTCATAAGCTCAGCATTATTTTAAAAATGTAGTATTAAAATTTGTATTATATTTTGAGTACTTTTGTTGTACATTTTTTTGTAAAAATATATATTTATGTTGTAAATTTGTATTCCATTATAATTTTGAGTTTTTTATTGTAACAAAATGTTGTTCGAAGCCTTAAACTTAAAATATATTTACTAATATTAACACATTTTAATGTTATGTCAATACGCATGGGTTTACATTGTTGTTCGAAGCCTTAAACTAAAATAAATTTACTAATATTAACACTTATTTCTATTTCAATGTTACATCAATACGCAAGAATCTACATCAATAATTACCTACTCAACTTTCAGCTAAAAGTAAAATAAGCTTCTGTTTCAGTACAGATTTTAAAATATTCAAAAGTACATTTTATTACCCTTATAGAAATCAATTAAACTTAATGCGATTTCAAAATAAATCATAAAAAATACAAAATGAAATTTTGTATTCACAGTTGTGTATAACTATTATAATCTTACTTCTAATTGTCGAATACACTTTAATTTAAATTTACAATTGTAAGATAAAATACCATTGTTGATGTATAATAATGTAAAATAATACATAATTATACAAAATACTTTAAATACAATATTTCACTTTGATTCCCCTTAAAACTTACATCTTATGTGTTAACTTCTTTTCAAGTTCGATGCTGTCACCGCATGATTGTTCAGCTAAATGTAAAATTGCCGGTCCAACTTCTGTCTCATAGCGTTTGCGTGATGTGCTTCCTACTGTGGGAATGTTAAGCGTAGATAGAAACGTATTAACCCCTCTCTCACCCATACCACTGCCATACATGCCTAATGACAAAACAAGTTTTATTAATATTGAATTTATCAAAGTTTAATACAAGACTAATAAATGATTTATTTCACACTTACCAACTGCTAGTTTGAGGTTAACATCAAAATACGGTTTTTCCGAGGTTCTGGAGCTGGTGATTATCTGTGTTATTGTTGAACAGTACTCACATTTCATATGACTCGCTAGTCCTTCCTTCTTTTCTTTGACTGTAAAGCGTAATGAAAGAGGATGATTACAAGGTTTACACCATAGTTCTTCTGCAATTTTATCCAATTCCACTATGCGGCGTCCAGCAAATATGGCAGGTACCTAGTAAAGTGAATAGGCATTAGTGAATAAATTACAAAATAGTTTTGCTTATATCAATCTGTGTACCTCTGATTACTTTTAAAGAAAAGTCCAAGAAACTAATTTTTACTTTCAAAAATCATACAGACTTACATTAAACAATAAAACTGTAGTACAAAAGTTGTGTATAATATTTACGAGAATTACAAATAATACTCAGAATCAATTATTGTAAATATAAATATTATGATCAATGTAAAGTAGAATTGTTCACAGATAACTTACTATATAGTGTTTAGTAAAACTAACTTCAGATTTCGGTAAGCTCCTACTTTTCACTGTTTCCATCAACATATCCAGTTTTGCTTTCACTTTCCTCTTGATGAACTTTCCTTTTTGCCTCCCGACAGATCCGCGAACATTATAATTTGGCATTTTTGTAAGCTACTGTTACAAAGTTGATAATTTAACAGCATGCGATGCACGTGCCTCGATTCATATCAGCCAGCAGTACCAACGTGTTTACGTTCACCGTTACAGCGTTGCCAAATCTACTCCGCGCCAATGCCGTATGCATAAATTTGTTTTCCCCGAATTTCTTTTTAAATACTTTTTTCCGTATATTTTGTATATAAAATAATAACTTCTTTCTTATATTGTTCTAAAATAAGTATTAACGGTTTTTTAAAATCAAATTTCCACAGTAATTTGTAAATAGTATTAGCCACCATCTGGGGCCCTGAATTGATACGGCCCGTCGCGGTGAAGCCACCTTAAATTTTTCTGACAAGACTCTTTTTAATTTCTGAATTTTCTTATTACTCTTACTAGAAATTAGCAAATCATCGACATACAGGGTGTGTCATTTTAATTGACGCATCCGAAAATTTCAAAAACGGCGTCTCATAGAAAAAAATGATTCAAACAAAAGTTGTAGGGTACGGAGGGGACCAACTGATAATGGCCTTCACTTTGACCTTGATATCAAGGATCAAGGTCATTTGAAGGTCAAATCGATTTTTTGCACAGGAACCCCCAGTTTTGACCCCGGAAATGGAAAGAGCAGCAAATTTTACGTTCAAATATGACCTTCACCCTAATTTCAAACTCAAAGGTCAACATAATGTAAAGAAGGAAATCAGTCAACGCATTCAAACATTTGGAAAACTACACAGCCTACACAAGAAAATGTTTTGTGCAAAAGCTGAGTGTAGGGAGGGGGCAACTGACCATGATATTGATCTTCAGGTCAATATTAAGATGTGGCCTTGACATAGACGTCAAGATCCACGATAAAGATCGAAGAGATCCAAGAAGGACAAAGACCTATTCCAGCTTTACCCAGACACAACGGCGCACAGTGTTTTATTTTGAAAAAAAATGGACAAAATGAAATATCTCGCGAACGGATATCGATAGCCGGATGAATCCAACTGCATTTTAAAGTTGAAGTAATGCACAATAAAGGAAAAATAGTCCAGTACTGATCATTTGACCCTGTGACCTTGGAAATGAAAAATGAAAGTCGAATAAATAACGTATTTTCGGCTTTTTCATTGTAGACTTTCTGGCTATCAATTTTTCCGGTCAAAAAAATATGTACTCCTGTAGTGTTTGATGCAAGGAATCCGAATTTGATGTCAGAATTGTCCTATCGCACACGAATTTGTTTTTAAATCTGAAAACTCCATAAAAAATACGAAAAATTCACCCTGAAAAAATGGAGCATTATTGAGTAATTTCGACTTCAAATTCGGATTCAGCGAATCAAAATACATGGGTACATAAATACAAGTACACAAATTTGTAGGTGCTTTATTTTTTTAGTGATGTTATTAATAAAATATTTAAAAAATGTTTAATAATTACTAATAAAACATGAAACTTTTTACAGATTTCCATCCACTAATAAATTTGCTCCGCTTAAGTGAACTGTATATAATTCAACAACAGTTTGCACTTAAAATCGGTTCAAAATTCTAAATTTTAAAATTTAAAGTCTGCGGTAAGTGGATTTGAGACCTCTAGTCTTTACATGACCGTTACTAAGGAAGTAATGAAAATATTTAAGTTTTGTAGGGTGCAAAATGTAGGCTAATTCCAGTATTTTTCACATAAGAAAACTTAGAAATTGTATTATTATGTAAATAAAAACTTTTATTTTTTAAAATTTGTAGCAAAAAACACTGGCTTGTCCCCTTAACACAATGGCAACATTAATCCATATTCAGTAGCACAAGCTGCAATTACTTGAGTTAGTACATTATACGAGAATAATGCTTACGATTAGCGGTTTCACATTGAAAAGCTAATTGATTAATGCTTGACAGTTCCAAGAACATCGAAAAAATAAGCAATTCTTCGTATTCTAAAAAAGCAATGTTTGAATAACCCTTAAATTTTAATAATTCATATATGAACCTATTATACAAATTTGTGGCCTTGCGTTTGTGTACCCATGTATTATGATAAGTTGAATCCAAATCCGAAGTCGAAATTACTCAATAATATTCCATTTCTTCCAGGGTGAATTATTCGTATTTTTTATGGAGTTTTCAGCTTTAAAAACAAATTGGTTGCGATAGGACAATTCTGACATCAAATTCGGATTCCTTGCATCAAACACTACAGGAGTACATATTTTTTTGATCGAAAAAATTGATAGCCACAAAGTCCACAATGAAAAAGCCGAAAATTCGTTATTTATTCGACTTTCATTTTTCATTTCTAAGATCACAGGATCAAATGATCAGTACTGGACTATTTTTCTTTTATTGTACATTACTTCAACTTTAAAATGCAGTTGGATTCATCCGGCTATCGATATCCGTTCGCGAGATATTTCATTTTGTCCATTTTTTTTCAAAATAGAACACTGTGCGGCGTAGACGTGATAGGAAAGTATTTCGTTGGAGCGCTCAATTTTTCTAAGCCCCCTTGCCTTTCACGTTCCGAGGTGCTTTCTGTTGTCGTGAGTCCCCTCGCCTCTCACGTTCCGGGGTGCTTTCAGTTGTCGTGAGTCCCCTCGCCTCTCACGTTCCGGGGTGCTTTCCGTTGTCGTGAGTCCCCTCGCCTCTCACGTTCCGTGGTGCTTTCCTTTGTCGTGAGTCCCCTCGCCTCTCACGTTCCGTGGTGCTTTCCTTTGTCGTGAGTCCCCTCGCCTCTCACGTTCTGTGGTGCTTTCTGTTGTCGTGAGTCCCCTCGCCACTCACGTTCCGGGGTGCTTTCTGTTGTCGTGAGTCCCCTCGCCTCTTACGTTCCGGGGTTCTTTCTGTTGTCGTAAGTTCCCTCGCCTCTCACGTTCCGGGGTGCTTTCTGTTTCCGTGAGTCCCCTCGCCTCTCATGTTCCGGAGTATTTACTTTTTCAGTATCAATCAATGTCAACCTCGTAATAGTTGTTCAAAGTTAGCACCATTAGCTTCGAGACATAAGTTGATTCTAATTTGAAAATTATCAACAGTCTTCAGCAGTAAGTTTCTTGGAATTGCCGCACAAGCTTCTCTTATTCGATTTTTCATGTTTTCTCTTGTAGTGGACGTTTCCTCATACACTTTATCTTTTACAAAACCCCACAAAAAAAATCAAGCGATGTCATATCAGGTGATCGGACAGGCCAAGAAACAGGACCTGCTCGTCCTTTCCATCTTTGCGGATACATGTTATTCAAAAAGTCCCGCACGATTCGTGCATAATGCGGCTCTGCACCATCTAATTGAATGTACATTCTTTGTCTCGTTGCCAAATCAACATTTTCAAGCATACCAGGTAAGTGCTCACTAAGCATCTCTCGAAAAATAGCTCCTGTTACATTTCTATCAAAAAAGTATGGGCCAATTAGATAACCATGCCACACCAGACCATTAGACTCCAACGGGGTTGGTTATCAACTTGTCGATACCAATGAGGATTAACCTCTGAGTAATAATGGCAATTGTGTCTATTAAGTTCGCCGTTATTTTTGAAAGTAGCTTCATCCCTAAATATTACAACCCTAAGGAAGTCATGGTCCTCCTCAATTTTTCGTAAAGCCGAATTACAAAAATTTAAACGCTCTTGATGATCATTGGGAGTTAAGGCTTGCACTAATACTATGTGATATGCGTGGAATTTCACTTTTTTGATAATTCTTGAAACAGTTTTAAAAGGAATAGACTCTCTTGAAATGATTCGACAACTTGTGTGCGGATTTACGTGAATGTAAGCTAAAATTACAAGAACACGTGTATCATTTTCGTCGTATACACGACTTAGACGTTGTCGACTTAAGTGGCCATTCTGAGCTCTCAACTTTAGTCTTTGAATGGTTCTGTCATTAGGATGTCGCGGATCTGGGTAACGCTCTGCATATCGTCTAGCAGCAGCTCGGTAAATACCATGACATTCACCGAAAATTATCAACATATCAACAATTTTAGCTGGTGGGTAGTCTGCCATAATTTTTGACAAAAAATTTTTGTTAAATTGGAAGCAAAATGAAAAATTATAATTAAAACTTAAGAACAAATTATTGAACTATGGACAATAAAGACCGGAGACTCCACAAAATAATGTATGTCTGTCGTATTAACTGAATGCGCAAACTGCTCCTTTAATTTAAATTTTAAGTGCCTTTCACTTGAGATTAAGTTCGCAAGCAGAAGTCATATCACCAGTGGTCACCTTAGGTAAAAGTTGGTTATTGATAATTATTGAAAGTCACTTAAGATGAAAGTTTGTGATTAATGGTTGAATGCGTAGTTTTTGAAATGGATACATTGATCAATTTAAACATTAGAATGACCTTAAATATTAAATTTCAAATTAGGATCAAGGTCATATCTGAATGTAAAATTTGCCGATCTTTCCACTTCCGGGGTGAAAAGTGGGGGTTCCTGTGCAAAAAATCGATTTGATCTTCAAATGTCCTTGATCCTTTAACTCAAGGTCAAAGTGAAGGTCATTATCAGTTGGCCCCCTCCGTACCCTACAACTTTTGTTTGAATAATTTTTTTCTAGGAGACGCCGTTTTTGAAATTTTCGGGTGCGTCAATTAAAATGACACATCCTGTATATTAATAAGTAAATTTGATCTATACCCTCACCTTGAGTATATAAACAATAATCTACATTACTCCTTTTAAATTTTATTTTTGTTAAATATCATCCAAACATTTATACCATGCTCTTGGACTTTCTCGTAGTCCGTACAATGCTCTACGTAATTTACACACTTTGTTTGTTCCATCGCTATAACCTTTTGGTTGACTGACATATACGTCCGTGCTTACTTCTGCATTTAAAAATGCCGTTACTACATCCATCTGTTCTATAATTAGGCCAAACTGGCAACAAAAGGAAAACAAAAATTTTAAAGTTTGCATTTTAGCAACTAGAGCGTATATGTCGTCAATCACATTTGTTTGCTGAAATACTCTTACAACTAATCTCGCTTTATATGCATCATCAGATTTCTTACTATAAACCCATTTTACATCTAGTATCTTTTCATTTAGTATTTTTTTAACTAATTCCCACGTTTTATTTTCATTTAAACTTTCTATTTCTTTATCTATAGCTTTTATCCAGCCCTCACTATCATTACTACTCATCGCCTCCTCAAATGTATATGGAGTATCTACCATGCAGTAATTTACATAAATATTATTCGAAATATTCTCTGGATATCTTATTGGGTTTTTTCTGTCACGTGTAGATCTACGTGGGATTTTTAATAGTTCTGAATTGTTCTTATTTGCTACTTTTAGTTCCTGTTCATCATTCTCATCTGCGCTTTGAAAAACATTATCATCGCTTAAATCATCATCATGACCATTTTGTTCTGCTCTACCTGACTTGAGAGTCGAAGTAGAAGGAGATTTAAATTTTGCTCTACATCACCAAGTCCTATACATTCTACGTTTTCCTCTACTATATCTACATGTCTAGCAACTATCATTTTATTATTTAATAGAACTCTATATCCTATATCCTACATCACTATATGCTAATAGAATTCCCATATCTGCAGCCTTTTTATCCCATTTAGAAATTCTTTTTTGTTCCGATTTTCTCACAAAAACTCTACTCCCGTACAGACGTAAATATTTGACATCCGGCCCTTTATTAAAAAATATTTCGTACGGAGTTTTTCTCTCTATCGTATTAGTCAACGTTCGATTTTTCAAATACGCCGCTGCACAAATAATTTTGGGCCAAAACCGTTTATGAAAGTTTGCCTCTGTTAGTAAACATCGCGCCATATCCATTATCGTTCTATTAAACCGTTCCGTGGTTCCGTTTAACTCATGTGCACCCATCTTTGATGGATTCTTGCCGAATGTGCCTGCTCAGTTTCAAAATCCTGCAATCTCATTGGGCAATTCGAGTGTAACCATTAGCCATCAATTGGAATCGGCCAACGGGATTCCAGGATTTTGAAACTGAGAAGGCACGTTCGGCAAGAATCCCTCAAGGATGGGTGTACGTATGCTGGACAATTATTCAAGATGATACCTTTTCCTTTGGCAAATTTATAGAAACGATTATTTAAATATTCTTTCCCGTTATCACATCTCAAAACTTTTACTTTCTTTTCAGATAAATTTTCACATTCATTAATAAATCTAACAAAGTAATCAAAAACGTCGTCTTTAGTTTTGATACAATAAACCTTCGCGATTTTGCTATAATCATCAATGAAAGAAACAAAATAATTTTCTCCATTAAACTATGTAGTTTTAAATGGACCTCATATATCTGTATGAACTATCTCTAAAATATCTTTAGCTTTTATTCTATCGTTACTAAATGGCAAATTATGCATCTTATTTTCAATACACGTTTTACACTTCATAAATTCCTTTTCAAGTTTATTTGGAATACCTGTTAATAACTCTTGTTTACATAGTGTATTTAGATATCCGAAATTTACGTGTCCTAACATTCTATGCCATTTCTCTTTCAAACTCGTATTATTATTGCTACAGTGGCTATGTTTACAAAATTCTCTCTATGTTTCAAGGTTCTCTTTATTCTGTAAATTCGATTTTCTTTGTAGGCTACATCTATTAATTTTTTATTTTTATCGATTATCCTTGCTATATTTCCCTTCGAAATAATTGTATTGTTATCTGTTAATTTCCCAAAACTTATTAAGTTTGTATTCATTTTTTCGACATAAAAAACATTACTCATATTTACTTCATTCTGTTTACCGAACGCGTCGAAATAGCTCACTACATTTCCAATTTTCGTTACTTTTATATACCCATTATCCCCTAAGTATATATTTATCGGTTCTTTTAAATTTATACATTTTTCAAAATAATTCTCATTATTAACTATATGATTGGAGCACCCGCTGTCGAGTAACCATTCTATCTCATTACCTAGCCTATCTTGACTATAGTTACCCTGCGCCGCATACGCCGTAGCTACACGGAAAAAAAATTTGAGCTGCAGGGACAGAAAACTAAACGTGTTCACGCAGCACAGCTACTGGTGCTGTTTCGGCACCAACCTTGTCCCGCGTCAGGCTGCGATTCAGCGAACCGAGGCATTTGTTATTGCCTTTCGAGCACGTTTGAAGGTCGTGTTTATGTATATATATTCGAGCGTGCTCGAAAAGCAATAACAAATGCCGCGGTTCACTGAATCGCAGCCTGATGTGGCTCAAGGTTGGTGCCGAAACAGCACCAGTAGCTGTGCTGCGTGAACACGTTTAGTTTTCTGTCCCTGCAGCTCAAATTTTTTTTTCGTGTATCCATGCGCTCGCACCTTTTCCGCTCTGCTCACTCGTGCTGGCTCCTTGGTGACAGAAGTTTCCGCGTCCCCTGCCAATGTTGCCTCTTCCTCTTCGGCCTCAACTGCGGCCGCGTGTTGAGCCTCGCTATGTTGTGCCGCTTTGTCCTGCTTGTCCTCCATTTTGGCATTCTCCTGCGAAATGCCCGTTTTTCCCACATTTGAAACAGCTTCTTTTCTGATCCTTCTTTGCAGCGAATACATTTGACCTTTGTTCGCTGTGCTCGCTATTATTTTTCATTTCAGCAATTTGAATTTTATTTTTTACATACGATGCTGTTTGATCCTTTTCTTTTAATGTGTCTATTAAATCACCAATGTAACTTACTGGTTCGGCAACGTGTTCAACATGTAATTTAGTTTCTCTTTTTCACTTATTTTTGCACCTGCGCTTTTTAATTCATTCACTGATTTTTCAAATTCACTGAAAAATGTTGCTGTATCACTATACTTTTCTAGTCTCATTTGTTCCAATCTATTTCTACACACAATTTGTAGTGCTGTAGACTCTTTCAAATACATATCGTCCAATTTCTTTATTATTTTATATGCTGTATCTTCTTCACAAACAAACTCCAATTGTTTGTTCGAAATGGTACTATAAATCAAATTTATGGCCGTCAGGTCCTTTCCTACCCAGTCATCTTTGTCTGCAGCAACCTTTGCTCTGGTTATCACTACGTCATATTTTTTCAACTTTAGATACATCGTAATTCTTTTCTTCCACATACTGTAGTCTTCTCCATTAAACACCGGTATCGCGATGTTTTTTATCTCCATTTTATCTTCTTCGTTCTCGAACATTCCTTCGTGTTTGGAATCTTCTTCGTGCTTGACCTTCAAGGTCATTTCTTCTTCAATTAGATGTCTCGAACGTTCCTTCGTGTTCGAACTTTTCTTCTTACTCGATTTTCAACTTCGATTCTTCTTCCATATACGTTTCTATCGGTATTCACATAGGCGGCGCTTTTCAATTATTTCTACACGACTCAAGAGTCGTGTAGAAGATAAGAGAATTTCACTTACCAAACACGCTCCTAGCTACCATGTTGAGGTGTGGTAAATGAAGGAGAGACTAATTTCCTGTATATAAAATAATGATGACTGGTTTATTCAGTTATAGTATACAAATTATACCAGCCCTTCATAGCACCTTGCGCACGATGCTTTCCGTTCAGCGTACTGCGTACGACAGTAGAGAGAGAGAGAGAGAGAGAGAGAGAGAGAGAGAGAGAGAGAGAGAGAGAGAGAGAGAGAGAGAGAGAGAGAGAGAGAGAGAGAGAGAGAGAGAGAGAGAGAGAGAGAGAGAGAGAGAGAGAGAGAGAGAGAGAGAGCAGCGCGTCGCTCGCTACCTCTCGAGGTACATTCTCACTCACGCACACACTAGGGAGGGGAACTTACATGTGTGCGCTCGGACTCATGCCTGCGCGCTCTCGGCACAATCACGCGCACTCACATACTAAACACTTTCCATGCGTATATATGGGAGCGTCCAGCAGGAACGGGCCACCGAGCGCGCGCGGTGCCTTTTTCCGCGTAAAAGGCGCTCTGTTTAACTCGTTCATAATTGTATGCTGCGTCTTTGAAAAAAAAAACCAAGCACCTATATCGATAGATTTTTTCCTGCTCTTTCCAATGGCGCCATTGTTTTTATTGCGAAACGCTTTCTTCCGGACGAAAACTCGAGTCGAATATTGAAAGCCATTTTTCTCAAAGTATATCATGTTTTTTTTTTCAAAATAAACTACACCATTGGAAAGTACAACTCTTAAGCTTCAAAATCCTATCTTGGAACAACATGAAAAAGACAGCGCCGAGGGTCCGCGCGAGCCCCTCGCGCCCGTGCGTACGGTACGTTTAAGTGCACGCTCTATTCAATTCGCTAATAATCGTGTACCAAGTACCAAAACTCAAACAAAGAAAGAAGCGGATGTCGCAAAAAGGACAATTCTTATAAAATCAAAAAAATGTAAAAAAATTAGAATTTAAAGGAAAAGGTAATATTGTTATGCCAGATTAAACAATCTATAAGGTTATTTTAAATTTCTGTTTCACTGCTTTCAGTGCGTTCATGGATATTTTTATGTTTAATATATTATGTTTTTCAAATTTTGTTATATAAATGAACAAAGTTGATTGTAATATTATACTAACTGTTACAACTAGATCCACAAAATTATGTCCACGCATTGGCATTGTAAGTTACAAAACATTTTATATTTACAAAAAAGAAAGGGCGAAATAGCACATCGCGTGTATTAATCCGCCCTTGAGCATAGCGTAAAAAGTTCGGGCAGCCGCTGTCTTTTTGATCTTACTATTTTTGAACTTTTCATGTTTCAACTTAAAAATATAATATTTTATAGTTTAAGACTTGTACTTTTGAAGAATATAATTCATTTTGAAGAAAAGACTGATATTTTATTGAAAAAATAGAGTTTAAACATTCAAATGGATTTTTCAACTAGAAGGAAGCATTTCGGAATAAAAATAATAGCACCATTGGAAAGAGCAGGAAAAAATCTATCGATATATGTCCTTAGTTCTTTTTTCAGAGACTTGGTACACGATTATTAGCGAATTGAATAGAGCGTGCACTTAAACGTGCCGTACGCACGGGCGCGAGGGGCTCGCGCGGACCCACGGCGCTGTCTTTTTCATGTTGTTACTTTTAAACCCTTTATTTCTCCAACTTCTCCAAGATAGGGTTTTGAAGCTTAAGAGTTGTACTTTCCAATGGTGTAGTTTATTTTGAAAAAAAACATGATATACTTTGAGAAAAATGGCTTTCAATATTCAACTCGAGTTTTCGTCCGGAAGAACGCGTTTCGCAATAAAAACAATCACGCAATTGGAAAGAGCAGAAAAAAATCTATCGATATAGGTCCTTGGTTTTTTTTTCAAAGACGCAGCATACGATTATGAGCGAGTTAAACAGAGCGCCTTTTACGCGAAAAAAGGCACCGCGCGCGCTCGGTGGCCCGTTTCTGCTGGACGCTCCCATATATAGATGTATACTATCTTCAACAATAACAAACATCTGTATTATTTTAATTGTTGTATTATATTCAGAACCTTTTAAAATTTGTAAATAACCTTTACTTCAAGTTATATTTTCTTTATGAAATTTCACACATATGAGTAATTCCGACGGACTTTTCAACTTTGAGTTAGAGGGAAATTGAAAAAAGAAATTAAGAGCATACTTTCATATGACCTTTTTTTCCTTTCTAGACCTTAAATAGTGAAAAAGTGGTAGCGTTACTCATTTTTTTTCAAAGCCATTTTTTTACCGGATATCTCATGTGAAAGCTATGGGAACATCTAATAGTTCGTGATAATCTTTTCTGTATAAAAGTCATTGGTTTTTAGATAGTAAGTGAAAAACTACTTACATGCTTATTTCGACATACTGTGCATATTTTTTTGAGGGATAAAATGTATCGATCTTGCCACACAAAAGTTATTTTTCTTTGAGTTTGTCAGTGTGCTAGCGATTAATTGTGTTTTTTAAAACGAGTTTCGTTTTTAATAACGTCATTCAAAGTAATGTAAAATAAATTCTATAAGCGACACACTGATGAGTAACAAATCACATTATTTGAAAAAACAAAGATTTTTCCATTATAAAGAATTATCTAGAAAAATGCAAAGCCATTTTTTTAAAAGCAGTATAGAGAAAAAATTCAATATTTGCAAAAATCGGGTAACCCTAAAATAACTCATTATGTACACTGAGAAAAATGTTGTAGGAAAATTTATTATAAAAGTAAAAAAATTACTATATTTTGTAGAAACGTCGAGACATACATTAATTGTATTAATTTTTTCTATCCAACACAGTAATTTTTTCGATCAAGCTCAAATTTAAAAAAATTTAATTTTCATTTTCATTATTTCTTATTTACAGAACTTTGGCGGTATATATGTATATAGAGTTTAATGACATATTTAATTTTAAAATAAATAAATTTAGAAATTTAGAAATAAAAATTTTTTTTTTCGACGACGACTGGATTCGAACCCTTGACACGGCAATCGGAAGCGTTAACCACTTACCCACATGAGGTACTCAAGTACAAAATTTTGTAACGATATATTTGCTACCTCCGGTCACGGGAGATCTTCAATGATAATTTGATGGCAAAAAATAACTATGATAATACCTGCAATAGCTTGTAATACATTTGTGTAATATAAAAATAAAATAATCGAATCGAATTTTTCGATGTATTATTTACTTAAAAGCAAAGCAAACTGAAATCGCGGGACAAACATAATCTCACCCAGACACATGTTTGCCTTGACGTGCGCAGAATGTACTGGCTGGTGTGGCAAGTTTTCCCAACTATGTTGGGTAGCAAAATTTCTTATAATCAGATGGAATATTTACTAGAATGAAAATTTACTATGTAATACAATAATTTTTATAATTAGCTGTTAGAATAATTATTCTGCAATATATTAATTATTTCTATTATTATAATAAAATTTCGCCATAATGCAAGTATGCTTCATCGTTGATACGTATTATAGTAACTTTTGATACACTTATATTAATAAATAAGTATATATTTTTCATTCACTTATATTAATACATATTAAATTTTGCTAACTATTTTTCTTAGTGTAAGTCATTTATTAATAGGCACACATATCTGTAGATGACTTCTTGAAAGTACGTGCTAAAACAGTTGTGAAAAAGCTTTTTTCAAATCATTTAGAGAAAAGCCAGTTTTTAAATCTCATAAAGAAGATAATAATTTGTACGAGTACCACTTGAGTATGCCTCTAATTTTAGTCTTTCTCCTTACCATACATAATGTGTACGATTCTAAATTGGGTTTTGGTTCCAAGATGATGTTCTTCTAACCCCACCTAAGAACTATAACCTGCATAAAATTCCATGTAGTGAGTATATTTAAAGATATAAAAGAGTAACGCGAATTTGGAAAGTCCCGCGGAATTACTCATTGTAACGGAATGGCTAGTGGGCGAAAATCCCAAAAAGTCACAGGCTAGTGATGATCTAGAACACGGCACCGCGGGTGTCAGACTAAAATGTCTTGCCCAGGGATCTGCTCCTGAAATCCCGAAAACAATGCGAAGATCGCACGCGACTTGGCTTTCAAAGTAATTGGATCGCTTAATGAAAAGCGCGCGCTCGAAGAGTAAAGCGCGCGGCTGCTAGACTCAGATATGAAAACAACCGGCAGAGTCCTTTTCCGCGGAGGCGGCGGGATCCGGAAGACGGATGGGTTGTAATGAACAACACGACGAGTAACGAGATATCACAATATATTAAAAACACAAAAGGGTTAATACAAGCACCACGCAAGTGCTGTTAAAACAATAATTTAGTTTGCGCGCGACGGTTAACGTTTGAACGCGCGAACGATACAGCTAGCGGCGAAGCTGCTACAAAATACGCACGCTCTTGTTAAATATGGCGGGCTGACCCACATCCGCACGTACACGGAACAGAAAGCTTTCACGGGGCGATTTGCGTGCAAGCCTTTCACAATAACTATGAGAGGAGAGCAGAAGACTTACGATGAAGGAGCAGCCGGTGCACTCGACTCTCTCTCTCTCTCTCTGCGTCGCTCTCGCAGGAGTTGCGTCTCTCTCTCTCGCTCGCGCTCGCATTGATGAGATAGGCAGGTATGCTCTCTGCTCTCTGCTCGCTGACTTGCTTGCCCTCGTGCTGCACACCCGACTCGGTCTCGCTCTCCCTCTATGCTGTGTGAGTGCGGAGCATACTGACGTGCTTGAGTGCGGCTCCTGATTTTTGGTGAATATCGGGTGGTTGTTCGAAGGTTTTTATTGAGGTCTTAAATCGTGATGTATAAGGAGGTGAAACTAATTGGCGCTGGCCTGGCACCGAACTTGTATCTCGGCCTCGCGAGCTGCCTAGTGCTGTTCTCTCGCTCCTTTCATCGTTCCATGCATCATCATTGGCGGCATCAGTGAAACTCAGCATAAATATCCAGTATCGCACTGCAAACCAGCTCCCGCCACAGGCTGTAACGGCTACTGCAACGGCCTAACGGACAAGTTTTTGAATCCAGATACCGTTAGCAGACTGAGTATCAATAACACAGACATCGACGATTTGTTTACAATCTGCGAAGCATGGATACTAGATGTGCCGTCTGTGGGGAATCGTCAACACGGCCGCTAGGCTCATGCCCGAGATGTCTCCGACCATCCATCCGATCCGATCCATCCGAAGTATTCAGGCAAGAAAAGAGATGCCCTGTGCGACCTATGTCGTAAGGAAGATCAGCCTTCCACACGGAAAAAAATTGCCAATTCCACCAAGCAAACAAGCACACAGGTGGGCACACGAGTAACACTTACGCATAGCTTGCGCCGCACGCCCACAGCTACCAAACTCGCCGCTATTCACCACCGTACACCTCTCAGTTCATCAACACCAGCTGGCAAGCGCTCTTCGCGCAGCAGCAGCACTTACACTAATGTCTCGCGACTTAGTATGAATATCGAGCTCGCTGGGCGGGTAGCTGAGGCTGCAGGAGCTGCAAAGCGAATAGCCGGAGCGCAGGGCCCGGACACAGCAGGGCAACACGACAATCTGCAATCGAAAGAACCAGCGGTGGACGAAAGTACCAGACAGGAGAATGTGCTCCCAACGCCGCTTGTCAACAGCACGAGCCACAACCATTCGCAGGTCAGAACATCTGGCCTACCCAACTCCAGCTCAGACGACACGCACCTCGGATCATCGCAGCTGATTTTCGTAACGAATATTTTGATACCGGTGAGAACTCTGGAACTATTTTTCCAGCGCTTCAATATGCTTGAGAGGCAGATCGACGAGTTGAAGTCTCTCGGGAGAAGAAGCCCCTCAGAGCGTAATGCATCCACGGCCTCAGCGCTAGCTGAAGTAGATGGAGAAAATGTACTGTCTGAGCGGGTTTCGGCTCTTGAGCGACAATTTCTAATAAATAATAATAATCTTTCAGAAATTAAAAATAATTGCGACCTGATTCTCAAGGATACATCAGTGCTTAAAACTAAATTCAATCAAATTCTGACAAATACTGAAAATATCCAGAGTGCTCACAGTAAATTAGTTATAAGTAAAAAATGTGACGTTAATTTATATGTTAATGCGCCAAGAGGGGATCAAACGTACGATCCAGACAATACTAACAATGTTGTCACTTCCGTAGGTTTAGGTGATTTTAGGAGTTCTCCTCCTCGGTTGAGCACTGATAGCGGGGCTGAGTGCTGCGAAGTTATAATTAACGGTGTCTTAAAAGATGAATGCGATGCCTCGCCTGCGATTTTAAATGATATTGCGTTCGCAGCGCTCAGCATTGTCCTTCCTTCATTGGAAAGGAAGAACATTGTTGGATCTCGTATCCTTCAACGTCGATGCTCGCCCGAGGATCAGAACAGTATGCCTAAGGAGTGCTTGGCACCGCGGGTGAGAGCACTTCCCTCTTGTGTGGTGAGGCTTGATAGTGCTCGGCTAGTCGGTGATGTGATGCGGGCCAAGCGCGGGCTCGCCAATAATTACTTAACAACAAGTGACTTAAAACCTAATACGCTCGGTCCGGACTCTGCCGCATATGTGCCAAATCGTAAAATTTTTATTAATGAAATGTTGCCCCAAAATAAATTTCAAATGTTCAAGAGCTTGAAGCTCATTGCGCAGGGGCTGGGCTTCAAGTACATTTGGCATAGCGGCGGTAAATTCCTGGTCAGGCGGAAAGGGGGCGAGCGCGCGCATGTCTTTGCGTCCGCCGCTGATCTGTAAGCCATTCGAACAGCGTGTCTAGCTACTTCTAAAATAGATCGACAGAGTGAACTTACGGCTAATAAGCCGCCTGTAGTGGTAAGCTCAGAAACATCACAGAGCAGCAAATCAGCGGCAGCATCATCCAGACTCGTACCGGCAACTGTCGGAAGGAGGAGGGCCGGAAGCTCCTTGAAAGCGGGCTTTCTAAACATTAACTCGGTAAGAGGTCACCTTCAGACCTTCCGCAACTTCATCGCGGATGATCCCTCCTACCACATATTTGGAATTGTTGAATCGTGGCTGGGCCCTGGTGTTGATGACCATTTAATAAACCTTCAAGGTTTTTCTGTGGTGCGTCAGGATCGCAACATCAATGGTAGGGGAGTGGCTCTGTATGTACGCAATCAATTGAAAATCAAGAAGTTAGCAAGCTCTAATACGCTAGGCCCGGGCCGACCAGAAATTCCGGAATATTTATTATTTAGCGTACAACAGGGTGACTTTCCTCCGATTCTTGTTGGTGTAATATATAGGCCCCCCAAAATCGTGATGCAAAAAGACTCGGAATTTTTCGATATTCTTCGCGATCTTTGCCCCGAGTATAGCCACAAAATTATAATGGGGGACCTAAATACAAACCTGGCAGCAAAGCCAATTAAAGCTGATGCAATTACCATCAAACGCCTCGCCAAAGAATTATCTCTTCGAATAATAAACCACGGCCCAACTCACCATAAACGAAATTCTCACACGTGGATTGACTTGATCCTTACAGATAAAAGTGACACGGTACTAGATTACAACAATGAATGGCACCCAGTTTCGGCAAACATGCAGTAATTGACGTAACTTTGGATATTTTTCAACCTGCTCCTGCAGGAGAAGCTTTCTCTTACAGAAACTTTCGTGAAATCTGTCCAGTTTCGCTCAATAACTTGCTATCCTGCTGTGACTAGACGGCCATGGACACTATTGAAACCGACCTGGAAGGCGCCTTAAATAACTTATACAATAACTTACACCTAACTATTGAGGAACTTGCTCCACTAAAAAAGATTATTCTGCGTAAAAATCGTGCTCCGTGGATTGGGCCTGAGTTGGAGCAACTTATTGATAAGCGCAATACTACTCACAGACGCTATAAACGCACTGGAAATGCAGTGTTTTTCGATGAGTTTCTTCGACTCAGTAGCGAGGTCGATGAGTGCATAGAACAAGAGCGTAATTCCTTCCTCGATAGACATCTCACAGACGCTCTTGATGCTGAGGGGAAGAATATTTGGAAGGAAATGCGTAATCTCGGCCTCCTACCAAAGCACAAAGAGGAGGAGCTTCATGGTTTTTCATCCGGGGAGCTGAATGCCCACTTTGCAGGGGTTGCCATCTCTCCTCTCGAAAGCATAGATGAAGCAGTGGAGTTAATATCTTCTGCAAGCGAGAAGGGTTTTACTTTTAAACCCACAAATATCAATGATGTGATTCTTGCCATCTCACACTTTTCCTCGCAGGCGAGAGGGGCAGACGATATTCCCCAAAAGGTGGTGCTGAAGGCTTTGCGGATTATTGGTGACTTTTTAGTGCGTATCTTTAATTCCTCTTTTGCCCAAGGCATCTTTCCGGGCTCCTGGAAGAAAGCACAATTGATTGCTCTCAAGAAATGCGCAACACCGTCGTCGGTTTCGGATTTTCGTCCCATCGCGCTACTGTGCTTTCTTTCCAAGGTGCTCGAAAAGATTGTTCACACTCAAATCACGGAGTATTTAAATGAAAACAATTTACAAAATCCCTTCCAGACCGGTTTCCGTAGGCATCACAGTACCCAGACTGCACTAATAAATATAACGGACGACATACGCATGGCAAGAGATAAAAAGAGAATTACACTACTATTAATATTTGATTTTAGCAAAGCCTTCGACACTATTTCACCGACTAAGCTGTTGAGCAAGCTTCGGCAACTGGGCTTCTCAAGGATGCCGCTCCAGTGGATTAAATCATATCTACAGGATCGTACCCAGATTGTCATTTCCAAAAATAATGGAAATTCTGAGTGGCTAGAGACAAATCTGGGAGTTCCACAGGGGTCTGTCCTGGGCCCATTGCTTTTCAGTTTATACGTGAATGACCTACAGAGTGAACTTGACGGATAGACTATGAGACACATCTTCAAATATACACTGACATCACTGTTGATAAAATAAGTGAAGGCATCGCTAGACTGTCTAGAGCGGTGCGACAGGTGTCTGAATGGGCGGGGCGCTCTGGCCTCTGTCTCAATGCAGGGAAAACCAAAGCGATATTTTTTGGATCTAAAAGTAAGGTAAATACTTTGAACGCACTGCGTTTGCCAGGCATTGAGATGCAGGATGCGGAGTTCATCCCGTTCCGTAGCGACGTCGTGAGTCTCGATGCTACACTTGACAGTAAACTAACATGGAGACCGCATATTAACCAAATAGCTAAGAAAGTCAACAAGGCCCTGTATAGTCTGCGGTTTATTAGGCCGTGTACCACCGAGACTCTTCACAGAAGGCTGATCGAGTCACTAGTCCAACCTCACTTGGACTACTGCTCGGTAGTGTATCTCGACGCGACAGAAGAACAACGGATTAGAATTCAAAGATTAAGCAATTCATGTGCGAGGTTTATTTTCGGTATTAGGAGGGATCAGCATATCATCCCTTACAGGAAACGCCTGGGCTGGCTTCGTGCAGACTCTCGTCGTTTTTACTACGCAGCCATTCTTATGTATAAAATTACCAGGATGCGAGAGCCTGGCTATCTGGCTGCTTTTTTCACGGAGCATAGGCCCGGGCCTACTAGTAGGGGGCCGTAAACCGGAACTTAAAGCCCCGCGTACTACCTCGGTTACCGGAGATCGCTCTTTTCAGGTATAGAGCGCGCGGTTTTGGAACTCTCTTCCATCCTCCTTGCGCCATTTACCATCATTAGCCGCATTTAAGAGGGCTGTGCAAACACCTCCGCGAACTCGATGCCTAGCACTCCTTTACGGAAGGGTCAAGTTATCAGCAACTAGCAACGGCAATGCCGCAGAAGTTTTAGTTTTACTTTAGTTTTGATTTAGTTTTACTTTAGTTTTACTTTTTACTTTTAATTTGTACATTGACATAATAACTAATTTATATCTATGTTATTAAGTATTTTAAATATGCAAGGTAAAATTAGGTAAATTTTAGACGCAGCCTCTTGGCTGAAAAAACTGTGATATTGCTGCGATAATATATAAAGTGAAACTGTGATACCATTAGATATTTTTATTTGTATTTTTATTTTTATTTTTTTTATTTTTATTTGTATATTTATTTATATTTTAATTAATCTTCAAACTTCGAAGTATTTCATATATATTTTTATCAAACCATGATTGTAATTGTATTTCAAAATAGTATTATTAGTATGTACTATGCTTTTGCCCATGGAGGCGAATAAAAGAATATCTATCTATCTATCTATCTAACTATCTCTCGCTCTAGTCGATTCGCGTCGGCTCCTCAACTCTCCACACGCGATATAACTATATTCTCAGCGCGAACGATAAGAAACCAGTTATTTCTCGGACTTTGCGGCCTAGCGTGCTGGGTGGAGCTATTACCCCCACTAGGCTGGTTGGTACCTTGTCCGCCCTCCCGTTGCCTGTTATCCCAGTTACCCTTCTTCTTGGGTTTTCTGAGCGGCTACGGAATAGATTTTTGCCCACTATTCTCGTCAGTGCCTTTCCTCGACAAAACCGATAAGCATTCGGCCATGACCCGACGGTACATAGCCTCGAGGCTCTCTCGAGGCTCGTGGTCTTGGTGTGCCATCGTCGCCACACCTGGATTCTGTTTTTTTCACTGATCGGTAGGCGGCTCTGTCGGTACGTAGGCAAATTCTGGCAAGTATGTGCGCTCGGGCGGTGGTGGCGAGTGATACACCTTATCTGCCCCGAGCGCTAATTCAGCTTCCCGGGCCAGGTCCAGGAGTCCTCGGTAATCCGTAACCTGGTCACGCATTACCATCTTTTGTAGTTCTGGCCGCATGTTCCGGTGCAACATGTCTTTCTGTTGAGTTATGCTAGGCTCCGGAACAAACTTGAGGATCATGGCCTGGAGATTTACTACGTAATCACACGTGAGTTCATCTCGGCCTTGGATCCTCGCGTTTATTTTCGCTAGGACTCGTTGCTGATGTCCCCTGTCCCCGCCATACATGTGCGTATGGCCTCTTTGAAATCTGGCAACGATCGTCATGTATGGCGGTTACTCCGGTACCAGATGGATGCTACCCCCGTTAGTAGCTCTGACAACGACGAAAGCACCTCGTCGTGTGTCATATTAGCTAGAGTTCTGCATTCCTCTACCCTCGTGAGGAATAACTCGATGCTCTGCTCCTTTAAGGACCCTGAGAACTTGATGTGCCATTTTCGGACTAACCGGCCCACATCACGGTTTGTCTGCTGATACGTATGCCTCTCAGACGTATCCCGGGTCGCGCCGTTTCTTGTCTGGCACTGGGAAGAATTTCTAGCATTATTCCTCGCAGCCTCTATTGGGGACTGGAGAGTCGGGCTCCTGCTGTTGAACTCGCATACGTGAAAGTGTCTTGGAAATTCACGTGCGGTGATCCTCGTCTACGGCCCGTGCTTGGGGGTTGAACTCCCTCCAAATTCGTACTTTACGTTGGGTGTCGATCTCCTTGCAGTGTTCGCACGCTATCCTTTAGTTCTTCGACCTCATTGACGAGTCTTTGGGTCACAGACAGCAGCTTGTTCGAGTCTACACTATCTCCTACTGCTACCCCAGCGGTGCGCTGTTCACCTGCTCATGGCTACTCAAAGCTCTGTAGCTGCGGCGGGTTTCGCGTTTGCTGCCAGAACACGTGCTGCCCATTTCGTGCCGGCAACGACTTTTCTTCTAGGTTGTGCATGTATTGTCGTTGCCTGCGCTGCTCTTCTAGGAGCGCTTGCTGCCATTTCTGCTGCTCCTGCTGCTGCTCCTGCTGCTGTCGCTGCTGCTGCTGCTGTTGTTGCTGTTGCTGCCATCGCTGCTGCTCCAGCATTTGTTGCTGTTACTGCTCCAGCTGCTGTTGCTGCATTTGCTACTGCTGCAGTTGCTGCTGTTGGAGCTGTCCCTCGGCTTCGGCTGGAGATGTCCCGGTGGATGCCGCAGACCTTAATAGCTCTGTCCCGGAACCCTCCTGGCCGTTTGCCTCTTCCGCTGGCTCCACTACAGCATTATGTGCTTGTCGATGAACACCTTTCGGGACTGCTCACGTTTGGCAAACGCTTGCTGCTCCGATAGCTCTGGCTCTGGCACAAAATCGGCGGTACTATAATCGCCCATAAGCCACTTGATCATTGTCAGCATATTCACTGACAGCAGATCTGACTGCTGTAGACCAACGGCTTGCGTGGCCTCGTTGATCTCCTCTTCGGGCTGTGTATACGCCCATTTGAGTATCACAGATTCCACAAACTGCGATGAGCGGGCCATGGTGTCAATTGGCTGTGCGCTTCTTCACAAACTTATTTTATTAGCGCGAGTATTATCCGGGTTGATGGCAGAGAGAGTTTGCCTTTTCAGCCCGTGAGCTAGCTTTTTCAACGCGAACCCGGGTTATTTTCTAAGAGCTAAGGCGGTTGCTCTTAACCCCGATAACGCACAAGGGTTTCCAGTAAGATGCGGCTCTAAAAAAAATCTATTTCTGTAATTAATTACTATTTGTAATTAATTACGCTCAACTACTTGAACTTGTAATTTTAAAATAAATATATGCAAAAAAATATATATATATATGCTTCAAAACAAACAATATCATAAAAAACACAAAAATAAATATAATTTTCACCTTAAAAAAAATTAAAAAACAATTTTAAAGTTCGAGGGGATTTCTGCGCTCGAGGTTTTACTCGGGCGTACAGCCAACTTTTTGCTCCAAGAGTGCTTGCCGTTTTTCTCTCGATTTCCCACGAACTGCACGAAAAAATAAAATTTTTATTTTCCGTCCAAAAAAAAAAATAATAATTCGTATAGGAAAGACGAGAGAAAAAAAAGAAAAAAATTATCGAGTCGAGAAAAAATGAATGAAAAAAAATTAATCATCGCTAAAAAAATAATTGTCGTTAAGAAAAAATTTTAATTGTTTTCAAAAATTTTAATTGTTAAAAATAATTAATTAACGAACAAAAATTTCCGCGATCGAGATCTCTCCTCGTCAGCACTCTAGATCGAGGGTTTTTGGCTATCGCTCCCCTAACTTCTTGACCGCACTCTCGCAACAGCATGTCTGTGTCACGTACACGCACACACGCGCCTACGAGCTGCGGCACGAAGAGTCTTTGCAGCTTACGCTCAGCTACGCTGCTGAGCTTCTTCGCGCCAAGCTTCGCCGCGAATCACGTACACGCCGCGGGTCCTTCTTCACCCCTAAAATGTTGTGGCGCCAGCAAAATCCCAAAAAATCTCCGCTCGCTTACTTGCTTGCACTCGGGCTGCACACGCGACTCGGTCTCTCTCTCTTTATCTCTCTCTCCTCGCTCTCTCTCTCGCTCTAGTCAATTCGCGTCGGCTCCTCCACTCTCCACACGCGATATAACTATATACTCGCCGCGAACGATAAAAAAACCCGGTGAGATCGGATAAAACGAAGTGTCTCGCACGGTAGCACACATCAATATGGCTGCCGTGTCTTGCATAAAGCCGTAGCAGCTTCACGGGTAGGCAACGGGCTTATTACGCGTCACAAGACCGTTTTAATCCGGTCGGGATGCTTGTGAGCTCGCACCCCCTAGTGAGCACGCCTGCTCGGCGCGGGTAATACGAATCCCGAATTACCTAACTCGCGCACGCGTTACATCATATATTGCCTATACCACATACCAAATTGTATTACATACGGGAATATTTTTAATTTGACTTAAATTAATAACGTCTTTAGTTATTCATAAAAAATACATCTTTTTTGATTGATCGACAATTTAATTAACCTACCTTCAGTATACCTTCTTGCAACATTTTTAAATAATGGACCTAATAACTTATTCAATTATGAAAAGTAAATAAACAACACGCGCGCGTATCGTGTGTCATTTCCATTTTCTAGTAACATGTACATAAATCCGTTTCTGAAAAATTACGATTTGAAAATAGTGCTAAAACAGTTTTAAGCTAAAATATCTCCGAAATTCATAAACAAATTCTTTTATTACCATAAGAACTCATATAATAAATAATATACAAACTCTACATCTTTACGAAATTTCAAAGAAATTAAAACAATATTACTCTAGTTATTGTGCAACAAAGAAAGTCATTTTCAGCAATACCATAATTTTAAATATCAAATATTTCAAAGAATAATCATATAATCTTGATCAAATTTTATACAGATATTGCCTATATTGCAAATAAAATAGTATATAAATTTCAAGCTTATACATGGGGTCGTCCTTTAGAAATTACGATTATCAAAAAAACGTAAAAAAGTTTTAACCTTTAATATCTCTAAAAATCATGAGATAATTCTTTTGCCTAAAGGACTTATACAATAAATATATAAACTACACATTTCCACAAAATTTCAACATGATTAAACCGATTTTTTTTCCTCTAGTTATCTGGCGACAAAGAAAGAAACTTTGTAAAAATGTTATAATTTTCGGAAAAATAATTAAATCGTACGTCGCAAGAGGTATCAAAAATGGTAAAACTATAATTTATTCAATTGTTTTAAAATAAATAAAAAATTTGTTACAATTTCATGTTTATAAAATTTTGTATAATCTTATTAACTATTATAAATTTGCACACACGGCAGTAAAGAACAATATTTTTTTCTAAAGAAAAGTTGATATTATTTCCCACACCACATTACGGTAAATATCAGAGTGTGGTTTTTTTACACAGAAAAATAAATTTCTATTTTTAAGTTAATCGTTTTTGAATCAAGTAAAATTTACTTACTTTAACTAAATTTTACTTGATTCAAAATGAATTATCTCAAGAATAGATTTTCTTTTGTTTAAATTTTTTTTTAAAGTTTTGAAAGAAACAAAATATTTTCACCTTAAATATCTCTAAAAATTATGAAACAATTCTTTTACTTAAAGGACTTATACGATAAATATAAAAACTCTACATCTCCACAAAATTTCAACATGACTAAACCAATTTTATTTCTTTAGTTATCATGCGACAAAGAAAATGGCTTTGTAAAATACGAAAATTTTAAATATCACATATCTCAAAAAGTAATTGAACGAACTTGATGAAAATTCGCACATATATATTATCTATATCACATACAAAATTATCTATAAATTTGAAGCAGATACATGGAGCCGTTCTCGAGAAATTGCGATATGAAAAAAAGGTTAAAAAAAAATTAACCTCAAATATTTCTGAAATTACTGGACTAATCATTTTTTCCAACGAACTCGATCGAGAGTTATCCAAGATCTACCTTTACAAAGAATTTCGAAGCGATTAAGTCAATTTTACTCCCGTAATCGTCGGACATGCAAAATTTTTTCATATTTCAATTTTTTTCTCAAAAATTAGTCAATAGAATGGATTCAAATATTTACAGATTATAGCTATTTATATTCTGTATTGTCACGATTTAAAAAAAAAATGACTTTATTTTTGGAGTTATGAGCTTTTAAAAAAAAACACGTTTTTGTTAATAACAAAAGAACCGCAATAGCTAAAGTAATTTTTTTTTCTAATGTAGGGTTCTTATGCTCTTTCGAATGCTATCTGTCCGATTCAAATATCTCAATGTTATCATTAAAAAAACGCAAAAATGAATTTTGCGAAAATCGAAAATTACGAATCAAAAAGAGGATTTCTTTATCCTATTGACACAAAAAGAAACAAAAAAATGAGACCTTTCCGGTTCAAATCGATCGAATAGATCCAGATATATGTTCACACACGTATATGTACACACACACAAACCCACATGCACGCACACTTGTGACGAGTTGCTAGTCTTGCATCAGATACCTCCCCAGGCGATGGATAGGGGAAAGCTTGTCAGATATGAAGAGCACCGCGGAAATAAAATACCCGGGGCGGACCAAAACTAGCTAGGGGAAGAAACCCCGAATACAAATCAAAAATGGAAGCTGTGTACTCGGGTAAAAGCCCCTATGGTCGGCGCAGGCTCCACGTACACTACCAGAGGACTGAGGAGACCTACAAACGACTCAGTGCAGGTATCGAGCTGCTTGTACAATTTATCTTGGAGAAGAAGAATCTCCATACAGAGCTTAAGCGAATGGCCAAGAGTACCGCCAGAGCGCTTGAGGTGTATGCCAAAGCCCGGGAAAACGTAGGGTCGGCACAGGTTGCACGACTAAGTAAGGATGGCTTGCCACGGGTGACTACAAAGTGCAAGAGACCTTCACCTCCAACTACCAAGGAGAGGAAGAGGGCAAGAACGCAGAAGATTAGCTATGGTGAGCCGCCTTAATCAATACCAGCAGCACCTGAACGGCATCATATGGATGCTGATTGGGTGACGGTAGAAAGGAAAAAAGTAAAGAAAAAGTCCAACATACCGAAGGTACAGCCTAAGTCCGGACTAAGACCTGCTCGGCCTGATACCTTTAAAATTAAAGCATCGGGAAAGGTATCGAATGCCGACATCATTCGAAAGGTTAAACCCAAGAGCTTCAGGCAATAGTCTCGTCCACCCCGAAGGGGTCAGCTGAAGTCCTGACGCTGACTCATAAGGAAGTCCTAATGATTAAGGACATGGACGAGACTACTTCCACGGGAGAAGTGGCACAGGCTATCACCGCGGTGACCAGGTCAGAAGCAGTAACCCCTGAGTGTGTCAAAATTAGGAGGAAATCCTACAGTGGCACCTAAGCAGCCAGTGTCCTACTTTCCGTCTTAGAAGAAAAAAAACTACTTCAAAGGAGGAAGTTCTACCTATCTTTTGCCACCGCTGTGTGGCAAAACAATCGGCGTGCGCGAACGCTCGCCCCCGACCCGCACCGAGGTATTCTTTTACGCTCCGATTTTTCGGAGTGAACTCCCTCTCGGCGCTTTGCTGGAGAATGGGACTCCTCTCGCCAGGCTCTCGCACCAGGTAGCTTCGCCTTTAGTTCAGGCAACAGCGACTCTGTCGCTATGGGTATAAGGAGTACCCTTACCCTCGCCAGGTGTGGAAGTACGTTCCGTCTAGGCAGAAACGGGATGACACCTCGAGCTACGCTCGGTGTCACCCGGATATGGTAAACACCCAGGTGAGAGCCTCGCGAGCCCTCGAAACTAATGCGACCGTGAATCATACTTTATTTTTTTCTCTTAATTTTTCTTTATTCTTATTTTATTTTTATTTCGCCCTACCGTCTATTCGAAATACTTTTGTTTTAAAATTTGATTATTGATTGAACGAATTTATTTTACCTCAACCTAACCTTTCATCCTCTCATACTCTTCGACGCTGAGCTTACATCAACTTATTATTACCGATTGGAAAGTTCCGATACTTCGTACAGCTTTACAATGAACTTACGTTTATACCTCACGTTATTTATGTCAGTAATTATACAGATTTTTAGTTAAAAATAAAAGTGTCGGAAGAACTGGAAAAGTTTTTTTAACGTGTGTGTTGATGCCGATGTAGTAATAACAAAGATAAAACCAGCGAAACGTTGTATATTTTAACAGTTTTTAAATATCGTCTTGCGAACATAGCACGTAACCTCAACTGTCTTATATCCCTCTGTGTAAGTATATACACATATACACATACACCAGTAAATCCGTGAAAATGTTACGTAGAAGCCATGCATTGTAGACACATTTCAATTTGATATATTGTAGTTTCTAAATCATAAGAATTTAATAAATATTTTAATAGTGTGAATGTACATGATTTGATAAAATATATTTTCAATTTGATTTCAGATTAATAATAACGTCATTGATTGTATGAATGATTTTTCAAACAAACGCAATGGGCGAACGACCGTGTTTGTTATGTGACGATTATTTGAAACGTGATGGTAGTGATTCTGAAGTTGTGCAAAAAAAAACCTATACAAGCTTTTATTGCGGCTAGTGTAAGAAAAAGAGATGAAAAGCATCTAAAATTAAAAACATACCAACAGTTAACCGTACATAAGAGATGCCGCACCACTTACGTTCGAGAATCAAACATTCTCGTAGCGGAAAAGAACAGTCCCTATACGGGATGCTGAAAGAGGCAGTGCAGGTATAATAATGAGACATAAAGAGAGACATTTATAACGCTGTTTCCACTAAATTTACGTTGACCACGTAAACCGCCATTATCACGAAAACTGTACAATAATTTTTGACGGCTATATGGAATCAAGCACCTCATACACAAAAAGTGCTGAGCGATTTTGCAGATCCAAAAAACAAATAAGTCGCAAATTTGTTTTTCAGGCAAGAATGTCAATCAACGTATCGCAAGAAAAGTTTCTCTCAAATGATAACAACAAACGACGATTACTATCTATGCTTCAAGTACATTTGGGAATTGCTGAACTTCAGACAAAACAAGCTAAAGAGGATCCCAATTTGAGTATTGTCAAAACAGCAATTGATACAGCTAGTGAATCTACAATGATGATTATTGTAGAAGAAGACGTTGACTTATTAATCTTGATGACTCAACTGACTTAGGATAATTTTGTAACAACAAAGAAATCACCTACATCTCTTTGTTTCCAAGGTAATTTTTTTTTGTAACGTGAATTGTTAATTAACTATTGGACGTATCAAACCGGGATATTATTGACTAATTAAAAAACCGCTGATAACTGCTTTAGCAAAATGCTTTCTCAAAGAGAATTGTTAAATTACATCATAATTTTTTTTAATTTATATTTTAATGTAAAATTGCATTTTTGTGCATATTTGATCTTTCGTAAATTGGAACATCCATCAGAAACTAGCCAGCCGGCGCGTCCAACGAATTTTTTGCGTAAAATACGCTCTATTCAACTCGCACGTAATCGTATACTAAATCTGTCAGAAAAAAAAACAAAAAACATATATCGATAAATTTTTACCTGCTTTTTCCAATATTGACTTTACTCCAAAATGCTTTCTTCTGGTCGAAAATTCGAGTTGAAAGTTTCGAGCCATTTTTTTCAAAGTATATCATTTTTGTTTTCAAAATGCATGGTGTCATTCAAAAGTACAACTCTTAAGCTACAAAATCCTAAATTTTCAAGTTGGAGAAATGAAGGATTCAAAAGTAATATGATAAAGAAACAGTGGCGACCAGCCGCGTGAGCTCTGCGCGCTGCGCTTGAACGCGCCTTTGTAGGTCTACATGTATTATGTTTTTATCGTTGCACTCGCTCGTGTGATTGTTTTGGCCACTAGAGGGACTAAGGTTACAGAGCTGTTCCCGGTACTTAATAAAGCTCTTTCGAAGTTATTTTTGACCCTCCAAAAATTTATTCTTTCTTAATATTTCTTACATTCGGAAAAAAAAAGGTTTGTAAAATGTCTAAGATTTACAATCTCTGGTGTAATCCTTTTGATGAAACAAAGCATTCACCTAAATTGAGGTTTGATTCAGATAAAGTGGAAGCTTGTTTTCCGTACTTGGAAAATAAGGATAAAATATGGTTCTCTTGCTGACAAAAATTTGATGCAAAACATGACAAAGAAAATGGGGTATCAATGGAGGATTCTAAATTAAAGAAATTATTTTGAATTTTAAAAAATTGTTTAACGGTGAAAGTTTGTCCGAAAATGAAAAAATGTTGCTTTTGAAATTAATCCCAAAAAACGGGAGTTCTCGTCAAGTAGCTAAATTTTTTAATACATCTCGTTGGCTCATAACGAAATGTAAATTATCGGATATCCAATCCTTTTTAGCTGACAAAAGGGGAAACAAAATAATATCAAGTGATACTCTAGATTAAATTAAACTTTTCTATGAAAATGACCAAAATAGCAGAATTATGCCAAGTTATAAAGACAACAAGCGTATAAAAAATAATGATGGAACAAAGAACTAAGTTCAGAAACGACTTGTTTTATACAATTTTAGAGAATCATATTTGAAGTATAAACAACAATATCCCGAATCAATAATAGGGTTCAGTAAATTTGCCGAATGTCGTCCTAAATAGTGTGTTTTAGCTGGTGCTCGTGGTACACATTCGGTGTGTGTGCGTTCACTATCAAAACGTAAAACTCTTGTTAGCTGGTTTAAGATATTCAGGAGTTTCTTTTGATAAAATGAATAGTTACAAAGATTGTATAGCCAAAATAGTCTGTAAAAATCCAACATCGAAGTGTTATTTAAATATGTGCCAAAGTTGTCCTGGTATTGAACCTTTAAAAAAGGATCTAGAACTGTTTCTTGAAAGCTCTGAAATTAACGAAATAAAGTTTCAAATGTAGAAAACTACTGTAAGATCAACGTTGCAAACTGAAACTGTTACTAATTCTTTATTTATTGATACCTTTTTTCCGCTTTTACATAAATTCAAGACTCATTCTTTCATTCCAAAACAACAGTCGTCTTATTTTCAAATCTTGAGAGAATCGTTATGCGAAGGAGAATTTTTAATTTCCCTCGATTTTTCAGAAAATTATGCTTTCATTCCACAAGATGCGGCACAATCATCCCACTATAATAATAGTCAATGCAGTTTGGCGACAATAGTCATTTACTATAAAGGCTCTGATTCTAAAATTGAACACATAACTATGGTAGTTTTTTCAGACAATTTAATTCATGATACTGTAGCAGTTTATCTAATTCAAAAAATTATAATTAATTACGTTATAAAATCTTTCGATTTCTTTAAAAGGTCATTTATTTTACTGATGGAGCAGCGCAACATTTTAAAAATAAACACAACTTCCAGAATCTTCTTCATCATTATGAAGATTTTTCTGTTGAAGCTGAGTGACACTTTCATGCGACTGCCCACGGGAAAAACGCATGTGATGGAATCGGTGCTTCAATAAAAAGCAATGCTAGACGAGCAAGTTTGCGGAAAGTATCCGACAATTATATATTGACACCGCAAGATTTTTACGATTGGGCAATTGAATATTTTTAAAATATTGCATGTTTTTTATCATCAAAAGATGAATATTTAAGGACTACAGATAAATTAAAACAAAGGCTAGATTCAGCAAAAATAGTGCCTGGAACTGAATCGTTTCACTGTGTTAGATTATTAGCTAAGAATAAAAAGTTAGAAATAACACGATTTTCAATATCAGAAGATTCTCAATTATATCCGCCAATCAATCAAACAAAAAGAATCGAAAACTCAAATAAAGAAAAAAGTAAGAATCGCGAAAAGGCCAATTCAACTAAATACAAATAAAAACAAAATTGATAAATATATTTTATATTTATACTAACAACGTATTTATAAAAATTGTATTTAGTGTATTAGTTTCATACTATTGTCAAATATAACAAAACGGTAATATGCGTTTATAAGAGCACGCTCGGACGCAGCGCGCAGAACTCGCGCGGCCACTCGCCGCTGTCTTCCCCTATAGCACTGAATATTTGAAGAATATTCCGTCAATATTCATTTCCCATTTTCCTAATTTTCGCTAATATTTCCTCAACGTTAATAAACATGAAAGAATCTTTACGAAGAGTCCGAATTACAAGGCTTGCCTTGTTTTTGATATCCCGTTTACAATGGGGGAATGGGGATTCAAAATTTTACGACTTACCTATGTGAAATAAATATCTTAAATACTAATGTTACCTGTATACTAACGTTACGGGAACATTAGCAAATATAGCGAATATGTCGAAGCAATATTGAAGCAATAATGCTCCAATATTGAGCGTTATATTCCTCTTGCCGATGAATGTTGTACGAATATTGCTGCAATACTGCCTAATCGAGGAAATATTGGTGAAATTTAATTATATATTCGTCTAGTATTAATTAATCTTGTACAAATATTGCTACAATATTATAATAATAGGTAGCCTACCTGATCATTTTAGAAGAAATGGAATAACGGTCATCAAGATTTGCAAGCATATTCGCTAAGGGTTTCTTTCATGTTTATTAACGTTGAGGGAATATTAACGAAAATTGCGAAAATGGGAAATGAATATTGAGGGAATATTTCTCAAATATTCAGTGCTTTATGGGTTTTTAATCTTATTACTTTTGAATCCTTCATTTCTCCAACTTGAAAATTTAGAGTTTTGTAGCATAAGAGTTGTACTTAATAATACGAGGGTCATTTGATAAGTACCTAGCCTACAAATGAAAACACCAAAATTTTACAAAAAATAAAATTTATTTTTCAATGTAGTCTCCTTTTAGTTGAATACACTTGGTCCAGCGGTGTTCCAATTTTTTTAACCCCGTTGAAAAAATGTTTTCTCTTGGTTTGCAAAATAGGCCTCCGTGGCGGCGATTATTTCGTTATTGGAGTGGAATCTCTTCCCGGCGAGCGAATTTTTTAGGTTCGGAAACAAAAAAAGTCGCACGGAGCCAAATCTGGAGAATACGGTGGATGGGGCAGCAGTTCGTAGCGTAATTCGACCAATTTAGCCGTGGCGAGTGCAGAAGTGTGAGCCGGTGCATTATCGTGGTGGAAAAGCACTTTCTTTTTAGACAAATGGGGCCGTTTTTCTTCTAACACGGCGTCAAATCGGCTCAATAGTTCGGCGTAGTACTGTCCTGTGACCGTTTTGCCCTTCTCCAGATAGTCAATAAAAATCACACCTTGAGAATCCCAGAAAACAGTGGCCATCACCTTTCCGGCCGACGGGACCATCTTCGCCTTCTTCCGAGAAGGTTCACCGGGTAAGGTCCACTGTTTTGACTGCTCCTTGGTCTCTGGAGTGTAGTAGTGAATCCATGTTTCGTCGACGGTCACGTAACGACGCAAAAACTCTTTTGGATTGCGATTAAACAGCTCCAAACACTGCTCTGAACTGGTCACACGGATGCGCTTGTTGTCTGCAGTCAGCAAACGCGGCACCCACCTTGCTGACAGCTTCCTCGTGCCTAAAATCTCATGTAGGATATGCCACACGCGTTCTTCTGAGATGCCTACTATCGCAGCTATCTTGTGTACCTTTAATCGGCGGTCTGACAAAACGATATCGTGTATTTTTGTCACGTTCTTCTCCGTAGTGGCTGTTTTCGGAGCACCTGGGCGTGGATCATCAAAAACCGACGTACGACCACGTTGAAACTCGTTATATCAAAATTTAACGGTCGCCATCGAAGGAGAAGCATCCCCATACACTGCATTCAAGCGTTCTTTAATTTCACTGCGCGATTTCCCTTCCAAAAACAAGAATCGAATCACCGACCGATATTGTTCTTTCTCCATTTTTTCAAAAATCAACGGACACATTTGCTTTCACACGCTCTCAAAAATAAACTACAACTCCGATCCGGCTGAAATTTCGTCTGTAACCGTTTACAGGAAGATACTGCACTGTAGTGTATTTCTGGTGCGATAGTGGCACCATCTGGCGGTGAGGCTAGGTACTTATCAAATGACCCTCGTATAAGCTCCAAACTTTCAACTCGAATTTGCTATCTGAAGAAAGCATTTCGGAGTAAAAACAATAGCACCATTGGAAATAGGAAAAAATCTATCGATATGTGTTTTGGTTTTTCCTGACAGATTTAGTATTCGTTACGAACGAGTTGAACAAAGCGCATTTTACGAGAAATGCGTCGGGCGCACCGGCTGGCTGGTTTCCGGCGGACGCTTCCACTATACGTTATTCAAAAATTTTTATAAAATTATATATAAAAACATTTACGGAGTAAAAATCTTAATTATTTAGACGCAAAAAATATGAATGGATAGGAAATCATAAGTACTTTCAGAACATTGTCCTACTTCCAACCAATTTTTGAAACTCGTCTCGAAAAAAATTATTTTCGATTTTCTCATATTTTTCTTAAATTGTTTCAATCGACTTGATGTTATTCGATTCGAATGAGAAAAACATGAATGGATAGGAAATTGAAAGTACTTTCACCAATTTCAAACCTGTTTTTGAACCTCACCTCGAAAAGAATTATTTTCGATTTTTTCATATTTTTCATTATTTTCTGCTTCCTCCTAGAGGAAACTTTGGAATAGTAAAATTTTAAGTTTCGTTAAATTGCCCTAGAAACACGAATAAAGGTGATAGAAGTTCGAATCACATGATTTTAGAAAATGTCTATGGATGTGTGTGTGCATGTGGGTAGGTGGGTGGGTGGGTGTGTGCGTGCGTGCGTGCGTGTGTGCATGCGTGTGTGCGTGCGGTTTTATCTCAGGATCTATTCGATCGATATTAACCGGACAGGTCTTATTTTTGTGTTTTTTTTTTGTATGAATGGAGGAAGGAAATCCTCTTTTTGATTCGCCGATGCGGTTTTGTTTTATTTTGAATTTTCGATTTTCGCAAAATTGATTTTTGCTATTTTTTGATGATAACATTGAGATATTTGAATTGAACAGATGGCACTCGAAAGAGCATAAAAAAACCTATATTTGCCAAAAAAAGAAGTTACTCTAGCTATTGCGGTTGTTTGTTATTAACCAAAAACTTTTTTTTTTAAAGCTTATTACTCCAAAAATAAACGGTCAATTTTATTGAAGAATATCATGATAATGCAGAATATAAATAGCTATAATTTGTAAAAATCTAAATCCATTCTGTCGACTAGTTTTTGAGAAAAAAGTTAAAAAATGAAAGAAATGTGTTTTGTATGAAGCACAATTACGGTGGTGAAATTGATTTAATAGCTTTGAAATTCCTTGTGGAGGTAGATTTTGGATAGCTCTCGGCTAAGTTCTTTGAGTGAAATGATTGGCCAATAAATTTCAGAGATATTTGAGATTAAAATTTTGTTAACCTTTTTTTCAAATCGTAATTTCTTGGGAACAGCTCGATGAATCAGCTCCAAATTTATAGACAATTTTGCGTGTAATGTAGATAATATATGTGCGAATTTTTATTAAGATCGTTTAATTACTTTTTGACATGTTGATATTTAAAATTATCGTATTTTTCAAAGTGATTTTATTTGTCGTATGATTACTAGAGAAAAAAAAATTGGTTTAATCATATTGAAATTTTGTGGAGGTGTAGAGTTTTTATGTTTATCACATAAGTCCTTTAGGTAAAAGAATTGTCTCATAATTTTTAGAGATATTTAAGGTCAACATTTTTTTACGTATTTTTCAATATCGCAATTTCTCATTCACGACTTAATCTATCAGTTTGAAATTTATAGACCATTTTTTATGCGGTATAGGCCATACCTATGTAAAATTTCATCCAGATTATATCGGTAATTTTTGACATATTTGATATTTAAAATTTTAGTATTTCTGGAAATGACTTTCTATGTGGCACAATAACTAGCGTAAAATTTATTTACTTTGAAATTTGATGGAGACATAGATTTGATGGAGGTGTAGAATTTGTATATTATTTATTACATGAATTCTTAGGGTAAAAGAATTAGTTTATAAATTTCAGAGATATTTGAGGTTAGAACTGTTAAAACTGTTTTAGTGCTCTTTTCAAATCGTAATTTTTCGTGAACGGTTTTATGTATATGTTACTAGAAAATTGTTGGACAGAGCGCCTTTGGGAAGTTGGATGGTGGCAGTAATTAACAGAACACTCTTATATGCACTAATTTAGTTTATTCAATTAAAGATGAACTCTGAATCTTTCTCTGAATCTTTCTCTGAATTTTTAGAATCTCTGAATAAATCCAATACAAAAACACTTCTCAATGTATATAAAGACAGATATATAAGTAAAAACGCTGCGCACTCTGTTCTATAAAAGGTCTGAAGCGAGAGTGAAGGGGTGAGCAGGGGCTCCGCGGCGCTCTCGAGCGTGAGATCGGCTCCGCGCCCAAGAGGTGGCGCCTCTCTCTCGCGTTCGCAGAGAAGGCGGCATGAAGCCGTATACCGCCGACACTCTCTGCCCTCATAGTACTAGTCTGGGAGTCCGAAACAGATAGAAAGAAGATTTCTCCGACTCTGAATATTTCAAATATAATTTACAATATTTGTTCTCTGAGGTATGAGTAAGATTGCATCGGCAGAGGTTTGGTCAATATGTCAGCCTGGTTCTCTTTAGACTCTATCCATTTTACAATGACTCTATTTTCCAATACACATCTTTTAACAAAGTCTTCATCTTGTTACAACTGGTTTCTCTTTCTCTGAATTTTCTCTGAATCTCTGGGACACTATCATCAAAACTCTTTAGCGTGTGTGCTCCGTCCATCTGGGTGCATTTGCCTACGGGCATGTTGTCGCACCACACAGTTACGGGGTACGAAGTTTTTCCTGTAACATCTCTGATTGCTTTATCTAGCGAAATCATCTCTTGGCATGATTCGCTCATTGCTAGATATTCGACCTGACAGGTTGAGAAGGTTACGTAGCTCTGTTTGTGGCTTCTCCAGGCTATTGTATCTCAGTACAACTTTATGATATAACCACTTGTGGACGTTGAGTCTTCACAGTCTCTGAAACTAGCATCAGTGAATGCTTCGAGTTTGTCTCCCTTTGCTCTGAAAGTTAAGCCTAAGTCTGACGTTCCTCTTAAATACCTCAGTATTCTTTTAACGTCTTTCCCATCATTCTCTGTAGGTGACCTCTGTTTTCTGGAAAGGAAGATGACTGCATATGATATGTCTGGTCTTGTGGCGCCAGCCAAATATAACAGACTACCTATTGCTTCTCTGTATGGGGCTCTGCAGGGATACTCTTCCACAATTTCCTCTGTGATTTTGCTTTCTCTATTTTTCACCTGTCTCGTTACCATCGGCGTACTCTGTGTTTTGCTTTCATGCATATTGAATCTCTTTAGGATCTTCTCTGTATACTCTGATTGTTGAATTTTCATGATTTTGTTTTTTCTATCTCTGATTATTTGCATTCCTAGGAACATCTTTGGTTCTCCTAAATTTCTCATTTTGAACACTTCACACAGTCTGGCAGTGATCTCTTGTTTCTTAGATGTACAATTACTGGCAAGTATAATGTCGTCGACATACAATACTAGGAATGCCATATATCGTTCTTTCCTCCAAGTAAATAAGCATGGGTCGCATATATCTCTCTGTAATCCAAGTTTATTTACTTCCTCTGTAAATCTCTGATTCCATCTTTTTGGGCTGACCCTCAAACCGTACAATGTCTTCTTTAATTTACAAACTCTGGACTTCTCTGAATCTCTGGTACTTACGCCTTCTGGAACTTCCATGTATATGTCATCTTCTAAGATTCCATTCAGGAAAGCAATTTTAACGTCAAGTTGTACTGCATCTAGATCGTATTTATTTATGATGGCCAAGGAAGCTCTGATTACTGGCAGTCTTGATACTGATGCATAGGTTTCTCTGAGTTCATAGATGTTCTTGTCCTTAAATCCTCTGATGACCAATCTGGCCTTGAACTTTTCTAGTCCATTCTCGTCCATTTTTCTCTTAAAGACCCATTTTGAATCTATAATGTTTGGTTTTCTGTTCCTCTGAGTAGAAGTTGGTCTATCTACTATTTCCCAGACATCATTTTCTTTCATCGACTGCAATTCTTCCTCTATGGCTCTTTTCCAATTCTCCTTCTCTGTAGTTCGACGGATCCTGGTTAATTACGGCCAGTCCTGCAAAAATCGTTTCATCTTCCTCTGATTCAGTTACCTTATCTCCGTTGACACTCTTAACTCTGTATACAAACTCTGGATCTCTTTTTGGGTTTGTTTTTGATTCTCTGTTAGGTAATTTTCTGATCTTGTGAGCAGGCTCTGTTTCCTTTTTATCTGCTCCTTTTCGCTTTAGCGATTTTCCTCTTTTTGGCTTGGGAAGCTCTGGTATCTCTGAGCTCTCTGACCTCTGATTAGCGTCAGTATTTTCCTCTTGGAATGTCTCTGGTTTTCTGTGTTCTCTGAAATTTGAAACTCTGGTTTTTCTGACGATTCGTTTAGATTTTTGTATAACATCTTCTCGTTACATCTTACATGTCTCGAGTTTATAAATCTGTTTGTTTGTGGGTGCCACAAAAGATATCCTGTGGGAGTGTACCCGACTAGAATAGTTCTTATGGCCCTCTCTGAAAATTTATTCTCTGAAATAGGTATTTTCACATACGCTATTCATCCAAATCTCCTTATATTCTCTAAGTGACTCTTTTTCTCTGGACATATTTTTGAAAGTGGAGTTTTGAACTCGTTGCTGTTATGCGGAGTACGGTTATATACGTGAATCGCTGCTTCTGTGGCTGTTATCCACATTGTTGATGGTATACCCGAATCCAACATCAAGGCTCTGATTTTCTTCTGAATGGTTTTGTTGAACCGTTCAGCTGTTCCGTTCAACTCTGGTGTGTAAGGTGGGGCGAAGTCTTTACTTATCCCTTCCTTTTTCATAACCTCTGAAAACTCTCCTCCAGTAAATTCTGTTCCGTTGTCAGCTCTGATAAAGCATACTTTCTCTTGTTTTCCTAGTAGATTTCTCATATGAATCAGGAATTCCTCTAAGCATTTTCCAGCTTCGTTTTTGTGTTTAACACAATATGCTCTGGCGTATCTGGAGTAATCGTCAATGAACACAATGATGAACTTATTTTTCCCTGGAAATGATACTGGTTTAATAGGACCCATTGTGTCCGTATGTATGCTATGTATGTAATGCTCATGGTATGTAATGTGCATGGTATGTAATGCTCTGGTTGCTCTAGATCTCTTATCTCTGAATGAAAGATTTTCCATTTTAGCTAGTATGCATATCTCACACTCTGAAACTTCTCTGTCGAATTTCACTTTCTCCAGTTTCTCCTCTGACTTCTGGAGTTGTTTGAGATACTCTAGTGAAGCATGTCCTAGTCTTGTATGCCATAGCATGCCTTCACTTCTTCTTTTTACATTTTCCTTTGGATCAGAATTTTCTTGGACTTTCTCTAACTTCTCTCTGTCTGTTTGTGATACCATTAGATTTAAATCTAGTATCTTTCTGTCCAGGTTGTTTTCACTTGGGCCAAACTCTGTATCTTCGCTAATAATTACTGGTTTTCCTCGTGTGATTTCCTGATCTTCCTCCCTCCCAAGCTCAAGTCCTATGTGTATGCTATTAATCTCCTCTGATTCACCTTGAGCTTGTGACAGGAAATCTTCCAAGGTAATCAGGTGTGCTGTGGCTGTGTATGTGTCACTGACCTCCTCAGACTCTGAACGTTTATGTTAATTATCCAATTAGGTTTTTGATATACTCCTGTAATACAATTTTCATTTGTTTCTTTATTGAATATTGCTAATTCTTTGTCATCTAGGTATATGCAATACCCTGCATCTGCAAATTTTCTGAGAGAGAGCAAATTGTCTGTTAAATTGTGGGCTGCTATAACATTTGATAACTTTATGGTTTTGTTCTCTGAATTTTTAAAATATAAGTTACCTTTCCCATCAATTATAATATTTGCTTTCTTACTTTTATTAGCAGTTTTAATTTCTCCTTCTGTGCTCTTAACAAAATCTTTGAGTAAAAAGCCTTTATTTGTTAAGTGCTCTGTAGCACCGGAGTCGGCTATAAAACTGACATTATTATTTTTATTATTTAACTCTGAACTCTTACCTGCTAAATTTGCATTAGCTTGATTTTCTGATTTCTCTGATCTCTTGCTTTTGTCATATGGAATATGTCGGTTATTTTTACCCCTATAAACGTTATTGGCTCTGAACGAACCTCTACCTTTACTTCTACCTCTGCCTCTATTATTATTTATATTACTCTGTTCAGCATACCTCTGAACTTTGTTGGGGCACTGGTCTCCCTTGTGTCCCCTTACCTCATTACAAACGTAGCAGAACCACGAATTGTACTTGGCCAGGGGACACTCGGTTGTCCAGTGCCCTGCAAACTTGTTGCATCTATGGCATTTCTTTGACAGATTTTTCCCTCTGGTACTCTGATGACCCTGTTGACTTTGGTAACTCTGATGGCTTTGCTGACTCTGATGACTCTGGCCGCTCTGATTGGCTTTGACCTCTGAATTTGTCGATTGCCTCTATGCTTCTACCTGTAAGAGACAATTGATCATATCTTCTTTCGTCATCTCTGAACTCGATTGGCTTTTTATTAGATAAGTGGATCTTAGCTCATGGCTAGTGTCACACACTGCATTGTAAAAAGCGGCTCTTATCTCTGTTTCTGATAGTGGTATTTTTGTATTACAGGTGTCATACTCTTTAATAATGTCGTTGAAACGATCATAAAACTCTGATACTTTCTCTTTGTTGCTTTTTTTGATTTTACATAGTTTTTGTCTGACAGTTATGTCAGTCGTGTTTGTTTCAATGCGTCTTATTTCTTTGATTTTACTTAAAATTTCATTAGGGTCTTTAACGTTTAATAGCTTTTTATAGTAATTTGTATCAACATGACTTAATATGATATCTCTGATTTTATTTTTCATTTTAATTGTATTTTCTGACTCATCATCTCTGAATTTCTCTGGATTGTTTATGTACTCTGTTAATTCGTACTCTGATAACTCTGAATTTAGCTGATCTAACCAAACGTTTAGATCACTCTTGTTGTTTAATGTAAAGTTTCTCTTAATGCGAATTTTTCCACTATTTGTCTCTAAAGTTCTGTTAAGTTTTTCCATTGTTTTATTCAATAGATTTGAGTTCTCTGAATTATTACTCTGGTTTGTCTCAAGTAAGGTAGAGTTAGATAGAGGGTTTACCGTTCTCTGAGTGTTTATCTCTTTAATTTGCTCTCAAAGAGTTTTCATCTCGGCTAAGCAGGTCTTGCTGACCCGGAGCTGCTCTTCTCCCCTCTTTTTGAGATCGTCAGCTAGGCTTTTTAGCAGCTCTGATGTCCTCTCTTGATGTTGACTCATTTTGGTCACTGCCTCGGTGTTGTCTTTTATAGCACCTGTGAGACACCGCAGTGCTAGTCCCAGACCGTACTCTTTTCCATGCTCTGATTTTGAGTCCAAAATTTTATTTTTCTCAAGAAAGAGAGAAAAAAAAATGTTTGGTCTTAAAAAATATATGTCTGATCTTTGTAGACATATATGTGTCATGGATCCATAATCTGATCTCTGGATTATGTAAAATATTCTCTGCTCTTTTCTCTGTTATTTATATTTTATTTGATTATTTGTGTGTGTGTGTGTGTGTGTGTGTGTGTGTATGTGTGTGTGTGTGTGTGTGTGTGTGTGTGTGTGTGTGTGTGTGTGTGTGTGTGTGTGTGTGTGTGTGTGCGTGTGTGTGTGTGTACGTGTGTGTGTGTGTGTGTGTGTGTGTGTGTGATGTGAGAGAAAAAAAATTGTTGTACTCATATACCTAACGAGCTTCCTGAACTACTCGTCTCTGAATTTTTTCTCTGTGGTTTAGATTTTTCATGTGTCTCATCAACGTCTCTGATTTTATCGGTGATCTTGGTGTTTTCTCCGTCCATCTCTCTGAATTAACTCTGCACCTGCCAAACATTTACTCTTTACTCTTTTGCACACACATGAATATTAATCGCACAGCAAATTAATATTCCGATCTTTGTGCCCTAATGCATTCTGCACTCATGTACTCCCTCCCAAACCGACTAGCCGCACCGCGGTTTCGCCGTTACTTTATGGGTGGGGGCGATCGCATACATGAGCTCAGTTTGCACGAGCTGATCGTTCATAATTTGTTTTACAAATCTAGGAGAAAAAGGTATTCTCTGAATTAATATTATAACCCGCATGTATATACCTATGTATTCGTATATACATACACTCTTATATTAGAGAGAGAAAAAAAATGTCAACATTGCTCGCAATTAATATCGCGCAATGCCCGGCGCATGACAATATCATATACCACATCACGCACAGCGCTTTGTGGCTTCCAAACTCACAGCGTCCCGTTCCTCTAGAAGAGACTTGTTTGTTTACGCCGAAACACGCACAACGATCACCGCGGCATATTTGTAGCACACACGCGTTCGCTCTCCATTTCTCCGAACGTGCGCCCGATTCTTGTTTTCTCTCTGTCTCTCTCTCTCTCTCTGAAACATGGCCGCCGCTACTGCCCCAGTGTTATCGGCGTATGTTCTAACACACTGCAAGCTCGAAGCGCCACCGACTAGCGACCTCTGTGTCACATTTCCACGGGAGAAGCTTGTTTTTGAAGCGACCCGGCCGATTCTCGGAAATCTCGATTGCCGGCTTTTGTCTCCCGCGGCTCGCAGCTCTGAATTTTCGCACGTTGCCTCGATTTCTCCCGTGTCTAGGTCGTCGTTCAACGCACCGTCCGCACTACTCTTCTCATCGGGAGAAATTCATGTTTGAACCGGACGTTTCTCCGAAGTCTCGGTTGACGGCTTTTATTCTCTGCGGTTCACGACTCTGAATTTTGCACGCGCTTTCTTGATTATTTTGCCTCGCTCGTCGCGCCCTTCTCTTTCTCTGAAAAAGGTTTTTGTGTTCGCGAGTCACCTCCGATTCCGAGAATTTTTGCACCGAAAACACTCCCGTTAACGGTATGCTATTTCACTCGCGAATTTGCTTTCGTGCACGACGCGGTATTTTCTCTAGAACACTCTTAAAGATTAGTACTTACTCTGAATCTCGGAGTAAAAAAAACAGCTCTAAACTCTCGGTGCCCCTGCTCTGAAAATCCTCTCTCTTCAAATTCACCTCCAACAAAGCGCGAGCCGGGCCTATAACCTGTTGGACAGGGCGCCTTTGGGAAGTTGGATGGTGGCAGTAATTAACAGAACACTCTTATATGCACTAATTTTGTTTACTCAATTAAAGATGAACTCTGAATCTTTCTCTGAATTTTTAGAATCTCTGAATAAATCCAATACAAAAACACTTCTCAATGTATATAAAAAGAGATATATAAGTAAAAACGCTGCGCACTCTGTTCTATAAAAGGTCTCAAGCGAGAGTGAAGGGGTGAGCGGCGAGCAGCGGCTCCGCGGCGCTCTCGAGCGTGAGATCGGCACCGCGCCCAAGATGTGGCGCCTCTCTCTCGCGTTCGCAGAGAAGGCGGCATGAAGCCGTATACCGCCGACAAAAATGGAAATGATGCACGATATGCGCGCGTGTTCTTTATTTACTTTTGTTTTTTATTGAGGTTAATTTACAGCGAGCTCTGCAGAAACATGAAATTACGCTTGCCAATTATTTTGAATTTGAACTAATTTTTCGAATAATCACGATTTGAAGTGAAGATAGTAAGAATTACCCTCTCTCAATTTTGAAATAAGAATTTTAAAGATGAAATGGTTATGGTTCATGGGCATAATTTTATATACACACATTTGGCGTTTAGAGATTTATGTAAATGTCTTTATTCCCACCTCTACTATAATGGCCATTTTATAGCCTGAAAAGCGGGACAACAGTGGCGTCTGATTCCCTCTTTTACTTTATTCCCACATAATGCGGGAATAAAGTAAATTGGCGGGAATAAAGTAAATTAGCGGGAATAAAATAAATTAGCGGGAATAAAGTAACATAGTCTAATTTTTCATCTTTATGGTGAATTGGGTTAAAACTAACAAGATTATAACACATAAATACAAAATAACTTTTCAAATCTATGAAGTGACCACAGTGGCGATGGGAATAAAGTACTATATCTAACACGGAACTAAAGTCGATCATTCCCTTGAGTGATCACTGCCCGATCGCTTGCTCGCTACGCTCGCTCGGGCAGTGAACTCACCCGCGGGAATAATATGTGACTTGAGTCCCTTGTTACATAATGTACTATTGTTAGCTGCCACTGATATTTGTGTTTACATAATATTTTATTCGCTTTTGTTTTTTGTGAAGATGATGTAATACTCATACTTTATCATTAATCCTGTTTTATCGGCTGAACATGTTAAAATCATTAATATTAAAAATAATTATTTGCATCTTAAACTTGAATGAAAAATAAATGTGAAAAAACAAAAAATTGAAATAATAAGAAAAAATATGGAATTTACAAATATTAATAAATTATTAAATCATTAAAAAAGTAAATTGGAATCGTCCAATGAGATTGCAGGATTTTAAAATTGGCTAGGCACATTTGGAAAGAATCAACTTCCCGCGGGTGTAAATAACTGGAGTAGAATTGTTGTAATATTTCATTTTTTGATAATTTGAGTAAATTTAAAAAGTTTACTCGGGTAAAACCTACCGCAAGGGATAATTAAAGTTAAGGTCGTTGACCGGACAATACCGTCATAAAAATCACGATATCGGAAAAATTGTGCTCGAAACATATTATGTATGGTGGAAACTTCTCATTTACAGTTGTATACTATTGTGTAACCCTTAAATTGGAATCGTCCAATGAGATTGCAGGATTTTAAAACTGCCTAGGCACGTTCAGAAAGAATCAACTTCTGTCGGGTGTACACTAATTTTTAAGAAAATTTAAAGAATATCAACTTCCTGGTGAACTACCTTAAATTATATTTGAATTTGAACTAATTTTTCGAATAATCGCGATTTAAGAAGTGAATATAGTAAGAATTATCCTCACTCAATTTTGAGATACAAATTTTAAAGTTTAAACTTGTTTGAACTAATTTTCCGAATAATCGCGATCTAAGAGTGAATATAGTAAGAATTACCCTCACTCTATTTTGAGATAAATTATATTTGAATTTGAACTAATTTTTCGAATAATCGCGATTTAAGAAGTGAATATAGTAAGAATTATCCTCACTCAATTTTGAGATACAAATTTTAAAGTTTAAACTTGTTTGAACTAATTTTCCGAATAATCGCGATCTAAGAGTGAATATAGTAAGAATTACCCTCACTCTATTTTGAGATAAATATTTTAAAGTTTAAAGGTTTATGTTGAAGTATTTGCAATACGTTCGTAGGTTGTAATTATTTGAAGGAGTAAAAAACGGACTCGAGACGAACCAATTTGTATTGATGAATTTATTACACCAACGTTTCGAAAGTGTTATTAACTTTCTTCATCAGGGCTGCGAAAGCATAGTTTTAAAACATGTAGATTTATAAACAAAAAATAATATTAGACATAATATATAAAAAACATACCATAAAAACAATATTATCACATATTAAGTTCGTCTACGAGGAGTTCAAATTTCTCCTCATGAACGCAAAGTCGCCAAATCACTATAAAATACAATTAGAGTTTTTTTTATAACATTAAGGAATTAAAATACAATACGTGTATAAAAGAATATTTGTTAAAAAATGAAGTAATGGTAAGAACTTACAAAGTTTATGACGTTCTGCACACATCGTCAATTTTGGAAATGCCCAACTGTATTAGGCAAACTCCAAAATGACACTAACGATAAATTAAAATTAAGGAGTAATTAATAACTGTTAGGGTAGACAGGAAAGAGGTGGTGTGGGTCGGGAAAGGGAAATAGTGAGGGATAGCGGTTGCCTCGCTCACAGCGGTGGAACAGGAGCGCAAGCGGTGAGGAGTAGTGGACGAAATGCATACGATAAGAATACGGAGACTAGCGTATTAGGTGTGCCACCTCTCTAATCACATGCTCACCTGATCCTACAGTACGAAACAAGACAGTAAAGTGATGGAGAAAAGAGGTTGTAAACACGTAGAAGGCAATTGTAAATGTTATGAATTTAGATATGTTGCTTCTTGATAGTATCTATTGTCTTTTTATATGCGTATTTTAAGAAATGGGTATCTTCCATATGGTTGAGTGTATTATTGTAGAAGTGTATGTGCATCATCTCAGAAAAAGTGCGTTTGAAATAATCCGGTTCTTTGTCTAGTATTCTGATCTTATCGAAATTTATGGAATGTCCTGTGTCATGTGTATCACCAACGAGTGCAGAATTTTCAGAGCCTAATTTGACTGCTCTTTTATATTCGTACACACGTTTCGTTAATTTTCGTTTACTCATGCCGATGTATGTGGCCGAGCAGTTATTGCAGTTGATCTTGTAAACGATCCCATTATTGTTTAATAAATCGAGACGGTCCTTTCCTAGTCTTATCAAATGATTAAACTTGTTAATGGTTTTATATATAGGAATTATATTGTGTGTACGGAGGATACGGACAATTTTTTGTGTTACATTCTTTATGTATGGCAGTATCATTTTTGTTTTAGAGACTATTGATTTAGTATTGTTGGCTGTGTTGTAAGTTGCGACGTTACTATTATAACTTCCTTGATATGGCACTTACAAAAACAGATGATAACAAAATAATCACCAATTGGTATAGAAAAAACACAGCCTCTGGACGTTACATGAATTATTTTTCCCACCACCCACAGTCACAAAAAATAGCTATTATATACAACCTTGTCGACAAATCTATAAAACTCTCTCATCGACAGTTCCATATCGATAACTTAAAAACAACCACACATTACCTTCAATGTAACAATTACCCTTCAGATATTATTAAAAAATATATTGGCATTAGACTCGACCAGATCCGTAAAAACAATAGTAACGTCGCAACTTACAACTATCCCTCACTATTTCCCTTTCCCGACCCACACCACCTCTTTCCTGTCTATCCTAACAGTTATTCATTACTCCCTAATTTTAATTTATCGTTAGTGTCATTTTGGAGTTTGCCTAATACAGTTGGGCATTCCCAAAATTGACGATGTGTGCAGAACGTCATAAACTTTGTAAGTTCTTACCATTACTTCATTTTTTAACAAATATTCTTTTATACACGTATTGTATTTTAATTCCTTAATGTTATAAAAAAACTCTAATTGTATTTTATAGTGATTTGGTGACGTTGCGTTCATGAGGAGAAATTTGAACTCCTCGTAGACGAACTTAATATGTGATAATATTGTTTTTATGGTATGTTTTTTATATATTCTGTCTAATATTGTTTTTTGTTTATAAATTTACATGTTTTAAAACTATGCTTTCGCAGCCCTGATGAAGAAAGTTAATAAGACTTTCGAAACGTTGGTGTAATAAATTCATCAAAATAAATTGGTTCGTCTCGTGTCCGTTTTTTACTCCTTCAAATAATTAAAGGTTTATGGTTTTCATTTTGCCTTTTCAAAGTTATGTAAATGTTTTATTAGGTGCCACTGATATTTGTGTTTACATAACATTTTGTTTGCTTTCTCTTTTTTATTAATATTTGTAAGAAATCATAAAATCAACAATCGACGATATTTTATTGAAAATAAAAGAAGAGGATGACGAAAATTATAACGTACCATTAAGAGAATCAAAATTAGAAGTATAATTTCCATTTTTATAATATGTACACAATTATTTATAATAAAGATACACAATTATTGAATAATAATATATTTATAATGTAAAAAGCGGAGTTATATATAATTTTGAAATGTGAGTAAGCTGATGTCAGGGTAAATAGCAAGTTTTCAATATTATATTTTAAAATATTACTTTTTTTTAAATAAAATAGGTGTCAAATAACAAATAATTTCAATAATAAAACAAAAATATGCAATTTTTTAAATATTAATGAATTATTAAATCATTGAAAAAAACCGCTGCCAATTCATTGGCCCGTAGCTTCCTCAAACTTAATTTACTGATTCCTTTAATTTATTTTTAATTCCAATATTTAAAATTTAATACTTTATTTTGTACGGTGAGACTATGTTAAATGGTTTGTGACTTTTTATTTTGACTCTTTCTATTTTTTATCATTAAAAAGCAATTATTAATATACAATTTTATATTTTACAAAAAAAAATTCATTGCCCACAAAAAAAAAACAAAAAAATGATCATCACGATCAGATATTCGAGATTAAAAATTTTTTTTTAATGTTTTTTAATACTGATATCTCAGAGAATATTTGATCAATTTGAAATTTTAACCAATTATTACAATTATTTATTACAATATATTATTATTTAGTTAAATTTTCAAGAGATTACCTTTATTTCTTTTGATAAAAAAATTTATTTAAAAAAAACTTGTGTTTTTATTAAAAAAAGCAGAAAAGGCTATAGCGGGATAAGATGGTCAAAATTGCACTCACCTGGATTTTTGGGATTGACCATTCGAAAGTACATTATTGAAAACCTCTCTAGCCAAATTTTCAGCTCCCTAGGTGATGATTTGAGTCTCCTAACCTAAAAAACGTATTTTTTCGAAATAATTTTTTTCCGCTCGACCCTTTCTTTAAAAAAATCTGAAAAAATTCACGGACGTGTGTTTTTGAGCTAGAAAACAGCCTGATTTTTTTCAGATTTAAAAAAAAAAATTGAGCTCAGGAAAAATTTTTTAATTTTTCAATGATTTTTTAGATTATGTAGGTAATTTTTGACTAACTTGTAAATAATGATCTTTTGTGTATTTTTTCCCGTTCTTTCAAATAGCGGTGTCCGAATTTGCGTTTTCGAACCGGAACATACTCAAAATTCGAAAAATCCGATTTTTTAAGCATTTTTCCCATGTTTTTGGCACATAACCTCAAAACCAATAGCTAAATAAGTGTTTATGAACAATTTTTTTTCAATATCTTTCTATATCTTCGAATTCCACTGTCAGAACTACCATTTTTGCATCAAATAATGCTATAAAATCAAATTATAGACATTTTTTTCGTGTTTTTACCATGTTTTTGGAACATAACCTCAAAGAAGATCGTTCAATACGTGTTAGGGCATACAAAAATATTCTAAAAATTTTTAGGATCGAGTATTACTTCGTCGGTAGCTACAAAGGGCCTGATATAGCCTTTTAATTAATTATTTTTATTCAAATTCATTTGTAGATAAATAAAAATGAGTAAATATTTCTAATAGAAATTAATTATTATAAATATGTTATGAATATTTTTGTGCTTTTATTAAAACAATAAAATAAGTATGTACCATTTCATATTTGACCTTTATTCTTGCGAGAATTGTTTTTAGAAGTTCTATTTGACAAAATTACATGAGTAATAATTTTTAATATTGAATTATAATAATATTTTTAATCCTCGTCACTATCTTCGTCTATTACAGGACCAATATCTGAAGTAGTAAATAATTCGGAAAGAACTTTCGCTGGTCTAATAATTTTTGACTTATATCTTGCATTACTGCGATAATATATGACTGCAGCAATGTGAGAACAGGATCCTACAGTTCGTAATCCATTGGCACAGTCACACGTATGGCGTAGGATACCGCTGTATCCAATTGAGTTAGGTTTGTATTCGATGTAGCATTTGTAAGTCTTACTGTTAATATGCCTGGACCTTATTAATACCTTAATGATATTTGGTTTGATTTTAATATATTCCAAATTGATATTGTTACTATCATCCATTAACTCAGCCAAATAACATACGGCTTGACCTAATTGATATGTACCTGAAAAAAATATTTTGAGATCTCTTTCAGTCATCTCCGGAAAGTCAATGATTTCTTGGGATGTTAGCTTGATCGTAGTAGTGGGCCGTCTAGACCATCTGGTTGTCTCAGCTTCTAATGCTAAAGTATTTTCACTTTGATTAGAATTTAACATTCTTTCGATGATTATACCTTGTAAGCCACCGTCATCTTTATCGCTATTCAAACGCTTACCAAAAAGGTTGTTGAGAAAACATGCAATTTTACAATATGCACCAGCTTTTAGTAAAAGTTTATTATCTAATTGCTGGTGAAGAAGCTTATACTTTTTACCAAGAATACCATGAACAGCCTCTACAACCCATCTCAATTTCGTAACGTAACGAGATTCATTCGATTCAGTCGTACTCAAGTAGGGTCTACTTCCCTTTAAGGCAGGCATGAGAATCTTAAAGCCAAGACTTTTTAAATAAGGTATCACATCCCTAAAACTTCTATCTACAACGCAAACATTACCTTCTCTCATGATAGTTCTTATACCATCTGGATCATCCATTACTTTCTTCATGATGCTTGCATCATTTTTTGTGGCTAAAAACGGACCAGGGACATCAACAACGAATCTGTCTGTGGTGCAAATAGTGAATGGCTTGGCCAAAGGATATTTCTTCTCACCTGAATATGACTTTCTTTGGTATTCATTATTTTTACTTTTTTGGTGACGTAAGTAAGGTCCATCAAAAACCAAAACAAGCTCGTTCTCTAATTTAAACAGTTTTTTTGCATAAATGGAAGTGTGATCACGTATGAGATCCTCCCTTTTAATACCTTTTACTCCAAAATATTTCGGTAGGACATCTTTTTCAAATGCATTAATTACTGATTCACAAAAATCTGAAACTTTTATTTCGTTTTCTATTGTGAAAATAGACGAAATAAAATTATTCGACGATCCAGTTCGTAATTTAAATAAACATATAACCAGGGCTTGTGCAACGTCTCTAGAATCCGATGATCTCATGGAAACTAAGAATTTTCTCAGCTCTTGCAATTGATCAGTCGAAGACTAGTAAAAAAGAATAATTGTTTTTCGCTAAGCTCTGATGATTTTATTTTATCTAAAAATGTTTCCGAGGCTAAATCTGAATTTTTTTTTACAAATAAACATATTTCATCTGCAGTTAAAAAACTTGTGTTACTGTGTATCTTTATTAGTTTCAGGTCATCATCAAAAAATCGTTTTTTTTATTAAATGCTCGGTACAAACTCGATTGCCATTTGGAATAAATATTTGCATTTCTTTGAAACATTGCAGTCTTGCAGTCAATGGAACACATGTCAAGTTATTTTTGTTTCTACAAACGCAACATGCTGTATGAGAAATCATAGTTCTTTTGAGAGGCAACTCGATGGAAAATTTTTTTTCTACAGTTGGTTTTAATACTACCTCAACAATGCTCCCTGAACTCTGAGAGCTGGGTATTTCCGAGCTTGACTGCGAACTCATTGGCTGACTTTGATCACTGGTTGAAGGTTCTACTTTTCGTGTCGCAAAAAGAAAACAAGTCTTCTACATTTATCGCAAAGTTTAAACCCAATGTCAACATTATCTGCATTTAACTGCTCACAAACTGCTTCGACTTCACTAGCTGAATTAATGATCTTAATCTGAGCTGATATTTTACTGAGATTTCGCTTGAAGTAGTTGCAACATTGATCGGTATCATCAAATTCATCCATGTTCGATGTAAAAACTAAAATGGAGAATATTTAAGATATATTATGGGATCATGAATATAATTACAAAAAATATCGGTGATCTTTAAACAGTTACTTGTGTAATAATCAATCTTTTTTAAAGCTAAGCCATTATGTAATTATCACAAAATTAATGTATTTGATTATTATTTTATATTAAAATGATTTTTTTCACCAAGAAATATAATGCACTTAAAACTATTTTGATAATAATTAATGAATGGTAAAAAATTAAATATTTCTTGAAATGTGGACTGTATTCTGTTTTTTTGTTAGGTATTGTCGGAAATTGAGATGACGATCTATTCTAATTGACTCGAAAGTACAAGTATAGACATAGATAATTTAAGCAAAACGAAACCTTTATAAAGAGAGGGTTCTCTATTATGAGAGAGCTTTTAAATACACTTCTTTTAACGCACACCTTTGTAAGAATGAGATTATCTATATATAAATACTGTTTTGGTAACTTGCTTGCGGAAAGCTAAGCAACATCTAGTGATTACAATCCCATGCAATCACTAAAAAAAAGAGATATGTTCTTAATTATTTATAATATTGTTTAAAACCTGGACCATCATTATTATCAATTTCCTTTAATATTAACTACTATTAAAATACTATTACAATACTAATAACATGTTGTGAAAATATATAGTGAAATATTTCATTATATGTAGGCTAGGCTTAAAACTGTGCATGACAATGCTTGATAGCAAGTTCTTATAAATAAAATATGTTTTCAATGAAAAGATTTGATCATTATTTATTAGTTAATAAAAAATTCATTGGATTTGCAACATATTCCAAGAAACTAAAAGTTAATTAAATCTATACAATATTGTACTTAATCATCAATTAAGTTACCAAATATGTTGCACAATGGGTGCATTTCTCAATTTAATAGAAACCTCTACTCATTGGAAAAACCCATTTTATTTATGAGAAGATGATATTAAGTATAGTGATACGAATTCTTAAATCCCACATCTAATATTTTTAAAAACTTTTCAGACAAAAAAAGCTCGATTTATGACTGCATTACACAATGTTATTTCACAACGCATTAAAAAAAATTAGTAAACTGTTCAAGATTTGTTTAGGTTATACAACATGGTAAATGAGATAAAATTAAAAAAAAAATTTTGATCGCTTTACCTTGAAAGCATTAAAAGTTTACAGAAATGAAATATTTAATAAACTTGATGCTAGTAGATTTCATATATTTTGATAATCACCAATTTCTATCAATAGTATGTTCGTGTACTTATCAAATTCAATTTTGCAATAAACAGTGGTTTACAGAGTGGTTTTCCAAAACATACTTTAAAAATGTATAACCTGGCAATTAAATATTGTGTTTGTATAATGGTGCAAAATAACCGATACTTTCCTTTGATAAAATTAAATAAGAAAAAAAAAGAATAGTAATATTCTTCTTACATATATCCGGAAAAAACTTACAGCATACGAAACAGATGCAAAAACTAGCTGGCTTTGCAACAAAAGTTGTACTTAAATATTTGCGAAAAAATTAATAAGTTTTCGACTATCCTTTTAAATAGACTTGCAACTAGCAAGAAATTGTGATGTACTTTGTTAGTAGCAAGTATTTAAAAAAGTATTGTTCTTCATTTCAGATAAACAATATACTCACTCAAACTCATTTCAATAGGCCCGTTACACTCAAAAAAATATAAGGACCAGATACGGAAATACCACTTTTTTTTCAAAGACGCAGCATACGATTATGAACGAGTTAAACAGAGCGCCTTTTACGCGAAAAAAGACACCGCGCGCGCTCGGTGGCCCGTTTCTGCTGGACGCTCCCATATATGAGGAACAGTGCTTATTCCCGCTGTTCCTCGTATATATAGATATACTAACCCATGTTATTTCTGTTCGTTTCACAAGTGAACAGACCATTCCGGTCGTTTCTCCTGTCTAATTAACAAAATAACTTAGTTAAAATAGACAATTTGAGTTAAATAGAATGAAGAAAAGTAAAATTTTTCTATTTTATTTTATTATATTTTAACACAATTTGTCTATTTCAACTCTTTTTTTTTATAACTATACAGCAGAATCAACCGAAATAGTCGGTTCACTAGCGAAACGACCAATAAAAAAAACGCACCCCACATGTTGATATTCAATTACTGAACTATTTCAATCGTTTGTTACTTTAAAGCATATTTTTATCCCTCTATAAAAAATGCATCCTTGGCATGGTCGACGCCATGTTGCGACGCCATGTTGATTTTTTCTCGAATATCTCGAATATCTCGAATATCTCGAATATCTCGAATATCTCGAAATCTCGAATTTTTTGGCGCATGCGCAAATGCCCTATAAGAGATATGGTGGAATGGTATAGAGATAGTACATGTGCTGTGAGCGGGAAAATATGATATATATTAATTGAAAGAAATTGATAATAAATTGATAAATCGATGAAAAATTTTTATTTAAAAAAAATATTTATTCATTGATCAGAAAAGTAATATTGGTAAATATTAAATTAATTTTCTACGTTATATTTGTATGTACATATAGATTTTTTATATAGGGAATGTTATTTTTTTTAATGGTTTTAGAGGGACTTCTATAGATAAATAAAGTTATGTTTATATTAACTTTTATTTTATTGTTTTGAGTAGAAATATAAATTTATATCTATTTTGATTCCCCTTAGAGGAAGCTTTGCAACAAAAATTGACAAATTTTGTTGAAATTTGTCAATTTTGAGAAAATTTTGTGTGTGTGTGTGTGTGTGTGTGTGTGTGTGTGTGTGTGTGTGTGTGTGTGTGTGTGTGTGTGTGTGTGTGAGTGTGTGTGTGTGTGTGTGTGTGAGTGTGTGTGTGTGTGTGTGTGTGTGTGTGTGTGTGTGTGTGTGTGTGTGTGTGTGTGAACACTCGATATCTCTAAAACCATTTTGATAGAAAATTTTCCGCTGAATACTATGCTTCCAACCGCATTTCCAAATTCGATTTCGTTTAGAAAATACAGCTAAAACCGTGAAGTCACTTTTTTGCATATTTAGTGATTTTTCTTAAATTATCCATTTTAGATATACTATTGTTAATCTTATATTATTTTATGCTTCACAGCATACAATACTGAATTTAGAACGTAAATGTACATTGACATAGTAGGCAAACTTAACTCGAGGTATAAACCTCGTGTATTTTACTTTTACTCTACTTATACAAAAGTATAATACGTACAATACATATAGATGGTTTAAAATCTCATCTGTTTACGTTCTGTCAGCGCCATAGTCGTTGGGATTTAAACTAAAAGTGTTTTGAATATAATTGAATCTGCATTTTTCAATGCAATTTATTGACAAAAAATTTTTTTGTAAATAAAGTGCTGTGTAGAACTCTTTTAACTGAGAGTGCAGAAGACAGCGATTTTAGGTTAACTGCACTGTGCAAAGTGTTGTTAATATTTTTAATTTAGTGAGTTCAGTGAGTGACTTTTATTTGTGTTTTTTAATAACTAACATTATAGAGGATTAGATATTAGCCACTATGGATTCTGACAAGAGAAATAGAACATCAGGAGCTCCAGGAAAGAAGAGAAAATTTGGAAGAAAAAAAAAACATAAAGGATTTAACAAAAATTCAAAGAATGTTCAACAAAAAATCACGAACAAAAGGAAAAGAAGTGCAACTTCAGGGAAAATAAAAGATATATCTGTAGAAGCGTCACAAACAAGAAACAGAATAATAGATATAAACATTCTGTTCTTACAGCTGGAGAAATTTCTTGTATGTGCAACATGTAAAGGACAAGTTAAAATTATAGAAGAAGATATTCGAGGACTTGGCTCCAAATTTAACATTATGTGCAAAAATTGTTCAGAGAGAAGAATTATAAGCACGAGCAAGCAAGTTGGAGCTCAAAGCAATGCTTATGAAACCAACAGACGCAGTCTTCAAGGAATTTCAAGTTTGATTGGCTTGCGTTCTCAACAAGTTCTTGACATATTTATCAAGAACAGTTTTTGTAAAGCATGTTTAAAGTGGGAAAATAGGAAAGGCACAGAAGAATATGAAGACTGGTTCAGTGATCATCAAGATAAATGTGCAGCAAACCATGAAGGAAGTGCTGGAAAGATGGAAGTCGATGGAGTTGTGGAAATGTTTAGAAGATCTCAAGAGAAGTATAATGTAAAATACCATCATTACATTGGAGATGGAGATTCGAAAGTGTACAGTGCTTTGTCAGGCCAAACCGTATGGAGATGAAGTTAAAGTTGAGAAGAAGGAGTGTGTGGGACACGTCCAGAAACGAATGGGAACCAGACTCAGGAATTGAAAGAAAAATTTTGGAAAAAAGTTATTAGACGATGGAAAAACCATTGGAGGTCAAGGACGATTAACAGCAAAAGTAATTGATCAGCTCACCACATACTATGGTAATGCCATCAGAAAAAACACGGACTCTGTAGAAAAAATGCTGAATGCTATATGGGCTACCCTGGTAACACACATTTTGCAATTCTGGTGCACTTCTAATTCAATTTCTCTGCTCTGCATGGAAATTGCGTCAGACCATACGTAACATGCTGTATACTTAACCTATATTTCTGCACAAAACGACTTGCACGAGGCTTTGAGCAGCAGAATTGCAGTAAACTTGCAAACTGACAATTACACACTTGGAGAACCCATCACCTGCACTTGCGCTTTCAGCAGAATTGCATGGGCAATAAGGAAGTTCATGTGCGCCAGGTACTGCGCAACAGAAATGAGCAGTCTTGTGCAATCGTTCGGGCAACCATATGGACCGACCCATCACGCGCGCGTCCACAAGAGTTGCAACAGAATTACGCGTTGCGTCTGCTGCAGATGTGATGCAGCAAAAATTGCGTCAGAATTACAATAGCCGAAGTGCACTCTGACACAGACATCTGTTTGCACTTGCGCTTTCAGCAGAATTGCGTAGGAGATAAGCAAGTTCACGTGCGACAGACACTGTACAGCAGAAACGAGCAGTCTTGTGCAATCAGTCGGGCAACCATATGGACCGTCCCATCACGCGCGCGTCCACGAAAATTGCAACATAATTACGCGTAGCATCTGTTGCAGATGTGGTGCAGCGAAAATTGCATCAGAATTACAATAGTTGAAGTGCACTCTGACATGGACAATAGCTTCTACTTGCGCTTTCAGCAGAATTGCATGGCAGATAAGCAAGTTCACATGTGTCAGATACTGTACAGCAAAAACGAGCAGTTTTGCGCAATCGCCCGAACAAGAATATGGACGGTCCCATCAGGTGCGCGTCCACAAGAATTGCAGCAGAATTATGCGTAGCCTCTGCTGCAGATGTGCGAGTTCCACGCGTATACAAGAGCGTGTAAGACGTGTGTACATGGCAAAATAATTATTCAAACAATTCTTAACCCCAAGCAGGCGGGGGATGCCAGTTTCACGGCTATCCGGGAGCGCGTCAGATGTTCATACATGGCAAAATAATTATTTACATAATTCTTAACACCAAGCAGGCGGGGATGCAAGTTCCGCGCTTATACGGGAGTGCGTCAGAGGTGTATACAAGGCAAAATACCTATTTATAGAATTCCTAACCCCAAGAAGGCGGGGGAAGGCGTATATGGGAGCGCGTCAGACGTGTATACAAGGCAAAATAATTATTTATATAATTCCTAACCCCAAGAAGGCGGGCGATGCGAGTTCCACGCGTATACGGGAGCGCGACAGACGTGTATACATGACAAACTAATTATTTATATAATTCCTAACCCCAAGAAGGCGGGGGATGCAGGTTCCACGCGTATAAGGATGCGCGTTAGACGTGTATACATGGAAAAATAATTATTCAAATAATTCTTAACCCCAAGTAGGCGGGGGATGCGAGTTCCACGCGTATAAGGGAGCGTGTCAGAGGTGTATACAAGGATAAATAATTATTTATATAATTCCTAACCCCAAGTAGACGGGGGATGTGACTTCCACGCGTATACGGGTGCGCGTGAGACGTGTATACATGACAAAATAATTATTTATATAATTCCTAACCCCAAGAAGGCGGGGGATGCGAGTTCCACGCGTATACGGGAGAGCGACAGACATATATACATGGCAAACTAATTATTTATATAATTCCTAACCCCAAGAAGGCGGGGGATGCGAGTTCCACGCGTATAAGAATGCGCGTTAGACGTGTATACATGGAAAAATAATTATTCAAATAATTCTTAACCCCAAGTAGGCGGGGAATGCGAGTTCCACGCGTATAAGGGAGCGTGTCAGAGGTGTATACAAGGCAAAATAATTATTTATATAATTCCTAACCCCAAGTAGACGGGGGATGTGACTTCCACACGTATACGGGTGCGCGTGAGACGTGTATACATGACAAAATAATTATTTATATAATTCCTAACCCCAAGAAGGCGGGGGATGCGAGTTCCACGCGTATACGGGAGCGCGTCAGACGTGTATAGAAGGCAAAATAATTCTTTATAGAATTCCTAAACCCAAGTAAGCGGAGGATGCAAGTCCACGCGTATACGGATGCGCGTTAGACGTGTATACATGGAATAATTCAAATAATTCTTATCCTCTTGTAGGTTGGGGATGCTCCTGTATTCGCGTGGAATGCGCACCTTGGAGTTAAGAATTATTTAAATAATTATTTTGCCATGTATACACGTCTAGCGCGCTCCCGTATACGCGTGGAACTCGCATCCACCGCTTAGTTGGGTTTAGGAATTCTATAAATAATTCTTTTGCCTTCTATACACGTCTGGCGTGCTCCCGTCCGGTTGCAAATGTTCACCTGGTTTTCACCTGAATTTCCACCTGAATTATCTCCTGAATTTATATACCTAAATTTTACGTGAAATTCATGTAAAATATAGACGAAACCCACCTCAATTTTATGTGATATATACCTGTATTTCACGTATCGAAATTCTAAAAACGTCAGGTGCATATCACGTGATTTTCAGCCGAACTTCACGTCAAATTCACCAGAGATAAATTAAAGCATTGTTCTCGTGTAACCGTTTTCTCAGGTGGAATCCACACGATTTTCACAAGATATTCGTATGAACTTCATGTAGATTTCAGGTTTATTTGACTATAATATATCGTAGCATTTCCGGTCGAATTTAACCTGAAATTCACGTGATTTTCGCTCGTTATTCACGTGAACTTCACTTAAGATAAATTCAAGCCTCGTTAGCATGTTATCGTTTTTAGATGAAAATCTCAAGAATTTCAGGTTAAATTCACCCAAAAATTCTACGGAATATAGATAAAATATACCTGAAACCTACATGAAGTTCATACGAAAATCTTCTGAAAATCTCGTGAGATTCACCTGGGAAACGAAAACACGAGAACAAAGCTTCAATTTATCTCTGGTGAAAAAAATCACGTGATAAGTGAAAAAATGGTTTAATAACGAATAATTCATGATTAATGTTTCTTCTACTGAAGTATATTTATCCTCGGCCTACTTGGGGTTAAGAATTATTTAAATAATTATTTTGCCATGAATACACGTCTAACGCCCACCCGTATACGCGTGGAAGTCACATTGTCCCCGTCTACTTGTGATTAGGAATTATATAAATAATTATTTTCTCTTGTATGCACGCCTTCTTGGGGTTAGGAATTATATAAATAAGTATTTTGCCTTGTATACACCTCTGACGTGCTCCCATATACGCGTGGAACTCGCATCCCCCGCCTACTTGGGGTTAAGAATTATTAAAATAATTATTTTGCCATGTATACACGTCTAACGTGCACCCGTATACGCGTGGAAGTCACATCCCCCGCCAACTTGGGGTTAAAAATTATGTGTATAATTATTTTGCCATGTATACATATCTGACGCGCTCCCGTACACGTGTGAAACTCAGATCCCCCACCTGCTGGGGGTTAAGAATTAATTAAATAATTATTTTCTCTTGTAAGCATGTCTAACGTGCTGCTGTATACGCGTGAAACTCGTCCCCCCCCGCCTTCTTGGGGTTACGAATTATATAAATAAGTATTTTGCCTTGTATACAACGCTGACGTGCTCCCGTATACGCGTGGAACTCGCATCCCCCGCCTACTTGGGGTTAAGAATTATTTAAATATTATTTTGCCATGTACACACGTCTATCGCGCTCCCGTATACGCGTGGAACTCGCATCCACCGCTTACTTGCATTTAGAAATTCTATAAATAATTATTTTGCCTTCTATACATGTCTAACGCGTTCCCGTATACGCGTGGAACTCGCATCCCCCGTCTACTTGGTGTTAAGAATTATATAAATAATTATTTTGCCATGTATACACGTCTGACGCGCTCCCGTATACGCGTGGAACTTGTATTCCCAGCCTGGTTGGTGTTAAGAATTGTTTTAATAATTATTGCGCCATGTGTGCACGTCTGACGCGCTCTCGTATACACGTGGAACTCGCACATCTGCAGCAAATGCTACGCGTAAGTCTGTTGCAATTCTTGCGGACGCGCGCGTGATGGGACGTTCCATATGGTGGGCCGAACGATTGCATAAGACTGCTCATTTCTGCTGCACAGTATCTGACGCACGTGAGCTTGCTTATCTCCCATGCAATTCTGCTGAAAGCGCAAGTACATGCTGTCGCCTTCGGCGAGAGCATAGTCTGCGCTCACCGCTAGGTGTCGCACTCTGCGCGGCTCCCGCTGTCAACCCGGCAGCGTGCGGGTATTGTAAGCCCGCGCGGCCTACGCGCTCGTCGGGCTTCGTTCTCCTATATACATCCCGCCTTGCGCAGATGGTCTTGGCATTACGCTAAAGTTTAATTGGAGAATAAAGTTATTTTTTTTTTGTAGACAAAACACTCGTTGTTATTGACTACACCCACGAGGTGCAAGGTCTCCTATCCTTGCCTCACCTCGTTTTTGCAAATGGGATCACTTCTGATCCCCGGACTCCTCTTCCTTCCCCCTTAGCACCTTCCTCTAGATGAGCCTGCGTGTTTTGAATACCGAGCTCTATACTCGTAAGAGTATTCAGGTTTGCACCGAAATTCTTAAGCAATTCTGCTGCACGCGGACGTCTATCACGAGCGTCTTAAGAGGCCAACTCTGTCACAAGTCTGCACCGTTTCTGCCGTAAAGTTTCTGCCGCGCACACCCATCGAAGTTCTTACGCAATTCTGGTGCACGCGGGCGTCCATCATGAGCCTCTTGAGATCGCACTCCATCTGTCACAAGTCTGTACCGTTTTTGCCGTAAAGTTTCTGTCGCAAGCAACTATCGAAATTCTTACGCAATTCTGGTGCACGCGGGCGTTCATGACGAGCCTCTTGAGATTGCACTCCATCTGTCGCAAATCTGCACTGTTTCTGCCGTAAAGTTTCTGTCGTAAGTAACTAACGAAATTTTTACGCAATTCTGCAGCATACGGGCGTCCATCACGCGTCTTTTGAGATCGCACTCCATCTGTCGCAATTCTGCAGCATTTCTGTTGTAAGTTTTCGGTCGCGTGCAACCGTCTGAATTCTTACGCAATTCTGCTGCACGCGGGCGTCCATTATGAGCTTCTTCAGATCGCACTCTATGTGTCACAAGTCTGCAGCATTTCTGTTGTAAGTTTGCTGTCACGTGCCACCGTCTGAATTCTTACACAATTCTGCTGCAAGCGGGCGTCCATCATGAGCCCCTTCAGATCGCACTCTATCTGTCGTAAGTCTGCAGCACTTCTGCTGTAAGGTTCTGGCTGCAGGTTCTGCCCGCAGAACTATGCGAAAATGCTAAGGTATGTTATGCATGATCTGCGCACTCGCGCGTGCGTCAGAGTGTGTTACCAGGGTACGTACTACCACAAGATTTCCACAGACCAGAATCCTCAACATCATTTATGCCCACCAGGACAGAGCAGTTGGTGCAAGTGGCAAAAAGCGAAGGCTCAAAAAAAACTAAAAGATTTTCATCATAAAGACAGTATTCCTGCAGTGATTATGGAGCAGTTGAAACCAATTTACAAAGATCTCTCTGAAAAGGAGCTGCTTCACAGATGTTTAGGTGGTTACACCCAAAATAGTAATGAGAGTTTTAATAATTCAGTTTGGAAGATTGTAACCAACACCTCCTTCAGTGGTGTACATGTGCTCACAGCAGGTGCTTGTATTGCTGTCACTTGCTTCAACGATGGAAGAGTTGGTTTTCTGAATATTATGGAAGCCTTTGATGTGAAACCTGGAGTAGCTGCAATTGAGTGGGCACAGAAAAGCAATGACATCAGATTATTTCATGCTGAGAGGAATGCCGAAGAAAACACTTTAGAAAATAGGAGAAAACGAAGGAGACTGCAATTGAATTTACCTGAAGAGTCATATGCACCAGGTTCTTACTAGAGTAGGTAAAAAGTTATTTTTATGCGATAATAGCTAATCAAGGAACGCGGGAGCGTTCCGAAGGCAAGTATAGAAGAGCCTTAGGACGACCGCGTGATGATATACATTGAAATGGATGTAGGAGAAATTCTATGAGCTTATACACCTATTGCGCTAGTTTTAACTATATAACATATCCCTCTTAATCGAAAGCCATTTCATTGCTCTACTCAAATCAAAAGATTTTATTTAAAAAGATTATCTCATTCAAAAGATATAAGGCACTGAATTTTTTTTTGTCGGCTTTCCGATTTCTTAACTTTCTCCATGGTATTCAGCCTCGCATCCGGTTTTTCCCGACTTCCTGTGACGTCATATATGTTATGTATATATACACAGATACAATCACCCGGAATTAATGACCATGAAGAGTTAAGCAGTGATAATGGCCGTATAATATAGATAGAGAGAGAGGGAGAGAAGAAGAGACATAAACATATGTATATTTTTTATTATATACAGTATATATGTTTATTAGTACATAACCTCTCTCTATGTATATACCTCTATATATGTATATACACATACATATAAACATGAACATAATATCTGTGGCTTCCCGGAATAACGACCTAACCCACTTGTACGTGTTTTCGAGAAATCGACGTTTTAAAATTTCTGTCATGACACTTCATATGTAAGATCGAATTGCGCGAGATGAGTCATAACAATGTAGACTTTTACAAAGGTATAGAGTACTCGGCTCGGACCTCGGCTTTACCTCGGCTCGGACCTCGGCTTTACCTCGGCTGGGACCTCGGTTTGGACCTCGGCTTTACCTCGGCTCGGACCTCGGTCGAGCCTCGGTTGGACCTCGGTCGAGCCTCGGCTAGAACTCGGCTCGGACCTCGGCTCCAGCCCCGGATTTGCCGCGGCTCGAGCCGAGGTACAGCCGAGGTGCTGCCGAGGCTAATCCGAGGCACACCCGCGGCTAGCTTCAGGTGAATTCGAGGCTCATCCGAACTGTACCCGAGGAACTCGAGGTAAGCCTTCGGGATAGCCGAAGATGATGTCTAGGTGGTGCGCTCCGTAGCGTTTTACCTCTAGGTATTGGAACGCATCGAATGCGTGGTCTAGGTCTTTGAGGTGGCCGATGATGGAGTCTAGGTAGTGCGCTCCGTAGTTTTTTGCATTTAGATGTCAGGGCGAATGTAATAGGAGGTCCAGGTACACGAGGTAGCCGATGACGATGTCTAGGTGGTGCACTCCGTAGTTTTTTGCATTTAGATGTCACGGCGCATCTAATAGGAGGTCCAGGTGTTCGGGGTAGCCGAGCATGATGTCTACGTGGTGCGCACCGTAGTTTTTTGCATTTATATGTGAGTGCGCATTTTACAGGAAGTCTAGGTGTTCGAGGTAGCCGATGACGATGTCTAGGTGGTGAGCTTCGTAGTTTTTTATCTCTAGGTATTGGAACGCATCGAATGCGTGGTCTAGGTCTTTGAGGTGGCCGATGACGGAGTCTAGGTTGTGCGCTCCGTAGTTTTTGATGATTAGAACTCAGGGTGCATCTAATACGTGGTCCAGGTGTCCGAGGTAGCCGATGATGATGTCTAGGTGGTGCGCACCGTAGCTTTTTGCATTTATATGTCAGGGCGCATCTAATAGGAGGTCCAGGTGTTCGGGGTAGCCGAGGATGATGTCTAGGTGGTGAGCACCGTAGTTTTTTGCATTTATATATCAGCGCGCATTTTACAGGAAGTCTAGGTGTTCGAGGTAGCCGATGACGATGTCTAGGTGGTGCGCTCCGTAGTTTTTTGCATTTAGATGTCACGGCGCATCTAATAGGAGGTCCAGGTGTTCGGGGTAGCCGAGGATGATGTCTAGGTGGTGAGCACCGTAGTTTTTTGCATTTATATATCAGCGCGCATTTTACAGGAAGTCTAGGTGTTCGAGGTAGCCGATGACGATGTCTAGGTGGTACGCTTCGTAGTTTTTTACCTCTAGGTATTGGAACGCATCGAATCCGTGGTCTAGGTCTTTGGGGTGGCCGATGATGGAGTCTAGGTTGTGCACTCCGTAGGTTTTTGCGATTAGATCTCAGGGTGCATCTAATACGTGGTCCAAGTGTTCGGGGTAGCCGAGGATGATGTCTAGGTGGTGCGCACCGTAGTTTTTTGCATTTATATGTCAGCGCGCATTTTACAGGAAGTCCAGGTGTTCGGGGTAGCCGAGGATGATGTCTAGATGGTGCGCACCGTAGTTTTTTGCATTTATATGCCAGTGCGCATTTTATATGAATTCTAGGTGTTCGAGGTAGCCGATGATGATGTCTAGGTGTTGCGCTTCGTAGTTTTTTACCTCTAGATATGGGAACGCATCGAATGCGTGGTCTAGGTCTTTGGGGTGGCCGATAATGGAGTCTAGGTTTGCGCTCCGTAATTTTTTGCGATTAGATCTCAGGGTGCATCTAATACGTGGTCCAGGTGTTCGGGGTAGTCGATGAGGTGCGCACCATAGCTTTTTGCATTTATATGAGTAATTCTCAGGAACTTTTACTTTTATGTCACTCTTTTTTTAAGCAATTTATTGCTGCTATTAGCGGTGCGTGAGAAGCACATGAACCAGACAGGGTATAAAAGCTTCAATTTTTACGTAGAAAACCAGTCCTGTAAACGATATTAGTGTGCCACGCTTGGCCAATTCGGAGCATATAAAAAACTGTCGAAGAAGGTCTACTTTTGAAAAGTTGAGTTTTTTCATTAAAAATATTACTTATGTCGACTGCAATTTAATGCAATTGAGTTTTTTCGACAGTTTTTTATATGCTCCGAATTGGGCAAGCGTGGCACACTAATATGGTTTACAGGACTGGTTTTCTACGTAAAAATTGAAGCTTTTACACTCTGTCTGGTTCATGTGCTTCTCATGCACCGCTAATATCAGCAATAAATTGCTTAAAGAAAAGAGTGACATAAAGTAAAAGTTCCTGAGAATTCCCCATATGTCAGGGCGCATTTTATAGGAAATCCAGGTGTTCCAGGTAGCCGATGACGATGTCTAGGTGCCATTACATCTCGACGTAATAGCTTCAGGTGCCTAATAATCTTCAGGTGCCATTACATCTCGACGTAATAGCACCTGAAGAGGGACACGAAAAGTGTCCAAAACGTCGGTTAAAAATAAATGGTGTCCATTTATTTAAACCTTTCCTGGTAGACAATTGGCCATTAGACTCAAGATACAAAATTATGATTCACACTCTACCATAAGCGCCTTTACCAACCAAATAATATTGTTGATATGAAACTTTCTGCGAAGTTATAAAATAAGGCAAGTACAGACATTTTTTCTGTATAATCTACTCTCCCTCCGTCTCTTCTCCCCTCTCTCTCGCCCTCTATTTCTTCCGCTCCCTTCCCACTCTCTTTCTCTCTCAACATCCGTCAAACTTTGTACCAAAAACTTTCATAAGAGTTTAAAAATTTTTTTTTAAATAATCAACATGTTTTAAAAAAAAAAAATTTTATTTACGTTTTAACAACACAATTTATGTAGTCCTTTAATTTCTTATAATCTCATCTATTTAATAAGCACTCTCTACAAATGGTAATAATTTTTTTCATGACTGTACAAATAAAAACTTTCTATAAAAATAATAAGAATTATGTTTTTTTTTTCATATGATTTTACAATTAATAATATTGTTAATTTATCATCACACCTAAGAAAATACATGTTTGATTAAATTATTTCAAAAAATTAATTAATATAATCATTTTATAGAGCTCCTTGAAGAAAAATTTGACTGTTTCTTCCAATTTAAATCTTTTATGAATAACAATACAGCAATTTAATAATGACATTAAAAATATACTATAATAAACTCTTATAACATTATCACATTATGTAATTATTATTTTCTCTTAAAAAGTTATGAAATCTATCTAAACAAACATATTACAAAAGTTTAAACTAAGGCAAGTACCTATTAGTCTCTCTCCCACCCTATCTCTCCCTCCCTCTCTTTCCGACCTCTCTCTCTCTCGCTCTCTCTCTCTCTGGCTCTCTCTCTATCTCTCCCTCTCTCTCAACATCCGGCAAACTGAGTACCAAAAACTTTAATGAGTGCTTAAATATTTTTTTAGAAGAATCAACACGTTTTTTAAAAGCTAATTTTTTAATAAAACTTTCTACGAAAGTATAAAATAAGGCAAGTATAGACGTTTTTTCTGGATAATCTATAAAAAACAACACAATTTATCTAGTCCTTTTATTTCTTCGAATCTCATCTATTCAATAAACACTCTCTACAAATGGTAATAATTTTTTTCATGACTGTACAAATAATCTATAAAATAATAATATTTATGATTTTATAAAAGAAATCAAATAAATACGAATGAAAAAGTCTTTTAATTCTTTGAGTCATTGTATGCTGAACAAATTATATGTAAGTACATTCAAAAAATTGTTCACTGCAAATCAAACAAACGAAAGTTGTGAAATCAATTATCGATAGTCAAGTAATGCAAACAATTCTCGGAAACTACTGTATGACTGTTCTCAGAAATATATACAAATTTGTTCATCTTTCTGAGCTATAGAAATTAAACACAAGAAAGTACTGAAATCAATTTATTGTAGTCAAGTACCGGCCATAAGTTAACTTGACTGACATAATAGAACTTTTCGTATCTAGCGTGTAAAATTACATCGTCGGGCCCGCCAAGTATGTATGGGAGATCGGAGGACCACCCCTGCTAGAGCAGCTCTAGACTTCTCTTTTCCTGCCAAGGTGCGGAATATTATAGAAAGTTCAAAATTGGGAAAGAATCGTGAAAAATAGTGATGTGTTGGTAACTATGTAATTTTATTATATAGGCTTTGACTTTTCGTAAATATCTAAAAAAATTCTTATGAATTTAAAAATAAAGAGAAGGCATTATAGTTATATAATTAAAATAATTTTCGCCCACACGGGCGTTAAGTGCGTAGGTTCTATAAAGTTTTGTAAGAGTATGTGAGCTATTGGGCCACTTGGGCGCTAAGTAGTATTTTATGCCCGCTGGCTGAATAATTTTGAAGTTACAACGTGGGCGTAAAATGTAATTTTACACGCTAGATACGAAAAGTTCTATTATGTCAGTCAAGTTAACTTATGGCCGGTACTTGACTACAATAAATTGATTTCAGTACTTTCTTGTGTTTAATTTCTATAGCTCAGAAAGATGAACAAATTTGAATATATTTCTGAGAACAGTCATACAGTAGTTTCCGAGAATTGTTTGCATTACTTGACTATCGATAATTGATTTCACAACTTTCGTTTGTTTGATTTGCAGTGAACAATTTTTTGAATGTACTTACATATAATTTGTTCAGCATACAATGACTCAAAGAATTAAAAGACTTTTTCATTCGTATTTATTTGATTTCTTTTATAAAATCATAAATATTATTATTTTATAGATTATTTGTACAGTCATGAAAAAAATTATTACCATTTGTAGAGAGTGTTTATTGAATAGATGAGATTCGAAGAAATAAAAGGACTAGATAAATTGTGTTGTTTTTTATAGATTATCCAGAAAAAACGTCTATACTTGCCTTATTTTATACTTTCGTAGAAAGTTTTATTAAAAAATTAGCTTTTAAAAAACGTGTTGATTCTTCTAAAAAAATATTTAAGCACTCATTAAAGTTTTTGGTACTCAGTTTGCCGGATGTTGAGAGAGAGGGAGAGATAGATATAATATTTATTAATTTTTTTCTTTTTACAGGTGTGTTATTGGCTCTCATAAAAGGATTAATTTATTTTGAGGTTATTTTTACTGTCAATAACATTTATGACTAACAATGTTTTCAGCCTAGTACGAAAAAAAAATAAGTATAACATTTATGTATTAATCTAAAAAATTTAAAAATATTGTTGAATTAATGAAATTCTTTTTTATAGGTTTATTCAACAGTTAAAATGATTTAGCCAGGACTACTTTCATCTAATTGGCATCTGTTTCATTTTTCCACTAAAGTATATCATACAGAATGAAAAAAAAATTTTTGGTAAGTAGTTTTGAAACTTATATAAAGTTATAGAAAACCAAAACTTTGAATTGAATTTCTGAATAACTTGTTTTTTGTATTTACAGGGACTTTGCCGCAGGATTTCTTTTAAATAAAGCAAGCTAGAGGTTTGGAAATTTAGGAGTATCTTTAAAATTGTGTTGGTTATAGAAAATGTGAGGTACTTTTTTGAAAAAGGCTTTAGAAAAAAAATTATAAAATAAAATTACAAAAAATATTGAAATTTTAATAAAAAAAACATAAAAAAATTAGATTTTTCATTAAAAAACAATTTAAAAAATTTTTTTAAAAAAAAGTAGCTCACATTTTCTATAACTGGTATAACTACAAAGGTACTCCTAAGTAACCAGACCCCTCCCTTGCTTTGTTCAAAAAATTTCCTGCGGCAATGACATGCCAGTTTCTAATTCAGAAGGGTTTCTTAATCTAATGGACTGCAAGACCAAAATCTTAAACACCTGGATGATGTAGTCTTAAATTATAGGTAATTGTATAACTTAATAATAAAAAAAAGTTTGAACTCTTAAAATTATATATTGGCTTTGTTATTAAAGAATTAATACAATAGCTTTTTTTTCAGGTTCAACCATGGCTTGTCGCCTTAATCATCCCGAAATTTTGTATAGAAGATATAGATTTTTTATATCTTCAAACTGAGTTCGTTGCGCAAAAAAATCGAACTGCCACGACCAAAGATATTTGAGTTTGAAAATTTTTAAAAAATATTTTCTAATAGTGTTTTTCAGACAATAATTGATAGATAGAGAAAATTTTGTATAATACAATTAATTATTGTCATATAAAAAATTAAAAAGAGGAATAAATACATTAGTTTGAGGAAGCTAAGTGCCAATGTATATTGGGAGCGGTTTTTTGTTAATGATGATGGCGGGATTAGTGTAAGGATCTTTTTATTTAGTTAAAATTAAAAACATGGTTTTCTCAATATAAAAATATTCATCTTGAATTTTATACTTTCACTTTACCTTTTTACATGTTTAACATTATTAAACACAGAAAACAGATATTTTCATAATTATGTTATTGTTTATCTATCTTAGTGGCAATTTTACTTATTGAAGAAAATCACAACATGAAAAAAGCTTATTTACATGAAATTAAAATTGATTAATCTTTAACATTGTAGTGACATTCTGATACTATAGAATTGAATGAACCTTTAAATTTGTTAACCCTTAGAGGGCCGGGATGACGCCTTGAGGCGTCATGGTCTGACTCGCCAACATCCGACCTTGGTTTGGTTCTAACTTGGGGATCTCAGATCACTTTTCAGGACAAATTATGAGCTTTTAAAATTTTTGAAATTCCGGCCCTCTAAGGGTTAAAGCAGGAAACTATGGAATGGAATCACTAGAACTAAATTCAAAAGATAAAGACAAATCATATATTAAAATAACAAATACTTCTTCATACATACATTTTTTCGTCAATAAAACTATAACACAGCTTGATGAAAAACGTTATAATATTTAAATTAATTCAAAATTAGTGCATTAAGGTTGTATTGGCCGTAAGGTCTCATTCAAAAATTTAAGACAAATATTTTGGTGGTATAATTCGTCGAAAACACTAATATTTTACAGTATTAAGAGTAAACGAATATGTAAAATGTTTTTTGGAACTATAAAGAAAACTTTACATTGGTTTTAGAACATTGTAATGCTCATTTCTTTCACTTATCGGTATGACTGTACGCCTTATTACACAGTTTTTATGCTATAACTTTAATACTAGCTCGCAAAAGCAGTTCATTTCAATTGCAATCGATTACAAAGGTTTTTTTTACGTATACACAAATTTACAAGAACTAAACACTATCTTTTCAACTTAATTTTTTCAATAACTACAAGACGAGTCTAGCCATATTTAGAAAATCTTCATAAGAACCATGTTAATTTTAAACTACAATATCTCGAGAACTAGCTCGCAAATCATATTCAAATTTGGCAGAGACATTATTTTTTACATATAGCCCATACAACCTTAAATAATGAATTGAATAATAAAATTTCTCTTGTAAATAAAAAAGAAACCGTTCATTAATTATACAGCTTCTTTTGTAACTTAAAAAAAAGAAAAACAATCAGCGCGCGAAGCGCGCGTGTCGAACTCTAGTCATTGTAATTATGCAGATCGGTAGTTGAAGTACAGATGAATATATACTCCATACGGCACTTGACTACCTGTATATCAACTCATAATAATTAATATTGATGCATAGTTACAAATACATACATATGTTCATATGTTTCACGAATAATTCTGTAATATGCAGTTTTCCTGCGCCTGAAAAAGGCTATATCAGGCCCTTTGTAGCTACTGGAGAAGTAATACTCAATTCTAAAAAATTTTTTTCATTAAAAAATTTTTAGAATATTTTTGTACGTCCTAACACGTATTGAACGATCTTCTTTGAGGTTATATTCCAAAAACATGGTAAAAAACACGAAAAAAATGTTTATAATTTAATTTTATAGCATTATTTGATGCAAAAATAGTAGTTCTGACAGTGGAATTTGAAGATATAGAAAGAAATTGAAAAAAAAAATTGTTCATAAACACTTATTTAGCTATTGATTTTGAGGTTATGTGCCAAAAACATGGGAAAAATGCTTAAATCGGTTTTTTCAAATTTTAAATATGTTCCGGCTCGAAAGCGCAAATTCGGACACCGCCATTTGAAAGAACGGGGAAAAAAACACAAAACATCATTATTTACAAGTTAGCCAAAAATTACCTACATAACCTAAAAAATCATTGAAAAATTAAAAATTTTTTTCTCAGCTCAATTTTTTTTTAAATCTGAAAAAAATCAGGCTGTTTTCTTACTTAAAAACACATGTCTGTGAATTTTTTCAGATTTTTTTAAACAAAGGGTCGAGCGGAAAAATTTTTTTTCGAAAAAACACGTTTTTCAGGTTAGAAGACTCAAATCATCACCTAGGGAGCTGAAAATTTGGCTAGAGAGGTTTTTAATAATGTACTTTCGAATGGCCAATCCCAAAAAAAATCCAGGTGAGTGCAATTTTAACCATCTTATCCCGCTATAGCCTTTTGTTATAGCTTTGATTAAAAAATTTTCAAAGTTAAAAAAATTTATTTGTCTTTGAGAATTTTCCATTTATTTTCCATTTATTAATCAAAAATTCAACGCGTATCGTTCGTCATCGCCTTCGGCTTAGAAACATACGTATGGAAAATATACGTTATTATCATCTATTTATTGTTTTGATATCATTTCCACACCACCTAGCGGTAGATATCATGGCGCGTTTTGTTTAAAGAAAATATGAAGCTTTTGTATTTTGAGATTAATATTAGTTTTTGTTACAAGAGCATGAAGTTAAACTTTACGTCCGCTTTACGCTCGTTTTGCGAGCATTATTTTTCGTTATATTAGACCTAAACATAAAGTAAAACGCGAATATGTGTATGGGTTGCTGATGAAAAATTTAATTTTACGTTTATAGTACGTAAATAAATATTTTAGTATTTTTAATTTACTCCATCTAAGCGTAAATTTCAACTTTATGCCCATAAATCATAAATATATTCGCTTATTTTACGCATAGTATTACGAAAATTAATTTATGCGTTTATATTTTCTGAAAACAAGGTTTTATATGTTAGATTTATTTGAAATGAATTATTTAAATAAAAATAATATATAAATAATATTAAATAAAAATAATATAAAATAATATTATATGAGATATATAAATTTTACAAATAAATTTAAACATTTAAAAATATAATAAAACCTTGTATTTAGTGGTGTCCCCATTTGCATAATATAATATGTATATTTCGCCTTAACTTTACACTTACTTTATATTATTGAAATTATTTTTTAAAATAATATTATGTAAAAAGCCCTAATCCACTTTTGCTTTCATTTATTTTATTATTAGTGAAAAAAATAATAAATAATTCAAGAATATATTATCATGTCTCTTCTAGGAAAATAACATATAAATCTTTACTGTATTTGGGCCAACTTTGTTCTTTTACCTTTAAATCATCTACTTTTATCCATTTATTATTTTTTCGTAACATATTTGTATAATGTCCTTCATCAATGCTATTACCATGATGGAATATTGCATTCGAAACTTTATATATTTTGTCATCAATATTTACATTCGTGGTACAAATATTTGTTATTTTACAGTTATTCAGTTTGACTATATTGTTTGATTCATTCATTGTAAATAATAGTAATTGCAAAATTAAAATTTTTTTCTTCAATTTTCACATTAATTTTTTGTTGCATTTTCACTTTACATTTATTGCATTCAGAATCTAATGTTGTCCAATTATTTAAATTATAATTAATTAAGTTTTGTAGGGATTGGGATTGATTTACTTGTGGTATCGCTAATGTGATAATTATGTTATCCGTAGAGTCTGTTTTTGCATATTTACAAATAGAGCAACTTATTTTTGTAATTATTTGGTGTTTTATAACAAAATTTAAAAGATGAGATTTATTTGAAATGTCCATAATAAATTCAGGTACATCCTGTTGATAACCTTTTTTTAAAAAAAGCAGGGTTTTGTCTTTGTTAATAACAAACTAACCGCTACGAGCTAGGAATAAATTTTTTTTTTAAATATCGGTATTTTAATTATCTTTTGAATGCTACCCATCCGATCCAGATACATAGAGCCGTTCTCGAGAAATTACGATTTGAAAAAAAGGTTAACAAAATTTTAACCTCAAATATCTCTGAAATTTTTAGACCAAATATTTTGCCCCAAGAACTCGACCGAGAACTATACAAAATCTACCTCTACAAGGAATTTTGAAACGATTAAGTCAATTTTACTTCCGTAAACGTCGGGCATAGAGAAAGCGTTTTTTTCATTTTTCAATTTTTTTCTCAAAAACTAACCAAAGAAATGGATTCAAATTTTTACAGATTATAGCTATTTATATTGTGCATTATCGTGATTTTTCTCAAAACAATGGACCGTTTAGTTTGTGAGTTACAGGCTTTAAAAAAAAACACATTTTTATCAATAACAAGAGAACCGTGATAGCTAGAGAATTTTTTTTTTTAATTATAGGCTTTTTTACGCTCTTTCGAATGCTACCCATCCGATTAAAAAATTTAAATCCGATCATTAAAAAAAATCAAAAATAAATTTTGAGAAAATCGAAAATTCGAAATAAAACAAAAACGAATCAGCCCAATCGAAAACCGATTTTTGACCCGCCATCACACAAAAGAAAACAAAAAAAATGAGACCTGTCTGATTAAAATCAATCGAGTACACGGAAAAAAAATAAGACGCGCCTGGTTACAGAAGGTGCGGAACGGATACAGTGCCGTAATCCGTAACTGTATTGATGACAGAATGAAACGGTCGCGGTACGCTATACTTGCGCGCGGGACAGTCAAAGGCGCACAACGTCAGCCGTTGAGTGATGAAACGTCGCTCGTTCCAGTGCGCTGGAACGACTGTCGTTTCGCAGCCGAGACGCACGCGGTTTCGGGCTGAAACGACAGCGCATTGCTAAAGTTGCGTGCGATGGCGTTTCGAGGCCGAACGCGCCCGGTTCGCGCGCTGAACTCGAGTGGTTTCCGCACGCTGAAACCACTACTGTTAAACAGCCGAGACTCGCGCGGTTTCGGGCCGAAGCGACAGCGCATCGGTAAAGTTGCGTGCGATGGCGTTACGAGGCCGAACGTACCCGGTTCGCGCGCTGAACTCGGGTAGTTTCGGCTCGCTGAAGCCACTGCCGTTCCACAGCCGAGACGCGCGCGGTTTCCGGCTCAAACGACAGCACATTGCTAAAGTTGCGTGCGATGGGGTTTCAGTCCGAAACCGTGCGCTTCTTGGCTGGAAAACTGATTTGAACTATTTTCATGCTGAGACGCGTACGGATTCCATCATGCAGCACATTATTACTACTTGCAAAACCACTGGACAATTGATCTATATATGGGAGTCTTTTTCCTTTTTTTTCACGTCAACGAAAGTACTTTCATGAATTTTTCTTTTTAAATTTCGTTCAACTCGACACTGATTGTTTTTCGTCATTAAACAGAGATGCTTTTGCTCTGTAATCATTAAAGAGATGACCAATACATGTATATTCTAATGTTTTATTTGGAAGATAATCTTATACTCAGTGTACTGGTATGGTATAGCCGAATGCTTGTATGAACCTAAATTCGTTATACTAGTAGTATTCCCCGTAGGAAAAAGTTTTGTGCACAAATAAAATTTGTGCATAAATTTGTGCATAATTTAAAAATTGTGCATACATTTGTATATAAATGCATGCACAAGTGCACACGAAAACCGTGCACGAATTTGTGCATAAACATATGCACAATTATTAAATTATGCACAAATTTATGCACAAATTTTATTTGTGCACACAACTTGTGCATACTTTTTTCCTACGGGTCACTCCTCATGTAGTGAAACAGGGTTTCCAAAAGTAATTTGTAGATCACCCTTGATTCGTTCACAGATTCCGCTATATACAATCGATTATTATCTGTAAAATTATTAGCCGGTTGCATGGAAACGTAAAAAATAATTTTCAATCAAACAATTTATATTCGTCACATTAAAAGAATAACCATAAAAATCTTAACATTATATTCGCTTTATAAATAATTACTTCTTTTTTAGAAAATAGTGTAGTTGCACTGCAGGAGTGCCGCTACTTTTCAAAAAAATTGTCGTTACACTACTTGTGACGCTATACGATTTTTGGACGATAATGGCACTGCTTTCATCAAATAGTGCGACTACACGGCTCTCAAGACATAAATATTTTTGCCGCAATAATACTGTTTTTATGAGTGTACAAATCGCAAGCATCACTTTCGACTTGCAGATCATCCACTTCTTATCGCTGAGTCTAATTTTTTTAATTCGAAAAGACATACCATACAAATTTTAATTTCATTGTTTTTGAAAGTAGTGCAACTACTTTATGCAAATAGTACTATCACCTTTTAAAAATCGTGTAGCGCTCTACGCAAATATCGATGCCACGAGTAGGGTACAATTTTTTGTAAAGTAGCACTACTACAATAAATTTTATTTGTAGTTGCACTACTTGTACCGCCGCTATTCGTGTAGCAAAATATGTTGCGGTAGCGCAAGTTCGGATTTGCCTAACACTGATTTTCGATAAAACTTTACTGATATCAGTATAAAACATTTATACACGAATTTTCAAAAGAATGTAGAATGCTTTCAATGTATATTCAAGTACTTTTTATATCAAAAATTCAAACGTTCGCGCTTTCGCAATACACCATCATCACGTGATCATTTTAATCTACCAATAACAACGATCTGAGTCTTAAAGTATCTTCTTTAGTAAGGAAAAAAATCATATAAGGTAAGTTAATGCAGGTAAGTTGGTCTAATTTTCAGTTCTATGAAAATTAAATTCGATTCCTTTTTAATCATAACATCGCAGTATCTACTTTTTACGAGTCAATGGACTTGCAAAACAAGATATAGTATTTTGTTTCCATAAATGGCAAACATTTTTACATAATTTGATTCCCGGAAACTGAATAGAATTTTTCATAAATCTTGGAAAATAACAATGCTTTGTAACCAAAATTTTTAAAGTAAAAGGAAATTCAAACTATCCCGTAAAATAATGCATATTATAACAATTTTAGTAGACTACTCATTACTATTGTACGAAAAAATTTTTGACTAATAATAATCATGATTAACTATTAAAAAAAGGCAAAAAATTAATTGAATGTGTAAAATTTATGTAAAATTCATACAAAATACGTATAAAACTTGTATAAATTGTATACAAAATTTGTATCAAGTGTATCAAATTTTTACAAATTTTTTCCGAAAAAATGCATATAAAGTTTATACAAGTTTTGTACATATTCTTAGACAAATTTCGTATATATTTTGTACAAAATATGTATGTTTTCAGTAGCGACCTGTATTTTACAAAATTCTGCACAAATATGACCAATATTTAACAATTTCCATTTATTGACTGTCTAAAAGAGTAAATTGGTAACATGTAAACAGTCGAGTGCGTAACGCGTAAGTCGACAGTAACGCTTGATAGGTACAGAGAAAAATATTTGTGTTTAAAAATTCTTAAAAAACTCGCTGAATGTGTCAGAATCCGACTATGAACTGAAGCCACAATCAGCTTTGCGATGCGAAATTTCTTTGCAATCGAAAAACGGAAGGAATCGTCAATTTTCCAATAATTATAAAAATAATAGCACATCGTGGATCCATTTTAACAAGATATTTTTTAACAAGATTATATATATATATATATATATATTTACATCTATTGACTTGTACAAAAAAAAAATACCATAATAGTTTGATGCTACGCTCAAAAACAAATGGTAAACGAATTCAATTTTTATGTAGCTAAAAATTGGACCAACTTACCTTGCAAGACACCCCATCCAATTAAAAATTGTTGCTTCTGAAGCCGGTATTGCAGATGACTCGTCAGGTCGACAATTTTATAAAAAGTCAAAAAATAAAGGATTTTCAAATGCGTGTCGATGAGAACAACTATTAATTTGTAGTGAGAGGTGAAAGTCGACGTCCAGTGCGCGCTCAGCAAGGGAAAATAAGAAAAGCCCAAAAATTTATTTTTTGCTCTCAGTATTGCTGAAGGCAAATATTTTGAAGAAATACGCATTCGGCAATAGAAAAATGTATCGCTGAAAGTATTGATCAATTTTGATAAATATATCTTGTATTCATTAATAAAAACAGTATTGATTTACGTGATAAATGTTTTATTGTAATAAAAAAAGGTTACGTAGTCAATAATTTCAAATAAAACATTGGAATATACAAGTATTGGTCATCTCTTTAATGATTACAGAGCAAAAGTGCATCTCTGTTTATTAAATGACGAAAAACAATAAGTGTCGAGTTGAACGAAATTTAAAAAGAAAAATTCATGAAAGTACTTTCGTTGGCGTGAAAAAAAAAGGAAAAAGAGACTCCCACATATAGATCAATTGTCCAGTGGTTTTGCAAGTAGCAATAATGTGCTGCATGATGGAATTCATGCGCGTCTCAGCATCAAAACGCCGTTCGTTCCGTCCAAGTGAGCTCAAACCACCGCCGTTTTCCAGCCAAGAAGCGCGTGGTTTCGGACCGAAACCCCATCGCACGCAACTTTAGCAATGCGCTGTCGTTTGAGCCCGAAACCGCGCGCGTCTCGGCTGTGGAATGGCAGTGGCTTCAGCGAGCCGAAACCACCCGAGTTCAGCGCGCGAACCGGGCGCGTTCGGCCTCGTAACGCCATCGCACGCAACTTTACCGATGCGCTGTCGTTTCAGCCCGAAACCGCGCACGTCTCAGCTGTGGAACGGCAGTCGTTTCAGCGTGCCGAAACCATCCGAGTTCAGCACGCGAACCGGGCGCGTTCGGCCTTGCAACGCTATCGTACATAACGTTACCAATGCGCTGTCGTTTCAGCCCGAAACCGTGTGCATCTCGGCTGCAAAACGACAGCCGTTCCAACGCACTGGAACGAACGGCGTTTCATCACTCAACGACTGGCGTTGCGCGCCTTTGACTGCCCCGCGCGCAAGTATAGCGTACCGCGACCGTTTCATTCTGTCATCAATACAGTTACGGACTACGGCACTGTATCCGTTCCGCACCTTCTGTAACCAGGCCCGTCTTATTTTTTTTTCCGTGTAGAAGCTGAGATCCAGCTACACACACACACACACACACACACACACACACACACACACACACACACACACACATCCATACAGACATTTTTCAAAAATCATGTATTTTGGTTCCTAACACCTCCAATAACACTTATAACATGTTTTTACAACAACTCAAAAAATTACTTCTTCTAGGAGGAAGCAAAAGTATAGTGAATAAACATATTTTATATTTAAAATATATACTATACATATGTAGGAATCAGCGGACTACAGCAAACAACTGGGTTACAAAAACAGGAAAAAAAATTTTTGACGGCACACCTACGAGACAAGGTTTTTCTGTTTCCTTAGGTGTCCCGCAAGATGAAAATACTGGTGAACACGGTTTATCGTTTGCCAAACTTTTTTGCCGACCAAATTTTTTGACTATATATGTTATTTCGAACCTAAAAAAACTATAGTTTGGATCAATAATTAAAAAAATTTTAAATAAACCGCTGAAAGAGCTTACTATCTTTAAAATGACGAGAAAATTGATTTTCTTGTTTTTTACCTTTTTTATAGACTTCTGATAGGAAAACGTTATTTACTTAAATGTGTTATAAAATATCAAAAAACATTATTTATATAAGTATATACTTATATAAATCCTTATATAAGGATAAAAATATAATTAAATTCACATACAGTATTTATTATAAAAATTAAATAAACCATATTGTGGAATTCGAAATCCAGTGGAATCGTCTTGTGACGATTTCCCACTTCTGCTTCTAGTAAAATGACCATTCCGTGACCGAAATTCGACAGCAATTCACTATATTAATACTTCCTTTTGTACCTATACCTATATATATATATATATATAACTAATGCCAGTGTAAACACAGTGGCACAGCCGCACAGCTGACAGCTCAAAAGCTCAAATGAGCAGAGATACATAACTATGTGATTTCAACAGTTTGTTTTGCAGAGTTTTGGCTTCCTCAAATAGAAAGATTTTTTTCATAATGCTACATTATTTTTATTCATAAGTGAATTTAGGACTGAAAATTTAATGAATTATATGTGAAGATATATATGTAAAAGTATTTATAAATGTTATTATAATACAAGCGTGCAGTGACAGTTCTGTTTAAATTTGGAAATTATAGCTTCAGTTCAAGATGCATGAGATTGCTGTATGAAAGTTAATACAGAAAAAGTGGATTTAGTTAAGTATTCGAAGGAAGAAGCTGTAATAATTCTTTACGGATAAAAATAAATACATATTTTTTCTAAAAAAGATGAAAGTGAAATAATTGAGTTTAGCTTACTATAGGATATAATTCAATTCAGAAGAGTTGTGAATTACAATAAGTGTCAAGATGTATCTATGCAGAAAAGCGACAAGCCTGCTTAGCACACAAGAAATATATAATACAGGCTTGAATTCAAGATATATATATATATATATATATATATATATATATATATATATATATATATATATATATATATATATATATATATATATATATATATATATATATATATATATGCTTTATTAAACCTTAGTTTATATTACAAATTGCTTTATTTTTACATTCTATGTTTCTTGACCGCTTGGTTTCTGTGTGTTTGTGTTCGTGTATATGTTTGTGTATGTGTGTCCCTCACTAAATAATATCATTTTTACTCTATTTTCAGTAAAAAACTTCCTTAAACTAATAAAGAACAAACCTATCTAAAAAGAACAAAAATATCTAAACTAATCAAAAATGTTTTTTTTTTTTTTTTTCTCTTCCTCTCTACTTAGTGTGCGTGTGTGTCTTTTTTGTTTGCGTCAGTATTCTTCTTTTTCTTCTCTCTTCTATTATGTTTCTTCCTTGATTTCCTCTGTCTCCTTCTATAGTTTCTCTTCATTTCCTTCTACTGTTTTTGTACTTTCTCTCTGTTCTCTTCTCTTTTCTTCTCTTTCCGGCCTTTCCTTTTCGTTCTCCTCCCATCTCCTCCTTCGTTCTTCTGTGCTTAGCACCTCATCCACCGTATATATCCCTTCTTTATTCACTTTATCCTTCCTGTGCCACATGTATTCTTTAACAAATGTTTCTTTGAATACTAACCACCTTATTCCTGCTTGGCTTCTTTCCATATTCTTGACTTCATAATCCACCTCTCCTATGTGCCTTATTATCCATTTTGCCAGCTTGTCTCCTTCCTTCCAGTTTCTTCCCTTTTTCACAACAAGTGTCTTCTTCCTATCTACATCCTCCCATTTCAGCACATCCTTTTCTCTTGCTCCTCTGTCCACTTCTTCTCTTATCCTCCTTAAGCTTTCCTTTATTCTCCTATTCTCTTCCTCCATCTCCTGGGTTTTTCTCTCCAATTCTTTTATTTTATTTTTTAATTTCTCCTCTTTTACTATTCTCCTCTCTATCTCTCCCTCTATTCTTTTTTCCAAAATTTCTATTTTTTCCATCTTTTCACACTCCAATGTCCGGTGTCTACTTAACCTCCAAATCTCCCACGTGGACTTTAATTTCTTTGCTTTCCTATTCTGCTATCTTTTTATGTCTGACTATCCATGTTTTTCTTGCCGTGTCCCTCTCTCTTCTTCCAGCTCGTTCCACATTCCTCCCCTCTTTACTTCTCTTTGCCACCTTAAGATCTTTCTACACTGTTGTCTCTTTTTCATCTGTTTTCGTTATTCTGCGTTTCTTCCGTTTCTTTCTCGATTTGTCTTTTTCTAATCCATCGTATTTGGTGCAGTGTGGCTAGATTCTCCAACTTTCCGTCCAATCTTTCTTCCCATTTCTTTCCTTCTTTCTTCGTATATCTGCATTTTTCAAAAATATTTTCAAGTGTCTCTTCTTCTCTTTTGCAGAGTCTACACAGTTTCTCTCCCTCTTTCATCCAATATCTGCTGCTCCTGTTTTCCGCTCCCATCCTGAATCTTCCTGTTACTTCTATTTCTCCTTTCTTGTTCTTTCTCTGGTTTCCTAGGTATTCCGGGGTTTCTTCTCGTACTATTATCTTTTTAACTTCCCTTGCATATCTTGATACTTCTATCTGTGCTCTGTTTTCTTGTTTTTCAATATCTCCTTCTCCTTCTGTCATTTCCCACCATATTTCCTCTCCCTCTTCCAGTCTTCTCTTCACTTCCATCCTCGACCATCCTCTCTTCTCGAAGAATTTTCTTCTCCAGTCTTCTTGTTCCAACTTGTTTTCCTTCTTTTTTAATATCTCCCAGCATTCTCTTCTTATCGAGCCTTCCCTATCCTCTACTAGCTTTTGTTCATATTTCATTGCTATCTTTCCTGTTGACATTACCATCTTTCTCCTATTTGTCTCCTCATGCAGAATGTGTCCCGGCGTCGTCCTTTCTACCTTTAATACCCATTTTAAATATTTCTCCTGGACTCTTTCCACCTCTTTCCATTCTTTCCATCCCCAAATTTCGGCTCCATAGCACATTACACTCCTTACCAACGCGTTGAAGATTCTCATCCTTTTTTTCTAGTCTTCCTTGAATTTTCTCTCTCCGAGACTCCATATCTTTCCTACCGCCGCATTTGCCTTTCCTGTTACATGTTTTATATGTTTTCTATCTCCGTTGTCTGTCTGCAGTTTATAACCTAAGTACATTGCTTCACTTACTTCTTCTAACTTCTCTTCTTTCCATTTGAATTCCACCACCTTTCTCCTGCCACCTTTTTTCCTAAATTCCATTATCTTCAATTTCTCTACATTCAATTCCAAACCTTTCTTCTCTATGTACTTCCTCAATCTTTTCAGCATCTCTCTCATCCCTGTGTCATTGTCTGCTACTAGTATTACGTCGTCTGCATACGATAGGGAATATATTTTTTTCCTTCCCAGTCTCACCCCTCCTTCTTGTGCTTTTTTCATCTCCTTTTCTACATCCGCGAAGGCTATATTGAATAAAGTTGGGCTGAGTGGGCAACCCTGTCTTACTCCTTTTTCTGTTCTGAATGCTCCTATTACCTTTTTCCCTATCCCAATCTCACATCTCGTATCTTCGTATATCTCCTTTATTTTCTCTCTCAGTCCCTTTTCTATTTTCATTTCTTCCATCTTCCTCCAAATTTCTTCTCTTTTTAACTTATCGAAGGCTGCCTTCATGTCCGCCAGGAACCCCCATACTTTCCCTTTCTCTTTCGCTATCGCTCCTCCTATCATCTTTTTTAGTGTATACACGGCGTCCATCGTACCTCTCTTTTTTCGAAATCCAAATTGTGTATCATCCAGCTTACCTTCACTTTCCAGTTGTTTATCAAGCCTATTTCTGAGCACTTCAGCATCAAATTCGTAACCGATGTCCATTAACGTTATCCCTCTATAATTGCTTACGTCCTCTTTCTTTCCTTTCTTGAAGATTGGTTTGATTCTTCCGGTCTTCCATTCTTCTGGAATTTGTCCTTCTTTCCATACTTTGTCTAAACATTCCTTTAACTCTTCTTTTATTTGGTCTATTCCCTTTATCCAGGCTTCGTTTGGTATTCCGTCTTTTCCCGTCGCCTTCCTCCTTTTAAGTTTTTTGATCGCGTTTAATATTTCTTCTTCCTTTATTTCTCCTTCTAGTTTTTTTCTCCTTTTTGGTATTTCATTCGATTCATTTATTTCTATTTCTGTTCCTTCTAGCTGCTTTTTCAAGTATTCCATCAATACTTCTTCTATTCTTTCGTCTATCTTGGATTTTTCCTTCCTTCATTCACTACTTTCCAGAAGTTCTTTTCGCTCTTATCTTTCTCTATATCTTCTAATATCTTTTCATTCCAATCACTCTTCTTTTTCTCTATCCAGTTTCTGTACGTCCTCTTCTCTTTTCTGTATTCTTCTATTTCTAGATTTCTACTCTTGCACCTTCTCAGTTTTTCTTTTACTTGTAACTTCTTTTCGTGACATGTCTTGTCCCACCACTTCTCTTTCTTTTTTCCATCTCTTCTTACCTCCTTCCACATTATTGCCTTTTGTATCTTTCCTTTCAGCTCCGTCCAGTCTTTGCTTTTTCTCTCTTTTGTCAATTTCTCCTGGTATTCCTTTACCGCGTTTTCTGTCCAATGTATTGTGTACTCTTCCTGGTTCTCTTCCTTCTTGTTCGATTTTTTTTTATCTTCACCATTAGAGGTTGGTGGTCTGATTCTATGTTCGTCCCTACTGTCATTTCTTCTATTATCTCATTCCCTTCTTCGTTCATCAGTACATAATCTATAGCCGACTTACCTCCTCCTCCTATGTACGTGAATTCACCTATTCCTGTGTCTTTTGCTCCTCCGTTAACTATATGTATTCCTATCTCTCTTATCTTTTCTAACATCTCCTCTCCCTCCTTATTTTTAATCTTGTCTTTACTTGTTCTGTCTAGGTTTATTTCTGTTAATCTACCTCCTTCTTCTGCTGTCCTTGCGTTGAAATCCCCTCCTATTATAACTGGTGTCCCTCTGCATTTCTCTACCTCCTCTTCTATGCAAGTCCAATTTTCACTTCTTTTCTCTCTCATATATGTCGAGACAATTCTTATTTCCTCCCCTTCTATCTTCACTGTTTTTGTTAGTATCTCTTTCTCTATGCTTTCCGTCTCTTTCCTTACTTGTTTCCCCGTTTCTATCTCCTTTCTTATAGCTAAAATCATTCCTCCTCTGGCTCTTCCTTTCTTTCTTATCCTCTTCGCCGCTATTGTTTCCCAGTTGTACCCCTGGAGATGTTTATCTAGGATTTTCTCATTTTTTTTCTAACCACGTCTCCGTTAATCCTATTATTTCAAATCCTTTAATTTCCTCCCAAGTCTCTCCACTTAAATTTGTCACTCCTGCGACATTCCAAAAGATGATGTCCGTAGTTTCCTTTCTTGTGGCTCCTCTCGTTTCCCTCTGTCCTCTTTTCCCTTTCTTTTTACAAAAACCTTCATCTGCCCTTCTTCCTCTTCTAACTGCAATTCTGTTTTTCCTATTATTACTTTATTATATTTCACATTCGTTATGTCCTTCTCTTCTTGCGGTCTGTTCTTTAGCCAATTTCTTATTTTCCTCTCGTTCTCTCTCTCTTTCCATGTCCTATCGTGTGAAATATAGATTTCCTCTTCTTCTAATTTTTCTCTTTTTACTTTCATTATTTCTTCTTTTTCGTCTCTATCCCTGCATTCTGCTCCTATCATCTCTCCTTTTTTTGTTTTCCACATCCTCTTTAAATTCGTTACTACTCCCATCTTGTTTTTTAACCATTGTTCCAGGTCTGTTTTCTCCTTTATGGTTTCATGATTGAGTCCCGTTATCAAAATATTATTTCTTCTCTTTTCTCTTTCTTCCCTCTCCTTCATCCTTTCCTGTTCCTTTCTCAATTCTTCAATTTCTTTCCTTAGACCTTTCACGTTTGTCTCCCTTATCTCCTTTTCTGTCTTCAACTCTTCTTTCATGTCCGACAATTTCTCTTCGTCCACTTTTTTCTCTACCTCTTGTTCTATCCTTGCTGTTCTTATTTCTAGTTTCTCGTACCTTTCCTCCATCTTCTTACACCTATCTCTATTTTCTTCTGCTATCTTCTTCACCTCCTTCACATCCTCTTCTATCACTTTTAACCTTTCTAAATCTTCTGCGATTTTCTGTATTACCTTCTTTACTGAGTTCCATTCCTCTCTGTCTACTTCCATTGTTTCCTTAATTTCTTTTTCTTTCACTTGCTTTACTTTCCCCGCCTTTTCTTCTTCTATGTCTTCTTTCCCTTTTTCTTTTCTTTCGCTTAATATTCTTGGAGGTGAACGTATTATTTTTCTGTTTGCGTTAAACTTCTACAATATTTCCTCTTCTGCTCTTTTCCTCTCTGGATCTCCTTCAATTTTTTTCTTATTTTTACTTTCTTCTCTATCCTCTGGTGATTCTAACTTTCTCTTCGCTTGTTGTTCTGCTCCTGTTGCGCTGATTTGTCTTATCGGGTGGTTATCGGTGTCGCTTACGGTTCTTGTCCTTCTATATCTTTGAATTTTTATTCCTATTCCTTCTTCTTCCGGCAATAAATGTAGTGGAGTTGTATATTCCTCCGGGTCCGTTATATTCCCCGTTGTTATTTGTTCTTTGTTAATTTTAAAACGTGTGCTCTTTGGGGTCTCCTTATAGTCCTGTGTCTCCGTTATATCTCTTGTCAAACGCCCCCTTCTATCCTGAGCCTGGCTCATTCTCTACTATATCTACCGATTCCTCGTTCCTTTGTAGACTGGGCCTTACGTTTGTTTTCCTTTTCTCGGATTCCCCTATGCTTCCGTAGTGCTGTCCAATGTAAAGTGAGCCTTATGCTCCGCTCTCTGCTGTCCCGGTTATCCTGTTTGCGTTCCTTCTTTGTATTCTATGTTCTATGCCTTAAATTTCGTCTTTTTCTTTCTACTTTTTTAGCTATTATTCGACTCCGCACTTCGCCACCACTACATTCACTACACTCCTTTTTCCTTTCTTTTTACCGTTATACACTCTGGGCTTTTTATACCTTCACTCACCACTGTTTTTCACTGTTCAAAGTAGCACCAACCATCACACACAACAACTCAAGCGGCCATTTTTTTCCCCTCGAATTCAAGATATATTTAATATACAATATGCGTAATCAAGTGATCATTGACAAAATGGGCTTATCGGCTTTTATGTATTTATGTACTTTTGGCCATAACAGTGATGGCTTCTTAAGTTGCGATTAGGATTTCATATTTCATAAGATCTGCTACATATTCTACATTAATCTTAGTATAATAAATAATAATATAACTCAGTACAATGTGTTAAAAAGTGACTCAACAGTGGATGAATCAAAAGTATAAAAGCGAAGGACAGATTGTTAGCAATAACTTTGAATGGAACGCATGCTATTAGATTAGCAATAACTTTTAAAGGAACGGATGCATGCAAGGTGCCAGAGCTTCTGTTTCAACATATTTATATAGAAGAACATATCTTAGGTGTACAGAAAACTGAGTTTCATGAAAGGAAAAAAATTGGAAACCTAATGGCTGGTTATTTTTGAAGTTTTATGGTATTTTTCTTTGTAGGCTTATTTCTCAAAATGTCATTTTCTAAAGTTTGGCGTTACTTTAAAAAAAAACTATTCCATTGATTTTAACGGGAGAAGTCCTGAATTACTTAAATTTATTCATCTATGGCAGAAAGAGTTGGAAATATGAAAAATATTTTATTAAATAATTTTAAAATGGTAAAATCCACAAAAAAACATAAAAATTCATAAAATTCATGAACTTAAAGCAGTTTTTTCCATAAAAAAAATATTAATTTTCAGAAATTTTATTTTTCCAACTCTTCCTCCCATAACTGCATGAATTTCAAGTAATTTAGTTCCTCTTCCATGAAAATCAATGCAATAGTTTTTTTTTAAAGTTACGCCAATTGAAAAAAATTGAAAATGCTATATCTCTGACTAAAATTGGTCTACAGATTAAGTCTTGGGCCATATTATCAGAAATAGTGTATATTTTGTAACGGGGTGCAGTTACGGAGAGGGTATTAATCCCTCTCAGGGTAATATACGGGTGTATTCTACGCCCGGGCAACTCACCGTTGTAGAATCACCTGTAGTCCGGCAGAAGCGCCTCGGCCCAGGTTCCGAACCTGCGAGCCCGGCTTCTATTGTAGAAAGCCTAGGCCGCCTTCCCCTAGAACCGACGCTGCGCTCTGCCGCTGCTGCCAACTTCTACCCGCGAACTACCGGCTGCTCGCTAAGATCTAGCGTTACCAGCGCAGCCGGCTTTTCCCGCGTACAACGCCGCTCGGTCTAAGCTCTCGAGCGGCTATTGCGATATTTACTCCCGCTACCGATGTTCCACTAGGAGGCGATGCCTGCGACTAGCTGCAGCTGCTGAAAAGGGTAGAGGGCGGTATTCGGGAAATCATGCATAGGTTAAGGCGCGCTCAATAAATACTCGTGACTCGACTATTTAAGATAAAATTAAACGGGGGTTTATTTCCGTAAGATAAACGCACTAAGGGGCGCGAAACCCGGACAACAAACTAACAAACAATAACCGACAGGCCGAGACTTTACTACTGCACGCACGCTCGCAGTTACGGCGGAGCCGCTTATTCGCAGGTGACGGGGGGAATTATCTCGCGCTCCCGTCACAAAGAAACGCTGATACCAGTGAGGAGCCTACTTACTCGCGGCTGGCCAGCCATCGCACGCAATCTATACGGAGCTGCTTCTCTCTCCCTCTTGTGCTTGTCCTCGTGCTCGCGTTCTCTCTCTTTCTCTCTCGCTTCCACTCCTCCCAGTGGTGGCTGCGCGATCGCTCGATTGGCTGCAGTCGTGGAGGCGCGGGACGCACACAAACTCTCCGATGCACGGAGCACACTTACAACGGGACTTGTTGCGTGTCACGGCCGTCAACAACATGGCCGCGGCGTCCTTTTCACGGCAGCACCGCGGCTTCTTCTTCTTCTCCATCTCGTTGTCGCTTGTTCCGCGTGGCGCTCTGCCGATCGCGATACGTGTAAGCGCGCGAGATTCGGATCTCGCGACGCGGTATACGTGATTCCCTTACCTTATATCGGCGCCCGTCACAATTTATAGTATATATATATTGTATTTTGTTTAAACTATATTTTGCTTTTATTTATAGCTCATTTTGACCTCAGAAGCCACTAGGAGTAAGACCGCCTTAATTAATTTTTAATAACAAAATTTATATTTTTTAAAAAAATTTATTGTATAATTATAATTAAATTCATTTATGAATATTAAAAATTGTTAGTTTTTAAATTTATTTATTTATTTATTATTTATTTATATCAAATTTATATAAATTTTGAGCTGATAAATAAAGTTATCATTTGAAATAGAAGTAAAATATCTATATTTTATAATAAAATAAATAGCTATCACGGTTGTTTTGTTATTAACAAAAACATTTTTTTTTTATATTTCATAATTCATATTTTTTAAGAAAAAAAGAATTTATAGCTATCATTGTTCCCTTGTTATTGACAAAAACGTGTTTTTTTTAAAAAAGTTCATAACTCACAAATAAATTATAATAATGCAGAATATAATACATTCATAATGCATAATTCATAATTATAATAGATTATAATAGATATACTATATACTTTTATAATATACTGATGATAACATCATTGGAGTTATGAGTTTTTAAAAAAAAACACGTTTTTGTTTTTGATGATAACTAAAGAACCGTGATAGATAGAAAATTAATTTTTTTAGAAAATTTAGGTATTTTAATTCTCTTTCGAATGCCATCCACCCCATACAGATACCTAGAGCCGTTCTCGAGAAATTACGATTTAAAAAAAATGTCAAAAAATTTTTAACCTCAAATATCTCTGAAATTTATGGACCAATCATTTTGCCCAAAGAACTTGACCGAGAACTATAAAAAATCTACCTCTAAAAGGAATTTTGAAGCCATTAAGTCAATTTTACTCTTGTAATCGTTGGACATACAAAACTAATTTTTTTCATTTTTCAATTTTTTACTCAAAATCTAGCCTACAGGATGTATTCAAATTTTAACAGATTATAGCTATTTATATTCTGTATTATCATGATTTTTCTCAAAAAAATTTACCGTTAAGTTTAGGAGTTATAAGCTTCTAAAAAAAAAACACGTTTTTGTTAATAACAAAAGAACCGTGATAGCTAGAAACTTTTTTTTTTTTAGAAAATATAGGTATTTTAATTCTCTTTCGAACGTTACCCATCGGATTCGAATAACTCGATCCTATCATTAAAAAAATCAAAAAACAGTTTTGAGAAAATCGAAAATTTGAAAAAAAAAAACAAAATCGCATTGGCCCAATCAAAAAACGGATTTTTGACCCGCCATCACGCAAAAAAAAAACCAAAAAAATGAGAGCTGTTCGGTCAAAATTGACCGAGCGGAAGCTGAGATCCAGCTATATACACACACTTCCTCTAGGAGGAAGCAAAAAAAGAAAGTACTGAAAATCTGTCTACAAATGAGAAAAACTAGACAGTTTTCATAAAGAGAGATATGTTTTTGAAAGAATAATTACCATAAATAAACGCCAAGTTTTATAAAAATATTTCATTATTATTCATAATTTTTTGTGAGATTAATTTTGTACAATACCCGTTTTTCGAATAGCGTGTCGCTCATTCGATTAAACTTCGGTAGTTTTTGAGGTATGACATATGAAAACAGCCTCTCCACTGGAGCTGACGATGGCAGAGGAGTATTATGTTTACAGAATTGCTGTTTTTATTTTGGAAAATGTTCCAATACTTCAATACATTTTGAAGATTGGTTGATGTATTGCATTAATTCATTTTCGTATTCCCCATGAGTTTCACACATATCTAGTATGCAGTTGGATTCGTCTTTAACTCCAAAGTAAAAAAATCATCTATGTTTTCTACTCGCGGTGCGCCAGATTCTCTTAAATTTTCTGGCCTGATTATTTTTTTTTATTAAATATTTTACTTTTACCTGAGCTTCCGAACTTAATGCCTTTGTCCAATCAATTTTAAATTTAGGATGGGTAAACTTTGCTATTGAAGCAAATTCTTCATTATTTCTAATATGGAAGAAGTCAGTGAATTGTTTTTCCAATTCTTCCTTAAATATTCTTATTATAGGTTTACTCATTTGAATACATGAATCAAGCAATAATTTTTCCTATTTTGCTTTGATATTCAACAGTGTTGGTAATAAATATCCATAATGCCAATATTGTTCACCTTGCAGCATATCTATTCCGACTGCTAAAGGTTTAGACCAACTCAAATTTTCTTTTATGTATTCAAAGTCTACCATTCGAAACGGTTGTAAATATCCTAGTAGGTTCTCTACTTGACTAGTCATTATTTTTTGTTGTAATGAATATATTTGTTGTAAAGCATCATACATCGAATTCCATCTTGTTACAACAGGTCTCTTGAGGCTGGATCCAAGAAGCGCTTCCAATTTTTCTCGCTTTTCTGGCGAATTCAAGCATTTCCATAAAGCTTCACATTTCTTTAGTATATCTTGATGCAATTTTTTCAGTTGTTGTTCTTGTTCTAAAGCTTTAAAAAAATCTGTTGTGGCAATGAGATTGAGGTTGTGACTAGCGTATCTTAAGTGTCGAGTGTCATCTAGAATTTACGGTGGGGTCATCCACATTTAATACCTCTTCATTTTCCATATCCGAACCAGGTTCAATATTCATTGGCATCTAATTATTTATTATCAGCAAAACATAATATCAAGTTATAAAAAATACTTTATTACCTTCATCTTCAGATTCAATATTTTCTATTGGTATTCCAAATTCTCTAAAAGCTTTCGCAAAATTCGAGCCACTGTCAGTAATTGTGGCTAAAATTTTGTCGGTGTCCAAACCAAAACTCGAATGAATATTTTCCAATAAATCAGTTATACGATCATATGTATGTGATCCTGAAAACCGTCTGCATGCTAAAGCTGCTCAACGTCTTCCAAGATTTCTCTCGTCAATCTAATAAATTGAGAAAATAAATTAAAATGCTCTAGATTATCTCTCAAGACATATTTTTCTTTATAAAATTAAAACCAGTGATGAAAATAAATGATATATCTTACCCAGTGAACGGTTGCACCCAAAAATCTTCTTTTTGAACTTGTCCAAATGTCCGATGTTGTGCAAACGTACTTGACGTTACTTAATAATTGTTTTAATTTCTGAACTTCATTCTCGAATAAATGATTTAAATGTTCTTCAGCTTGATAACGTGACAAATGTTTCAATGATTGATTTCCTTTTCTTATATCCAAATCTAAAAAAAAATATAGAAAATATAAAGTTTTTTCAATCTTTTCCAAAATAATTTAAAAATATTAATGTATATATTTTCATTTTATATATTACCATCAACCATTTTACGAAAATATTTATTTTCTACGGTCACTAGAGACTGCTGACTATTTAATATATAATTCATAACGTTTTTTTGATATTCTTGCTGAGAAAAAACGCAGGCAATTCGACGTATACTTCTTTGTTCATCTAATTTTGACAGTTTTTCTAACTTATAAGTTTCGTAATCATCTGTTCCAGCATGGCCCTACAAAATTTAATTTTAAACAAATATTTATATTTTTATATAAATTTAAAAATATTTTATCAATATTACATTTAAAATTCAAAAGTACAATTAATACTTTATACAAGGTAATAATACAAAAATGCAAGGGATACTCTCTAATAAATTAATTATGAGAATCGATTATATAATATACACACACACACGCACGCACGCACGCACGCAAATATCCAGAAATTTTTTAGATAAAAAGATTAAGAGGCTTCCGAGATAATCACGTTTTTTGGCCCGACAAAATATTTTTCAAATGAAATTTATCCTTCAGAAAATTATCGTAGAAACTTCTTTCAGGCCGCAATTTTTTCGTTTTGAGCTATACTTTCTTGTAAAATAAAAAAAAATATAGTCCCCATTTAAAAACATGATCAAAAATTGAAAAAATCAAAAAACGAATTTTGCAACAATTTTTTTATTAGTAAATGTTGATAATTTGTTGAAATTTTTAAATAATTCTTAAAAACTAATTACATCATTCAATTCTACGGAAAAAAATACAAAAGATTCTTAGTTTCATTATTTTATCAGATACTTCAATTTTTAACAGTATTACTATGAACATATAAGTCGAATGATTTTTCATTTAAATCTCCCGCTGTCCGTGTTTAGTCTACCAGATTTCATACAGGGGCCGCTTAGTCATCGTCCGAGTCCGTCTTCTCTTTTTCAGCTATATAGAACAGCTGGGCCTGTCCCAGGGTACTCAAAGGGGGCGTAGGTCTGACTCACAGTATCGTTTCGGAGCAGCACGCGCGCACACGTATCAGTTTACACGCCAGCTGGAGACGCTCAAGAGAAGACGCCATTATTCCCAATGCATTTCTTTGACATACGCATACAAATTCTAATGCAGATTGGAGAACCAGATATGATAAATAAAATTATTATTTGGATTAAAAGACTGAACACCTCTTGTAGCGTCTTCACAGTCAATATAGGCTTTGTTGTTGCTACACTTTATTATATATACACTTTTGTTGTTGTTGTTGTTGTTGTTGTTGTTGTTGTTGTTGTTGTTGTGTCACTTTATACTTTATATACACGGTATCTCATTTTAATCTATGCAGCCAAATATCTCCGAATGCAGGCCAGATACAGAAAAATGGTTCAGATGAAAATTGTTCGTGACGATGGGGGTTAACTTTTGATCACCTTCAATTTGACCTTGAGATCATTTTTCGAGGTGATTTCAAGGTTAAGATCATTTTTTCAAATTAGAACCCTTATTTCTGACGTCGGAATCGGATAGAGCGGGAAATTTTACGTCCAAAACAGTTCTTTAAACATTGTTTTGTGACCTCAACAAGGTTATATCAAGGTCAAATGCTTAAAAATTGGTCAGAACGCGAAATTTCATAGTTATCTCAAGCAGAACAAGCCTTGATAAACCCAGCCAATCAAAGGATGTCTCCTTTGTAGATACAGCTCAGCATGCCGCCTAGCTGCTGCACGATAATTGCCATTACATTGCTCTAAAACCATTATCATGTCAACTATTTGATCAGCTGGATAATTCACAGATACAATAAAAAAGGGATCTGTACCCAACATCAGATCCATCAACTCTTATGAATTTTGATGTGCTAAAACCGAATCTGGGGCCAGAATTATGCCATCACCTTCCATTTTTTATTAAAACTCAAGAAATCACACTCCCACTTACGAAAATTCATAATTTTATGGGAATAAGCGTTACGTGAAAAAATATAAAATAAAAGAAATTTTTATCTTTATCACAGGAATAACGATGTCAAAAGTTAAAATCTAATAATTGATAACAAGTTTAACTAAGAGGTTAAAATACAAGTGTTAACTATTACATTGTTGAAAATAAGCAAGAATTGAATTTTCAACAATTTGTATTGAATTTGTAACTCAAGTTAAATTTCCAAGACACGAAGGTTTATTTGTTCTCAATATTTTAGAAATTAAATCTTTTTCAATTGTCTCGTCCATAAGTAAAGTTACATCATGGCTGATTATCCAGCTGATAAGTAGTTGAAATGATAATGGTTTTAGTGCAATGTAATGGTAATTATCGTGCAGCAGCTAGGCGGTATGCTGAGTTGTATCCACAAAGGAGACATCCTACCGATTTGACAATCAGAACTTTAACTCAAAGAGCTCGCGCTGGCCACCTTATTCGTCAGCGCAGGCACCACGAATACGATGAAAACGATGCTCATGACGTGACTATTTTAGCAATTGTTCATCTCGACTCACATATTAGCACACGCCAAATTGAAAGAGAAATTGGTATTTCCCGTCCGACGGTTTCAAGGATTCTGAGAATTATTGACTATCATGCCTACCATATAACTTTAGTTCAAGAACTAAGGCAGAACCATATTCAATTGCGCATTGAATTTTGTCACTAGGCTTTAAGAATGATAGAAAATGATCCAGACTTTTTCAAATACGTCCTTTTTTCGGATGAGGCAAAATTTTGTAGCGGTGGGCGACCGAAAAGGCACAATGGCCATTATTGGTCAGATGTGAACCCTCACTGGCACAGAGCGATGGATCATCAAAATCGGTGGAGCATAATGGTGTGGTGTGGAGTAGTCAGTGGTTACTTGATAGGTCCGTATTTCTTTGAGCGAAATGTCGATAGAAACAGCTATTTAGAGCTAATAAGAGATCATTTGCCAGTACTTTTGGAAAACGTCGACCTAGCTACAAGACGAAGAATGTGCCGCACCACATTTTGCACGAATCGTTCGAGAATTGTTAAATAACAACTACAATGACAGGTGGATTGGACGAGGAGGTCCAGTTAACTGGCCTGCTAATTCACCAGATATGACGTCACCAGATTTTTTCTGGTGGGGGTACGTAAAAAATGTAGTGTTTGCTCAACGGCCTACAACAAAGGAATATTTTGTGGATAGAATTCGTAGAGCTTGCGAATCCATTTCTAGAGCAACGTTGCTCAGGACTGTGGATCATTTCCAACGGCGATTACGCCTGTGCCTTGAAGCCAACGAAGGTAACTTTGAACATGTACTCCGTGGATAGATAATGTCAACTGCAGTAATAATGGTGAGAGGCAAGGAGACTCACGTTAAACAAGCACCCCAGTGAGAGGTAAGGGGACTCATGTTAAACAAGCACCCCAGTGAGAGGCAAGGGGACTCACGTTAAACAAGCACCCCCGTGAGAGGTAAGGGGACTCATGTAAACAAGCACCCCTGTGAGAGGCAAGGGGACTCACGTAAACAAGCATCACCGTGAGAGGCAAGGGGACTCACGTTAAACAAGCACCCCAGTGAGAGGTAAAGAGACTCACGTAAACAAGCACCCCAAAGGAAACAGGCCTTACTACGTCCGCGTCGTTGTTTCTGGATAACGCTAAAAGTAAGCACCTAGTATGATTAAAAAGAGATTAAAGCCAATAGAGCAATGTTGCTGGAACTTCTGTAGATAAGTGACCGCGAAAACTTCCAGGATAGTATTTTTAGCGATTTTCATGGAAATTGGAAAATTGACCCAACTTAAAGTTATTCAATCTCCATGTGATACTTCGGCGTCGCATCTGACTTCGAATTTATAATAAGCGACCCCTGAAGCTCTCAGAATGGGATTTTAGTGATTTTCGTAGTGATTCAAAATGACCTCATTTGGGATATTTCAGCCTTCATGCGGTACCATCGCATCGCACCCCATAGAAACCTAACATCATATTCACAATTGGCGACCACAAACATTTCTTAATTGGTTGGGTTTATCAAGGCTTGTTCTGCTTGAGACAACTATGAAATTTCGCGTTCTGACCAATTTTTAAGCATTTGACCTTCATACCTTGTGGAGGTCACAAAAAAATGTTTCAAGAACGGTTTTGAACGTAAAATTTCCCACTCTATCCGATTCGGACGTCAGAAATAAAGGGTTCTAATTGGAAACAATGATCTTAACCTTGAAATGACTTTGAAAAATGATCTCAAGGTCAAATTGAAGGTGACCAAAAGTTGACCCCCATCGTCACGAAAAATTTTCATCTGAACCATTTTTCTGTACCTGGCCTGCATTCGGAGATATTTGGCTGCATAGATTAAAATGAGACACCGTGTATACTTGATATTAAATAATAAACATTTTCATTACTTTTGTATAGTAAAACTGTGTATAATAATTATTAACTTTTACTCTTAATTAAAAAGTTGTGAAATCTCTATCTCTAAAAAATTTTTTTACAAAAGTAAAAACTAAACTCTTGGAAACTACTGTATGACTGTTCTCAGAAATGTATTCAAATTTGTTCATCTTTCTATACAAATTATACACAAGAAAGTACTGAAATAATATAAAACTTTCTACGAAAGTATAAAATAAGGCAAGTATAGACGTTTTTTCTGTATAATCTATAAAATAATAATGTTTATGATTTTTTAAAAGAAATCAAATAAATACCAGTCAAAAAGTCTTTCACTTCTTTGAGTCATGGTATGCTGAACAAATTATATGTAAGCATTGAAATTGTTTACTGCAAATCAAACAAACGAAAGTTGTGAAATCAATTATCAATAGTCAAGTAATGCAAACATCTCTCGGAAACAACTGTATAACTGTTTTCAGAAATGTATTCAAATCTGTTTATCCTTCTATACAAATTAAACACAAGAAAGTACTGAAATCAATTTATTGTCGTCAAGTACCCATAAGATAACTTGACTGACATAATAGAACTTTTCGTACCTTGCGTGTAAAATTACATTTTATGCCCACGTTGTAACTTCAAAAATATTCAGCTAGTGGGCATAAAGTATTACTTAACGCCTAAGAGGCGCAATAGCTCACATACTACTATACAAAACCTTATAGAACCTACGCACTTTACGCCCGTATAGGTGAAAATTATTTTATGACTATTATGCTTTCTTTTCATTTCTAAAAGTCATAAGAATTTTTTCAGATATTTACGAAAAGTCAAAGTTTTGAACTTTCTATAATATTACGCATCTTGGGAGGACAAGAGAAGTCTAGAGCTGCTCTAGCAGGGGTGGTTCTCCAATCTCCCACACATACTTGGCGGGCCCGACGCACACTGGGGCCATACGGATTTTTTGGTTCAAAACCACCTAGAGGTCGCAATTCTCAACGGAATCTCAAAATTTTTGCTTAGGAACATTCGTTATCAAATATCGAAGAGCCCTACGAAGCCTGATTTTTCAAAAAATTAACCTATAAATCTAAGGAGTCATATAATCCTATCACATCAACCAATCAATTAAATTTTTGACCTGCAATTCCCAAAAATACGATAAACCTTTAATTTGTAAGCCCTTTACTCGTGTACTCTTGACCTTTGATCCAGTAAGCCATGCACTCATAAACTCTAAACCTATAAGCCCTAACCTCATAAGTCTTAAGGGGGTCTTACACCTAGTGGCTTCTGAGGCCAAAATCAGCTATAAAAAAGAGAAAAATGTTATTTAAACCATATACAATGTATATCCTAAAAATATACACTATTTCTGACAGAATGGCCCAAGACTTAATCTGTAGACCAATTTTATGAATCAAGGTTAAGAGAGCATGTGTCAAGGACTTATAAATTGAAGTTTTATAGCATTTTTGGGAATCACAAGTGTAAATTTTGGGGTTATAGGTTATAAATTAGGTTTATAGGTTCATATTTTCCAAAATTAGACTTCGTAGCGGTCTTTGGTATTTTGTCACAAAAGTTCCTGTTTTTGAATTTTCAAATTCGGTTGAGAATTATGACCTCTAGGTGGTTTTGAACCTTTCGGCCCCAGTGTGCGACGGTTTGCAGTTTACCGGTGGGTTTTGTAAATCTAGAACTCTAAATTTTTGCATAAATTCATTAAAAATGTTTATATCTATAAGGCCACTATAATTAATAAATAATTACAATGACTCTAATTTTTAATTGATACTTTTCAAATATATCATCCCTACATATCGACGCCCCTTACGAAAACTAGCACGATTCAGATTTCCACGAAGACTAGTCCATTTCAGCGTTGGACACGAAGACTAGCACGCCCCATTGATTTGCGTTGAAGACTAGCCCGATCCGCTTGATTGCGGCGAAGATTAGCACGTTCCACCGCCTCTTATGTAAATTAACACGGAGACGCGAAGTCCTAGTTTTCGCGGCAACCTTGCGAATCGTGTTACTTTTCGTCGCAAACTCGCGAATCGTGCTACTTTTTGTGGCAATCTTCCGAATTGCACTATTATTCGCGGCAAGCTCGCGAATGATGCTAGTTTTCGCGGCAAGCTCGCGAATTGTACTAGTATTCGCGGCAAAGTCGTGAGTTATGCTAGTTTTCGTTGCAGTTTTCCGAAATGTGCTAGTCTTCGTAAAGAGTCCAAAAAACGTGCTAGTTTTCGTAAGGAGCGTCGATATGTGCAGAATCTCGTGATTTACTTACATTGCTCAAAATATTTTTCCTTGTGACCGTCGTTTTTAAACAGGAATGAAATAAAAATGCATATAAATTGTACTAAAAAATCTGCGCAAAAGAGCTTTAGATTTTACTAACCATTTTATAAGCCACCTATTTTTTATCCTTTTCCCGCGTGTAAATATCATATAAGATCTCATGTGAGTATTTCAGCCATCAGAACTCATGTGAGTATTTCAGCCATCAGAACTCATGTGAGTATTTCAGCCATCAGATCTCATATGAGATCACACACACACACACACACACACACACGCACGCACGCACGCACACATATATATATATATATAATGTTATCTGCAATTTTATATATTATGGGATCTCATATGAAATCTCATATGAGATCTGATGTCCGATATTCACATATATGAGATCTCATATGATATTTTCACGTGGGTTTGCAATTTCTATTTAAAAACAGAGTGATACATTCATGGATCAGTATTTAATATGTAAATGCAACCCATTTATACATTTTATCTGATCTTTATATATGAAAATGACCATGTCTACACCTTGAACTGCAAACCGTCGGGCCCGCCAAGTATGTGTGGGAGATTGGAGAACCACCCCTGCTAGAGTAGCTCTAGACTTCTCTTGTCCTCCCAAGATGCGTAATATTATAGAAAGTTCAAAACTTTGACTTTTCGTAAATATCTGAAAAAATTCTTATGACTTTTACAAATGAAAAGAAAGCATAATAGTCATAAAATAATTTTCACCTATACGGGTGTAAAGTGCGTAGGTTCTATAAGGTTTTGTATAGGAGTATGTGAGCTATTGCGCCTCTTAGGCGTTAAGTAATACTTTATGTCCGCTAGCTGAATATTTTTGTAGTTACAACGTGGGCATAAAATGTAATTTTACACGCAAGGTACGAAAAGTTCTATTATGTCAGTCAAGTTGTCTTATGGGTACTTGACTACAAAAATTGATTTCAGTACTTTCTTGTGTTTAATTTGTATAGATGGATAAACAAATTTGAATACATTTCTGAAAACAGTTATACAGTTGTTTCCGAGAAATGTTTGCATTACTTGACTATTATGATAATTGATTTCACAACTTTCGTTGGTTTGATTTGCAGTAAACAATTTCAATGCTTCCATATAATTTGTTCAGCATACAATGACTCAAAGAAGTGAAAGACTTTTTGACTGGTATTTATTTGATTTCTTTTAAAAAATCATAAACATTATTATTTTATAGATTATACAGAAAAAACGTCTATACTTGCCTTATTTTATATTTTCGTAGAAAGTTTTATATTATTTCAGTACTTTCTTGTGTTTAATTTGTATAGAAAGATGAACAAATTTGAATACATTTCTGAGAACAGTCATACAGTAGTTTCCGAGAGTTTAGTTTTTACTTTTGTAAAAAAATTTTTTAGAGATCGAGATTTCACAACTTTTTAATTAAGAGTAAAAGTTAATAATTACTATACACAGTTTTACTATACAAAAGTAATGAAAATGTTTATTATTTAATATTATTATATTTTAATATTATAATAGTAAAGAGCTTATCTTCCACGTTCCACTTTTTGTTTTATTCATTTTCATTCATCAGATATGATATAATTAAATATTTCTATAAGTTCTATAAGAAAAACTTTAAAACATTGAATATAAAATATTTAGTAATTAAGAGCTTATTACTTATAATGCTACATATAATGCTTTCAAGCGTCTCAATTATAATTGATGGTTTCAGTTACACAAATACCTTTGACAGATGCTGTAAAATCATAATTAGGATTTTATGATAAAATAATTTATTTGATTGGTCAATCTAAAACCTAACATATATATGGCATTCATATTATATGATTATGAAATTATTCAAAAATTATTTGATAATACAAGTATAAGTATATTAAAGTATATAAGTATATTACAGAATATAACATTGTCATATAACATAATACATAGTATACTGAATGTAATGTTGTCATAATATGCTCAAAACTCCTCTGTTAAATAATTTTTAAATAATTTCATAATTATCACATAAATGCCATATATTTTAGGTTTTAGAGTGACCAATCAAATAAATTATTCGATCATATAATGCTAACTATGATTTTACAGCATCTGTTAATGGTATTTGTATAACTGAAACCTTTGATTATGAGTGAGATTCTTCAAAGCATTATATGTAGCATTATAAGTAATAATCTACTAATTATTATATATTTGACATTCAGTTTTTTAAAGCTTTTTTTATAGAACTTGTAGAAATATGTAATTATATAATTTCTGATGTATATGCAGAAAATGAATAAAACAAAAATCTGCTCTTGACTATTACAATATTATAATATTATAATATTAAATAATAAATATTTTTATTACTTTTATTATTTGGTTTAAAAAAAAATGTTTTTCTTTTGTTGAAGTACTTTTCTTTCTCAATAGATCATCATTCATATTATATAATATACTAAACAATAGTTCAAACAAATTACATTTAATGAGTATTTTTACACACGAACCACCTTAAATGCAAAAAAATGCTTTCTGAGAAAGAGCATTACTGCATAGTAGATATTTTGTGGAAAAATCATCACTCGAACCCATAAAATTTTGTGAAATAAGATTAATTATAATATGACTACAATCGTATTAGATGTAACAAAAATGAGTGTTTTTCCCTTTTTACACTCTTTAAAAAGTCCATAGCTTCTTCTGTGATCTTCAACCATCCTGAATATATTTTCTATTTTTAATAATATATTAATAATACTTTGTGGGCTTTACCACCAAACAAAGGTTCTAATTGGGTACGCCTTCTACATAATGTGAAGGAATTATGCCAATCAACTATGAAAGACAAAAGTTTATTTTATACAAACTGTTTCTCATATAAAGTGTTACTTAAAAAGTTTAAAGTTTTTAAATTGAAATATTGTAAAAATTGAAGATTTATGGATAAATCAAAATTTTAAAATTTTTACTTCATTCTAATTTTAGAACGATTGCATATTTAACTCTAAAACTTTATTTTTGTCTTCCTAGGCTAATTTGGAATAAGTAAAAAAATTTTGAGCAATTGACATGAAGTATCGATATACTTGGGATATCGATCTACTCCCTTGGGAGCCAGAAGTGTTCAGATCACAGCAAAGATATATATATATATATATATATATATATATATATATATAAACTGATATTTCTCAAACTATTGATAAATCACTAATTTGAACATCTATTGTCATATCACTCATGATTAAATCATAACATTATCATGAAGCAAACTAACCTAAATTATATTAAATGTATAAGTAAGACATTATCTTTTTCACCACTTAAATATTTATGGAAAGTATGCTATTAAATATGCCTATACAAATATTTTTATATTCTTTTATCTGGAACAGTGTTTGTCTCTTTAATTATAAATTCGTATTATTTAATATTTGAACTTTCCGCGCCTTTAAGGTTGAAGAAGCATGGTTTGCCAATAGTGCCAACATTACCGTACAAAATTATCTAGAACCGTTCAGTCTACTGCCACATAGCTGACGTTTGAGGTTATGATTTTCCTTTTTATACAGAAAATATTGATTATTATCGATATTTTTTGTATAAATGATAATATTTTCTGTTATTCGAAGGTTATTTATTATTTGTAACATGTTTACGTAAAACAGGATTGATTTCCTTATTTGTACGAGAACTTTTATCACATACGAGCAATCTGTCGCACATATAACAACGGGCCTATATATAATACTTATCTATGTATACAAGTATGAACATGCCATGCCATCAGGTGATTGAAATTAATAATATCTGTTTTTTTTACCTAATTACATTATATTTAAAAAATAAAAATACCATACGATATTTTCAGGTTATTGTAGTCACAATTTTGTTGTTGTTATATATACTAACTATATATAAATAGGTCAATCATACATCTGAAAAAAAATATAAAAAAATCAACACGAAGTGTCAATGTTCATTTCTAACAGAGACTTTAAATTTTGTAAATATATAATACTCATGTGATTGTTTTTGTTGTCGATATACACAAATCTTGTAGTTAGGACGTGTTCTTGTTTATGCACATACTGATTGTGCACATATTAATTGTGCACACTTTAACATTGGTATATATCTATATATATAGATCTGTACCAATGCTATCTGTGCACAATAAATATGTGCACAATCCTTATGTGCACAAACAAGAACATGCCGTAGTTAGTATATAAACTTGTATTTACAACAAGGGCTACAAAAACAAAAAATATTTCTACAGCACAAGTACAGTATTTGCAAACTCTTCTATGCTACAAACTATTTAATCATGATCTATTTGTTGTCAATATAAATATTTGTTTTATGTGTTATTCAATGAAAGCAATAAAGCTGTCATTTCGTCATTGACATCCAAGTCCTCTATTCGTCTCGTCAAATATGAAGACAAAAGTACTATATACTACTATTTCTAACCTATACATATACTCTCTCTCTCTCTCTCTCTCTCTCTCTCTCTCTCTCTCTCTCTCTCTCTCACTCTCTCTCTCTCTCTCTCTCTCTCTCTCTCTCTCTCTCTCTCTCTCCCTGTGTCTGTTCTGTCATCGCCAATCGCCATTCATTCATTATATTAGTACATGTGGTCGGACAAAAATGCTATAGTATGTACGGTCGGAAGAAAAATGTATAGTATATGAATCTTATGGAGAAACATGGAGAAATTTTAGAATCGGAAACCAGACATAAAATTTTTGACTATTTAATATCTCTAATATGAGAACATCATTTTACATGAAACTTTTTGTACAACATAGTATAACAAAATAGCATGCTGTTATTTTAATTTGGGTGAATACAAAAACGATTGTAAGTTGCAGTAAATATTTGAATTTCTCGAGCATCCAGTTCAATGTATATGTAGCGCGGTCGACCCTCAGGCTTCTTCTATACTTGCCTTCGGAGCGCTCCCGCGCTCCTTGATATACTGATGTACAGAAATTGTAACCTATTGTATTTAAAGTTGTAGCCAAAAAATAACAAAATTGAGCGCGTTATAGTGAAGAAATCATTTTTTTTTATTTTAATCAATTGTTAAGAATTTTAAATGTTTTTGACGCTGATGTACACTGTAGTAAACTTCTTTACTTCATTATATGTATTACAGATTAGCAGTATGGACGATCCTGTTTGCATAATTTGTGAAGAAAGTAAAGGGGACTTAAGAACCATCCGAAAGAAAGCTCTTGATAAGCTGATTGAGTCGAGTAAAAAAAGAAGAAATCGCAAGTTCAACAAATGGGTCCAACTAGGTCAAGAAATTACTGATGAGAATATGAATATCAAATGTAATTTAAGGATACATCACGGACGTTAGATCTTCCCCCTTAGGTTGTTGAATATCGTAAAGATTCAACAATTATAGGAATAGTTGAACCATCAGTAATTTTCTGTTACAAAAATTACAATGATAATTTAAACTTATTCGGTTACAATAATAATAAATTATAAATACAATAATGTCTTTCGTAAAACGTATTGAGCAATATTTCTCAATACGTTGCTTTTTGTAAAATTGATAATTCATTTCGTATAAAAGTATCGACCATTTTCCTGCGTTGCATTTTTCGATATGCTGGTTGTTGGGGTCAATAACACCTTTTTCGCAACGTTAAGGTAGTTCATCACACATATATAGCAACATATATAAGCTATTCGTAATGAATTTTTTTTGTTTTGTCTTTTATATATCAGATTGTTAGTTGCATCTAATGATAGTTTTCTTTATATTACTATATAGTGATCCTAATGGCTTATCTACCAGGTAATGTTTTTGTAAATAAAAAACAACATTTGTCGTGTTTCGACGTTTCGGACACTTTTATTTGTGTCCCTCATCAGGATTCTATTCAAAAAAAATTTTTATATAAATTATTACAGGTATGTTAAACGTAAATAACTTTTATATATCATACAATCAGATCAAGTTTATTCGAATGATCGGTGTCTTAAGAAGTATACATGCAATCGTATCGATCAAAGTCTCATTTTCTTCCTTATCAAAGGACCCCGCACACAATGTATGGGAAACAATCATTCGGTCAAATTTTGGGGGGTTTTGCCCATGAGAACTTTTGTTCAGGACCTCAAGATCTATCTTTTCCCCAAGTTTGATCCAATTTGACCGAATGATTATTTTCCATACATTGTGTGCGGGGTCCTTTGAGGGTAGGTTCGCGGTAACGATATTCTTGTATAAGCGATCTGAACGGCGCTAGAGCTCATTGTTTGTCGAAATTCCGGTGAATTTCGTGAATTTTCGATAAACAATGAGACCTAACGCCGTTCAGATCGGTTATACAACAATATCGTTACCGCGAACCTACCCTCAAATTTCATAAGGAACAAAATGAGACTTTGATCAATACGATTGCATGTATAATAAAAATTTGCATAGAAGCGACGTGTTAGTAAAATTTCAAAATAATTAATTGTTGATATTAGCGCCAATACTACGTAATTTTGCATGAAAAAAATGTTTTCTACTTCTTAAGACACCCATCATGCGAATAAACTTGATCTGGTTGTATCATATATAAAAGACAAAACAAAAAAAATTCATTACGAATAGCTTATATATGTTGCTATATATGTGTGATGAACTACCTTAATGGCTGCACTGACTAACAAATTGCAGTGGTGGGTTGTTGACAGGCATGATTTCGTTTTTACTTCATCGAAATTACGTTAGGTAAACAGAAAATTTAGTATATAAAATGCGATAAGTATACGGTGAACACATTCAATTCAGAATACTACTACCATGGCACCCTTTATCAGTGTGAGTATTATTGTTATTACTTTATATCGGTTTGTTTTTGAGATAATACTTTATACAATTATAGCATTAAATTATACGTGTAATAACAATTTTAATGTCAAATTATATTAATATATATCGCTTATTTTGATTGTTCTAGGTTCATCAGGTTGTCCATGCAGGGAACTGAAGAATGTTTTTAGCTGCCCAGAGCGACCTTTTTCAATTCAGTATAGGGACAGAAGGTGCTTTGAAAAGACCCAATGTTTCCAGATTTTATAGCGTAAAAGCATCTCCTTTAATTGCTAAATATTTTCCCTAGTTATTACTTGATAATATATATTTTTTCCTTTTCTTTTTTTTTTTTTTTGTTTCAGGGATGGGAATGGGTCCGTTTGGATCATCGAATAAAGGAAGATCTGGCGAGGCGAGATTTAGACCAAATGGAGCTGGCTCACAGTGGGACAAAATAGCCGAAAAGTCTATTAGTAGTATAACTAGGACAGTTCTGCGACCCCCCACCACTCGGCCACCGGCCGACCTGTGTAGCGTTCTGATAGGTTGAGACGGGGAGGTGGGGCTCCGCCCACTTTCGAGAAGCTTCTACCCTTTTATTTGTAATGACGTCATCGAATAAAATTTAATCGTATTTTATTATCACATTTTTGTATGAAGGTCAAATGTTTATTTACGAGCGACTCCCGACGCGGGCGGCGGCGTCGGCGCGGCGGCGCGCGCGCGGGAGACTAGCATCTTACCGCGGTGACAAGCTGGACGACCGCGGGGATGAGCTGATTCGCGCGCGGCGGGCGCGCGGAGACGAGCATATTACCGCGGTGACTAGCTGATTTCCGCGGTCATTAGCATACACCGCGTGTAAGTATATTTACCGCGTTGATGAGCTGACTTTTGCGGGCATTAGTCTATCGTCGCTGGTAAGATATTTACCGTCTATCGTCGCTGGTAAGATATTTACCGCGCGTTTATTTTTTTTCGAGGTGGCCTACATTTTGATGTGACTAACTCAGTAAGTGTATTTCGGCTATAGAATGTTGAACTATCGCATCTCTTCGTTGTTCCGATATTCGTAGTTGCCTTATCGCTATTAATTCTAAGAACTCCAGAGTATTTCAATTGCGTTCTCCTTGCAATCGTTTCCTGACAATGACTCACAAAACTTTATAGCATTTCATAGAATTTTACCCGGTAAATCGAAATACTGTTTTTGGTTAACTGCATATACAAACGATAAGAGTGACGGCGTCGATGGAAACCCTAGATATAATAATTATTGAAGTGACCCATACAAAGGAGGCAAGACGAAAAGTATTTCACTCTTGCCAGCAACCTCGACACGGTAGACGTCATCGCATACTGTACAGATTGAAACGTGCCTTCTAGTACGAGTATTTATTAGTCGATCGTCACTGGTAAGATATATATCGCAAGAGAGCGAGTGAGAGAGAAAGCGAGAGAGAGCGAGAGAGCTAGAGAGAGAGAGAGAGAGAGAGAGAGAGAATTTTCGAGGTGGCTTGCATGTATGATGTGACTAACTCAGTAAGTATATTTCGGCTATAGCATACTGAACTGTAACTCGGTTGGCCCGACACAACAGAATGTATAGTTTTTATCTCGAGTGTGTTTCATGTGTCAATAGGGTCGTATTTTTACGACGCTGATCCATGCACGTACGTGCGCGTGCACGTTTGACGCAGCGTTGTTCCTTTTTCACAGCTGGAGTGCGTGTATAGTGCCGTTAGTCTTTTCGATGCCCACCCTTTTTTCATAGATGTGTATTTTGAATCTCAGTAATGTTTCAAACAAAATGTGCCCACGAGGTGGACGCTGACGCAAACTTCGACGAGATGCTACACGTCGTCGCATGCTGTGCAGGTTGAAACGAGCCTTCTGGTACGAGTATCATCTTGCACGAGCGCTCCTTCTTATTGCGCCTCGCCCAATCCAAATATTTTTAAATTATTAATAAAAATTTTAATTGACAACACCAATGGACTTAACCGTTAGCGAGCTGCAGAGCTAACACAATTTCCATGTATTTCAGTTTAATATATATAAAATCTCAGCATGTGTGTTTAAATTCGCCGGGGACGCAGGACAGGAGATCAGAGAAAATCCCGCGACACTTAATCAAACACAACGGCAACTTTATTTAATTACTGAATGAATGCCTTAGACGGCTACAGATTACACAAACACGCCTTCCGAGAATCGTGCTCAAAACACAATATGGAATGCACAGACAGAGTACGCGCGGACGTCCGCTCCCGCAGCGTCGCTCTTCTCGACTGACTACGCGGACTCTCGCCGCCCGCCATGACGCCTCGGTGAGCCCGCGCACGCGGCGCTCTGAGGGCGCCACAAGCCCCCTCTGTTGGCCTCGAATGGAGGCAAAGGCCGACCGCTAGGCGCGGTCCTTTCAAAATTTAAACAATGTGTATTGCATAAAGTATGACTGATAGGAGTTTATTAATGTTTATAAATAATTCACATACACACAACGTAGTTTTAAATGTACATCCATGTCAATGGCCCCATTTTTCAAAAGCTACTGAGAAAGAGAGAGAGTGAGAGAGAGCGCGCGCGCGAGAGAGAAAGAGAGCACGAGAGAGACCGTGAGAGAGAGAATTTTCGAGGTGGCTTGCATGTATGATGTGAATCTAACTCAGTAAGTATATTTGCGCGAGAGAGAAAGAGAGCGCGAGAGAGAGCGTGAGAGAGAGAGAGAATTTTCGAGGTGGCTTGCATGTATGATGTGAATCTAACTCAGTAAGTATATTTCGGCTATATGATGTATAGTTTTTATCTCGAGTGTGCTTTATGCGTCAATAGGGTCGTATTTTTACGATGCTGACCCATGCATATACGAGGCGTTTCGCCTCAACTCTCCCAGCGCGGCGCGCGAGCGTCAAATCATGCTATTTTCAAGTCGTGTTTACGATATCAATATGAATTTCAAAAAATTATGTGATAAGCGTTTCCGACGTATTTTTTCCTCAGCTTTCCAATGGTGTAAGTGGTTTTTCCGAAATTTTCCATTTTCACCCTCAAAAAGTATAAAACATACTATATCTCGGAAAGTATATTTTTAATATTTTTTTTTATCATCTAGATCGAAAGCTGAGCATTTTTTACGTCGGAAAGGATTTATTGCAAAATTTGCTCGAATGTTTTTCTTAGAGAAACAGAACGCGAAAGAGCAGACGCAGCGTCTCCTTCGTGCGCGGTATGCGGCGCGCTGTACAGCGCGTGGACTAGATGTATTTCGCTCTCTAGTAACCTTATTATTTTTATTTATCATTTTTAATTCTTTATGGAATATCTTTTTGCACTTCGAATTTCACTTATATGCACGATTGACATTTTCATAGGTTATTTCGCAAAAAAAAACCGCTGCCAATTCTTTGGCACTTAGCTTCCTCAAACTAATTCATCGTTTCCTAATTAAAAATTGAAATTCTGAAAATACATTTTTCATAAAAAGGAATGCTAAAGAATTTCAATAATACTTTGAACCGATGCGTCTTATACCAGTTTCTTGCAAAATAGTATATTACGTACCTATTTTAAAAAAAGCTTTGACAGACCACCAAGTTTAAAAAAAATTGAGATTAAAAAGAGATAAAAGAAGGGGCTAAAAATGGCACTATTAATACGTTTTGATATTTTAATTTACTACATTATATAAAAATATTAAAATGATAGTTCTCGAAAATAAATGTATAATATATATTCATATAGATAATCACTTAAAATTGTAACACAATATTGCCACCAACAAGTGTAATAAGTAACAGTTAAAATTTCAAGTCGATAAATAAATTATTTTTTGAGATATTAATTTTTTAAATATAAAAAAGTTTTCATTAATAACAAATGACAGAGTGAAGATATTTTAAATTTTAAATTTTAAAAAAAGAAAATGTAGGTAATTTGTATACCTTTTAAGAGAAGTATATTATTTTATGTAATAATTACTATAAGATACGAAAAAATCAAAGAAACTAAAAATTCAAAATCGTTTTTTGGTTATAAAACAAAAGAAAATCAATAAAATCCCAAATCCATCAGGGTACTTTCCTTTTGCCGCAAGACGAAGCGAATAAGCTTTACCCGACGAAAATCGGTTGATTAGTTTCGGAGATATTAAGAGTTGAAATATACACACACACACACGCACACACACACATACATACATCCACGAAATCAAAAATCATCAAAATCAAATAATATACACATATACCACCATAAAACATCTTTTTGAAGACTTTTTTTTCGAAAATTTTTTCACCGTTACAAAGCTTCCTCTTTGAGGAAGCAAAAACATTACAATCAATTTGAAATAGCAGACGCAACGCTTCTCACTTACTTTTTACCCGATAGGTGGCTTGCGTATAGAAAATTTTTGCCCGAGAGTAATTTGTTGTATCCAATTATATAAGTCTGATGAATTTTTGATCTTTGTTATCCTTGAAATTGTTTAAGAATTTTAACGCTGTTTCCGTTATATTTGTGTTCTTCGTGTGTTTGCTGATTAAATCATAATTTATTTTTGGTTTATTTATTGCATTTATTTTCTCGCTACTGAAATGAATCCAGCTTTGAAGCTGAAATGCATAAATCCTTTTAATAAAATTAATCACTCTGTGCGTAAAAATTTGTCGAATTTTCCTTCAATATTTAGGAGTGCGTATCCCCTCGTACCAGAAAAGGCGAAAATTTGTTCCAACTGTCAACGTCAACTTTATAAACATAAGCTAGATTTACCTTCTTGCGATGCCAAAAAAGCTAAAATTGAATGTACTGATGAATATCATAAAGCAGGCGTGGCAGTTCTCAACCAATTAAAAAAAAAATTTTTAGAATCACCGGGTAAGGAAGATAAAATTCAGCTACTCACGCTTGCTCCTGATTTTTGGTCTCGCAGAGACTTAATCAGAGAGTTCGGTTGTACTGAGTGGGAAGCTCGAGAAGCGAAAAAGTTAGTAACTGAAAGTGGAATTTTTTCAAAACCTGAAAAGAAAAGGGGCAAAATATTTCCAGTTGAAAGTGTAGATTCAGTTAAACGTTTTTATGAGAGGGACGATATTAGTCGTGTAATGCCCGGATTAAAAGATTGTATATCTGTTAAGCAGGATAATGGTAAAAGAGAACATGTACAGAAAAGGTTACTACTTGGTAATTTACGTGAAATTTATTGTTTATTTAAAAAAGAGCATGAATCTGTTAATATTGGCTTCACTAAATTTACTCAATTGAGGCTGCCGCATTGTGTTCTAGCGGGAAGCAGTGGTACGCATAATGTATGCGTATGTGTACACCACGAAAATATCAAGCTGATGTTAAATGCTATTAATTTACAGAGTTTAACTGAAGGTACTCGACTATTTCTTAAAAACTACCACGATTGCATCCAAGCAATCGTATGTAGTAATGCTAGTTCGAAATGTTACTTGGGAGACTGTTTAGATTGCCCCAATATGCCTGTATTACGGAAACATTTGCTTGAATGTTTTGAGAGAAATTATATTTTTCAAATACAGTATGAGTCATGGCTTCAGACAGATCGTTGCACAATAGTATCTACAACTGTAAATGTTTATGAATTCATGAACATACTGGGAGAAAAATTAATAAAATTTAAAACTCATGACTTCTTTGCGAGAGAACAATATCTTTTCTTAAGCGATTTGAAAAAAACCTTCAAAAAGGAGAATTCCTTGTTTGTTGTGATTTTGCAGAAAACTATGCGTTTATAGTGCAAAATTCAACACAATCGTTCCACTGGAACAATAATCAAGCAACAGTTTTTACAACAGTGGTATATTATAACGAAAATCAAGATCTTAAACATATAAGCATTGCTATAATTTCTGATAATCTAAATCACGATACCGTTGCTGTTTATGAATATCAAAAAATTATAATATCGTATTTAAAAAGTAATTTCATAGTCAAGAAAATTTATTACTTAACTGATGGAGCAGGTCAGCATTTTAAGAACAAGTCTACCTTCCAAAATCTTCTGTTTCATCAAAAAGATTTTGGAGTTCCTGCTGAATGGCATTTTCATGCAACAGCGCACGGTAAAGGTGCGTGCGATGGTATAGGCGCAAATTTGAAAAGAGGGGCGAAAAGAGCAAGTCTTCAACTCTCTTCGAGTAATCATATTTTAACACCAGAAGACCTTTACAACTGGGCTTTACGTAATTACAAAGAAACTAAAGTTTTTTACAGCACTAAAGAGACCTATGAAAAAGCCGTTTTGAAACTAAAATCAAGGTTAAGTAAAATTAAATCTATACCGGGAACTTTACAGTACCATGCCGTTATTCCAATGAATAAAACAACATTAATACTAAAAAAAACGTCAATGAGTTCAGAATATCAAATCTTCCCTAAAAGACCCGTAAAACAAAACAAAATAAAATTATCTACTTTAAAAAAAAAGAATTATTAATATAAATACTAGTTTATTGTTGCTATTATTAAGGAAATCAAAATTTTAAGTGGTTGTTAGAGAGCGAAATGCATCTAGTCCACGCGGTGTACAGCGCGCCGAAAACCGCGCGCGAAGGAGACGCTGCGTCTGCTCTTTCGCGTTCTGTTTCTCTAAGAAAACATTCGAGCAAATTCTGAAAAAAATCCTTTCCGACGTAAAAAATGCTCAGCTTTCGATCTAGGGTGTAAAAAAAAATATTAAAAATATACTTATCGAGATATAGTATGTTTTATACTTGTTGGGGGGGAAAATGGAAAATTTCGGAAAAACCACCTACGCCATTGGAAAGCTGAGGAAAAAATACGTCGGAAACGCTTATCACATAATTTTTTGAAATGCATATTGATATCGTAAACACGACTTGAAAATAGTATGATTTGACGCTAGCGCGCCGCGCTGGGAGAGTTGAGGCGAAACGCCTCATACGTGCACGTGCACGTTTGACGAAGCGTAGTTCCTTTTTCACATCTGCAGTGCGTGTATAGTACCGCTAGTCTTTTCGATGCCCACCCTTGTTTTTCATAAGATGTGTATTTTGAATCTCAGTAATGTTTCGAAGAAAATGTGCTCACGGGGTGGACGCTCACGCAAACTCCGACGAAATGCTACACGGGCGACGTCATCGCATGATGTGCAGGTTCAAACGTGCCTTCTGGTACGAGTATCCGATAAGAGTGAGGGCGCTGATGCAGGAAACCTTCGAAATAATAATTATTTAATCAGGTCCATTCAAGGCGGCAAGACGGAGAGCATTTCAGTCGTGCTCGAAGACGAGAGCAGAACAGTCGTGTCTTGCCACAGTCAAATATCAGAATATACACAGTATTTTAGTATACGGGCGTATAAGTATACAGGCCTTATAAATCCGACGAGGGAGCTGGAATTCATTCATTGTGCAACGAAGTTTTAAGTGATCACTATGTCCGCGTTTGACTGTAAAAAACTTGTGAATATTATACTAGAATCATATGAGCTTTTAGCCTATAAAAAAGTAAATCCTGAAGAAATTACGAAGTGGATTAAACTAGGCAACCAGAATCTAAGAAAATTGAGGAGGCTTTCGCTTAAAAATCAAAACACTGTTGCAGAAAAACAAAGTTTTATATCCACAATTGGATTACTTAAAGGCATTCAAAGCAGATTCAAGCATTTATTAAAGAGTGGTGCGGGTTTGCGTGAAACAAGAAGTGACAGAGTAAAATGGCAAAATGTGGAGTCTGCTTTCTATGATCGTATTAAATCTGGAGCGATTACCAACTTAAAAAATTTAGATATAACTAGATTTATGAAAGACGCTCAAGCATTATTTCAATCTCAAATGAAAAATGTTTTGAAAAAAGAAGAGGCTCTCAAAGTGCATACTATCTTGTCAGCTGAATACATCGTAATAAAAGCTGACAAAGAGATAATAGAAATCAAGTATTTTAATACAAAGGCGACGCCGATTTTACGAACAACTGATTTAAAGCAATGGTTTACTGAGAATGTTCAACAGCGCATTGAAAAAGATATGGAAGAATTTCAGGAGAAAGATTCCGGCTGGACACTTCGACAAATTCTTAATTTAGCTGTACACATCAATAAATATAATCCAATGCGAGGAGGCTCATACATCAGTCTACCCCAGCAAATACAAAAGAAGCATGCATGTATCAATGTACAGAATTTCGATGATGCATGTTTCAAGTGGGCAATACTGTCAGATTTGCATCCAGCACATAATAAAGCAAATACTAGCAGAGTATCAACATACAAGATTTATGAGGATGAATTAAATTTTAAAGGAATAGAATTTCCCGTGAGCCCCAAACAGATTCCAAAATTTGAAAAACAGAATAATATCTCGGTTAACGTTTATATTTTAAAAAAGTCTAGTGGAAATTTTAAAATTGCGCCGCTTCACATAACATCATGTAAGAAGGAAACACACATCAACCTTCTTCTTCTACAAAACTATTATGTAGATGACGAGGAAAGTAAAAAGGAAGAGGAAAACTTTGAAAGTGATTTATCGATATTCCACTATCTTTGGATCAAAGATTTATCGCGTTTAGTATGTACACAACTTTCAAAACGTGATGGTCGAAAATATTTTTGTGATCGGTGTCTACATTATTTCAGAAATGATTCTAAATTGAACTTACATGAACAAGATTGTATTCAACTTAACAAGTACAAAGTAACTTTGCCTACACCAAGAGACAAAATTTTACAGCTTAAAAATTTTAATTATAAAGAAAAAGTGCCATTCGTCATATACGCAGATTTTGAGTGCCTTCTAAAAGCTGTGCAAATTGGAAATGTTTATCAAGAACATGAAGCATTTAGTATTGGATATTATTTAAAGTGCAGTTGCGATGACTCTCTATCTCACTACAGTAGCTACAGAGGGAAAGATCCTGCTAAATGGTTTGCAGAGTAGCTGCAAAGTCTGGTAGAAAAATTTGAGAATATCTTCAAGTTCATAGCACCAATGGAAACATTAAATTTAAAACAAGAACAAGCATTTCGAAATACATCATTATGCCACATTTGCGATAAGCCTTTAGCAGAGAAGCGTGTACGAGATCATTGTCATCTGACTGGAAGGTATGGTTAAAAGAAAATTAAATATGCTTCAAGCAGAAATTTTACATTTTTCTTATGTTTTTTTTTCTTATGTTTTAGGTATCGAGGTACTGCTCACGAAGATTGCAATTTAAATTATAAAGATTCACACAGTATTCCAGTGGTATTTCATAATTTAACTGGCTATGACTCACATTTTCTCATAAAGGATATTGCCAATAGCTTCCCTGGACGAGTAGATCTTTTACCAGTGAATAAGGAACGCCTCATCTCATTCACCAAGCGCATTGAGGGAAATGATATTAATTTTAAATTCATAGATTCTTACCGATTCATGGCAGCATCCGTAGATAAATTGTCATCATATCTCGAAGAACTTAATCTTTTGTGGCAAGATTTCTCTCAAAATGCAGAATATGCACCATTTACTAAAGAGAAATTTTAATTACTTAAGCGGAAAGGAGTATTCCCTTATGATTATGTGGACTCAAAAGAAAAACTAGATGTTTCCGAACTGCCATCAAAAGATGAATTCTACAGTAAATTAAATGACAATCCAATATCAAATAAAGATTATGAGCATGCGAAAAATATTTGAACAGCATTCAACATATCGTATTTGGGTCAATATTCAGATTTATACTTAAAAACAGATGTTCTACTTTTGGTCGAAGTATTTGAAAATTTTCGCGACAGCTGTCTGAAAGCTTACGGCTTAGATCGAGCACATTATTACACAACTCCAGGCTTAACTTGGGATGCTATGCTCAAATATACGAAAATACAGCTAGAATTACTTACAGATATTGATCAAGTTATGTTCATTGAACGCGGTATTCGAGGTGGAGTGAGTCAATGTTCCAACCGTTATGCTCGAGCCAATAACAAATACATGGGCAATGATTATGAAGTAGATAAGGAGTCAAAATATCTCATGTACTTTGATGTAAATAATCTCTATGGCTGGGCTATGCAACAATATCTACCCTATGGTGGTTTTGAATGGATTGATGATGTAGAACGAATAAATTTCAATATTCCGGATAATGCCCCAGTTGGCTACATACTTGAAGTGAACTTGGAATATCCAGAACATTTACACGATACACATAAAGATCTACCATTTTGTCCAGAGCACAAGAAACCACCAGGCTCCTCACGAGCTAAACTTCTCACGACTGTTGAGCAGAAATCACGATACATTCTACACTATCGCAATTTGAAGCAAGCTCTAGAAAATGAATTAAAACTCAAAAAAATTTATAGAATACTGAAATTTAATCAAAGACCCTGGCTCAAAGAATACATTGATCTAAACAGTAAAATGCGACAAGCAGCTAAAAATGATTTTGAAAAAAATCTCTACAAATTAATGAATAATGCTGTTTTTGGAAAGACGATGGAAAATGTGCGAAAAAGAGTTAATGTTAAATTACTAACTAAATGGGAAGGTCGATATGGAGCAGAAGCTCGTATTGCACAGCCAGAATTTCATAGCAGTACTATCATCGATGAAAATCTTGTTATTGTAGAGTTAGCAAAAACTGAAGTGTATATTAACAAGCCAATTTACGTAGGACTGTGTTTACTTGATTTATCAAAGACTTTAGTATACGATTTTCACTACAAATATATGAAAATGAAATTTGAGGATCGTTGTAAACTGCTATATACTGACACTGACAGCTTAATATATGAAATAAGAAATGATGATATTTATGAAGTGATTAAGAGCGATATTGCAAATTTTGATACTTCGGACTATTCATCTAATAATGTATTTGGAATTTCACAAGCCAATAAGAAAGTTGTAGGATTAATGAAGGATGAGTGCAATGGTTGCATTATGACAGAATTCGTTGGACTACGTAGTAAAATGTATAGCATACGCGTCAATGGCCAAGACCGCATGCAAAAAGCTAAAGGTGTGAAAAGTGGAGTTGACAGCAAAACCATCAATTTCGACGACTATCTCCAGTGTTTACTAAATTCAACTACACAATACAGACAGCAGTGTATCATACAGTCTAAAGCTCATGTAGTGCGTACTGTGAAACAAACAAAATTAGCTCTAAGTCCACACGACAATAAGAGATATCTCATACCAAATGAAACAGATACTCTGCCTTGGGGGCATTATAAAATACACGAAATAGATGAAGATTGATTGTATGTATATAATCAACTTTCATGTAATATATGTGTGTGTATGTGTGTGTGGGTATGTGTGTGTGTGTGCACGCGTGTCTGCGTATGACGGCAGTGAAATGCGGCGTCTGTGAACGCACGTAAATGTACGTGTGTGTGTGTGTGTGTGTGTGTGTGTGTGTGTGTAAGCGCTGCTTTAAATTTATGTAATTATAGTTTGTAAGTTCTTGTGTATTCATAATTGTATTTTTACTATGTAAGTTTTTTTCTTAATAATAATCTGATCGGTCGATTAAAATTTTTTACCAAACAACTGTTATCATTTATCGACCTCACACTCAAGTAAATTATTCAATCCTCTTTGTTTCGTAAAAAAAAAAAATAATAATAGTCGAGTTTCATTTTTGTTCACACACGCACACGCATGACTAACACGATGAAACGAGTTGCTTGGAAGTCTATCCCTGACTTTCTTGGAATAGTTATCGATATTTACGCGCTGATCGTGTTTCTCTCTTTTGTACAAAACTTATCAACGCGTACTATATATATAAATGAAATAAAATATTGGGCAATAAATAAAGAAAAAACTATCAATTTTTTATTCGGCATTTATTTATTTATTCAATCTTTACACATCTGATTTTCTTATCCAACTATTGTGTGAATTGTCAAATCCTAACCATTTAACATAAATCTGATTTCCTCGCTTCTTAAGCACCTTCTCCACAAGGTAGACGTCTGGAGAATTAGCCTTGAGCAGCTCTTGTTCATAGAAACCGCCAGCAATGGATTGATCGCGATAGTCTTTTAGCTTGTAAGTAACCGGATTAGTAGCCATAACTTCACTGATTGTAAAAATTTCTGTTGAGCAATTAGATGTATAGCCCTTCTCAAATACTTGCTTTATCTTGCTCACTCTTACTTTTTCTCCAATTTTAAACTTTGGTTTTGTAACTATTTTTGGCTGTCGATTAAACCTCGCAAGTATTTCTGCTTCATTGACTAATGTTATATCTTTTGGTTTCATTCCGGTTGTGCGATGTTTGCTGTTATTATACACTTTTAGCAAATTAGGTAAGATATCAAGCCACTTATACTTTCCACGCAAGCTGAATTGCATCCACATTTTCTGCTTAAGTGTACGATTGAAACGCTCACAAATAGATGCTTTAAGATTACTGTATGTCGAATACAGATTAATTCTATAACTTGGCATGAGACTTTGAAATGTAGCATTGTAAAATTCTTTACCTCGATCGGTTTGTAAATTTTTTGGTTTGCGACCCTGCTGCAAGATAGACTCCATTGCTGCTGTGACATCACTACCAGTCTTTTGCTTTACAGGAACAGCCCATGCATATTTGGAAAATGCATCGATGACAGTAAGCATATACTTATAGCCGTTGTTTTCTCGAGCAGAAGGCTGCATCTCCACTAGATCAGCTTGCCACGTCTCATCTAAACCACGTACGATAAACTTGCGTCGACGATAATTTCGACGTGCAGGCTTATGAAGCTCCTTAACTACTTGCTGCTGCATTTTCTTTACTCCGAATTACATACTGTATTCCTAATAATTTCGCATCTAGCTCATCTCGATCAGCCTCAACTATAAGATCTAAAGTGTCCAAATCTTTTCTTATTTTAGCAATAACTTCATGCAAGCTCTTAATTTCCATTCCAACTATACGCTGCAGGGTTTCCAGATTAACAGCATCACCTGCTTGAGTAGGCTCGGCAAGCTACATAACCTCTTGTTATCAATGTCGTGTTGTCCGTCAGAAGTGACTTTGAATCCAACACCTGGAGGACCTCGACTGCCTCCAACTCGCTTGAGGTTACGTCCGAATACATCGACACTCACGTTACAACTGATTGCAATAGCAACAAGTTAAATCAATTTATACTGTTGCACAAATATGTATTATATTTATGTATGCGCACTGGTTTGATAATTTCTGATAGTCTCTGAATTCGCATTGGAAAACGCACTCGATCACGTGCTATCTGTTCCCATTCTCCGTGACGTGCATCTCGACTGGCATAGCACCACATATGCATCACATGAATAACTGGGTTGACATCAAAGTGAACTCTCTTCGAAGACATATTAATGTATGTAACCTGCTTCTTTGAGTTCTTCAATGATCGAATGAATCTCATTTGTGTGGCTCTGATTACCGGCTCCCAGTTCAGCCAAGAGTAAGAGAAGACGATCAACTAATTCATTAGGATCATCCCAGTATACATAATCCATACGCATATCTTTCCTTGCAATCTTATATTTAGATAAGAGGCCTGAGCCTTCAATAGGTTTTCTCTTTGGTGATTTATTGAAGTAGGGAGCTATATAATCTTTATATTTTTTACTAGTAGACTTACGTAGAGGTTCTGTTTCACTATAATTCTTCCTAAAAGCATTCGTCACTTCTACGATTTTTCGATAATTTCGTATATCATTCGAACTTATATGCATCGAATCAGGTTGCTTCTGAAAGAGCAATTGGAGTAGACCAGCTGTTTTTGGATAACTTACATTTGGTACTTTTACATAATGTTTTGTAAAATGTATCGGTGAATTGCCGATTTTCAATAATTCATTTTCTATTCGTACTCCATATGTATTATCAAGCGACTTGGTACGTTTTTTAAAAGTCTGTAAATAAGCTTGTTTAAATGACTGTTTGATCCTCGTCTTGTGTAAACGATTCTGATATTTCATTATCCACTTCGCTTTCAGCTGTTTTAAATGATGCATCCGCTGCTCCGATCCTTATAGTTTCTTCGAGGTCACTTTGTGACTCCTCTCGTACCTCCTCCTGCTCCTTTTCTTGCTCTTCTCTATCGTTATTTGTACTGAATTCTATAACGTTTCTTGGTTTTTGCTCTTCTGATGCTATTTTAATAACTTTTCTCTTTTTTGCAGCATCGACAAGTTTCTCAAGCGGACTTACAATAGGCTTAAATGTTTCATCTAAAACTTTTTCCACATCAGTTTTGGTTTGCCTCAACTCCTTGTACTTTCGCATAATTGCTTCTCTCGATTTTATAATTTCATTGAGAACGTTTTACTCTTTCTGAAAATGTGCCATGGTGACTGATGAACGATTGAAATAATACTAACCTATTTTATTTCAAGGTAGCTATATTTATAAGAAAGTGATCGAAGCCCTTTCTATATAGACCCGTATCAAGTGTCCTATCTTTGTCGATAACAAGAAAGCCATACTTATCATCATTCCAGCAGATTGAACACAAATCTTTAAATTGACTATATGACATATCTGTATTTTCGTGATCATTATATACATGCTTTAAATTCATATCATCTTGGCGAAATAATACTAATAAATTAACATTATCTCGTACTAGATGTTTGGGAATGCGTGCATAAGATTGACATAGATAGAAACAGTCCACATTTTTGTGACGTTCCATACAAAAGAAATTCTTGATGTTATCTTGCTTTTCTCAGGATACGTCATCAAATATCATAACTGAGTTTGGCAATACATCTTCTGCTGATATTACTTCATCATGATCTTTGAATGGAAAGTACTGAATTTCATTTATGGGTTTCAAGAGAAATTTAAGAAATTGGTATTTGGGTTGTTCCAGTGATTTTGAGTAAACATATACATTTTCAAATTTTAATCCGCTTGGATGAGTAATAAGACAGAGTAGCGCATTAGTTTTGCCACAGTTTGAGGGTCCACAAAATATACTTCTAATATTATTGGGAAGTAATTCTCCATGACGCTTTTTTGATTTTTGCTGCACTACTAATCTGTCAAAGTTTATAACTGGCAGCTTGACGTTTTGCTCCTCGAACTCCATACTTTATCTTTGACGTCTCAAATACAACTGACTTTGAGTACATGTACCGGGTGTCCCATTTTAAAACCACCACGCAAATATCTCGAAAACTAAGGGAGATGGAAAAAAATTTTTAATACAAAAGTTGTAGGGTTCAAAGGGGCCCAACTGATCGTGACCTTGGCTATGACCTTCAGGTCAATGATCAAGTTCATTTGAAGGTCAAATCGATTTTTTCAAATGGGAACCCCCACTTTTGACCTCGTAAATGGAAAGAGCGGAAAATTTTACGTTTAGATATGTCCTTGAGTCAAGGCCATGGTCATGGTCATGGTCATGTTTAAAATCAAAATCTATCAACGCATCCAAACATTCCCATAATTACGCATACGAGTGTTAAATACAGAAGTTGTAGTGTTTGGAGGGGCCCAACTGATCGTGACCTTGACCATGAACAAGTCAAGGATGATGTCGTTTGAAGGTTAAATCAATTTTGTTTAACGGCAACCCTCACTTTTGACCTCGTAAATAGAAAAACCGAAAAATTCTGATATGACCTTGGGTCAAGGTCATGGGCAAAGTTATGGTCAGTTTCCGTGCAGTTAAGAGCAAAGTCGGAGATGACCCGGTCACCTAAGGCAAGGTCGGAGATTACCCGGCCAGTTAAGGCAAGGTCGGAGATGACCCGGCCAGTTAAGGCAAGGTCGGAGATGACCCGGCCAGTTAAGGCAAGGTCGGAGATAACCCGGCCAGTTAAGGCAAGGTCGGAGATGACCCGGTCAGTTAACGCAAGGTCGGAGATGACCCGGCCAGTTAAGGCAAGGTCGGGGATGATCAGGCCAGCTAAAAATTCATTGGAAAATTCCACGTTCATGTGTATTTAGTCATAGGATCCAAGTGTTTCGGTCACCATTTACTGAAGAAGATGCTCAAAAGTTGCACCATTTACTTGTTGACAACATTCTATTCTCCTTTTAAAGTTTCTAACAGTATTTAATAATACTTGACGTGGAATACTTAAGCAGATTTATGTAATCCTTTGGATCATGTCATCTTTTGTAGTTGGCCTGTTGCGGTAGACTGTATTTTTTAGGAAGCCCCATAAATAAAAATCTGGAGATGTCAGATCTAGAGATCTTGGTGACCATCTACGGGACCTCTTCTGCCAATCCATCGACCGTTAAACCTTTCATTAAGAAAATCTCTGACAACTCTGGCATAATGTGGAGGAGCACCATCTTGTTGTAGCCACATTCTGGCCTTTGTATGGAGATCAACGTTTTCTAGAAAGAGTGGCAGCTCGTCTCTCAGAAACTGTAAATAAGTATGTTGAGTTACGTGACCTTCAAAAAAATAAGGTCCAATCAGACATCCGTTAATAATACCACACCATACCGTTACATTCCAGCGATGCTGATGATCAACTTCTCGCATCCAATGAGGATTAACAGGAGACCAGTAGTGGCAATTATGGCGATTCAACATACCAGTACTCTGAAATGTAGCCTCGTCGCTAAAAAGAACATTGTTAAAGAAATTTTCATCATCAATAATTTGTTGTGTTGCCCATTGGCAAAATGTTATTCTCCATCGATAATCTTCCACAGTTAAAGCTTGATTTAGAGTATTGTGGTAAGGATGGTAACGCGCATATCGTAAATATCTACTGGCCGTAGATCTTGGAATACCCATTGTTAACTGGATTTCGCGTAAACTGACATGAACATTTAAATGTACCATGGCTAGAACAGCAAGAAAGCGAGGATTATTTTCATAATCGTGTTCATTCAGTGTCCTCCTTCTTCGAACGAAGTTTCCTTGTCGACCGCGTAGTTCAATGTCACGTATTACCGTATGATCAGGATGTTGTCATTAGCAGAATAGTCAGGCATTCTTTTTTAATTGTAAATGCAATTATTTATCAAAACACACCACAAAAGAAATAATATGTTATTATACTATACAATATTTTAAAACGAAACAGTTTAATTTTCTGTGCCAATATAAGTGTGCTCAATTTGAAAACAATTTGATGTAAACAGTAATAATTATTGACTATTACCGATCAATGCTGAATACTACCGGTCACTATTGGATACAGGTGGTCAACACTTATTAACTTTTGTTATTATTTGATATAAGTGGTTAACCCTGGTAAATATTAATAATAGTAAAAATAGTAAAATTTTCCGCTCTTTCCATTTACGAGGTCAAAAATGGGGGTTCCCATTTGAAAAAATCGATTTGACCTTCCAATGACCTTGATCATTGACCACAAGGTCATAACCAAGGTTACGATCAGTTGGGCCCCTCTGAACCCTACAACTTTTGTATTTAAAAATTTGTCTCGTATGCCTAATTATGGGAATGTTTTGATGCGTTGATTGATTTTGATTTTAAACATGACCATGACCATGACCATGACCTTGACTCAAGGACATATCGGAACGTAAAATTTTCCGCTCTTTCCATTTACGAGGTCAAAAGTGGGGGTTCCCATTTGAAAAAATCGATTTGACCTTCAAATGACCTTGATCATTGACCTCAAGGTCATAACCGAGGTCACGATAAGTTGGGCCCCTCTGAACCCTACAGCTTTTGTATTAAAAGTTTTTTTCCATCTCCCTTAGTTTTCGAGATATTTGCCTGGTGGTTTTAAAATGGGACACCCGGTATACAGCTTACTTATACACATTTCAGCTTAGTATGTATTTATCCTCCGAGACGTTAACATCATGATTGAGCATAAGTAGCGTAAACGCAATACTCGTAAAGGTCGAGGCTTAGCAAGTACAGTCATTAATAAGCTTCCATTTGAATTACATCTGCCTGGTTATCAATACTGCTGACCAGGAACTAAACTTACAAAGCGTCTTGCTCGAGGTGACCCTGGCATTAATCCTTTAGACCAAGCTTATAAAGAACACGATATAGCCTACTCTCGGAATCGAGAGAACGTTGAGGCTAGGAACGCTGCTGATAGAGTATTAGCAGATAAAGCCTGGAAACGTGTTTTTGCTAAAGACGCTAGTATTGGTGAGAAAGCAGCAGCTTATACTGTAACAAATACTATGAATTTAAAATCAAAATTTGGAATGGGGTTGAAAAAGAAGCCAATTACCACACTAGCTAAAGTAGTTAAAGCAGCCTCGAAACCGAGCATTTTTAGTAAAAATTCGCCCAAAGTTATTCAAGCTGCATTGAAAAGTGCTCGAAATGTTGTGAAGAAGGCTGGCGGCAAAGCAAAAGTACACATTCCTCGCGTACTAGCAGTCCCATCGAAAATTGGAGGATTCCTACCATTTCTGATTCCATTATTTGCAGGCCTAAGTGCAACAGGTGCACTAGCAGGTGGCGCTGCGGGTATAGCTAAAGCAATAAATGATGCAAGAAATGCTAAACGTCAACTTGAAAAAAGTCAAAGACATAACAAAACGATGGAAGCTGTTGCACTTGGTAAAGGTCTCTACCTTAAACCTCATAAAACAGGCTATGGCATCTATCTAAAACCCTATAGTGGACATGAACTTAATAAAAAAGGCAAAAAAAAAAACTTCGATGTAAAATTGTCCCACAGAGCACTGACTGACGCTGACTTGCTAAAGTATGCTCGTATTTTACAAATTCCATACTTTCGAGGTGTATTCATGCGAAATACATTACCAGCTAGTGGTCCACGTCACTACGAGTCAGCAATCGTTAATCTCGATGAGGAACGCGGACCTGGTACACATTGGGTAGCCTATCGGAAAAGAGGTAAAAGTGTTGTGTATTTTGATAGTTTTGGAGACCTGCAGCCACCTTTAGAACTTATGCATTACCTAGGAGTTAACACTGTAAAGTATAACCTCGATAGATATCAAGATTACAGCGCATATAACTGTGGACATCTTTGTTTAAAATTTTTGTATAAGACTATATAAAACAATATATATGTTATGCATAGTCAGTATTACTTGAGCAGTCATGAGCGAATCATTGATGCTAAGTTTATCTGGAACGTCATCTGTACTAGAGACTCAATATTTTCCACCAATTGAACTCTTGACAAATAAAAGATACGTTCTAGGGTTGATTGAACTTTTAACCTTTAATTCAATCCCCAATATCGATATTGATAATAACAAGTTTTACGTGGGAGAAGAGATAGTGACATTACCAACAGGTAGCTGGGAAATTGAAGACATTGAACGCCATCTACAGGAAATACTTACACCTAAAAGCATAGTACTCAGCCTCAAACCAAATAATAATACTCTTCGCAGTATAATCAAGTGCAGTCATACAATAAATTTCCAGCCGCAAGATTCTATTGGATGATTGTTAGGTTTTATGCGACGTACTCTTTCAGCAAATATTACTCACGAATCAGATTTACCTGTATCTATTCTTAATATTAACACTCTACGAGTTGAGTGCAACATTACGTCCGAAGCCTGTATAAACGGACAGAAAGTGCTTTCGATACATGAATTTTTCCCAGCTGTTCCTCCGGGCTATAAGATCATTGACATTCCAACACAAGTTATTTATTTACCAATTACAGTTAATACTATCGATAATATACAGTTACGCATCGTCGATCAGGACGGAAACTTGGTGAATTTTCGTGGAGAAATTATAACAATTAGACTACACATCAAAGCATCATCGTAATTATGGGAATCGTATATAACAGCAAAGTTGGCAAAAGCTATATTAAAAGCAAATCATGTCATCAGAAGATCAGTCGTCAACGTACAGTGAAAGAGCTAACAACACAGAATATTCGCTTCCTAAAAAGTTAAGGACTGCAGGTCAGAAGAAACGCTGGAGAAAAATAATTTGTCTGTTTTCCTGTGGTTTTTACAATCAAAAGAGATGGACGACATATTAAACGTACAGTCATCTGTGGAATTCGATGAATCTGTCGCTCATTATGAAGTGCATGCACATCAGCCTTACACTTCGTCAGCTTTCAATAACAGTGATGAAATTCGTATCGCCATACAGCATCAAGATCTCTACCTTCTACCTTCACGCAGTTCATTACATATTCATGGCCGATTATTAAAAGCAGATGGCACCGTAGCAGTTATCACAAAGCTTGTAAGCAACGCCCTCTGTCATCTTTTTGAAGAAATCCGATATGAAATTAATGCTGTAGAGATTGATAAATGTAAAAATGTTGGTTTGATAAGTCTAATGAAGGGTTTGATATCGTTCAATCCTACGCAAAACTTGGAAAACGCAGGCTGGATTGATATTGCAGAAACTCAGCAAATAACCGATAATGCTGGCTACTTTGATGTGTCCATACCTCTAAGTATGATTCTCGGCTTTGCGGAAGACTATCGTAAAATTATAGTCAATTGCTAACATGAGCTTGTTCTCACAAGATCGAAGAATGATGTAAATGCTATTGTGCAAACGCAAGCAGAAGAGTTCAAAATTAACCTTATTAAAATTGAATGGTTAATGCCATATGTGCTATTATCCGATAAGCATAAAATACGACTCCTTCATTACCTACAGAAGGAAACTCCCATTGCTACGAGTTTCCGTAGTTGGGAGCTGTACAAGTATCCATTACTCCCAACCACATCGCATCATGTTTGGAGAGTTAAGACAACGAATCAATTAGAAAAACCACGATTCGTCATTTTAGGCTTTCAGACCAATCGTAAAGGACAAAATAGAGCTAACGCTAGCCATTTTGACCATTGCAAAATAAGTGATGTGAAACTATTTCTCAAATCTCAATACTATCCTTACGGAAATCTTAATCTAAATATTGATCAAAATCAATATGCTTTATTATACGATATGTATATTAACTTTCAAAATGCGTATTACGGAAAAGAAATTAAACCTATGCTCAAAAAAGGGGACTATATACAAAATGCTCCTTTAGTTGTCATTGACTGCTCAAAACAGAACGAGTCGCTGAAGCAGGCCCCAGTTGATGTTCGTCTTGAATTTGAAGCTAAAGAAAATTATCCAGCACAGACATCAGCCTACTGCTTGATTTTACATGACCGTATTATCGAATATAATCCCATAAATGGAGATATTAAGAAATTAGTCTAGAGATTTTGGTGCCACCTTTAAGAAGAGATTGTATTTAATGTACACTTTAATGCTAATATAATATGAAAACTTATACAACACTTGTAAAAAATTATGTTTAATAAACTTCATGACTATCATATATTACTGTTTTAATTTCTTTTACCCATAGATCCCTTTGGAAATCATCGAATAAAATAGCTAGCGTGAAGTATTCGCTTATAGCATGCGGTGTATAAGCTTGTCCGCGCGACAATTGCGCACGCGGCATCACACGATGAGCGCGCCGCGGTAATCAGCGCGGTAAATATCTTACCAGCGACGATAGACTAATGCCCGCGAAAGTCAGCTCATCGACGCGGTAAATATACTTACACGCGGTGTATGCTAATGACCGCGGAAATCAGTTAGCCACCGCGGTAATATGCTCATCTCCGCGCGCCCGCCGCGCGCGAATCAGCTCATCCCCGCCGTCGTCCAGCTTGTCACCGCGGTAAGATGCTAGTCCCCCGCGCGCGCGCCACCGCCGCCGCCGCCCGCCGCCCGCCGTCGGGAGTCGCTCGTAAATAAACATTTGACCTTCATGCAAAAATGTGACAATAAAATACGATTAAATTTTATTCGATGACGTCATTACAAATAAAAGGGTAGAAGCTTCTCGAAAGTGGGTGGAGCCCCACCTCCCCGTCTCAACCTATCAGAACGCTACACAGGTCGGCCGGTGGCCGAGTGGTGGGGGGTCGCAGAACTGTCCTAGTTATACTACTTCTATTAAAATCGGCTTCACGCGAATTTTGCATAAAAAATGTTCTGGTAAAGAGGATTCTCTTCGTTTTAAAATTGTCTAGGAATCACCGCTTCCCTCGGAATCACATTATCATTTTTTAACCTGATTGTGAGTGGGTTTTTCTGATCTGTCGGGAAAATAAATATAATTAAATAATGTAAAGTGCGATCGCGTTAGAAAAATAGCAAAATTTTCCGCGCGCGCGCGTGTATGTGTATCTGTGTGTGTGTGTGTGTGTGTGTGTGTGTGTGTGTGTGTGTGTGTGTGTGTGTGTGTGTGTGTGTGTGTGTGTGTGTGTGTGTGTGTGTGTGGCTGTATGGATGTATGTGTGTTTCATATAGGTTCTATGTACTCATAATTAATCACAAAATGTTAAAGAAATAAATATTATATATATAATCTTATATATTGCAGTATATATGCTTGTAAATGCATGAAATGCATATAGCTATCAGAGAAATTGTAAAAAATAATATATAAATGCAATTGTATATACATATACAATGTTTTTGCTATTTTCCTAATGCGATCGCACTTTACATTATTTAATTATATTTATTTTCCCGACAGATCAGAAAAACCCACTCACAATCATGTTAAAAAATGATAATGCGATTCCGAGGGAAACGGTGATTCCTAGACAATTTCAAAACGAAGAGAATCCTCTTTACTAGAACATTTTTTATGCAAAATTCGCGTGAAGCCGAATTTAATAGACTTTTCGGCTGTTTTGTCCCACTGTGCGGCTGTCTCATTAAAACATTAGCGATCAGTCTCAATCCTGAATAGCTGTTTAGCGCTTACTCTTGGAGCACAAGCTGATGAGGAAAAACATTTTTATGGTCTGGAAAGGCTGTACTTCTTCCTGGAGGTTGTGGTCGATTGGCGAGTCCGGGTCACCTTTAGACAATCAAGTGAAGGTACTTGCTGCTTCATTGTGCAAGATCTGGTCTTCAAAAACCCTTTGTAATCCTATTGTTTATTATAGTTAATAATAAGATATTCAATAATAAGATATGTATTGTAATATTGATATGAATTTTTATTAATAAAAATAAATATTTTCTTGCAGTTTTTCTTTTTATTTCACGACCTTTTCCTGTCATCCCTGTATTTCCTTTTGCAAATTATCATTTTCTAAATTCGTTTTGTTATTCGTAAATTATTTAATACCTTTTTACAATGAGTTTAAAATAATAAAATTTAATATATATATGATTCCTACTTTTGTATAAAAGAATTGATAATAATTATTTTATTGATTGCTTTTATATTTAAAAGTTATCTAGTAATTAATAGCATGTAATGTTGTATTTACTTAAACCCACTAACAGAGTCTAAATAATGAATAACTAAGACTCGAGCAAATATTTCGCTACTATTTTCTCCGTTACTTCTCTACTTACGGAGCCACGCCACGGCTTGCGACTAGTATCTCGATGAGGGAGTAGCCAGGACTCAGCACGACAACCTACGTTGAATTCCATACACTCCGACACACGACAATACCAATGCTGATGGACACAGTACTTTTCTTATTCGGGTCGCAAAGAGAATAGACACGCACACAGGGAATTGCATACTCGCTAATAAGAACAAGCACGTAGGAGGTAAAATGGAGTTTATTGAAACTTCAAATCAAAATGACGGTACCCGCCATTACGCGTCGCGAGAGCGTCTCTTTGGTCTGCGTGGCTTTCACTGGCCTCCTCTTGCCAACTCTACTACTGAACCTGTTAAAACAAAATAAGACCCTGGTCCCGAATGCCCGAGCGAACTGCCTCCGGCTCGTACCCTGAACAATCATGGATCAGGGGCGGGGAAAATGCCACACTCTAGCAGCTCCTTGGTAATCTGAAACTCGACCCTGCAACTGACAACTCGACTCAAGACTGTGCTTCCTGGTGACCTTGGAACTCGACCCGTAATTCACAGCTCGACCCCCGACGCAACAACCGGCACGACCCAAAACCTCGACCGCAACTCCTCTCTCGACCCACAACGAAACTCTCAGCACGCCACAGCTCGACTCGTACAACTCCTCCGCTCCAACCTCTAACAACCTACACTTACGCACCTAAACTCCTTCGTGATCGGCAGCCACTTCCTTTATACCCAATCTCCCAGCAACACTTACTCACACTAGATACTTTTAACTCGTCGAATTAATCAAGAGAGCTAACTACTCCTTCGCTGGTCACTGATCAAGAGAGCGATCGCCTCCGGCTTCGCAATTTCCATCTATTTTGTAGTAAGGAGGAATAATAGTGTCGCAGTCAACCTGTGTTCCTGTTTTCACCAATATATGTGTTTTTGGTGTGAGGAACCATTTTGTGTTACCTGCTATAACTGGAAGTTCTTCATAACATTCTTTTATGTGGTGCATTTTTACATTTGTGGGTGTACATTTTATTGTATGTACTGCCTCCCCTGCGATTTTCGCGAGGTATCCTGGTTTCTGCATTATATTGTAGGCAAATTCGTCTGGAGAATTGGATGCTAATGATAAGGAATTTTGAATTTCTCTCCCCTCTACTTCGCACATTTTTGTTAACATATTTAAATATATACTTTTAAATTGCATTCTAAAATGTCTTTCTACATGTACGAATTTTGTATTAATATAAGAAAAAATATTTATATTGACATATTCTCTTTCCTGTCTAATATCATTATCAAATAAAATATTATTTACTTTCTCATAAATAAACAATTTCGGATATTCTGTTTTCGTTATAATTCGGTCGCAAAATTTAATTTGTTCGATCGCTGGTAATGAGAAAGATAAATCGTATGTATTTACAGTATAAATAAGTTCGTTATTTTGAGATAAAGTTTTTTGTTACGGTACCGCTGTATAAAATATCGTATTTATTAGCAAGACAATTTTCGTCTGAGAAATGTGTCCAAAAGGATATAACCCGCTAGTATATCTATGCAATGTTCATCGGAGAATTTGCAAACTGTTCCTGAACCTAAATGTATTTTGTTGTTATTCAAATTAACTTTTGCATATTCTTCGGTAAGTGTAATTTCTATAATGCCTTGAACAAAAACTTTATCCCAGCTTCCGCAGCTATCAGCCTATGTTTCTCCTGAACACGATCATCCTGTTACTTTACCTGCGAGATCAATTCCTGTAGTTTTTGTCTCACTTACTCTAATATCCGCTATTGTGTGCGAATTATCATACTTACATATCCCCATTTCATGAATAAATTTAGATTTTTCCGCACTAACCTCATATAAATATTCCTGTAATCCGTTTTCAACAGGACCTAGATGACTAAACATTCCGCAATTATAAATTGTACGACTAATCTCTATTTTGCATTGAATAACTCGGCTACTTCTAAATTCAGCTAACTGTAGTAATTCTATCGTTGTGTTTGATACTTGTAGATCTTCCTCCTGAAAATCGCATTCTCCAGTGTCTACTAATGAGTATGTTGACACTGCAGTATCTGTTGAGCCGCAGTTGAAGCCAATAATTGCGTGATTTGTTTTAAAAAGCGTTAGAAGTACAATGATTGAAAGATAAATGATGTCCAGTTCCTGTAAGATAATTATGTTACTATTCTTAATTTTTAACAAGGCTTAATTTATTTGTATGGACTGGTTTTTCCTTTCCCTTAGAGTCTATGATAACATTATTATTTTTATTTACTTTAATAATGTCAAAAGGACCTTGATAATGATCTTTTTCAAGTTTCTCTGGTTTTGGTTCTTTGATTAACCATACTTTATCTCCCAGTTTAAATTCTATTGGATTAATAAATCTATCATAATATAATTTTGATTTTTCTTTTGATATTATTAATTTTTGTCTTGCTATTGAGGCCATTTCTCTCATATTATTAATCAGTTTTTCTAAATATCCATTATAGGTTGGTAATAATTCAGATTTTTTTACTGGTTCGCTAGATGGAATTCTAGCAGGGTAGGCAAAAACTAGTTCATACGGTGTGAATTGATGGCTAGTATGTACACTAGTATTATAGTGAAATTCCGCAAAGTCTAATTAATAGTTCATCCCATTCCCATTCATATTTTTTTGTAGAAAAGTTTTTTAAATATTCACATAACGGGTGATGTGCTCTTTCTAATGAATCATTATAGTGCGAAGAGAAAGCTGTAGTTTTAATTTTATTAAACCTAAATCTTCGTGCTATTTGTTTCATCATTTTACTTGTAAAATTTGCCCCTCTATCAGTTAGTACTATTTTTGGGGATCCAAATATATATATAAATTTTTTTATTAAAGCGACTGAAACTGATTCCGCTGTTTGATCTTTTAAACATATTAAAATTATAAATTTTGATAATTGATCTTGTATGGATAAAATATATTTATTATTATTTTTCGTAATGTTAAATGGACCTACAATATCCATTGCGATTTTATCAAATGTTTTTCCCGATGTGTCTGTAATAATCATAGGTTGTTGAGGCTTTTTCCGTTTTAATTTATTTCTTTGACAATCTTCACAATTTTTAATTCTATTTTGAATGTCCGATTTAAAATTTTCCCAAAAATATTTTTCCTTAAGTCTATTGTACGTTCTATTTACACCTGAATGTCCTCCTATTGTAGAGGAGTGATGCATTTCGAAGACTCTATCTCTGTCTTCAATTTTTACGTATTCAATATTATTTAAACATATTATTACTTTTATATATGTATTATTAAATATTTCTCTTAATATTTCCTCTATTTCTAGCCAACTTATATTTAAAATTTCTGTATCCTTAGAAATACTATAAATACATATATTCTTAGTAACTAATAATTCTTTTAATTGATTAAATAGTTTCGCTAAATTTTCCTTTATTAATTTACATGATACGGACGTATCTATGTATAACATGTATAGTTTTTACTCTCTATATTTATTATATCTATATTATCTTTTGTAAATGATAGTTTTGGCTTTATGTTTTTACTTTTGATTAATAATTCAGTATTTTTATCTAATGATTTTCCTTTTAAATTTATTAAGTGGACAATGTTATCGTTTCTAAATTGTATAGAATTTTTAGAATAAATGATATTGTTAATTTCTGGTGTATATTCTTTGTTTTCCGCAATTTTCTCTTCTTTTCTACTCTTAATCAGTTTTTTGTCATTATTTTACCTAGGTCTGCCTCTTTTTGTTTTTAACTTCAGTCTTTCATCATTTATTGCTTTAACTTTGTCATTATTACTAATTACTTTTGTTGTTTGTGTATTTTGACCTATTTCCGGTTTATTTTGCCCTCTTGTAACTACGAACAGTTCTCCTGGATTTCTTGATAGTGCTTCTGCATTTGCGTTCTATTTTCCCGGTTTATATACGATATCAAATTCATAATCTGATAATTTTAATCTCCATTTTTGGACTCTTGTATTATTATCAGCTTATTTTAACCATAACTGAGGTTTATGGTCTGTAACTATTGTAAACTTATTACTATAAACATAATTTTTAAATGTTTTTATTACAAACATTGTGGCTAATGCTTCTTTTTCATATGTACGATATTTAGTTTCGGCCTTATGCAAACTTCGTGATGCATAAGCTATCGCTGGGTCTTTGCTGATTTCACCTTGCTATAAAATGCACCTAAAGCAAAATTTGAAGCATCCGTTGTAATGATGAATGGCTCGTCAAAACGTTGATATTCTAAAATTGGCGCTGTACATAATAATTCTTTAATTTCCTCAAAAGCTTTTTGTTGGTCCTTTTCCCAATGAAACTTCGCGTCCTTCTCTAGTAATATATTTAAGAGGATGTCGGAGTAAATTGCTGAGTCTGTCGGAGCTCAGATGGTAATTCATAGTTAGGTTATGACAATAAAAATATACAGGGATGTACGCTATCGACACACTGTCTACTGGGCATAGCACTGCAACCAACTTAGTAAAAAAAATCCCTAGATGAGTGTGACTGTCCACAAGTGCACCGCGTGACCCTGCGCCGCACCGTGTTACGTAACTTCGTTGCGCTTTTTTCAGACTTTGTAGCTGACTGCTTAGGGCTAGAATCTTCGAAAACCTTTTGCCGACAAATATAAAACCTAGTGCCCGATGATGGCGTCTAGGGTGGTGCGCACCGAAGATTTTTGCCTGTAAGTATTGGAAATCGTCAAATGCGTTGTCTAGGTGTTCAGGGTGGCCGATGACGGAGTCTATGGGTTCGGGATAGCCGATGACGGAGTCTAGGTAGTACGCACTGTAGGTTTTTGGCTCCAGGTGTTGCAAATCATTGAATCCGTTGTCTAGGTATCCGTGGTAGCCAATGCCGATGTGTATAGTTGGTGCGCTCCGTAGTTTTCTGCATTTAGATGTCAGGACGCATCTAATAGATGGTCCAGGTGTTCGGGGTAGTCGATGATAGAGTTTAGGTAGTGCGCTCCGTAGTTTTTGGTCACTAGGTCTCAAACCGCATCCAATACTTGATCTAGATGGTCAGGGTGGCCGATGATGGAGTCTAGGTTATGCGCACCATAGCTGTCATTGACCGCTATGTTTTCGATGCGTTCCAACACTTAATAATAAAAAACTACGAAGCACACCACCTAAAGGTCATCATCGCCTATCCCGAACACGTGGACCATCTATTAGATGCGCCCTGACTACAAAATGCGAAAAACTACGGAGCGCACTCCCTACACTCCATTATCGGCTACCTCGACCACCTGAACCACGCATGGAATGCATTTCGACACGTAGACGTAAAAAACTACGGAGTGCACCCCCTAGATTCCGTGAGCTATTGGAACGGGCCTAAGTTTTATATTAATTTCTAAATTAAAATTTTAAAAAATTGATTCCGGAACGCTCCGTCTTATATTAGCCGGCAAAAGGTTTCGGAGTGTTCCGATTCGGAACTACCGAAATCGTTCCGTTTTCGATCAAATGGCCCCGTGATCGCTGTAATAACGGACTACTTATACCCTTAGTCCATAATTTAGGAATAAACTGTTCAGCAACAAAGTTCACAAGGTAGAGTCCACAAATACACCGTTCTCCCCAGCGCCGTGCCGCAACATGATTTGCTTCTTGTAGACTTTGTGGCTGGCTGGTCATGATTCATAAACTAACCAATTACTTAGCGACTAAGTTTATATGAAGGCATGTCATGGCGCCGTGTAGTACGGCACAGCATAGGGCAGCACAATGCATTTGTGGATTCTGCTAAAGAAGCAAAGCACGGCGTGGCGCAGTACACGACAGCGCGGTACATTTGTGCTCTAGTAGAATTAGAATAATTCTCTTATGTCTATGACATCTATACGATTTCCAGGCGGGTAATGAGGTGAAAAACCGAGTCTGGACTTGCTGTTCTAATAATTAAACCTATTGTACGAATTATTACTATTGCACTAACGCGTGCGATACAACAAAATATCATCGATTTACCTTAATTATTCATAAAATTGTATATCAACAAGACATGACAATTTCAACGTATAAGTACGTTCCAGGAAGTACTAATTTATAATTTCGATTTTTATGAACCATAAATTACGTGATTAGTAATATTGTATAGTTGTGACATGTCCATATATCTTTAACCCAAAGAATTAATAGGCGTACTCACACGTACTATTTTATTGACTTACAGTTCTCTTTTTGTTAGCCCACGTTATTAACCAAGTTTATTATGTGTTTACATAATTTTATATAAACCTGTGAGGGAACGGGATTGAGAATAACAGAATTCAGTGGTTATTAGAAACAGTAAGACTAAAAACTTTATTGGACGAACTTTACACGACGGTGGTCGGACAGATTCTAAGGACCTCGCGATGTGTCCCGATAGTACAAGCTTCTCGCGACATCTGTGACTGAGTAACAAAGATACGTTGTAAGGTGAGGGATTATCTTATAGGATTCAATTACATATGTTAACACTCCCTCTTAATTGAAGACCGATTAATAAGGTAATCGCTGATTAATATAGTCCTAAGTTGGAAGAACATCTGTTATGCTTTTCAACACTCAGCGGCTTGGTGAGAACGTCTGCAGACATATTTTCTGTGTGGAGATACCGCAACTCGATCGGATTTTCACGCAGGACTTGTCGAATGAAGTGGAACTTGAGATCAATATGTTTTGATCTAGAATGAAAAACTGGGTTTAAAGCCAGTTTCCCAGCTGATTGGTTATCATTAAACATGGTGACAGAGGCAATATCTTTACAGTTCAGCTCGTTCAAGTATCCTAGTAGGAAAACTGCCACTCTTGCTGCCTCCGACATGCTGATATATTCGGCTTCAGTTGACGATAGAGCGAGGGATTTTTGCTTTCGGCTGCACCAGGAGATCGCTCCACCGAAGGCGATGAATGCGAATCCCGAGTAGGAGCACCTATCGACGACGCAATTCCTCCAATCTGCATCCGCGAAGCGGATTTGATTGCTGTTTTGTGTGTAGGTCAATACCTTGTGAGTTGTTCCGCGCAAATAGCGTAAGACCCGTTTAGCGTCGGACCAGTGGCTTTCGTCGTTGTAATGGCAGGACTGACTCAGCATGCTAACAGCGAAGCTAATATCAGGGCGGCTGCATACTGATATGTAATTAAGGGCACCGACGAGCTCTCGATAGGGGTATCGTGAGCGCGACTTTTCAGACAGAATCTGCAGCTTAACGCCTAGTGCTAGAGGAGACTTCGCAGGTTTGCATTCGCTCATTCCGAATCGAGTCAAAACTTCCTCGATGTACCCGGAATGGTTTAGAGTAACCTTCCCAGATGATTGCTGGATCTGAATTCCGAGGCAGAAATAGGCAAGACCCAGGTCCTTGATCTCGAAATGACTTGCGAGTTTGTATTTTAATTGATCTACTCTAAACTTATTGTTAGACACAAACAACATGTCGTCGACATAGGTAACGAGGTAGGTTTTACTTTCCTCGCAGTTGTAGCCGTCAATGTAGACGCATGGGTTGGATTTGGTTGGTTTGAGGCCAATCTCCATCAGAACCTTGTCGAGCTTGATGTACCATTGTCGACCGGCTTGTCTCAAGCCGTAGATAGCTTTCTGAAGCTTGCATACCTTTGTGCCTGTCTTGAGGGACGACAAAATCGAGTTAGCCTTTTTGCGAATCGTTTCGTCTGCTTCGGTGCGCGCCAAGTTTTTGAGAGCATCTGTTAGCAACTCTGGGGGCTTCATATAAATTAACGTGTCGATCACTCCATTGAGGTAGGCGGTTGGTACGTCAATCTGGTAAACGTGCATGTTAAGCCTGGCCCCCAGGACAAGGAGAGCGCATAGCGATTCAATCCTCACGACAGGTGCAAACGTTTCAATGAAGTCGATACCTGGTCTTTGAGTGAAACCTTGTCCCACCATTCGCGCCTTTCTGCGGTGCAGGTTCCCATCGGCATCATATTTATTACGAAGGACAGCTCTGCTGTCTATAACCTTGACGTCAGTTGGTTTGTCTACTAGTTCCCAGGTGTCGTTCTTTATGAGGCTTCTGATTTTCTCCGTTATAGCGTCGAGCCATTCAAGGCGATCTGTTTTCTGTGTCATTCAAGACGTCGCTCAAAGGCTCGTTATCGGCTTCGGTTGGGAAGGCTGGCTCTGTTTGAGTCAGATTTGAACTGGATACGTCCTTTCTGGAAATAATATTTAAACTATCATTTTTGTGGGATGTAGTAGCACTTACGTAGTTCTGAAAACCCTGAAAAGGTTCATCGAACTCGCTTTAAGTGGGGCGGTAACTGTCGAACCCCAGGAAAGGTTCTTCTTCGGCGTCGGAGTTCAGTGGTTCTATACGATTTGGCTTGAAAGTCGAGGTATTTTCTTCGCGCGGAATCTCCACGTTGTATCGGTGCATATCACTTCGTGAATCGATCGGTGGCTCGTTCAACCTTTCCTTTGAAGTGAATCCCTGCTGCGTGTGTATCAAGAACTCTTCGAATTCTCCCTCATGATTAAAATCACTTAAGAATCTCACGTCCCGCGATGTTTGAACCTTATGCTCCCTGGGTACCCAGATTCGATATGTCTTTGCTTCGTTTGAGTAACCAATGAAGTTTCCAGGTACTCCTCTAGGATCTAATTTGCCCTTGGTAGTCGACTTTTCCAAGCAAATCACCCTTTCGCCGAATGTTCGTAGGTTCGAGATATCGGGACGTTTTCCGGTCCAACTTTCGTATGGAGTACCTCTGGGTAACGAGCTTGTGATGCACCGGTTACGCGTGTAGTTTGCTGCGACGATGGCTTCTGTCCAGAACGACGACGGCAGTCGTGACTGTATGAGCATACATCTGGCTGCCTCAACCAAAGTACGGTTCTTCCTCTCTGCGATGCCATTCTGCTTCGGTGTGTGCAGCGTCATCAGCCATCATTGAATACCCGCTTCTTTCAGGATAGCCCATCTTCGCATTGCAGTATTCGCGTCCATTGTCGGACTGTAGGGCTTTGATCTTTCTTCCGGTTTGGTTCTCGAAATAGTTTTTGTATTCTGTGAATTTGTCGACTACGTCTGACTTGTTTCGGAGGAAATATATTTGACACCACCTGCTTTTATCGTCGATGAACGTCACGAAATATTTGGCTCCACCGAGTGACTCGCTCCGCATGGGGCCGCAGACATCGGAGTGCACGACCTCGAGGAAAGCCGCTGTGCCTCCTTCTCGCCTACCGAACGGTGAACTGGTGATCTTGCCGGCGATGCAGGTTTCGTAGTTGCAATGATCTACGGTTGAACTAACGTCTAGACCGATTACACATTTGTCTCTCATCATCCGTCCGATGTCACCATAGTTAAGGTGCGCGAGACGTCCGTGCCATAGTTCGCTTGTACTGTTCGATCCTATCCTGGCACAGCATTCGTCGTTTGTCCTCACGTAGAATAAGTCACCGATGCGTTTCGCTGTTACTACTGTTTTTCCGGATGAATCCTTAATCGCTGCTTCGTCGCTTCAAAAGGTAACTTCGTAGTCGTGATCCACTATCTTGGCAACTGAGATAAGGTTGGTCTGCAAATCTGGTGCGTATAACGTGTTCTTGAACCTGAGTTCAACGTTTGATAGATCCTTGGATTTGATGCTAACATTGCCCTTGGCTTGGACGGTTGTAGTAGCATTGCTCGCGAGTTTCAGTAGACTATGAGATTTTTCGGCCTCAGTAAATGCCTCGCGGTCGTTGCATATGTGTGAGGTGCAGCCGCTGTCTATACACCAGAGGTGGCGCTGGTTGGCGCTGGTGTCGTCCGCGATGAAACAGTGACTCGCAACTGGAGTGTTTTCCGCCATTTTCTTCTTGGCATCTCTTTTTGAGTAGCAGTCGGACTCTTTGTGTCCTCTTTTTCCGCAATAGCCGCAATTAAACTTTGGTTTAGGAGGTCATTTCTTATCGTTCTTTTTGGACGCGCTCGCGCCTTTTTCGCCTTTTCCAGAAGGCCGCTTGTCGGCTTCGCTAACCATGGCGCTATTGTCGTGGTCTTCGCTCTTTTCTGCACGAGAGGTATACTCTTCGATAATTTTTATTTTGAGATTTTCGGCGTCTGGGAGCTTGTCTCGAGATTGGATGGCGCATCGAAAATTCTCGTAGCTAGGTGGCAAACTATACAGCAGCATGATCGTTAACAATTCGCCGTTGATTTGGATGTCCATTGCCTCTAGCTTGTCCAAAGCGTCGAAAAACGTGGCGAGATGTTCTTTAGCGTCATCCGCTTCTCGCATTTTTTGTTGCAGGTGTTGCTTCAGCAACGTGACCTTGCGAGTGGGTCCCTTTGATGCGTAGATAGATTCTAATTTGGTCCTAACCTCGTTTGACGTGGCACAACTTCTGATTTGTTTTAATTCGGATGGTCGAATGGAGAGTATTAAATCTGCTTTCGGCTTCTCGTCGGTTCATGTCCAGGCTTTCTGTGCGATTACCGCTGCACTTAGCGGAGCTCCCGTCAGTCCGTCCGTTTCGGGTTTCTTTTCACTTCCCGATACGTAGGGCCACGTGTCGTTTTTTATTAATAAAGCTTGACTTGAATTCTCCATATGTCGTAGTTCTCTCGTGAAAGAAGTTCAATTCGCCCTGGATTCGTCGCGTGCGTCTCCGCCATTTTCTTTGTCCGTTATGGCTGACTGTTCGACTTCGCGCTTGGAACTTACGACTTTTACTTTCACTTCCACTTGTGCTAGTTATTCACACGCGCACCCTGGGCCCATAACCTGTGAGGGAACGGGATTGAGAATAACAGAATTCGGTGGTTATTAGAAAGAGTAAGACTAAAAACTTTATGGGACGGACTTTACACGACGGTGGTCGGACAGATTCTAAGGACCTCGCGATGTGTCCCGATAGTACAAACTTCTCGCGACGGTAGCGATATCTGTGACCGCGTGACAAAGATACGTTGTAAGGCGAGGGATTATCTTATAGGATTCAATTACATATGTTAACAAAACCAGATATGACAATTGAATGGGTTTGAATGTAAAAAACATTCAACTAAGTATTTAGTTATAATCATGTTTTTAATAGCATAATATTGAATGACTGGTAATACTTTATACTTTTACCATGTCATGATGGTTCATTCAATGTAACCTTCTAGTTTCATTGATTTTATTAATTTATTAAATTATACAAATGCTTTTCATTTTCTTTCATTATTAAAAAAAATAACATCATCAATTTACATATTTTCTAAAAACAAGTCATGAGAATGGCTTTGAATGTACAAACATTCGACTAAGTATTTATTTATTATATAATCACGTTATTGCTAGTGCAAAATAATGTGATTAATAATACTTTATATTTTTGCCATCTCAAAAATTTTGATGAAAAATAATTTATTGCAATGTAATTGCAATAAATATAATTTTCTAGTTTCATTAATTTTATATTTTATTAAATTAAACTTTTTGTTATACTGTTGTGCATGATCTTACCCGTTCTTTTCCTCATTATCTTACACTGTCAACAAAGTTTATTATGAGTTTACATAATTTTTGGATAAACCAGATATGACAATGGATTTGAATGTAAAAAACATTCGACTAAGTATTTACTTATAATCATGTTTTTTATAGTATAAAATTACATGATTGGTAATACTTTATACTTTTGCCATATGTCATAAATGTTCATTAAATGTAACCTTCTAGTTTCATTGATATTAATAATTTATTAAATTATACAAATGCTTTTGATTCTCTTTCATTATTACAACAAATAACATTATCCATTTATATATTTTGTAAAAACAAGTCATGAGAATGGCTTTGAATGTAAAAACATTCAACTAAGTATTTATTAATAATCACGTTTTTACTATAGTGAAAAATAATGTGATTAATAATACTTTATATTTTTGCCATCTCAAAAATTTTGATGAAAAATAATTTATTGCAATATCAAAATGTAATTTTGTAGTTGTTTTAATTTTTTATTTTATTAAATTATACTTTTTCTAGTTACACTTTTTTAAATGACGTTTACGGTATTTTCATCTTACTTGACGCTATCGAGATAAACATTAATCATTGAATTCATAGAATAGTATAATGTGTACTGAGGACGTAAATAAAAGTAGACCTTTTTATACCGAGTGTGATGTTTGCAGTACGAGTGGAAGGCGAGTAAGCACGGGCCGAAAACGAGTACTGTAATTACACGAAGTCAAAAAGCCCACAGTTCGTAGTGCACACGATATTTTTGTGACACAGAAAATGCCCGCTATGCCCACTTTTGCGACTGCTTTAACACTTTTTCGCTCGCTACGACACCCGCATGTAATCGCTCTTCTACACTCGCAGAAAATTGTTACATTTTGGGGAGATATAAGTCGCAGAGCGTCGTTATACCGCTATGGTGGCTATGATCGAGACCACAGTTCGCTGTAGCGAGAAATTCCATACCTCAGATCGACTGATGAAAACTTTTTTGAATAAACGAGTAATGGAAAACTTGAATGCTAAACCCACGCCATCCCAAATAGTACATTGTACAACAAGGGGGCAAGAAAGTGGTGTGCAGGAGTCGGAGTGCGGGCGCTGAAGGCGACCGAGGCAGAGATGAGTGCGGAACAGAAATAGCTTTTTTTCCCGTGTAACACATTTTTTTGACGAAGGCATGACAGGGCCTTTTCCGTGTGTGTGAGTGGAAGGGAGGATTGGGCATCTCGAGTCGTAGACAAATGACCCCACGTCTCACTTCTTATTCATTTCTCACATACTTTGAAGATCGAAATAGCAATTTCTCTCTAGTTATTCATTTCTCACATATTCTCAGGGTAAAAATAGCTATTTCTCACCGTTTCATAAAAGTAACAATTAGCAGGGCGAAAGTAAAATTGAGATATTTTTTTGTTTTAAAATTTTCTGTTTTATACAATAAAAAAGTAATAAAATAATAAAACGCACCCCTTGGAAACAATCTCTTCGCTCGGGCAGCCCTTGCGGTATGTACTATTTTGTACAATTTCGCAGAGAAAAAATGTTTTTTCCGCTTGAGCGAAAAAACTCCATTTTACAAGCTCAAGCGAGAGAGAGTAGTATATAACTGTAAATATTCGAGCCGAATGTGAGGTTTTTTCTTCCCTAGATGAGTAATATACTGTATTCCATCCCTCTCAAGCGAGAGAGAATAGTAGATTGTGTAACAAGGGAGCAAAATAGGTGTGTAAACACCTATTCGCTCCGATGTTGCACATAGAATTTTCTCATATGAGAAGTGCTAAGTACTATTTTCTCCACGTTTGTAAAGGGAGCAAATCTCTATATATACGGAGCCTAAATATAACCTCTATATGTCAAAACTGCTACACAGTTATTTTGCTCTCTAGGGAGAGAAAGTGCTGTTTTGCTCCTCCTATACACACGGAAAAAATAGTATTTTGCGTTGAGAGTGTAAGAAAATAGTATACTACGTACCTAGGAAATAAAAATAAAGAATGATCGCCTTCGGCTCGGGGGACAATGTACATGCGATCTGAGGCATTCTTTATTTGCTCCCGTGGTCTGTATACGGGCATCCGATCGCAAAGGTCATATTTTCAGCCTCGCGAGGCAAAAAAAACGTATGCACAACAAGGAGCTCAAGAGGGCCACCCCAGAGTACATTTTTGCCACCCTCGCCTTCGGTTCGGGACGTTCTCTCGATTGGCCTACTCTTTACCTCGCTAGTTGCGTAACATACTATTTCAACTCAAGAATGAAATAGGATCTTTTCTATGCGTGAAAGTCGGAGAGAAAATTTTGTAAGTCGAACGTAGTTTATGAAAGTGGTGAGAAATAACTATTTTTACCCTGAAAACAGGTGAGAATGAATAACTGGTGAGAAATGAAAAGCTGCTGAGAAATGGCCATTTCTATCCATAAAACAGATAAGAAATGAATATCAGGTGAGAAATGGCTCCATTTCTTACTTGTCTCCATTTCGCACTCTCCTTACTTTAGGCAGAAATAGCTATTTCTCTATAGTTTTAGCTACATTAGTATTGCCTACGTCTTTAAATAATTTGATGTCTCCGATTAAAGAAAAAATCGAGTTTTCTTATTAAATATGTATTTTGAAACAAATAAATGTAATTAAGATTCAATTGTATAAATAATCTCTCGCTCTCTCTCTCTCTCTCTCTCTGGCTCTCTCTCTCTATCTCTCCCTCTCTCTCAACATCCGGCAAACTGAGTACCAAAAACTTTAATGAGTGCTTAAATATTTTTTTAGAAGAATCAACACGTTTTTTAAAAGCTAATTTTTTAATAAAACTTTCTACGAAAGTATAAAATAAGGCAAGTATAGACGTTTTTTCTGGATAATCTATAAAAAACAACACAATTTATCTAGTCCTTTTATTTCTTCGAATCTCATCTATTCAATAAACACTCTCTACAAATGGTAATAATTTTTTTCATGACTGTACAAATAATCTATAAAATAATAATATTTATGATTTTATAAAAGAAATCAAATAAATACGAATGAAAAAGTCTTTTAATTCTTTGAGTCATTGTATGCTGAACAAATTATATGTAAGTACATTCAAAAAATTGTTCACTGCAAATCAAACAAACGAAAGTTGTGAAATCAATTATCGATAGTCAAGTAATGCAAACAACTCTCGGAAACTACTGTATGACTGTTCTCAACGTAATAGCACCTGAAGAGGGACACGAAAAGTGTCCAAAACGTCGGTTAAAAATAAATGGTGTCCATTTATTTAAACCTTTCCTGGTAGACAATTGGCCATTAGACTCAAGATACAAAATTATGATTCACACTCTACCATTAGCGCCTTTACCAACCAAATAATATTGTTGATATGAAACTTTCTGCGAAGTTATAAAATAAGGCAAGTACAGACATTTTTTCTGTATAATCTACTCTCCCTCCGTCTCTTCTCCCCTCTCTCTCGCCCTCTATTTCTTCCGCTCCCTTCCCACTCTCTTTCTCTCTCAACATCCGTCAAACTCTGTACCAAAAACTTTCATAAGAGTTTAAAAATTTTTTTTTAAATAATCAACATGTTTTAAAAAAAAAAAATTTTATTTTCGTTTTAACAACACAATTTATGTAGTCCTTTAATTTCTTATAATCTCATCTATTTAATAAGCACTCTCTACAAATGGTAATAATTTTTTTCATGACTGTACAAATAAAAACTTTCTATAAAAATAATAAGAATTATGTTTTTTTTTCATATGATTTTACAATTAATAATATTGTTAATTTATCATCACACCTAAGAAAATACATGTTTGATTAAATTATTTCAAAAAATTAATTAATATAATCATTTTATAGAGCTCCTTGAAGAAAAATTTGACTGTTTCTTCCAATTTAAATCTTTTATGAATAACAATACAGCAATTTAATAATGACATTAAAAATATACTATAATAAACTCTTATAACATTATCACATTATGTAATTATTATTTTCTCTTAAAAAGTTATGAAATCTATCTAAACAAACATATTACAAAAGTTTAAACTAAGGCAAGTACCTATTAGTCTCTCTCCCACCCTATCTCTCCCTCCCTCTCTTTCCGACCTCTCTCTCTCTCGCTCTCTCTCTCTGGCTCTCTCTCTCTATCTCTCCCTCTCTCTCAACATCCGGCAAACTGAGTACCAAAAACTTTAATGAGTGCTTAAATATTTTTTTAGAAGAATCAACACGTTTTTTAAAAGCTAATTTTTTAATAAAACTTTCTACGAAAGTATAAAATAAGGCAAGTATAGACGTTTTTTCTGGATAATCTATAAAAAACAACACAATTTATCTAGTCCTTTTATTTCTTCGAATCTCATCTATTCAATAAACACTCTCTACAAATGGTAATAATTTTTTTCATGACTGTACAAATAATCTATAAAATAATAATATTTATGATTTTATAAAAGAAATCAAATAAATACGAATGAAAAAGTCTTTTAATTCTTTGAGTCATTGTATGCTGAACAAATTATATGTAAGTACATTCAAAAAATTGTTCACTGCAAATCAAACAAACGAAAGTTGTGAAATCAATTATCGATAGTCAAGTACTGTACTACTGTATGACTGTTCTCAGAAATATATTCAAATTTGTTCATCTTTCTGAGCTATAGAAATTAAACACAAGAAAGTACTGAAATCAATTTATTGTAGTCAAGTACCGGCCATAAGTTAACTTGACTGACATAATAGAACTTTTCGTATCTAGCGTGTAAAATTACATTTTACGCCCACGTTGTAACTTCAAAATTATTCAGCCAGCGGGCATAAAATACTACTTAGCGCCCAAGTGGCCCAATAGCTCACATACTCTTACGAAACTTTATAGAACCTACGCACTTTACGCCCGTGTGGGCGAAATTTATTTTAATTATATAACTATAATGCCTTCTCTTTATTTTTAAATTCATAAGAATTTTTTTAGATATTTACGAAAAGTCAAAGCCTATATAATAAAATTACATAGTTACCAACACATCACTATTTTTCACGATTCTTTCCCAATTTTGAACTTTCTATAATATTCCGCACCTTGGGAGGAAAAGAGAAGTCTAGAGCTGCTCTAGCAGGGGTGGTCCTCCGATCTCCCATACATACTTGGCGGGCCCGACGATGTAATTTTACACGCTAGATACGAAAAGTTCTATTATGTCAGTCAAGTTAACTTATGGCCGGTACTTGACTACAATAAATTGATTTCAGTACTTTCTTGTGTTTAATTTCTATAGCTCAGAAAGATGAACAAATTTGAATATATTTCTGAGAACAGTCATACAGTAGTTTCCGAGAATTGTTTGCATTACTTGACTATCGATAATTGATTTCACAACTTTCGTTTGTTTGATTTGCAGTGAACAATTTTTTGAATGTACTTACATATAATTTGTTCAGCATACAATGACTCAAAGAATTAAAAGACTTTTTCATTCGTATTTATTTGATTTCTTTTATAAAATCATAAATATTATTATTTTATAGATTATTTGTACAGTCATGAAAAAAATTATTACCATTTGTAGAGAGTGTTTATTGAATAGATGAGATTCGAAGAAATAAAAGGACTAGATAAATTGTGTTGTTTTTTATAGATTATCCAGAAAAACGTCTATACTTGCCTTATTTTATACTTTCGTAGAAAGTTTTATTAAAAAATTAGCTTTTAAAAAACGTGTTGATTCTTCTAAAAAAATATTTAAGCACTCATTAAAGTTTTTGGTACTCAGTTTGCCGGATGTTGAGAGAGAGGGAGAGATAGAGAGAGAGAGAGCCAGAGAGAGAGAGAGAGAGCGAGAGAGAGAGGTCGGAAAGAGTGGGAGGGAGAGATAGGGTGGGAGAGAGACTAATAGGTACTTGCCTTAGTTTAAACTTTTGTAATATGTTTGTTTAGATAGATTTCATAACTTTTTAAGAGAAAATAATAATTACATAATGTGATAATGTTATAAGAGTTTATTATAGTATATTTTTAATGTCATTATTAAATTGCTGTATTGTTATTCATAAAAGATTTAAATTGGAAGAAACAGTCAAATTTTTCTTCAAGGAGCTCTATAAAATGATTATATTAATTAATTTTTTGAAATAATTTAATCAAACATGTATTTTCTTAGGTGTAATGATAAATTAACAATATTATTAATTGTAAAATCATATGAAAAAAAAACATAATTCTTATTATTTTTATAGAAAGTTTTTATTTGTACAGTCATGAAAAAAATTATTACCATTTGTAGAGAGTGCTTATTAAATAGATGAGATTATAAGAAATTAAAGGACTACATAAATTGTGTTGTTAAAACGTAAATAAAATTTTTTTTTTTTAAAACATGTTGATTATTTAAAAAAAAATTTTTAAACTCTTATGAAAGTTTTTGGTACAGAGTTTGACGGATGTTGAGAGAGAAAGAGAGTGGGAAGGGAGCGGAAGAAATAGAGGGCGAGAGAGGGAGAAGAGACGGAGGGAGAGTAGATTATACAGAAAAAATGTCTGTACTTGCCTTATTTTATAACTTCGCAGAAAGTTTCATATCAACAATATTATTTGGTTGGTAAAGGCGCTTATGGTAGAGTGTGAATCATAATTTTGTATCTTGAGTCTAATGGCCAATTGTCTACCAGGAAAGGTTTAAATAAATGGAGACCATTTATTTTTAACCGACGTTTTGGACACTTTTCGTGTCCCTCTTCAGGTGCTATTACGTCGAGATGTAATGGCACCTGAAGAGGGACACGAAAAAAGTGTCCGAAACGTCGGTTAAAAATAAATCGTGTCCATTTATTTAAACTTTTCCTGGTAGACAATTGGCCATTAGACTCAAGATACAAAACAACAATATTATTATTTGTACAGTTAATAATTACATAATGTGATAACGTTATGACAGTTTATACAGTATATTTTTAATATCATTATTCAATAGTAGTATTGGTATTAACAAAAGTTTTAAATTCGAATCTTCTTTTAAGCTGTTTTTTCTATAGAATGCCTTGTGGGTTCTTTCAATTTGACAGACGTGTAATTTATGTATTTGCTAACAGTTCTACTTATAAACTGTTCAATCAAGATCTTCTTATCCATACGATTCATACGTTCTGATACTCTGTAAAAATAAAAACAAAAGTTCACAAAGTAACAATACTTATTATTATATTAATAACAGTTTTCTACTATATAAAAGTTTGCTACTTATCTGAATATTTATATTTTCATTTCAAAGTACAAATATACTTCTGATCTTGCATGTAATAACCACTGTCGAAGAAAATGAACCTACTATGGAGCGCATCACCTAGAGCTCGTCAAAGGCTACCTCGAACACCTGAACCTACTATTACATACGCCCTGACATCTAAATGCAAAAAACTACGGAGCGCAACACCTAGACATCGTCATCGGCTACCTCGAACACCTGGACCTCCTATTACATTCGCCCTGACATCTAAATGCAAAAAACTACGGAGCGCACCACCTAGACATCGTCATCGGCTACCTGGAACACCTGGATTTCCTATAAAATGCGCCCTGACATATGGGGTATTCTCAGGAACTTTTACTTTATGTCACTCTTTTTTTTAAGCAATTTATTGCTGCTATTAGCGGTGCATGAGAAGCACATGAACCAGACAGAGTGTAAAAGCTTCAATTTTTACGTAGAAAACCAGTCCTGTAAACCATATTAGTGTGCCACGCTTGCCCAATTCGGAGCATATAAAAAACTGTCGAAAAAACTCAACTTTTCAAAAGTAGACCTTCTTCGACAGTTTTTTATATGCTCCGAATTGGCCAAGCGTGGCACACTAATATCGTTTACAGGACTGGTTTTCTACGTAAAAATTGAAGCTTTTACACCCTGTCTGGTTCATGTGCTTCTCACGCACCGCTAATAGCAGCAATAAATTGCTTAAAAAAAGAGTGACATAAAAGTAAAAGTTCCTGAGAATTACTCATATAAATGCAAAAAGCTACGGTGCGCACCTCATCGACTACCCCGAACACCTGGACCACGTATTAGATGCACCCTGAGATCTAATCGCAAAAAATTACGGAGCGCAAACCTAGACTCCATTATCGGCCACCCCAAAGACCTAGACCACGCATTCGATGCGTTCCCATATCTAGAGGTAAAAAACTACGAAGCGCAACACCTAGACATCATCATCGGCTACCTCGAACACCTAGAATTCATATAAAATGCGCACTGGCATATAAATGCAAAAAACTACGGTGCGCACCATCTAGACATCATCCTCGGCTACCCCGAACACCTGGACTTCCTGTAAAATGCGCGCTGACATATAAATGCAAAAAACTACGGTGCGCACCACCTAGACATCATCCTCGGCTACCCCGAACACTTGGACCACGTATTAGATGCACCCTGAGATCTAATCGCAAAAACCTACGGAGTGCACAACCTAGACTCCATCATCGGCCACCCCAAAGACCTAGACCACGGATTCGATGCGTTCCAATACCTAGAGGTAAAAAACTACGAAGCGTACCACCTAGACATCGTCATCGGCTACCTCGAACACCTAGACTTCCTGTAAAATGCGCGCTGATATATAAATGCAAAAAACTACGGTGCTCACCACCTAGACATCATCCTCGGCTACCCCGAACACCTGGACCTCCTATTAGATGCGCCGTGACATCTAAATGCAAAAAACTACGGAGCGCACCACCTAGACATCGTCATCGGCTACCTCGAACACCTAGACTTCCTGTAAAATGCGCGCTGATATATAAATGCAAAAAACTACGGTGCTCACCACCTAGACATCATCCTCGGCTACCCCGAACACCTGGACCTCCTATTAGATGCGCCCTGACATATAAATGCAAAAAGCTACGGTGCGCACCACCTAGACATCATCATCGGCTACCTCGAACACCTGGACCACGTATTAGATGCACCCTGAGTTCTAATCATCAAAAACTACGGAGCGCACAACCTAGACTCCGTCATCGGCCACCTCAAAGACCTAGACCACGCATTCGATGCGTTCCAATACCTAGAGATAAAAAACTACGAAGCTCACCACCTAGACATCGTCATCGGCTACCTCGAACACCTAGACTTCCTGTAAAATGCGCACTCACATATAAATGCAAAAAACTACGGTGCGCACCACGTAGACATCATGCTCGGCTACCCCGAACACCTGGACCTCCTATTAGATGCGCCGTGACATCTAAATGCAAAAAACTACGGAGTGCACCACCTAGACATCGTCATCGGCTACCACGAGTACCTGGACCTCCTATTACATTCGCCCTGACATCTAAATGCAAAAAACTACGGAGCGCACCACCTAGACATCGTCATCGGCTACCTCGAACACCTAGACTTCCTGTAAAATGCGCACTCACATATAAATGCAAAAAACTACGGTGCGCACCACGTAGACATCATGCTCGGCTACCCCGAACACCTGGACCTCCTATTAGATGCGCCGTGACATCTAAATGAAAAAAACTACGGAGCGCACCACCTAGACATCGTCATCGGCTACCTCGAATATCTGGACCTCCTATTACATTCGCCCTGACATCTAAATGCAAAAAACCACGAAGCGCACCACCTAGACGTCAGCATCGGCTACCTCGAACACCTGGACCACGTATTAGATGCACCCTGAGATCTAATCACAAAAAACTACGGAGCGCACTACCTAGACTCCATCATCGGCCACCTCAAAGACCTAGACCACGCATTCGATGCGTTCCAATACCTAGAGGTAAAACGCTACGGAGCGCACCACCTAGACATCATCTTCGGCTATCCCGAAGGCTTTACCTCGAGTTCCTCGGGTACAGTTCGGATGAGCCTCGAATTCACCTGAAGCTAGCCGCGGGTGTGCCTCGGATTAGCCTCGGCAGCACCTCGGCTGTACCTCGGCTCGAGCCGCGGCAAATCCGGGGCTGGAGCCGAGGTCCGAGCCGAGTTCTAGCCGAGGCTCGACCGAGGTCCAACCGAGGCTCGACCGAGGTCCGAGCCGAGGTAAAGCCGAGGTCCAAACCGAGGTCCCAGCCGAGGTAAAGCCGAGGTCCGAGCCGAGGTAAAGCCGAGGTCCGAGCCGAGTACTCTATACCTTTGTAAAAGTCTACATTGTTATGACTCATCTCGCGCAATTCGATCTTACATATGAAGTGTCATGACAGAAATTTTAAAACGTCGATTTCTCGAAAACACGTACAAGTGGGTTAGGTCGTTATTCCGGGAAGCCACAGATATTATGTTCATGTTTATATGTATGTGTACATACATATATAGAGGTATATACATAGAGAGAGGTTATGTACTAATAAACATATATACTGTATATAATAAAAAATATACATATGTTTATGTCTCTTCTTCTCTCCCTCTCTCTCTATCTATATTATACGGCCATTATCACTGCTTAACTCTTCATGGTCATTAATTCCGGGTGATTGTATCTGTGTATATATACATAACATATATGACGTCACAGGAAGTCGGGAAAAACCGGATGCGAGGCTGAATACCATGGAGAAAGTTAAGAAATCGGAAAGCCGACAAAAAAAATTCAGTGCCTTATATCTTTTGAATGAGATAATCTTTTTAAATAAAATCTTTTGATTTGAGTAGAGCAATGAAATGGCTTTCGATTAAGAGGGATATGTTATATAGTTAAAACTAGCGCAATAGGTGTATAAGCTCATAGAATTTCTCCTACATCCATTTCAATGTATATCATCACGCGGTCGTCCTAAGGCTCTTCTATACTTGCCTTCGGAACGCTCCCGCGTTCCTTGATAGTCTATATTTCTTGCGTATACAATTAACACCTCATTTTCAACTGCGTTGTGTACTCGAAATGCCCAATTCTTCCTCCCATTCACACGCGAAAAAGGCTCTGCCATCGTTAAAAAAAATACCGTGTGTAACACGGTAAGAAACTATTTCAGACTCGGGTGAGGTTTCTTCAGCACTTTTCTCTGTCTCTAACTCCTGCGGCGCCCTCAACTCTGACTCGTACTAACCACCTCCCCCTCGCTTGAAATAGCTCATTTTCTTCCTTTGTTTGTACAATGTACTATTTCGATGCTGAAATCGTGAACTTGCATTTGACAAAATTGGCATAGGGGGTTACGTGGTTTTGGACGTTACGTGGGTTTACAGTGCTCAACCTAGGGACATTAGGTCTCCTACCCGCCCCGCCGCCTTGGTAACAAATTCCATACCTCGGAAAAAACCTAACGACGCCCCTGGTAAGTCGTACCTAAAAATCAGGTGTGCCCTAAATAGACATCTTCAAGTCTGTCGCGGTAGCGCGGAATACGTTCCATCGCATCTTCACCGTCACTTCTGCGTCGGGTTCGCCTAGGTGATGTCCCCGGAAAGTGGTAGTTGCAATGGCTGCTCTCGAGGAGAGTAGCATTATATATGAAGACGTGTAGCCTTCTGCAGGAGCTCTTCCCCTAGGGCAAAACAAAATGTATTAACAATGAGTTAAGCAGTGAGAATGAGGAGAGCAGTATCGAACTGCCATGAACAGAGGAGTAGATAGATGGAAAGTTGGAGGCTAGGTACGGCTATACTACATGACAAAGTCCAAATCCGAAGTGAAGTACTTACTTGAGACTGTTGCGGGAGCGCGGGCTACATTCAAGTGCACCTTCACCGTCACTAATTCTCTGTCTGGTTCGTCTAGGTGACGTCCTCGGGAAGTGGTTGCGTTGGCTCGAGGAGAGTAGCATTATATATGAAGACGTATTGTCTTCTGCAGGAGTTCTTTGCCTAGGGCAAAACAAAATGTATTAACAATGAGTAAAGCAAAGGGGGTGAAGATAGCAGTCAGCAGTATCGAAATACCAGGAACAAAGGCGTAAACAGATATAAGTTGGAGGCTAGGTTCGGCTATATTACAGGATAAAGTCCAAATTCAAAGTGAAGTACTGTGACAGAGTCACATGTAACTGCTTACTCGGCGCTGGCAGAACGCAAACACCTGTTTAGTGAGCGCTGTCCTGTTGTTATTGCCAGCGTCGAGGATCATCAGCAAGACACACACAAACACAAACTATCATTGTCGGATCGAGAGAACGCGCAGAGAGCGAGGGTCGAGGAGGGGGTCGCGCACGTGAGAGTCGCGCAACTCGGAACGCGGTCGCGAGAGCAGTGTAGAGAGAGAGAAAGAGTGGCGCGGAGAGAGAGACGTAACATACGCGAGAGAGAGAGAGAGAGAACAGATGAGCAGCCAACGGACAATAGTGTAGGCTACGCGCGACTATTAACGCGAGCCGAGAAGAGAGGGTCGCGCTGATAGTGCTGTGAGTAGGAGGGAGAGTCGCAGCCGACCAGCGCGTACAGTACCTATACAAGTACGGGCCGCGTCGCGGATGATAGCGTGGGAGGGAGAGAGAGAATAGCAGCCGGCCAGCGTGTAGTGTATAGGCATAGATGAAAGTGAGAGATAGACGGGTGGAGCGAATAGTGGCAACCGGACCGACGCGTGGCATGCATAGTCATATAGATTTCGCGCATGATGTCCCGCGAATCTATCATGACTCCAATTACATGCGAGTCATGTAATATAGACAAGATGGATATCAGAGCGGGGGCCATAGCCAATCATTTGCGGTGCTGCTCATAGAGGGGCGGGGGGGGAACTCGAGGAAAGGATGAGCGTCGCGAAGCCAGAGGCGATCGCTCTCTTGATCACCGACCAGCGAAGGAGTAGTTAGCCCTCCTTGATGAATTCGACGAGTTAAAAGTACGTAGTGAGTGTGAGTGTTGCCGGAAGATTGGGTATAAAGGAAGTGGCTGCCGATCACAAAGGAGTTTAGGTGCGTAAGTGTAGGTTGTTCCAGGTTGGAGCGGAAGAGTTGTACGAGTTGAGCTGTGTTGTGCTGAGAGTTTCGTCGCGGGTCGAGTGAGGAGTTGCGGTCGAGGTTTTGGGTCGTGTCGGTTGTGGCGCCGGGGGTCGAGCTGTGAGTTGCAGAGTCGAGTTTCAGGTTACCAAGGAGCTGCTAGAGTGTGGCATTTTCCCCGCCCGTGATCCAGGACTGTTCAGGGTGTGAGCCAGGGCATTCGGGACCAGTGTCTTATTTTGTTTTGACAGATTCAGCAGTAGAGTTGGCGAGAGGAGACCAGTGAGAGCCACGCAGACCAAAGAGACGCTCTTACGTCGCGTAATGGCGGGTGCCGCCATCTTGATTTGAAGTTTCAATAAACTCCATTTTATCTCCTACGTGCTTGTTCTTATTAGGGAGTGTGCAATTCCCTGTGTGCGTGTCTATTCTCTATTCTCTTGATCGTCGGCCAGCAGCAGCAGCAGTCATGTCTACCTTAGCCTCTCAGTTAGTTGCAAGTGGTCAGTTGTCGCGTTAGTACCGGGAGTATTTGTAGGTGAAAAGTCGTGCCCAAGGAAAGAATTGCAGTAGTAAGTAGCTACAAGCCAAGAAATTCTAGGCACTGGGTTCACGTGCAAGGTAGAGGTTTAGTGTTTCACATATACTGTTAAGGGGGTACTGTATGGGTCGAGCTTAGACGCAGAGTAGCCAGCGGATCCTGATCGCTCGAGTCTGTCGTGAGAGTGCGAACTACATTTGACTACACCTTCGCCCTCACTTCTCCGTTATGTTCGTCTAAGTGATGTCCTCAGGAAGTCGTAGTTGCGTTGGCTGCCCTGGAGGAGAGTAGAATTAGATGAAGACGTGTTGCCTTCTGCAGAAGCTATTTGCCTAGGACAAACAAAATGTATTAACAATGAGTTAAGCAGTAGGAATGAGGATAGCAGTATCGAACTGCCAGGAACAGAGGAATGGGCCGATGAAAAGTTGTAGGCTAGGTTTGGCTATACTATTTAAATAAAATCCCAGTCCGAAGTATACTGACATCATGATAATATTCTTCAGGAAAGCTGCCTGTACCATGTGCATCGTGTCATCTCCTCTAATTTGTTTAACCTGCTATATATTCTACGAGTATTAGGCTTACTGAGATGCCATCAATAACCAGTGGTGCAGAGTAGTTATCAAACCTGAAAAAAGAATTATTATTATATTTTGGTTTTATGAAATATAATTTTGTACTATACGTACAAAAATAATAACGCATACAGTAAAAGAAACCAAAATTTGCAACAGCAATTATGAATGTAAAAGCATTCATAAATGTAAAAGTTGGCAGAAAAAAAATTAGAGCGTCAAATTTATTAGTGTACCTTTAAGTGATTTTATAAAGCAAATTAGGAAGATAAACAAAAAGACAGCTAAACATGAATTCTAGGTTTTCAGAAAAAGAAAATCATACCAAAATCCAGATCTAGCAGACATATTCACTATATTTAAATTACATATACGATTTACATGCATAAGAACAACATGCACCGTACCATTAGTTTATTATATTTGTACAGCAGTAAAATATGATATGTCGAATAAACATTGATATGGTGAATCATTAAAAACTATTATTAAATAATGAACATTAATGGTTTTTTATTAATTTTCCTAGAACTCATTTGACTTAATGGTATCACTCGTGTCTCATTATTTTCTGTATTTAATGTTCCGGGTCAAAATTGGATTTCTGTGCAATCTCTCCAGTATGTATTTATTTTATACACTAATATTTTAATGATTGATTCCTGTTTAGTTAAGTATCATTTGCAGGCTCTGTTAAATTTAATTATTTATTATTAATGTTCATTATTTAATAATAATTTAGAACATTCTACCATATCAATACTTATTTGACACATAACATTCTGCTGCTGTACAAATATAATAAACTAATAGTGTTCTGCATGTTATTCTATTTTTTCAGATCTTAAGATGTTTTGATATCGACTTGGGAAATATTAATCAGAGAATGTTAGACTTCAATAATCATTTTTGAATATTAACCACCCTAGAGTAAATAATCGAACAACATGCACCGCACCATTAGTTTATTATATTTGTACAGCAGTAAAATATGATATGTTGAATAAACATTGATATGGTGAATTATAAAAACTATTATTAAACTTTAATAATCATTTTTGAATATTAACCACCCAAGAGTAAATAATGGAACAACATGCACCATACCATTAGTTTATTATATTTGTACAGCAGTAAAATATGATATGTCGAATAAACATTGGCATGGTAAGTTATTAAAAACTGTTATTAAATAGCACTCGTCTCATTATTTTCTGTATTTAATGTTCTGGGTCAAAATTGGATTTCAGGTTTCAAAGATTACGGACTCTGCTTGTGAGCTGGAGTATAAAAGAGCACAGACGTCGTGTGGCAATAGAACTAAAATTATTGCTACTTCCCCTTTATTGCTGAAAATTATGTTTAATGAATAACATGTAAAGCAAAAGTTGATTATTTGGCTTAGTATTTATAATCTGAATGAATTTGATATTAATATAGTTGAATTAAGAATGACCAATACAAAAATATTAAAACACCAAAAAGTATATGTATTTAGCTTCATTGAATTTAATTTTAATTCACTAAACATAATTTTCAGAAATAAAGAGGCAGTAGCAATAATTTTAATTCTATTGACATACAAACTCTGTGCTCTTTTATACTCCAGCTCACAAGCAGAGTCCGTAATCTTTGAAACCTGAAATCCAATTCTGACCCAGAACATTAAATACAGAAAATAATGAGACACGAGTGCTATTTAATAATAGTTTTTAATAACTTGCCATATCAATGTTTATTCAACATATCATATTTTACTGCTGTACAATAATAAACTAATGGTACGGTGCATGTTGTTCCATTATTTACTCTTGGGTGGTTAATATTCAAAAATGATTATTAAAGTTTAATAATAGTTTTTAATAACTCACCATATCAATGTTTATTCAACATAACATATTTTACTGCTGTACAAATATAATAAACTAATGGTACGGTGCATGTTGTTTCATTAATTACTCTTGAGTGGTCAATATTCAAAAATGATTATTGAAGTTTAACATTCTCCGATTAATATTTCCCAAGTCGATATCGAAACATCTTAAGATCTGAAAAAATAGAATAACATGCAGAACACTATTAGTTTATTATATTTATACAGCAGCAGAATGTTATGTGTCAAATAAGCAGTGATATGGTGGAATGTTCTAAATTATTATTTAATAATGAACATTAATAATAAATAATTAAATTTAACAGAGCCTGGGCATGATACTTAACTAAACAGGAATCCATCATTAAAGTATTAGTGTATAAAATAAATACATACTGGAGAGATTGCACGGATAACCAATATAAGCAGATAAAGCTCTCAAACAGCACGTATCAAGAAGCCTCTCATACAAGGTTACCGACTGCGATGCCATTGTTGACTACGCAAAAGTTACCCTACTGAAAAAAGTCACGTGATAAGTAGCACGATTAATAGCATAATTAATAGCACGATTAATAGCACGATTAATAATAGCATGATTTATAGCATGATTAATAGCATGATTTATAGCATGACAAATACCATGACTTTATCGACCATATTTGGCATGCTATTTATCACGGTATTAATCATCCTATTAATCATGCTATCAATCGTGCTATTAATCGCGCTATTAATCATACTATTAATCATACTATTAATCACACTATTTCGTATATTATTTATTTCAATTAAAAAATAACAATAAAAATAAATAAAGATATTATTTAATTCTATTTAATAATAACAATTAAAATGTTCGGTATACAAATAAGTTTCCGCCGTTTTCAAGAGATGGCCCAACCGACAAGATTGCTTTGAAATCGTCAGTTGTAAAATATCCCATAGAAAGTTTGGACACCTGGCAACAACAGAACCTTAAAATACTATTGACTTTGTATTGGCAGTATACATTTTTTTTGTTCGCAAATGTCGAGTTTTGTACCGAATAAGTGTCATTTGCGGGAATTTTTGATTTATTATTTCATTTAAAGAAACCTGCTGCTGAGGCGCATCGGTCGCCTGTAGAAGTTTACGGTGATACTGCTTTAAGTGAGAGAAGTTGTCGTGAGTGGTTTCAGAAGTTTAAAAAAGTTTAAAAATTCATTAAAGTTATTCAATACATTTTACATAATAATTATTTTTTGTTTAACAATGTGTATTATAAACAGATTTTTGGTTCGGCTATGGGAAATCCATCTAGTCCCATTTTAGCGGACATTGTCATGGAAGATCTAGAAAATTATGCTTTATCAAAGATTTGTTTTCCGGTACCTTTCTACTATCGTTACGTAGATGATATTATTGATTGTGTACCAGAACGTATGATGGCTTATACAGTTAAGGGGGTCCGAAAGTCAATTAAAAATTCAAATTTCGCGCCACAATATAGCAGACGAAAAAATAAATAATTTGCCTATAACAAATAGTAAAAACAATATTACGGAAAACCAGGACTGCATTGCCCTCCGTTACATTATTATCTATCATTTTACAAAGTTTGAAGTTTCTATATAAATATTTCGCTGAATGGCATTTGAATAATGTCTCAAAATCAAGTAATTCAAATGCCATTCAGCGAAATATTTATATAGAAACTTCAAACTTTGTAAAATGATAGATAATTATGTAACGGAGGGCAATGCAGTCCTGGTTTTCCGTAATATTGTTTTTACTATTTGTTATAGGCAAATTATTTATTTTTTCGTCTGCTATATTGTGGCGCGAAATTTGAATTTTTAATTGACTTTCGGACCCCCTTAAGTTGTTTAATAGTTTTGATATCAACTTACAATTTACAATTGAGAAACCTAGCAATAATAAAATAAGTTTTTTAGATAATATTGTGATTATACAGAATGAACGTAACATTTTAACTGATTGGTATAGAAAACCAACTTTTTCTGGTAGAGTTTTAAACTTTAATTCCCACCATCCTACTAGTAACAAAGTGGGTGTAATTTGTTCTTTGGTCGACAAATGTATAAATCTTGAGGATGTTTGTTTCCATGACAAAAATCTTAGTTTGATTAATAAAATTTTGTTAGAAAACAATTATCCTTTGGAATTTATAAATAAACATATTGAAAAACGATTAATACAGATTATGAATAATAATAGCAAGAATAATTCTAAAAATATAAATCTTAATAGCATTATAGTTTTCCCTTTTGTTAAATATATCAATCCTTTGTTAAAATAATTTAGTGTTAATTAACTCGATTTCTAACAAATTAAGTCATCTTATTAGTCTGGGAAAAGATAAATGTAATAAAAACAAAAAAACTAATGTTGTGTACAAGATAAATTGTAAGCAATGTGACGCGTCTTATGTAGGTCAAACTTCGCGTACGTTATTAAAACGCTGTAAAGAACATGAGAGTGATTGTAGATTTAAAAGAGACAAATCAGCGATTTATGAACATATTTTACAAACCAACCATCAAATTGATTTCAATAATATTAAAATATTAGATCAAGAACAAAATTTAAAAAAACGGTTTTTATCCGAGATGTTGCATATACATTCGCAACATAATAGCCTTAATAGACAATTTGACACATACAATTTAAAATCTGATTACAACCCGAATGGAAAAAATAAACGGTACTACAATGTAAATTATCGTATGTTTCGGCACGTTCCTTTATGTGTCGCTATGTTTCTGTACCTTTCCGTACGATTCGGTACGTTTCGGTACGTTTTGATTAAGATTTGGACATTTTATACGAAAATCTACCAAAACGTACCAAATCGTATCGAATCGTACGTAAACTTGCAGAAACGTACGGTGACGCACAGTGACATACTTGTACGTACGAAAATGAACGGAAACATACTTGTATGTACTATATAAATGTATCAATATGCAAATATTTTTGTACCGAAATGCACCGAAACGTACCGAAACGTACCGAAACGTACCGAAACATACCGAAACCTACTGACATGTACCAAAACGTACGAAAACGTAAAGCAATGTACAACAACATACGTGACCTTACAGAAACATGCGATAACATACGCAAACGTACGGAATTGTAAAATGTAATATTTTACGAAAATTTGTATTCTACAAAAACTTTTGAAATGACAAATATTTTCCAGTATATTTCAAGTTCTCATAATTTTCTTTACAATACCGTATATTCATGTACATTGATGTACATTTTCGTACGTTTTTGTACGCTGAGGTACGTTTCCGCATGTTTTGGTACGTTTGGGTACGTTTTGGTATGCTTAGGCAAGAAATTTTTGGAGACAAAAAATAATTTTTCTCAGCATATGTAAGTTACTGTAAGTTTATGTACGAGGCTGTACCTTCGAGTACTCTGACATACATTCCCGTACGATTCGGTACGTTTAGGTACGATCCCGTACAAATGTCCGAATCTTAATCAAAACGTACCGAAATGCACCAAATGGTGCGATAATTTACAACAATGTACTAGATTGTAACATAGTTGTACGATTATTATTTCCATTCGGGAAAGCATTCATTAATAATAATAAATTTTTATGCTCTTAAATAAAAAAATTGTTACTATGATAAATTACACTTTTTACTAATAATTTCTTCATAAAGAGTTTCCCCACTCTGCGTGCTCTCTATCTACATCACTCACACATTCTCGCCTGCCGGTATAAATATGTAAAATTGTGTACAATAGTCTTATTGACTAGTGGCAGCTTCTTGCGTCCACTTATATTAGTATAAGCTTAAGTTTTATTGGTAAGATTTCAGTAGAAAATTGTGGAACATTGTATTATAATTTTTTAATTATATGTAACACTTGTGTTTTTTAGAACGTTGAGAAGGGATGACAATAAATCACCCGAAACGTTGTAATTGATAATTTTGTTTTATTATTCCACTACCTTGTTGGGCAGTAGAACCATTCGCTTCCACTCGGGAAACTATAATTTATATTCGGTGCCTTTATACTTGTGATTTAAAATTTTTAGTTATTATTTTTATGTGTGATCAGACAAAATGAGGACTCTTTTATTACGTTATTACTTACTAGAAGTATTGTTGAACGTTCTGAAGCTGCAAAAATTGAAGCAGTTAAGAAGAAATGTTATTGTACGACGCTGGTGGGTTAAACCACATCTTCATACACATTTGCGAGACACATTAGGAGGCTGTGAACTTATTTTTGAGTACTTCAGGCGTGAAAACGAAGAAGAATTTTATAATTTAGTTGGCATACCAGTAAGATTATTTTATGATTTAATTCTATTAGTACGAGGAAGACTTCTAAAATTCAACTCCTGTAAACCATTGTCACCTGAATTAAAAGTGGCTGCTACTTTAAGGTTTGATTATCTTTTAAAATACATAGTGTCAATTTATTATTTCTCTTTTAGTGAATTTTGAGAATAATGTAATTAGTCATTTTGTATATGTATATTTACAGTTTTTTGCGGCATGGAGGTAATACCAAATTCTTTGCTATGTTTTATCGTATTGGAGAGTCAACTATGTTTACAGTTATCAAGGAAGTTTGTTCAGTTTTGAGAGGAGTGTTATTGCCACTTTATTTTCCAAGGTTAAATCGTACAAAATTGCTACAAATATCGTTTCAACATGAAAGACTGTGGAATATGCCTCATTGCATAGGAGCAATTGATGGAAGGCACTTTCGTATTAGAAAACCAGATAATTCAAGCTCTTTGTTTTACAATTACAAACAATTCTTTAGTTTAGTTTTATTAGCTACTTGCGACGCTTATAAGAGATTTACCTGGTTTAATTTAAGTGATTTTGGTATTTCCTAATGACTTTTAGCTATTTAATATTTTATTATCCATTCGCCATTGTATATAATATATAGTAAATATTTATTTTAATACAGGTTCTGTAAACGACGCCAGTGTTTTCAATAACAGTGATTTATATAGGAAAATAGTTAATAAAGAATTAAAAATTCCAGAAGAAACAGAGCTACCTCATAACAATGTTAAAATGCAATACTTTTTTATTGGTGACAACATTTTTGCACTGCAAAAACATTTAATGATACCATTTCCCAAGGGTAACAATTTAGAATATATACACAAAGTATACAATTACAGAATCAAAAGAGCCAGGTTAACAATAGAAAATGCATTTGGCATACTAACAAAGAAATGGCTATTTTTATAACAACCTCATGCTTTTAAATTGAATACAACAGAAGATATAATTGTTAGTCTTATGTGTTTACATAATATGATTATAACAACTAATATGACAAATATTGATAATGAGAACGATAAAAACTTGATTCATATACTTCATCGAAGGGCAGAACAAGCAATATTGGAAAATCAAGACATTGTGAATATGACTGGCATAGTTCAACGTAATTGCCTTGCACGATACTTCCTATCTGAAGCTGGTTCTCTTCCATGGCAAGACAGATATGTATAATAAGAATGTAAGGAACAAAATGTACATTTGAATTAAATTATTTACTTTATTGTAAAATTATTACATTGTTTAATATTCTATGTCTATAATGTTTAACTTTTTTTTTCATACGAATCTACAATACATTTAATGTCTGTTATAAGAGAAAATTTGTGCTTTATTGGCACTTGCTCTAATATTTTACATACAGCATCAAAAAATCTGTTGTCTTTTTCTGAAGTGCCAGTCGGAATCATCAAAGGTTTATTTTCAGTTATTTTTGAGATATTCTCAAGAGCTCCATCAAATATTGAAGAGTTTAAAGCATGTATCTCCTTGTCAATATCATCTATTGCTTTTTCTTTTTTTTAGAAAAATTATCTGATTGCGGTAAAATCTATAGTTTTAGAAATAGTTTTAATTATTTTTTATTACTACAATTATTTTTGTTTATTACTGTGACTTATTCTATTACCTTTTTATCAGTTTTATTATTTTTGTTCGGCGCAATTGGAGTTTGAGGAGCTTTACTCGTTGATTCACTCTTCTTCCAAAAATAATGTCGTTGTAATGCTCCCATACTTTTATTTCTGGTTGTACTCCTGAACCTGAAGGTGACTTTTTTACAAGCTTATTTTTCTCAGTTCCAAATTTCTTTTTCAAAGTTTTCCAGCGCTGTTCTACCAATTTTTCTATTATTTAAACAATTAATAATTAGTGATTAACCATCGATGTTACTAAATAAGATAAATTAATCTGATTTATTACTTACGTGACATATTGATCTCAGAAACTTGATATATAGCTTGAGAAATCCACTTAAAGATCTCACCTTTTTTCTCTTTTCTCTTATAATATTCAGGATGACTTTTATCATAAAGGAGAGGCTCCTGATGTACCAAACTAATTAATAATCTATTTACTTATTGTATTATATAAAATACATATTCTGTTTTAGAATATATCAAAACAATTGCTGCGGAAATAGTCGGTAAGAACACTCGCAAGGTACCGATCGTCAAGTGTCAGTGACAGATGCGAAACAAAAGCTGATCGCAGAACATCAGCAATAAATACAACTTGTTGCGTTACTCGTAGTTTTTGGCAAAGTTTTCAAAATGTTGGAAATTGAAGCAAATATATTTGCCAGTAAAATAGATCTTTTAATAATGACGAAAGTAGAAGCCAGACCATATTTGTACAACGATTTAGCCTACGCCGATTACGGGTACACTTCCAAAGCAAAAAAAAATCGATGTTTATAACATTATTGGTAACAAATTCTGCGGTACTACGATGCGGAAATGACAGGTAAATATCATGTTTTATTTTAAAAACTATTGTTTTTTAAAAAGTTTTATTACAAATAGTTATTCCTTCTTATTTTTGCAGCTGAAGAAATCCAGAAGCGCTGGAGTACCATACGCAAAGGTTTAGCCCGCAGTATGAAAAAGGGCACCAAATATTATTTGGACAGTAAATTAACATTTCTGAAACCACATATTAAATTGAAAGAAAAAATAACTGCTGCACGTACTCCATATGTTCCACTTAGGCTCTCTCCGATGCATGTGGAATCAGACATTGGCGACGATGAAGTTGATAAGTAAATGGAAGATTACTTACCTTCCAAGGAAGTGAAGCTGAAAAAAAGACAGGTGTTCAAGTAAACATGATTTCAGTAGCTGAAAGGAATCCTAAAGTAGATGGTGCAATAGATTATGAACCTCCGAAAAAAATCAAAACTCATCAACAAAAAACATTTGAGGTAGCTGTAAGTGATCTTGTCTGTTTGACGAAGAACAATTATTGTTCAATGAACGCGCAGTGTCTGATGAAACTGGAAGAGAGGAAAATGAAGCTGATACAGATTGGAACATTTTTTCTGAAAACGAATATTTCAATGCATTGAAGACAGCTATACGCAATGTTCCAATAAAAAAACAAATTTCGTGTATATCAGAGATTTTCAAAATTGCAGAACAATATATAAATCAACCGTGGATAGTGTGTACTCCTCAAATGTAATTTAATCTAAAAAAAGGTTTATTTATAATATTTTTTTGTAAAAGTATTTTAAAGTACGTCTGTAATTTAACATGTATTTTTTATTATTTTTTATTTTATATTTTGTATTACATTTATTTTTTTCAGAAATAAATTAGAAATCTTTTGTTCATCTTATAAACGTTCATTATATTTGATATTTTTTATATAATGATTGTTTTTATAGCAAAAATGAAAAAGTTTAGACATTTTGATATTCATCTAATAAACTAAACCATTGAGAAAGAAGTATAAGGTATATGTTTAACATTTCAAAGTTTTTAATGTAATTCACTCGTTATAAAGCTTCAAAATCAACCATCTTGGACAAATCTTGTATTTCCCAAGCTTGTATCTTTTATTCAAAACTATTGATTACAACTCATGAACGGCTGGACGAATAATCGATGATTTGACTATAATCTTCCTGTAATTACAGAAATTAAAGTATTAGACATACTTAATTAAATTCATTAGTATTAAAATTTTCTTGTTTTGATAAGATTTTTGTTTTCAACACTTTCAGCTTGACAAATACATAATTCAATGTTTATATTACAAAAATTAATTTATTGCCCATATGTAAATCATGTCACTTGAAAAATGTTGAAAACATTTGAGAATAATTATATAAAATAGATGTACATACTGTGTTTCATAGATGTATTTTAGGAATTGAAGTGGCAATAACATTTTTCTTATTACTAAACGATCTTCTTTAATCGCAAACTATAGTTGTTACTTTATCCTTTTTTCTCCATGAACATACATCTTATTTACATTGTATTTCTTCCGTGTCACCATCTGTTCTGGATCTTTTTTCCATTTAGAGAAGTGTATAATAAATCAAGTTGAGGATGATTTACGAAATAAAAAATTAATTCTCTTCTCAAATCTTCTTAAAAGATGTTGTTACCAATAAAAAGTTATATATGTTTTGTGACGTGGTAAGTCGTCACCATTTTCTTTTTCTCTCTCTCGAGCTGCGTGGCCGGGGCACTGTTGTCCTAAGCTCCCTTATTTATTTTTCGGGATGTTTCTTTCTGTTTCGGTGCTTGATCCCGGTGGGTATCAAGTGGAGGAGAGTGAAGCCGAGAAGGATTATGAGAGGCAAGATCCCTGTGCCCCCCCCCCCCCGCCCAGGTATGTAAGTAGATCAAGTGGAGTGGTAGTCGCGCGGGGCGCGTTCGAATTTCGCGCGCCTCCGTGCGCCGCGGAGCTGGAGAGCGCGGTGGCAGCACCTCGCGGGCGAGGATGCGCGGCCGTGCGCTGCTACAGCGGGGAGGCGCTCCGCTGACGGGCACGGCCGAGAGAAGCGAGAGAGGAGCCACGTGCGAAGCAGTAGTAGAGCCGATCTACTGATGCAACCCGTGGGACGCCGGCGCATGTGCGGGGGCATCGAGAAGGCGCGCGCGGGAGAGATGGGCAGTACCGAACGAGCGGTGAAAGAGAGTGGTGCGTGGGCCGTGAGATTGTGTAGAGAGAGTGAGAGTGGGCGAGATTGGTGTGTTGTGTGGGAGAGAGAGAGGGAGAGAGGAAGAAGAGAGAGACGGGAGAGCGACGAGGGCGACGACAGGAGGGCACCAACGCTGACGAAAAGAGGGCGAGGACCGAGGGGATAGGAGGAGGACGACGACGACGAGGAATCGAGCGTGGGCGAGGTGGAGAGACGGAGAGACGAGCGGCGTATTGCGGATTGACGAGGTGAGATTTACCGGCGTTCGCGAATGCGGGAGCGTGGAGAGCGACAGAGTGTGGAGAGTGAGAGAGATTCGCGAGCGCAGTGATACTCGGAATCGCGCCGCGGAGGATTTTCTCAGTGGAGAGCGGGAGTAAGGGGAGAGAGAGAGATTCGCGTGCGCGGCGATTCTTGGAGTCGTGCCGCGGGGAGGATTTCGTCCGCGTAGAGTGAGAGTGAGTGAGAGAGTGATTCGCGCGTGTGGCGATTCTCGGAATCGCGTTGCGGGGAGTCTTTGGTACGGGGAGAGATAGAGCAGTGGTGAGTGAGAGAGAGAGAGATCCGTGGGGGCAGCGATTCTCGGAATCGCGCCGCATGAAGGATTTTGTTGTGGAGAGCAGAGTGAGAGAGAGAGATTCGCGTGCGCAGCGATTCTCGGAATCGCCCCGCGGGGGGGATTTGCTCAGTGGAGAGCGAAAGTGCGTGGAGACTAGGGAGTGAGAAAGAGGGACTCGCGTGCGCGGTGCTTCTCGGAATCGCGCTGCGGCGGATTTTGGTTGCCTGCGAGTTTACTCTCGGGGTGTCGGCGGGGCCCGTGGGAGTGAGAGGAGTGAGTGTGAGCGTGTAGGCGTGAGTGGATTTAGATACTTGTAAAAGGGATTTTTTTTGTTGATTTGAATAAATTGAGAGTTTATCTGGCGTTAGTGGTTTGATTATTTATTTGACGATATTACCCTTCCCAACTTTTTTCAGCTTCGTAGCCTGCCCAGATACGATGTCACAGCGGAATCTCCTTTTGGACGGTAAGTGAGGCGGAAGCGAGAGAGAGAGAGAAAAGGAGGAAATATATAACTATATTTATTTGCGAGTGTTCGGGCTCGGCATTCTATCGCCTAATTACACCATCGCAAATTGGCATCCCTTGTGGGGAGATCTGCTGTGACAAAGGTTGGGAAGTGTGTGTAGTGTAGAGAAAGAGAGTGAGAGCTAGTGTGAGTGTTGTAGCAGGGTCGTGGCGAGTTAGCGTTAATTGCGGCGTAGCGATAGTAAAGGCGTGCGAATAATAAATATACGCATTGAATATTTTAATTATTTGTTCCCTCTTATATTATATATAATTCTTGATTTTGAATATTTATTGTGGAGAGTTGGTGGCGTCACTGCTAGTCGCACAGGCGGAGGCCGTGCGTTCGAAAATAATTGGTGGAGTAAGAGAGGGAGTGTAGACGGGGTAGAGTGAGAGGAAGTGTTGAAAGGTGTAGAGGGTCGGGTGGCTGGATTCGCATTGACGAGTCGCCGCCGCGGCGTCAGTTTCCCTAGCCATGGGCGAGCACGCCGCGAGGATGAGGGAGCTGGCGCAATCTCGTGCGGCCAGGCGCTGGACCAGAACTGTCGCCCAGTTGCAGCCGGCAGAATTGATCGCGGAACTCGAGGAACGGAGGGCGAATAGCCGCGGTAACGTGGAGAGTTTGCGAGATCGCTTATTGCGTGCGATCTTGCGCGAGGAAGTGCCCGGGGTGGAGGTTCCCTGGTATACCTGCGACGAGGCAGAGTCGGAAGTCATCGAGGAAATCATAGGGGTAGATGTGGAGAGAGGCGAGGAGGAAGGTGAGCCAATCCAACGGTGGAAGACTTCGAAGAAGAAAGGTGCGGCACGATCTCGGGGTAAATCGAGTAGTGAAGGCTCGCCGCAGGCGAGCGACGAGGATGTGGAGAGAGGTAGAGAGCAGCGGGTGGAGGTAATGGTGCACCAGCAGGAGGGACTCACGCCAGTGACGGTGACAGTCAGTAGCTCACTGAGCGCCACTAAGAGTAACATGGGTCCGGCCCTGCGGACGACAGGGGCGCAACCAGCCGTGACGACGTCGGTCTCAGTTCTGAGTGCGCCCAGAGTGACAGCCACGTTCGATAGTAGCAGATTCGTACCTCCCATGGCGTCAACGTGGGAATACTATTCGGCTCGGTTATATCGGGGGTTACCGTCTGCTGATCCGTTGCCACCTACAGTCCCGCAGGCTCAGACACCGTTTAGAGCCCCGCCAGCTCTCGTTCCAAGGGAGACTCCAGCGAGGAAGAAGGGGTTGTCCCAAAGAGAGTGGTACACTCCCGGCCAGAATTGGAACGAGATACAACGGAAGTATGACGTGGAGACGAGCAGTGGAGAGGAGAGTGACGTGGAGCCCGAGATACGTGGAGACTTGAAGAGGGAGAAGAATCAAGACCTTCGTTCATTACCCTCGGAGAGAGGAGGCAGCGGCACGACGTACCGGCCGGTGAAGAATCTTCAGCCGACCAATACTTCGGACCACCAGGAGATCAAACCCCTACTGAGGAGGAAAACATCAGGGCGTCATCGTCGAAGACCCATCGATCCTCCCCTCATGCATCGAGTGAGCGATGAGGGAGAAATGGAAAATCGTCAGGAAGACCTATTCAAGAGGGCTGATGCACTCGATAAGGAAGGACGAGAACAGAAGCGGCCCGGAAGATTCGCGGGGGAAAGGAAGTCGGCGGTGCGCAGTATCACGATCTCGAGCAGTAGTGAGAGTGGAGAGGACGTGGAGAGGAGCAGTCCAGCCCGCCGCAGACTTCGAGACCTCAACGAGACGGAGGAGGATGGTGAAGTGGAGCCGAGAAGACGGTGGAGAGCGGCACCTGCGGCGGAACTGAAGGCCCGAGCCGTGAAGCTACTGAAGAGCTGGGGCCTTAAATTCAGTGGAGACGAGAAGGAGGACCCCGAGGAGTTTTTAGAGCAGTTAGAGGACTGCCGCGAGGGGGCAGGGATACGTGACCGAGAGCTACTCGGTGCCCTGCCCTGTATATTAACTAAGAGAGCGGGCCGATGGTTTAGAACTATCAGGCTGGATACGCCTTCTTGGTCCGGATTTCGGAAGTCCTTCAGGCGACAGTTCGTCACCGAATACGACCGTGAAGATCTGTTGGATGATTTGAGACGTAGAACGCAGGCTAGGGGCGAGATGATTGCCACGTACCTCTCCAATTTCAACTACATCGTCTCTCGGTTCAAACGACCACCGTCAGAGAGACAGCTGGTGGAAACCGCCTATCGGAATATCCTTCCGGAGTACAGGAAGGCTATGTCTGATAAAATAGTGGAGACGATGGGGGATTTGGAGAGGTACGGACGTCGTTGGGAGAGGCAAAAGGAGTTGGATAGCCGCTATCTTCCGCCGCCCTCTGCTGATAAGATGAGAGTGCCGGGAGCGGCGTTTTCGGGCGTTTCGGGGCGCCAAAAGGGAGTAGCATCCGTAGAGAAGGGAGAAGTAGAGGGTGTCTCTCCAAAGCCTGCGAGGACTGGGGAGAAGGCTGAAAGCCGGAAGACAAGTAAAACGGCCCGACCTCCGGGCGGAAGGAAAGGTGACGGAGACTTGAAGTCGGGGACTGAGTCACCGAACACGCCAGAGACACAGACCACGGGGAAAGAGGAGGCCAAGACCTACGCAGCTGTGGTGCAAGGCGGACCTGGAGTCCAAGGGGGCCCTGGAAACCCCAGACCTCCGTATGGAACCGGCCGAGGTTATGGAAACGAACCGTGGAGAGGGGCTCCGACGGCTAGTCCGGGCCCTGGAGAGTGGCGAGCGGGTCCTCCCCGAGGCGGGTATGGGCGTACCCCAGGCCCGGGCCAAGCCCCGTTTACCGGAGAAGAGGAGAGGCCCTTTATGGGGGTTTGCAATCTCTGTCAAGCGGTGGACCACAAGGCCTCCGTTTGCCCCGAGGTGGTATGTTATTGGTGCAAGCAAAAGGGGCATACGGTGCGGAATTGTACTACTCCTACTCAACCCGCCCAGTCCCCACGCGAGAGTTGCCAAGTCTGTGACACACCGAACGTCACTTTCAAAACCTGTCCCAAATGCGCACCTTTACGAGCAACTTTGGGAAACGGGCAAGCTGGGGGGCGGGCATCGTAAATGTGCTGGTTCCCCAGCGATCCTCCGTGGAGTCAGAGAAGACTCGTGGGAATAGGGTAAGGGTGGAAGAAAAGGGTGAAGAGAAAGAAGTGGAGAGAGATTTACGCGCGGAGATAAGAGGTGAAGTGAGAATAGTGAAGTAGGAGAGTGGAGAGAAGAGAGAGATTGGCGAGAAGCAAAGGGAGGTCGTAACAACGGAGCCCCCAGAAAGGAATGAGATGAGTGAAGAGAAGAAGGAAGGCACACTCAAGAGACGTCAGCCGGAGGTGGTAGAGTGTTTAGGAGGTCCGGGAAGTGAGGAATCCAGTGACGACGAGTGGCTCGAAGAGATCATGCTGGAGTTGGAGACTGCGGAAGTAGAGGGGAGGAAATCGCCCGAGAACGTGTTGCCCTTAAGGGAGGACAAAGAGATAGATGTGGAGAGAAGTAGAGAGAAAGAAGTGAAGGAAAAGAGCGAAGAGGGGCAAAAGGGTAGTGGAGAGCAGGAGTTTGAAGAAGATTCCGAAGCAGTCGCAGGATTGTGCAGAGAGAACCGTCACTTTGTCATGGTGAAGCTTGGTGGACACTCCTACAAAGCTTTATTCGACCCGGGGGCAATGCTATCACTAGTGGGCCCCGGCGTGGCCGAACGATTCGAGGATCGGTTACAGGAGAGCACTACGGCGGTGCGGAATGTCACTGGCGGAATCACCAAGGTTATGGGTGTGTTGAACGTGATGCTTGAGATCGATTATCACACAGCGTCTTTACCAATGAAGGCCCTGCACAACCTGGATCAGGAGATTATTCTCGGAATGGATTTCTGCGAGCTGTTTAACGTAGATGCGCAGCTCGGACGTGGAGTGTGGAGAGTGAGAAAGGGGCGTTGGAGACCTTTCGCCAAGACGGTCGATGAGAAAAACGCCGTTATTCACGGAGAGTGTGCGGGGATCTCAGAACTAGAGAGGAGAAAGCGGGGAAGGAAAAAGAAGACGAAACCCTATAACCCGCGGCGGCATCTGGAGCCGGAGGACTATGTCTCGGGGAGGTGTACACCCCCCCGGGAGCCGTCACCGGCTCCCGAGCCATCGCGCGGCCCCTTTTCTAGTGGAGAGAGAGAGCGAGGCGATAGAAGTAGGTCGAGGGCGAGCGTGGGGGCAGGGGGGAGTGGGCGAGAGCCACTACCCGTAAAAACGAGGGGGATTATGTTTGGTGGTCTCTTGCCGATTCCCACGGACCCCGCGCTCGATCCTCCCCCAAAGGCCTGCTACAACTGTTGGCAGGAGGGCCATTCATGCGTCCGTTGCCCGCGCCCTGCCGGTGTTTATTGCCATAATTGTGGCCGGCGGGGTGCGGACTTGACGGTGTGTCCTCGATGCTGGGTGGCCCACCGGGACTACATCCGGGCGCGCTATGGGAGGGAGGGGCCGCGATTCGCCGTCCCCCACCGCCCAGATAGAAGGGCGACGGCGACGGCTGACCGGGTGGCGGAGAGTCGCCCGGTGGAGTCCGCCCCCGCCGTGAGATCACCCCCTCCCATCCTCCGAAGACCCCACGCGGACAGGGGAGACTCGTCGCGGCCGGGGCCCCCGGAGCCCAGCGTTCTCCCGTCAGAGAACTTGTCGGTTGCGGTGGCCTCGGTGGCGACGGTTGCAACTGTGCCCGAACCGCCGAAGCCGAGAGAGCGGCCGCCCCGGGTGGAGCGCTCTCATGGCCCGGGGGAGCAAGCAAGGGCGATTCCAGCTGTACCGACAGTAGCTCAGACGCTACAGCTAATGGAGCCTGAGCGACCTTCCCCTGGAGGTTAAGAGGGTGGTCCTCCTGGGGATTTTCGGGCGGCCTGGAGTGGAGAAAGAGAGAGAGAAGGAGGGAGAGTAGGAGAGTAGGAGGGCCGAGAGAGTAGTGTAGAGAGGAGAGAATGACGTGGAGAGTTGGAGAGGAGTGGAGAGGGAGCGTGGAGAGAGGAGAACAAGAGCCGGGGCGGACGTTCGGGGAAGGGCCGGACGCTTGACGCCATCTGCGGAGAGAGGAGAGAGAGGGGATAGATCCCTGGACCCACCGAAGCAACGCCGTGGAGTCGAGATGAAAGAAGTTAGAGGGGGGACCGTCGTTCCCCGGTGAGTATCTTTATTCCGTCGGAATGTTTCATGCCCAGGTGACCGGCTGGAGAGAGAGAAAAAGAGAGAAGGCGGAAACTAGTATGAGCGGAAAACTCGGGGTGTGTTCCGTCCTAGGAGGGAGGAGTTTGTGACGTGGTAAGTCGTCACCATTTTCTTTTTCTCTCTCTCGAGCTGCGTGGCCGGGGCACTGTCGTCCTAAGCTCCCTTATTTATTTTTCGGGATGTTTCTTTCTGTTTCGGTGCTTGATCCCGGTGGGTATCGAGTGGAGGAGAGTGAAGCCGAGAAGGATTAGGAGAGGCAAGACCCCTGTCCCCCCCCCCCCCCGTCCAGGTATGTAAGTAGATCAAGTGGAGTGGTAGTCGCGCGGGGCGCGTTCGAATTTCGCGCGCCTCCGTGCGCCGCGGAGCTGGAGAGCGCGGTGGCAGCACCTCGCGGGCGAGGATGCGCGGCCGTGCGCTGCTACAGCGGGGAGGCGCTCCGCTGACGGGCACGGCCGAGAGAAGCGAGAGAGGAGCCACGTGCGAAGCAGTAGTAGAGCCGATCTACTGATGCAACCCGTGGGACGCCGGCGCATGTGCGGGGGCATCGAGAAGGCGCGCGCGGGAGAGATGGGCAGTACCGAACGAGCGGTGAAAGAGAGTGGTGCGTGGGCCGTGAGATTGTGTAGAGAGAGTGGGAGTGGGCGAGATTGGTGTATTGTGTGGGAGAGAGAGAGGGAGAGAGGAAGAAGAGAGAGACGGGAGAGCGATGAGGGCGACGACAGGAGGGCACCATCGCTGACGAAAAGAGGGCGAGGACCGAGGGGATTGGAGGAGGACGACGACGACGAGGAATCGAGCGTGGGCGAGGTGGAGAGACGGAGAGACGAGCGGCGTTTTGCGGATTGACGAGGTGAGATTTACCGGCATTCGCGCATGCGGGAGCGTGGAGAGCGAGAGAGTGTGGAGAGTGAGAGAGATTCGCGAGCGCAGTGATTCTCGGAATCGCGCCGCGGAGGATTTTCTCAGTGGAGAGCGGGAGTAAGGGGAGAGAGAGAGATTCGCGTGCGCGGCGATTCTTGGAGTCGTGCCGCGGGGAGGATTTCGTCCGCGTAGAGTGAGAGTGAGTGAGAGAGTGATTCGCGCGTGTGGCGATTCTCTGAATCGCGTTGCGGGGAGTCTTTGGTACGGGGAGAGATAGAGCAGTGGAGAGTGAGAGAGAGAGATCCGTGGGGGCAGCGATTCTCGGAATCGCGCAGCATGAAGGATTTTGTTGTGGAGAGCAGAGTGAGAGAGAGAGATTCGCGTGCGCAGCGATTCTCGGAATCGCGCCGCGGGGGATTTTCTCCGTGTAGAGCGGGAGTTTGCGAGTGTGAGAGAGAGAGAGAGATTCGCGTGCTCAGCGATTCTCGGAATCGCGCCGCGGGGGATTTTATCCGTGTAGAGCGAGAGTTTGTGGAGTGAGAGAGAGAGAGAGAGATTCGCGTGGGCAGCGATTCTCGGAATCGCGCCGCGGGGGGATTTGCTCAGTGGAGAGCGAAAGTGCGTGGAGACTAGGGAGTGAGAAAGAGGGACTCGCGTGCGCGGTGCTTCTCGGAATCGCGCTGCGGCGGATTTTGGTTGCCTGCGAGTTTACTCTCGGGGTGTCGGCGGGGCCCGCGGGAGTGAGAGGAGTGAGTGTGAGCGTGTAGGCGTGAGTGGATTTAGATACTTGTAATAGGGATTTTTTTTTGTTGATTTGAATAAATTGAGAGTTTATCTGGCGTTAGTGGTTTGATTATTTATTTGACGATATTACCCTTCCCAACCTTTTTCAGCTTCGTAGCCTGCCCAGATACGACGTCACAGCGGAATCTCCTTTTGGACGGTAAGTGAGGCGGAAGCGAGAGAGAGAGAGAAAAGGAGGAAATATATACCTATATTTATTTGCGAGTGTTCGGGCTCGGCGTTCTATCGCCTAATTACACCATCGCAGTTTTATAGTCTTTAATATGGAGATGATGTCTGTAACCAGTTTTTACGGTTTAACCTTGGAAATTGATGTGGCAATAACACGTCTCTCAAAACTGAACAAACTTCCTTGATAACTGTAAACATAGTTGACTCTCCAATTCGATAAAACATATCAAAGAATTTGGTATTACCTCCATGCCGTAAAAACTGTAAATATACATATACAAAATGACTACTTACATTATTCTCAAAATTCACTAAAACAGAAATAATAAATTGACACTATGTATTTTAAAAGATAATCAAACCTTAAAGTTGCAGCCACTTTTAATTCAGGTGACAATGGCTTATGGGAGTTGAATTTTAGAAGTCTTCCTCGTACTAATAGAATTAAATCATTAAATAATCTCACTGGTATGACAACTAAATTATAAAATTCTTCTTCGTTTTCGCACCTGAAGTACTCAAAAATAAGTTCATAGCCTCCTAATGTGTCTCGTAAATGTGTATGAAGATGTAATTTACACACCAGCGCCATACAATAACATTTTCTCGTAACTGCTTCAATTTTTGCAGCTTCTGAACGTTCAACAATACTTCTAGTAAGTATAATAAAGTAATAAAAGAGCCCTCATTTTGTCTGATCACAAATAAAAATAAACTAAAAATTTTAGAGCACAAGTATAAAGGCACCGAATTTAAATTAATTAGAGAGAATCAATTCTTCTGAAATCAAAAACAACAATTTCAAAAATCTAAGGGATGTATTATGACATTCATGACTAGCAAATATTTCAAATAACAATTTTATCCATAAAAATTTCGGAGTCCAAGAGTAAACATAAATAGGTCTGTTCCTTTTCTCCATGGCTTACGTAGAAGAATAGATGTCGGACAACAATTTTTTTTTCATGCGGCTCGCGGTAGGTAGTGTCACTCCTAGAGTGACACTAGTGGTAGGCGGCTCGCGGCTCCGCGGCACGCCGTGTGGTGGCAGCTTAAGGAACTGGAGTTCCTTGTAGTATGAAACCAACAATCCAACATAGACCAAACTTTGAGCCCCTTTTACAATGACTCCAATCCGACGAACCCTTTTACACTACTCATTCATGCGGATTGCTGACATGAGAATGAGCCCAACCGAAATATTAGAGTAAATAATAAATAGGGTAAAATATTAACAAATACTGTGATTATTATCAAAGAGCGCGGGAGCGCTCGGAAAGCAAGTATAAAAGAAGCCTGAGGGTCGACCGCGCTACATATACATTGAAATGGATGCCCGAGAAATTGAAATATTTACTGCAACTTTCAATCGCTTTTATATTCACCCAAATTAAAATAACAACATGCTATTTTGTTATACTATGTTGCACAAAAAGTTTCATGTAAAATGATGTTCTCATATTAGAGATATTAAATAGTCAAAAATTTTATGTCTGGTTTCCGATTCTAAAATTTCTCCATGTTTCTCCATAAGATTCATATACTATACATTTTTCTTCCGACCGGACATACTATAGCATTTTTGTCCGACCACATGTACTAATATAATGAATGAATGGTGATTGGCGATGACAGAACAGACACAGGGAGAGAGAGGGAGAGAGAGAGAGAGAGAGAGAGAGAGAGAGAGAGAGAGAGAGAGAGAGAGAGAGAGAGAGAGAGCCAGAGTATATGTATAGGTTAGAAATAGTAGTATATAGTACTTTTGTCTTCATATTTGACAAGACGAATAGAGGACTTGGATGTCAATGAAGAAATGACAGCTTCATTGCTTTCATTGAATAACACATAAAACAAATATTTATATTGACAACAAATAGATCATGATTAAATAGTTTGTAGCATAGAAGAGTTTGCAAATGCCATACTTGTGCTGTAGAAATATTTTTTGTTTTTGTAGCCCTTGTTGTAAGTACAAGTTTATATACTAACTACAAGATTTGTGTATATCGACAACAAAAACAATCAGATGAGTATTATTTATTTACAAAATTTAAAGTCTCTGTTAGAAATGAACATTGACACTTTGTGTTGATTTTTTTATATTTTTTTTTCAGATGTATGATTGACCTATTTATATATAGTTAGTATATATAACAACAACAAAATTGTAACTACAATAACCTGAAAATATCGTATGGTATTTTTATTTTTTAAATATAATGTAATTAGGTAAAAGAACACATATTATTAATTTCAATCACCTGATGGCATGGCATGTTCATACTTGTATACATAGATAAGTATTATATATAGGCAGTTGTTGTATGTACGACAGATTGCTCGTATTTGATAAAAGTTGTCGTATAAATAAGGAAGTCAATCCTGTTTTACGTAAACATATTACAAATAATAAATAACCTTCGAATAACAGAAAATATTATCATTTATACAAAAAATATCGATAATAATCAATATTTTCTGTATAAAAAGGGAAATCATAACCTCAAACGTCAGCTATGTAGCAGTAGACTGAACGGTTCTAGATAATTTTGTACGGGAGTGTTGGCACTATTGGCAAACCATGCTTCTTCTACCTTAAAGGAGCGGAAAGTTCAAATATTAAATAATATGAATTTATAATTAAAGAGACAAACACTGTTCTAGATAAAAGAATATAAAAATATTTTTATAGGCATATTTAATAGCATACTTTCCATAAATCTTTAAGTGGTGAAAAAGATAATGTCTTACTTATACATTTAATATAATTTAGGTTAGTATGCTTCATGATAATGTTATGATTTAATCATGAGTGATATGACAATAGATATTCAAATTAGTGATTGATGAATAGTTTGAGAAATATCAGTTTATATATGTGGCGTTTCACGTCAGCTCTCCAGGCGCGGCGCGCGAGCGCGAAATCATGCTGTGTTCAATTTTTGTTTGAAGGGATAAGATGTATCTAAAAAAAATAATCCCCAAGTGATTTCGATGTATTTTTTCCTCAGCTTTCCTATGGTGCTATTAGTTTCTCAAAATTTTTCAATTCTAACCTCAAACATAAAACGTGTTATATCTCAAAAACTATATTTTTAATATTTTTTTTTTGACCTGCTAGATCTAAAGAGGAGGAAATTTTACATGGATATAGCCTTTTTCTACATAGGGGTTTTTTGATTTTTTCGAGATATTATTCAAGAAATACAAGGCGCTCGGCCAGCCGCCGCGCGCGGCGTGCGTCACTGCAGAGTCGCTGTGCGATCGGAGCTGCTCCACTTAACATCATAACAATTTTTGTTCATAAGCTTTTAAATATTCAAATCTTTTTAGCATTTTTAGTCTTTTTTAATTTAGGAAATAAATCATAGTTAGATGCTAAAGAAGTTTTTTTAAGTTGCAGAGTCTTCTCATCTATTGGAATAAAAGTGTGGTATTTCAAAGTACCTGGAATGGCTTTTGCTTTATCGAATCTAACTTTTAATTCCAATGAATTTTTTTCATAAACTTCTTTGCTACTGTAGAAAATCTTTGGTTTCTTTACTATAATTTTGTGCCCAATTATAAAGATCGTAGGCTGTAAGGATTTTGTGAGCTCCTATAAGCTGTAAGCTAGCTCTACGGGTTCCTCTTTTTAAATTAGCATCTATGCCATCGCAACCACTTTTGCTATGTGCAGTGGCAAAAAAATGCCATTCAGCTTTTATTTTAAAATCCTTTTCATGATGAAGAAGATTCTGAAAATTATTTTTATTTTTAACATGCTGTGCTGCACCATCGGTTATATAATAAATTTTTTTTAGTTGATGATGACCTTCCAAATAGTTTAGAATAATTTTTTGATATTCATATACGGAAACGGTATCATGATTTAAATTGTCAGAAATAATAGCTACACTTTTGTTTTTGAGATCATCGTTTTCTCTATAATACACTATAATTGTAAATATAGTGGCTTGATTATTATTCCAATGTAACGATTGAGCTGAATTTTGAACAACAAAAGCGTAATTTTCAGCAAAATCAAAACTAATTACTATTTCTCCATCGTCAAGATTTTCTTTTCAATTTCTGATAAACAGTTCTTGTTGTTTAGCAAATCCATGATTCATATTTAATTTCTTGAATGCCATGATTTTTAAAACTTTTCATCATAATTTCTTGAAGATTTGAAAAATTAGCTATGCAATCCAAACAGTCATCCAAGAAACATTTATCCGATGGTTGACTAAAAACAATTTTATTTATACAATCTTTATAATTTTCTAAAGGTGAATCACTATCCTTTGTCAAATGTTTCAAATTAATTGCATCTAGCATAAGTTTGACATTTTCATGATGTACGCATACGCATACATTATCTGTGCCAGTTGTTCCAGCAAACACACAATGTTTTGGTTTTAATTGTGTGAACTTTGTGTAGCCTATCTTAACATCCGGATATTCATTTTTAAATAAAATATAAATTTCATTCAAATTACCTAGAAGTAATCTTTTTTGAACGTGTAAGCGTTCACCAGTAATTTGTTTTATTGAAATAAAATCTTTTATTCCAGGCAATAATTTACTGATATCGTCACGATCATAAAAGTTTTTTACCGTATTTTTGGTTTCATTAGAAAACTCTTTTCCTTTATTTTTCAACGGTACCGTCAAAATATTTCCATCAGTAGCTTCAGATAGTATTGTTCTTGCTTCCCATTCCGTACAACCTAATCTTTCTATTAAATTTTTACGAGACCAAAATCTAGGGGCAAGGGAAAGTAATAACATTCTTTCATCTTCTGACTTTGTTTCAGATAGTTTACTTCTTAAATTTTCAAATATTGTCATGGTAGCTTTATGGTCATCATCATCACAATCCGATTTAATTCTTTTTGGTATCGGAGAAGATTCACTCGATTTGCGTTTATTATAAATCAAAAATTTGCACGTAAGACAAACTTTCGCTCCATCTAGTATTGACGGAAATGATTGTGCTAATGATTTTGGGAAATTTGTTAACTCATTAGAGTGTTCATTCTTTCCTAAAGGATTCACACATTTTTATGAAAAACTCATGTTTGTTTAAAAAAAAGATAAATCAATTGAAGGGGGATAGCAGTAAGTTTGTCATGAAAGACAGATAAATCGCAGTATAGCACAATATAGTATAGATATTGAACGGTTTTCCAAAAAACCAATACTTCAACGCTACACATCACTCGTATATAAGCCCTACGTACTGCATAATTACTTACGGGTATCTAAATGCAATTACTAGCCCTCTAGCGGTGGTTAAATAATTAATGAATGAATGAATAAATGCCGCCGCGCGCCGATGCTGTAGCGACGCACGCCGCGCGCGGCGGCTGGCCGAGCGCCTTGTATTTCTTGAATAATATCTCGAAAAAATTAAAAAACCCCTATGTAGAAAAAGGCTATATCCATGTAAAATTTCCTCCTCTTTCGATCTAGCAGGTCAACAAAAATATTAAAAATATAGTTTTTGAGATATAACACGTTTTATGTTTTTTTGAGGTTAGAATTGAAAAATTTTGAGAAACCAATAGCACCATCGGAAAGCTGAGGAAAAAATACATCGAACTCACTGGGGGATTATTTTTTTTAGATACATCTTAGCCCTTCAAACACAAGCTGAAAACAGCATGATTTCGCGCTCGCGCGCCGCGCTTGGAGAGCTGACGTGAAACGCCGCATATATATCTTTGCTGTGATCTGAACACTTCTGGTTCCCAAGGGAGTAGATCGATATTTCAAGTATATCGATTCTTCACGTCAATTGCTCAAAATTTGTTTACTTAATCCAAATTAGCCCAGGAAGACAAAAATAAAGTTTTAGAGCTAAATATGCAATCGTTCTAAAATTAGAATGAAGTAAAAATTTGAAAATTTTGAGTTTATTCATAAATCTTCAATTTTTATAATATTTTAACTTAAAAACTTTAAACTTTTTAAGTAACACTTTATATGAGAAACAGTTTGTATAAAATAAACTTTTGTCTTTCATAGTTGATTGGCATAATTCCTTCACGTTATGTAGAAGGCATACCCAATTAGAACCTTTTTTTGGTGGTAAAGCCCAAAAAGTATTATTAATATATTATTTAAAATAAAAATATATTAATATATTCAGGATGGTTGAAGATCACAGAAGAAGCTATGGACTTTTTAAAGAGTGTAAAAAGGGTAGAACACTCATTTTTGGTACATCTAATACGATTGTAGTCCTATTATAATTAATTTTATTTCACAAAATTTTATGGGTTCGAGTGATGATTTTTCCACAAAATATCTACTATGCAATAATGCTCTTTCTCAGAAAGCATTTTTTGCATTTAAGGTGGTTCGTATGTAAAAATACACATTAAATGTAATTTGTTTGAACTATTGTTTAGTATATTATATAATATGAATGATGATCTATTTAGAAAGAAAAGTACTTCAGCAAAAGAAAAACATTTTTTTTTAAACCAAATAATAAAAGTAATAAAAATATTTATTATTTAATATTATAATATTATAATATTGTAATAGTCAAGAGCAGATTTTTGTTTTATTCATTTTCTGCATATACATCAGAAATTATATAATTACATATTTCTACAAGTTCTATAAAAAAGCTTTAAAAACTGAATGTCAAATATATAATAATTCATAGATTATTACTTATAATGCTACATATAATGCTTTGAAGAATCTCACTCATAATCGAAGGTTTCAGTTATACAAATACCATTAGCAGATGCTGTAAAATCATAGTTAGCATTATATAATAGAATAATTTATTTGATTGGTCACTCTAAAACCTAAAATATATGGCATTTATGTGATAATTATGAAATTATTTAAAAGTTATTTAACAGAGGAGTTTTGAACATATTAAGACAATATTACATTCAGTATACTATGTATTATGTTATATGACAATGTTGTATTCTGTAATATACTTATATACTTAAACTTGTATTATCAAATAATTTTTGAATAATTTCATAATCATATAATATGAATGCCATATATATGTTAGGTTTTAGATTGACCAATCAAATAAATTATTCTATCATAAAATCCTAATTATGATTTTACAGCATCTGTCAAAGGTAATTGTGTAACTGAAACCATCAATTATAATTGAGACACTTGAAAGCATTATATGTAGCATTATAAGTAATAAGCTCTTAATAACTAAATATTTTATATTCAATGTATTAAAGTTTTTCTTATAGAACTTATAGAAATATGTAATTATATCATATCTGATGTATGAAAATGAATAAAACAAAAAGTGGGACGTGGAAGCTCAGCTCTTTACTATTATAATATTAAAATATAATAATATTAAATAATAAACATTTTCATTACTTTTGTATAGTAAAACTGTGTATAGTAATTATTAACTTTTACTCTTAATTAAAAAGTTGTGAAATCTCGATCTCTAAAAATTTTTTTACAAAAGTAAAAACTAAACTCTCGGAAACTACTGTATGACTGTTCTCAGAAATGTATTCAAATTTATTCATCTTTCTATACAAATTAAACACAAGAAAGTACTGAAATAATATAAAACTTTCTACGAAAGTATAAAATAAGGCAAGTATAGACGTTTTTTCTGTATAATCTATAAAATAATAATGTTTATGATTTTTTAAAAGAAATCAAATAAATACCAGTCAAAAAGTCTTTCACTTCTTTGAGTCATTGTATGCTGAACAAATTATATGTAAGCATTGAAATTGTTTACTGCAAATCAAACAAACGAAAGTTGTGAAATCAATTATCAATAGTCAAGTAATGCAAACATGTCTCGGAAACAACTGTATAACTGTTTTCAGAAATTTATTCAAATTTGTTTATCCTTCTATACAAATTAAACACAAGAAAGTACTGAAATCAATTTATTGTAGTCAAGTACCCATAAGATAACTTGACTGACATAATAGAACTTTTCGTACCTTGCGTGTAAAATTACATTTTATGCCCACGTTGTAACTTCAAAAATATTCAGCTAGTGGGCATAAAGTATTACTTAACGCCTAAGAGGCGCAGTAGCTCACATACTCCTATACAAAAGCTTATAGAACCTACGCACTTTACGCCCGTATAGGTGAAAATTATTTTATGACTATTATGCTTTCTTTTCATTTCTAAAAGTCATAAGAATTTTTTCAGATATTTACGAAAAGTCAAAGTTTTGAACTTTCTATAATATTACGCATCTTGGGAGGACAAGAGAAGTCTAGAGCTGCTCTAGCAGGGGTGGTTCTCCAATCTCCCACACATACTTGGCTGGCCCGACGGTTTGCAGTTCAAGGTGTAGACATGGTCATTTTGATATATAAAGATCAGATAAAATGTATAAATGGGTTGCATTTACATATTAAATACTGATCCATGAATGTATCACTCTGTTTTTAAATAGAAATTGCAAACCCACGTGAAAATATCATATGAGATCTCATATATGTGAATATCGGACATCAGATCTCATATGAGATTTCATATGAGATCCCATAATATATAAAATTGCAGATAACATTATATATGTGTGTGTGTGTGTGTATGTGTGTGTGTGTATGTGTGTGTGTGTGTGTGTGTGTGTATGTGTGTGTGTGTGTGTGTGTGTGTGTGTGTGTGTGTGTGTGTGTGTGTGTGTGTGTGTGTGTGTGTGTGTGTGTGTGTGTGTGTGTGTGATCTCATATGAGATCTGATGGCTGAAATACTCACATGAGATCTTATATGATATTTACAGGATTAGGATAAAAAATAGGTGGCTTATAAAATGGTTAGTAAAATCTAAAGCACTTTTGAGTAGATTTTTTAGTACAATTTATATACATTTTTATTTCATTCCTGTTTAAAAACGACGGACACAAGGAAAAATATTTTGAGCAATGTAAGTAAATCACGAGATTCTGCACATATCGACGCTCCTTACGAAAACTAGCACGTTTTTTGGACTCTGTACGAAGACTAGCACATTTCGGAAAACTGCAACGAAAACTAGCATAACTCATGACTTTGCCGCAAATACTAGTACAATTCGCGAGCTTGCCGCGAATGATAGTGCAATTCGGAAGATTGCCACAAAAAGTAGTACGATTCGCGAGTTTGCGACGAAAAGTAACACGATTCGCAAGGTTTCCGCGAAAACTAGCACTTCGTGTCTCCATGTTAATTTACATAAGAGGCGGTGGAACGTGCTAGTCTTCGCCGCAATCAAGCGGATCGGGCTAGTCTTCAACGCAAATCAATGGGGCGTGCTAGTCTCCGTGGCCAACGCTGAAATGGAATAGTCTTCGTGGCAATCTGAATCGTGCTAGTTTTCGTTTTTCGTTTTTCATAAGGGGCGTCGATATGTACCCTGGCGGAAATAAAAACTGCAAATATCTGCACATCTCTGCACATCTCTGCACATTTTTGCACATTCTTACACATTTTTGCAAATTTTGTCCACTTATTAGACTTTTGTAAAGAAATGTGCAAAAATGTGCAGAAATGTGCAGAAGTGTGCGGTTATTTGCGGGAATGTACAGAAATGTATAGAAATGTACTCTAATATGTACAAATGAATGTTTATTTATCATATTAAACGAAACAAGAATTTAATTTTCTTCAATTCAAAAAACATTTTCTTAATGTAAGAAAATATTTACAGAGCGAAAATTTGAAAAATATAAACTTCTTTTTTGATAGCGCTCTAGAATAAAGCTAATACCAAAGAAGAAAATTTAGACAATATATTTTCAGTACTGGTGTGATTTCTACTTTACAGCACTAAATTTTTTAAGTAAATCGAATTTAATTAATTAATGTCTTATCATTAAGTTATTCATTTTCTTAAAATATTGTGTCAATATAAAAAATTAATAAAAATCATTAATATATTAGATGATTAATCAAAATGTAATATCGATTGAGATGATGATTCTAACGACAGCTGCTTCAAGAGTTCTTTGTTCTATCGATACTAACGGACGTGCTGTCCAAGGAGTCAGGATGGTAAATGACAAGCCGAGTGTTTAGCTTAATGTCGACGTTTCGGACTCTTTTTTTATTGAGTCCCTTCTCAAGACTCTAATACAAAAATCATATATTATAAACTTTTGATATAAAAATGATAGAAAAATTTACATACAAATTACACATAATTACTTACAAGAAACAATAGTCTAACAAATTTTTAGGTGGTCACAGCGATACCACCAGTCAATTGTAAGTAAATTCGCAACATTTTGGCCTTTATATACAGTGGAGAATTACATATGTATTTGTTACATTAATACAAGAAGCCAATCATACATTGTATAAGGCGGTGCTTATTAGTTGTACAGAGAGAGAGAGTATTAGACAAATATATGTCAATGAGGTGTCGAAGAGACGGGGAGGGCCCAAGATGACTGTGATTTTATATTTTGGGCGTGGCCATCTCTTTGCCTAACATACTCTCCTAATACCTTCTATCTTCTGTGATTGTGTTTGTAGGATATTGCTGTTGTAGCAAATGATTTTTATTGATAAAAGATTTATATTCGAACCTGAGTGTTTTTGTGTCTTGTTGATTATTAATATATTGTTTTTGCGCATGTATGAAAAGCATCTCAGCTAACTTTCGTTTAAACAAAAAACGTTCATTATGTCAAATTTTCACTTTTTCAAAATTGAACTTATGTTTCTTCCATATGAGTATAAATAGCAGACCCTCGATCATTATTTTCGCATTTTTTGAAATGTTCGTTAATTCTAATACCTAAGCGTCTTTCCGTTTGACCTACATATGATGCGTCACAATCGTTACATTTGATTTGGTAGACAACATTAGTTTTTTCCTCTTTCGTACTCACATCTTTACCTAATTTAATAAAGCAGTTTAATTTATTTATAGTGCTGTTAATGACCTGTGTGTTATATTTTCTAAAAAATCTTAAAATAATTGAATTGAGTTCATTCACGTATGGAATGACTATGTGAAATCTATTTTGTTCCAACTGAGGTATAGTTTTATTGGCGTAATTTATGCTTCTGAGTCTTATTTTTATATAGTTATTAATAAATTCTATAGGATAGTCATTCATAGTTAGAAACTGCTTAATTAATTTTAGGTTTACATTATGGAATGATGTGTGTGAAAGATTGATTGCTCTGTCTACAAGTGAGTAAATAATCGCTATTTTGTTTTTAATAGGATGTTGCGAGTTAAAATTTAGAAATCTACCCGAAAACGTTGGTTTTCTATACCAATTAGTTATTATTTTTTTGTTTTTTATTATAACTTCGATATCTAAAAAACTGATTTTATTATTACACGATGTTTCAGTCGTAAACTGTAAGTTTTTGTCATAACTATTAAAAACGTCTCGTGTATAATTAATTAGGTTTCTTGGCACACATAACAAAATATCATCTACATAACGAAAATAAAATATACTATCGAAACAAAGTTTATTTAATGCATAAGATTCCAAATCTTGCATTACGATATCAGCTAGAATGGGGCTAATAGGATTTTCCATCGCTGAACCAAACTTTTGTTTGTAAAATTGGTCGTTAAATTGAAAGTAGTTATTTTGTAGTATAAACTTTATTGATTCTATAAATTCAATGCAAGTTAAATTTGTATAATTATATAATTCTCCACTGTAATCTCCACTGTACATAAAGGCCAAAATGTTGCGAATTTACTTACAATTGACTGGTGGTATCGCTGTGACCACCTAAAAATTTGTTAGACTATTGTTTCTTGTAAGTAATTATGTGTAATTTGTATGTAAATTTTTCTATCATTTTTGTATCAAAAGTTTATAATATATGATTTTTGTATTAGAGTCTTGAGAAGGGACTCAATAAAAAAAGAGTCCGAAACGTCGACATTAAGTTAACACTCGGCTTGTCATTTACCATCCTGACTCCTTGGACAGCACGACCGTTAGTATCGATAGAACAAAGAAAATGTAATATCAATTAAATAAATACGGATAATGCACCTTATGTAGATGAAAATGCCCAAATTCTTTAATGCGAGCGATAGCGTAACGGTTTGCGTGCGTGTGTAGTAATCCAAGGGTCGTGGGTTCGATTCTCGGTCAGGGAGAAAATTTTATGTAAGTTTTTTTCTGCGATAATTAGAATGCAATTTAATTGATAATAAACAATTTCTAATGAACATGCGAAATATTTATACTAATGATTAACAAAGTTTGTATACATTTATGAAGCTCATTAATCTTTCATCTGATAATTATATTGAATTGTACCTACATCTTTGTATATTTTTGCACATTTCTGCACATTTTCGTTCATTTCTGTACATTTATTTCTACACGTTTCTGCACATTTCTGCACATTTCTGCACATTTTTGCACATTTTAGTACAAAAGTCTAATAAGTGGACAAAATGTGCAAAAATGTGCAGAAATATGCAGAAATGTGCAGAAATGTACAGAAATGTACAGAAATTTACAAAAATGTGCAGAAATCTATATAATAGTACATATATGTGCAAATATGTGCAGATATGTGCAGTTTTTACTTCCGCCAGGGTAGGGATGATATATTTGAAAAGTATCAATTAAAAATTAGAGTCATTGTAATTATTTATTAGTTATAGTGGACTTATAGATATAAACATTTTTAATGAATTTATGCAAAAATTTAGAGTTCTAGATTTACAAAGCCCACCGGTAAACTGCAAACCGTCGGGCCCGCCAAGTATGTGTGGGAGATCGGCGAACCACCCCTGCTAGAGCAGCTCTAGACTTCTCTTGTCCTCCCAAGATGCGTAATATTATAGAAAGTTCAAAACTTTGACTTTTCGTAAATATCTGAAAAAATTCTTATGACTTTTACAAATGAAAAGAAAGCATAATAGTCATAAAATAATTTTCACCTATACGGGTGTAAAGTGCGTAGGTTCTATAAGGTTTTGTATAGGAGTATGTGAGCTATTGCGCCTCTTAGGCGTTAAGTAATACTTTATGTCCGCTAGCTGAATATTTTTGTAGTTACAACGTGGGCATAAAATGTAATTTTACACGCAAGGTACGAAAAGTTCTATTATGTCAGTCAAGTTATCTTATGGGTACTTGACTACAATAAATTGATTTCAGTACTTTCTTGTGTTTAATTTGTATAGAAGGATAAACAAATTTGAATACATTTCTGAAAACAGTTATACAGTTGTTTCCGAGAGATGTTTGCATTACTTGACTATTGATAATTGATTTCACAACTTTCGTTTGTTTGATTTGCAGTAAACAATTTCAATGCTTACATATAATTTGTTTAGCATACAATGACTCAAAGAAGTGAAAGACTTTTTGACTGGTATTTATTTGATTTCTTTTAAAAAATCATAAACATTATTATTTTATAGATTATACAGAAAAATGTCTATACTTGCCTTATTTTATACTTTCGTAGAAAGTTTTATATTATTTCAGTACTTTCTTGTGTTTAATTTGTATAGAAAGATGAACAAATTTGAATACATTTCTGAGAACAGTCATACAGTAGTTTTCGAGAGTTTAGTTTTTACTTTTGTAAAAAATTTTTTAGAGTTAGTATTTCAACAGAGAATTTAAAGTTGTTAAAAAAGATAACAATAAAATATTTTTTCTTTGTAGCTATTGCAAGGAATAAAAGACAAAAGCACAAGTTATCAGAATTACAATTCAAATCTCTGTATCACCAGCTGATTCTCTTGCTTTTATAAAACTCGAAGCTCAAAGTTGGCTGAAAAGTTGAGTTCGCATGTCAACTGCCATTTCCATAGCAGCAGGCGGTACAAAGTTTTTAAAAACTACTCTTTCGCATCTATTTCTCTGAAATCACTTAATCCTCTAGCTTAAAAATGCGAAGCTCAAAGTTTGCCAAGTTAACTACCATTATGTAACAGCACCTGATACTAAGTTTTTTCACAAAACACTCTTATGCATCCATTTGCTCTTGTTTTTTTGACAAATTATTATTACATTATTAAATTTGTGCTAAAATTTACCTCTAGCCTTCTATTGCACATTCTAAAGCTGGAATTCGTTTCATTATTTTGGTAACCACATATTTCTTTTTCATAATATTTTTTTTTTCATCATACACATAATCTTGTAAAATTAAAAACACAACCAGTTGATGAATTAAACATTATTATTATCTGAATCTTGTATAGAAAACTATGTACTAAAAACTTCTCTGAAACATTTTGACATCTCCTATCATGAGAAAATCATAAAATAGATTACTGAGCACTTTCATTCCTTGAAATTTTCGCAATAACACATCATTTTTGCTCTTTTCAGTACTTCCATGTTCATTAGACATAATCTTTTCATTGGCACTTGAATAAATATGTACAACAGTACAGCACTGATATCGTCTAAGTTTTTTAAAGATGACAGATGCTTTTTAAATCAATATTTATATCCTCACGTGTCACCCAGCAATATTTTCTTCTATGTCAAAGCTTATTATGAAGTGTATGAACCTCATAATGGGTAATTATTTATTAATACACACTTGCGCTATTTTCAAAACATTTAAAACTGATTTTTAATAGACGTTTTAAAATTTGATTATAAACACTTCACGTAACACGTCACACCAGTACTATATTTTATTTATTATTAGACAAAACACTGAAAATTATATTGTATATTTATAACCTCGTGTGTCACTCAGCAATATTTTCTTCTATGCAAAAGCTTATTATGAAGTTTATGAACCTCATAACACATAATTATTTATTAATACACATATGTTCTATTCTCAAAAGATTTCAAAGTGATTTTAAGTACAAGTTTTTAAATTTGATATAACACTTCGTGCAACACATTTTACCAGTATTTTATTTTTTTTATATTACACAAAACACTGATTTATTTTTTAATCACTATGTTATTTGTTATCATGTCATTTGATTATATATGCACTTCATGCAACACATCATACCGGTATTTTATTTTATTTGTTATGAAACACACTGATTAGATGTAATTTTTTAATAATCGCAACAATTTTATTATGAATATAATTTTCAACTAGATAGACGAACTATGAAAATCACAATTTTTGTTCCTATTTTTAAAAACTTACTTTAAAACATAATACTTTTTTCGTACTTTGAATCCAATACTATCTAAATAAACATCTTAGTTGTTGTTTGTTTTATGTGTTATTCATTGAAAGCAATGAAACTGTCAGTTTCTTCATGGACATCCAAGTCCTCTATTCGTCCTGTCAAATACGAAGACAAATTTTTGATATTCTTCTAAAATTATATATCTCATGAAAAATTTTCATGTTGAGAATATATAGATATCTTGAAAAATATTGTATTCTAAATAGTATTTGCCTGCTCTTCCATAGGCTAATATTGGTTTTGTTTTTCTTTCTTGAGTAGTACTATATTCTTACTATCTTCTTTAATATAAGTCTATTCCTAAGCGTCTGTTCTTGTATTAAAATAACTTTTTCTTGTCCATTAATAATAAAATAACCAGCAGAGTCATGAGGGCACTCGTTCATTTTTGCTGATTCAAAATTATATTTTTCGACAGTACACAATTAGAACTCCTCAACATTATTGGCTATATTACATATTCAAAATAGAATGAAAATAAGGCTTTCAGCATTTGTCTACGTTGTACAACCATCCAAGTTAATTCAAAATCGAATTTCAATGACTCCCAGGCGGAAATAAAACTTTACAAATAATTATTAATAACAATATATAACTTTTTATAATTTAAAAAAAAAGTTTATAACGCTTCATAACTGTTTATAAAGATAGGATTTGAGACTATAGTAACAGTTTATAAAAGTTATCAACAGTTTTTTTCTGTTATGAACAGCTAAAAAAAGTTTATAACAGTTATAAACTTGTATTTACTTTTTTGGGCTGCAGTGGATAACTATAAAATCAATCTGTAAAAAGTTATTATCAGTTATAAACTTTTTTATTTGATAATAATAGTTATTAATAGTTTTAAATAGTTTTGAATGAATTTAAACTATAAAATCATTCTAAAATTCTTATTATATGAAATCATTATTAATTATAAGTTTAAAATAATTATTTTCAATTATTAAAAATTGATAATAGTTATTAATAGTTATTTACTTTTTTTTACTGATCAAATATTCACATTTTTCGGCAATCCAAAAAACTTAAAAAAGTAAATAACTATTTACAACTATTTATAATTGTTTTAGACTTTTATAAAAGTCTCAAATCCTGACTTTATAATCTGCTAATATCAGTTATAAACTTTTTTTATCTTTTATTATAGAAGATCATTTCCGCCTGGGCTGTAAACAAATCTTGTATAACCTGTAAATATAAAAAAAATTCACACAAAGTATCAATTTTTTAAAAATGATTGTAGCCATTTAACATTTTGCTGTTCAATACTTATCTAATAAAACCCCTGTTGATTGATATATGAAAAGATGAATTCTTCTATCACCTGTTGCCTACTTGAGATCTTTGAATAATTAATTAACTATTGCTTCCTCATAGAGGAAGCTTTGTGATAGTAAAAAAGAAAGTTTATGAGATAATGTGTTAGAAATGTTATTTAGCAAATTTGGAATCGAAATACACTATTTTTAGAAAATGTCCGTATGGATGTGTGTGCGTGTGTGTGTGTGTGTGTGTGTGTGTGTGTGTGTGTGTGTGTGTGTGTGTATGTCCGTCACTGATATCTGATGATCTACTCGACCGATTTTAACGGGAGAGCGATCATTCTTTTAGATTTTGCTTCCACAATTGGGATCAATATTCTATTTTTGTAAAATTTAATTTTTTTTTTTTTATAGCCATTTTTTTATTTTAAAAATTTTTTTTTTCGATTTTTTTAATATTTAGAACAAATATTTTTTATATCATGAATTCTGTGTATGTAGGAAAAAATTATCTACAATTTATAAAAAAAAAAAAGTTGGTAGCTATATTTCGTCATAAGTTATTGATGAAAACGTAATTTTTTGTAAATAGGTTATATTTCGAAATTAGAAAAAGATATTAACATGAATATTTTTTTGGTTATAAAGGATATTAAGTACTATAACTTACTAAATTTTTAGGTTTTTTTATTCATTATTTTTTGAGAAAAAAAATCATTTATAAAAAAAGTGATTTTTTTGTCATTCAATAACTATAGTAAAATTGGCTTAAGGCGATGTGAACCTCAAAATCAACCCAATTTCATTATTTAATTCATAAACCTTCGAACGTTTATTTGGAAAAACAATTCTGTCAGGCGCTCCGTGTATGTAAATACTATGCTCAGATTTTTTTTTGTGCGATTCTATCAGCATTTCCATGAGATACGCTCGTTTTAATACTGGCAAAATTCGAAGTATTACAGATCCCTACTTATCGGCATTGCGGCTTTTATTTAATTAAATAAATTCTGAGTAGATTTTTGGAAAAACAGCTCTGTCAGGTGCTCCGTATATATAAATACTATACTCAATTTTTTTTTTAGTAATTCAATTATTATTTGCAAAAGATATACATGTTCTAAAATTTGTCGGTAAGTACACATTATCTTAATCACTTTGAAATTCTTTGTAGGGGTAGATTTTGTATACCAATCGAGTGAGTTCTTTGGGCAAAAGGATTGATCCATAAATTTCGAAGATATTTGAGGTTAAAATTTTTTTCAATTTTTTTTTAAATCGTAATTTCTCGAGAACGGCTCTATGTATCTAAATGGGGTGGGTGGTATTCGAAAGAGAATTAAATTACCTATATTTTCTAAAAAAATTAATTTTCTAGCTATCACGGTTCTTTTGTTATTAAGAAAAACGTAAAAATTGAAAAATGAAAAAAAATGAGTTTTATATGTTCAACTATTACAAGAGTAAAATTGTCTTATTCGCTTCAAAATTCATTGTAGAGGTATATCATTGATAGTTCTCGGATGAGTTCTTTTGGCAAAATGATTGGTTCATAAATTTCAGAGATATTTGAGGTTAAAATTTTTCTAGACATTTTTAAAATCTATTTCTCGAGGATTAATTTAGAATTTTTTTTTAATTTAGTTTATAATTAAATTTAATTTAATTTATATAAAGATAATTTTAGTTTATAATATCTCTGAAAATTATGAACCAATCATTTTGCCACAAAAACTCTGCCGAGAACTATCAATAATATACCTGTACAATGAATTTTGAAGCGAATAAGACAATTTTACTATCATAATAGTTGAACATCCAAAACTCATTTTTTTTAAATTTTAAAATTTTTACATTTCTGTTAATAACAAAAGAACCGTGATAGCTAGAAAATTAATTTTTTTAGAAAATATAGGTAATTTAATTATGTTTCGAATGCTATAAATTACATTCAAATACATAGAGCTCTAAATATCAGTTGCAAATTTATAGGCAATTGTTATATATATTTTATGTATGTGAAATTTTTTGGAAATGTATAATCTATAAAAATTTGAATAAATTATGTTGGAGTTTTGTTATTTCTGTCTTTCTGAAGTATTAAATTTTAAATATTGGAATTAAAAATTAATTAAAGGAATCAGTAAATTAAGTTTGAGGAAGCTACGTGCCAATAAATTGGCAGCGGTTTTTTAATTTTAAACTAACTCACGACGATATGATAACATTTGTAACATCTGTGTGTGTAAAGATGTGTAAGGTTAGGTCGTCATCGCCCAGACACGGGAATATATATATAGACAAGGGAATATATATTATTCGCCTGTTAATTGATTCATGAATAGATGAATTCTTCGATAACCAGTTGACTACTTGAGATCTTTGAATATATATTAATCTTGACTACTTATCTGTAAATAAAAATTTTCACAAAGTATCAATTCTTTAAAAAAATTACTATTTAACATTTAGTCATTTTAATACTTATCTAAAAAATGTTGTTACCTCATTGATGCTCGTAAATAAATTCTTTTATTCTTTTCGTCAGTCGACTTCATCACATCTTTGATTATTGAAACGAATATATATACCTATACTAAAAACAATCATCCGTGATATTGTGTGTATGTGTATATATATATATATATATCTGTGTGTGTGTGTGTGTGTGGGTGGGTGTGTGTGTGGCTGGGTGTGTGTGTGTGCGCGTGCGTGCGTGTGTGTGTGTGTGTGTGTGTGTGTGTGTGTGTGTGTGTGTGTGTGTGTGTGTGTGTGTGTGTGTGTGTTTGTAAATTGGTACTTTTGAGGAGATGTGAACCTTTCGCTCAGAGTTTGGACAATGTGACTAAAGAAATAATGACCCTCAGGTTACCGACTCTGGGAAAAGGGGGTATAGATTTCTCCTCAAAAGTAGCGATTCTTGCGTTGAGAAATTTGAGGAGTCTCTTCAAAATGCCGACATCTCTTCAAAAGTACCGATCTATACGTTGATATCTCTTCAAATATACCAATTCCCATAGTTATGCTATATATATATATATATATATATATATATATATATATATATATCCCTATATTATATAGGCATTACTGCTATATCTGAACGCAGTCCCTCCACCGTCCCCTCCACCGCCCTCCGCCACCCTCCACCGCCCCCACGACCGCCTGCCACCGTCCCTTCCACCGTCCCCTCTACTTACCTATGTGCTGCCCCTCCACCGTCCCCTCCACTTTTTAACGTTAAATTCGTTAAAAAATCACGTTATTTTTTAATCTCAGTCAGACCACCGTCTCCTCTACGCCCCCCACCGTCCCCTCCACCGCTATCCACCGTCCCCTCCACCGCCCTCCATCTACCGTCCCCTCCACCATCCCCTCCACCGTCCCCTCCACCGTCCCCTCCACCTCTGGACTACTACCGGACTATTGTTTTTTATGATAATCGAAAAACCATCAAAGAGAGAACTGTCACTAAATCTTTGAATTCGAACATTTAAAAAAACCCAAAAATATACTAATTATTATTAGAACCAACATAGACAATTATGTTTTCAACTATTACCACATTTCGCACATTTGGAGCAGCTTTCCACACCACCACTGAGGTACTGTTATAGGCGCGTTGAATTTTTGATTTTATTGAGCTTAGGTTTTATATATAAGAAATAATAAAATTTAGATATATGATTTTGAGACATGCCGAAATCATATAGAATTACACAATAATTTTTTATATAATGAGCCTAAACACAACCATGGAATTCATCGCCAGTAGCACTAAAAACCATGGTAGTCATCCCTCCGTAATCCTCCTTGACTCCAACCTAGCCCTTCCTTCCTCCACCATGTAAGATGTGAATTAATTTTCATTACTTATTATTGTAATTTCTTTAAAATAAAAATTGTACAAAGTTTAAAATATAATGAAAATTAATTCACATTTTTATTACATTTAATAAATAAATATTTCACATTAATATATTAAATAATTATGAAATATTTATTTATTAAATGTACAGCAATATTCAGATTATTCATGATATTAAACTTATGAGAAGATACAGCATGTCTTATATTTTCACAAAGGGTAATATTTTAATTAAAATGATTATTGTTATAAATTCCTTGAGCTTAGGAGAAATTGAGATTATATACAAATACGACATAAATTTTCACTCATCAAATCTTATAGTGTAAATTATAGATTAAATTTCAAAAATTTCTTTCCATACAATGTTATCTATTATTAAAGAATTTTCTGAACAATTTTTAATAAATATATTGTTAGGATTTTTACATCGGGATAAAGCAACATATAACTGACCATGTGAAAATAGTGGTCGTCTAATAAAAATTCCAATAGAATCGAAACTCTGTCCTTGAGATTTATTTATTGTCATGGCAAAAGCTAATACAATTGGAAATTGTTTACGGTAAAGAATAAAAGGAAATGAAGATGAATCTGCAGTATTTAATGTTATTCGTGGAATAAAAACCTCTTCACCAATTCTTTCGCCTGTAATTATTTCTGCCTTAACATTATGAGCATATAATCAAGTTATTCTTAGACGTGTACAATTACACATTCCTTGTACAATACTTATATTTCTAATTAACATAACAATAGCATTTACTTTCAATTTTAATTCATGAGGTGGAAGATCTTCTCTAATATTGTTAAGCATTTCAATTGGATAATTTAAATGAATATTTTCGTCTGTTTGATCAACTCCTTTATGAGTTGCATAATCTAAACTATAATACGTATGTACTTTTTTATTCAATAATTCTAAAACTTTATTATTAATAATTTTAGTATCTTTATTATGAGCGGTTAAGATTACAGGATTTATTGAAGTTTTAATATTAATGTTACTATAAATTTCTTTACAAATATTATTCGTTTTCCATTTATTTGGAATAATAAATGGATTAATTTTTCCTTCACCCAATTCTAACAATAGTGAAGCAAATTCTTTATTTTCCGAACGAATATTTTGATTTAATTTTAAAACTTTAAAAAGAGACCATAACGCAGAAAATTTAATTGTTTCTTCAATTATACTATTTTTGTGACCACATTTCATAACTGGAAGAATTTGCCGAAAATCACCTCCTAATATAATCAATTTTCTACACTATTTATTCAATTAATATAACGATATTTCATTGCTCTGAAGCAATTATAAAGAACATAAATAGTATATCCTTTACCTTTGATTCGTCTTAAGTCCGATATTTTACCCATCAAAATTTCATATTGTCAAAATTTGATAGTTTCATACTTCATTATTATAAAATTTCTCTCTGAAAATGGGGGTTGGCGAGCGGAGCAAGCAGGGGGCGAAGCCCCCCTAGTATATATATATATATATATATATATATATATATATATACCTATCTATAAACTGAAACAGAAAACCGAAAGTGGGAAGAAAATGAAGTCTGACGATGAGAAATGGAGAAACTTTAGAATCGGAAACCAGACATAAAATTTTTCACTATATAATATCTTTAATATGAGAACATCGTTTTACATGAAACTTTTTGTTCAACATAGTATAGCCAAATAGCACGTTATTGTTATAAATTTGAGTTAAATAATTAAATTCTTGGTCAGGCATTTTAATGTATATGTAGCACGTATCGCTCCTTCAGGCTTCTTCTGTACTTGCTTTCGGAACGCCCCCGCGCTCCTTGATACCCTGCATGCTATTCTAAAAATAATAAAAAAAATAACGTGCCTATATGATGATTGAAACAATACTACTTGTAGGATGCAACTATATTCAAATAACATGGACATTTTTCTTCAAATACCCATTTCTCTGAAAATAGTATCGCTTGCCATATTACATAAATTGTAATGAAAATTGGCTTTGCAATTAATTATAATGAGTCTTAAATACATACTTAGCCTATGGTTCCCATGTTACAGTTGCAAACTTTGGCGTCAACTGTCTCAATAATTAGTATCGCTGCCTATACTGGGGGTTTCCAAAATCGATAAAACATATAAAAGGAGTATGTACACTTATTTTTACGAAAATTTAAAGAAAATCAATTTCCCGCTGAACCACCTTAATGAGACATCATAAACAAAATGTATATAAGTTGGCAACCCCCAGTATAGGCAGCGATACTAATTATTGAGACAGTTAACGCCAAAGTTTGCAACTGTAACATGGGAACCATAGGCTAAGTATGTATTTAAGACTCATTATAATTAATTGCAAAGCCAATTTTCTTTACAATTTATGTAATATGGCAAGCGATACTATTTTCAGAGAAATGGGTATTTGAAGAAAAATTTCCATGTTATTTGAATATAGTTGCATCCTACAAGTAGTATTGTTTCAATCATCATATAGGCACGTTATTTTTTTTTATTATTTTTACAATAGCATGCAGGGTATCAAGGAGCACGAGGGCGTTCCGAAAGCAAGTACAGAAGAAGCCTGAAGGAGCGATACGTGCTACATATACATTAAAATGCCTGACTATATATATATATATATATATTTGTACTTTTCGGTCATAACTGGTCGCAGGGGGTCAACCGTTTTCCTCGCTGATTTTTCCTGTGAAACTACATATAAAAAAAGTGAGAAAGCCCCAATATTAGCTCCCCATATCCAATATTGAGACAGCTACACCATGCTGAATTTCGATAAATTGTCAAAAAATGACTATATTCGAAAAATTTTGTACGGCTCATTTTTGATCGATTTGAATGATTCAAGAAGAAATTTTTTTGCTATTTTGTCAAATTTTAGAAAAAAAAATTGTGGAATATAAATAATGCAATAACATTTTTACACAAAGGAAAACGTGAATCTAAATATTTTTGTTTTTAAGGTTACCTTTCAACCTTTGTAGTTCCTCGAGTTTTATAGATATTAAGATCGGACACAACCTATTTTCTTCCTCTTAAAAAGACGTTTCATTTTCACTCGGCCAACGATTGATTTGATTAACTGCAAGCAAACATAAAGCTTTTTCAAAATGGTCGATTTTCGAAAATCGCAATGTTGGCACCCCTGTAACTTTTTTCTATCAAAATCAATTGGGTTCATATTGGGCGGAAAAAAAAAGTTTTAACAATCTAGAAAACGACCCAATTGATTTAGTTCGGTTTTTTGGATATTTGCAAAAATTACAAATTTTTCAAAATGGGGGTTTTTCGTATAAGTATCCATTAAGGGCGTGTTACACCTAGAGGCTTCTGAGGCCAAAATCAGCTGAATCGATGGCTTTTCATGGGTCTAAATTACTTGAAATTCATATATTTATTGCCCAAAGAGTTGAAAATATTAAAAATATTTAATCAAATAATTTTAAAATGCTAACAACGACAAAAAAATTACTAAAACTCTTAAAATTAAGCAATTAAAAGTGGTTTTTCAATTTTTAAAAATACTTAAACAAATAATTTTAATATTTCCAACACTTCAAGCTATTACTGCATGAATTTTAAGTAATTTAGGACTTGTCCCATGAAAATTCATTGAATACTTTTTTTAAAAAGGCCTCAGAAGCCACTATGTGTAAGACCCCTTTTAATGCGTAAAACACAAATCCTCAGTTTCTTGTTTGACCATCCGCAGCAAAATTTATATTTCGATACATATTTTTACTATCCCATTTTTTTAAATATTGTAGTGACCGCATTATCGTTTGGATCTGTTCCTCATTGTATCTGTTCCTCAAAGATGTGTAAAAGGCTGATATATCGAACTCTATTCATTGCTTAAAAAGTTGTTTCAAATAAACAAGATGAATCTATAGAAAACATAATCTATGGATATACGATCCTGAATACAAGATCTTTCATGGAAAAAGAGACAGGACCATTACAGACGAGCTTTTATAGATATAGAAACAATGTTTTAAAAAGTGGGATAGTAAAAATATGTGTCGAAATATAAATTTTGCTGCGGATGCTCAAACAAGAAACTGATGATTTGTGTATTGTATTTTACGTATTAAGGTGATTCCCTGGAGATCAGAGTTGATTCAACACATACTTGAAATTACACACGTAGGTCAATAAAGACATAACGAATGTTATATCCAAATTTCAGAGCATTTTATCTTTTAGCTTCTGAGTAATTGCTGTGTAAAGTTACACGGATTACATGGGAGATATATCTCTACATATCGAAACTGTCGCGTTATGTATCTGTTTACAACAATATCTAAGCAACGAGATTCAAGTCAGCCTTGGAATTTGATGTACTCATAGAATATATAATAAGGAATGTTTTCGCGCATGAATGAAGTTGATTCATCGTTTCATTATTAAAATAGAGCTTCTTAAATATATCGCTTTCGCAGAACTTGATATGTTTCGAGGGTTATATGTACGCTCAGCGCGCCAGCGTGCACTCTCTATCTCTCTCGCTCAAAGCTATCTGTCTCTCTCTTACCCAGGGAACCACCTTAAGGTGGTTCGATAGCTCACCGCTCGCGGGGCGTGGGGCTCACCACGCACCACCTCCCGCAGCCAACGAACTCAATCGTATGTTTACGTTTTGCTGCAGTACTCGGAATTGGCGTTGTCAATCGCGATCAAATTACGTTTAAACATTCTCCTGTATATTTGCTATATTGCCTGTAGTTTTTTTATTCGCTCTAACCTTTTTTAAAGACTCGCGTCCTAAGTGTTTTGTGTTTTACCAAGGTACTTTCATAAGAGCCCGTGTATAAGAGTTGAACTTTGAAGTTGAAAAATTTCATAACCGAGTTGACAAACGATCTGAAATTTCACACACTAATAAAAATCAATCGAAGAACAACAATATTTAGTTTTTGGAATGACGTAACCTTTTTCATTTCGGTATCGAACCTCCTTAAAGGGGGTCTTACACATAGTGGTTTCTGAGAAATTAAAAAAAAAAAAGTATTCAATGAATTTTTATGGGACAAGTCCTAAATTACTTAAAATTCATGCAGTAATGGCCCGAAGAGTTGGAAATATTAAAATTATTTGATTAAGTATTTTTAAAAATACTTAAAAACCACTTTTAATGGCTTAATTTTAATGGTTTTTGTAATTTTCTTTGTCGTTCTTAGCATTTTAAAATTATTTAATAAAATATTTTTAATATTTTCAACTCTTCGGGCAATAAATACATGAATTTCAAGTAATTTAGACCCATAAGAAGCCATCAATTCAGCTGATTTTGGCCTCAGAAGCCACTAGGTGTAATACGCCCTTAATGGATACGTATACGAAAAACACCTATTTTGAAAAATTCGTAACTTTTGCAAATATCCAAAAAACCGAACGAAACCAATTGGGTCGTTTTCTAGAAGGTTATAACTTTTTTTCCGCTGATTACGAGCCCAATCGATTTTGATAGAAAAAAGTTACAGGGGTGCCAACATTGCGATTTTCGAAAATCGACCATATTGAAAGAGCTGTATGTTTGTTTGCAGTTAGTCAAATCAATCGTTGGCCGGATGAAAATGAAACGTCTTTTTAAGAGGAAGAAAATAGGTTGTGTCCGATCTTAATATCTATAAAACTCGAGGAACTACAAAGGTTGAAAGGTAACCTTAAAAACAAAAATATTTAGATTCACGTCTTCCTTTGTGTAAAAATTTCATTGCGTTATTTATATTCCACAAATTTTTTTTCTAAAATTTGACAAAATGGCAAAAAAAATCCTTCTTGAATCATTCAAATCGATCAAAAGACGAGCCGTACAGAATTTTTCAAAAATAGCCATTTTCTGACAATTTTTCGATATTTAGCACGGTGTAGCTGTCTCAATATTAGATATGGGGAGCTAATATTGGGGCTTTCTCACTTTTTTTATATGTACTTTCACAGGAAAAATCAGCAAGGAAAACGGTTGACCTCCTGCGACCGGTTATGCCCGAAAAGTACAAGAACGACCCATATATATATATTAATTAAGACACCCGGTTTGTGCCAGAGAGCGATAGTCCTCTCCGCGACTCGCATGTCATCCGTATTTCCAGGCGCCTTATTGATGTTAGATATAACATCCTGACATCGAGGTGCAACCGTCCGTCTTATGCTTCTTGGTGCATCACTCCACGGCACATGGCGAAGAAGGAACCAGAGTGCGAAGAAAACGGGAGTACATTTAGGCAGTGCAGTATGTAAAGTCCGGAAAGCGTTCTCAAACTCTCGCTCATAAATTTTTTCGCGACCGTCACACGTCAATTTTTTTCATCAACCAAATCGCTCTATGAACTCTTACATACTTTTCAGCCGACCGGTTCATATCGAATTTTCATACTCAGTTTCGTTCTTAGTTTTCCAAAATTTGTAAAAACGTCTTGATTTTTCAAATCTTTTATATATCCCGATTTTGCTGTGCATAGCAATTCGTCCTATTCATTACCGTGCAATGGTAATATTTATTTTATTTCAATAAATTTTTTAGTTCAAATTCAAGAAAACCTTGTTAAGGGTTTTTCTTTATTTATTCATTTCTAGCCTTGTCTAAAAAGAGATTTTAAGCAGAGACAACGGGTTATCAAAACAGCTAAAGATCATCAAAGACTAAAAGTAAGTTAAAGTTTAAGTTGCTATCCTTCTCTGTCTTCAATTTAGCTAGAAATTCCCAACATTTATAAACCTCATTTTATGTAAACCGAAAATTCGATAATTACTGTCCCCTAAAATGAAGTGAATTTTTTTTTATCTTAAATTTGAAACCAGTAAATTTTGAATAAAGAGCATATTAAGAAAACTATCCCATTAATTTTGCCAACTATCTGGCAGTTATTTTGGTGTACGTTTTTTAATAAAAAAAAAAAACTAACAAGACTAATTTAAAATCTTTATTAATATTTTCTTGAATCAACTAACGCGCCGCGCCCTTTTCAGCCGATATTTATTTTCCTACAGTGTAGTTATCGCGCTCTATCCCGAGCTGTTGAGTGTAAAATCTCAGACTCAAAAGAGAGCAGATAGTTTCGTTAGGAAACAAATAAGTTGTGGTTTTAGTGAAAACCCGACGTAACTTTATACGTAAGATTGCGCGATTAACTGGTATAGATAGATTATTGGCGTTTTGGAAAATACTCCTTTTGTCGGCTGGAGTGGTACGGAGTTCGCGTCTGGGTGTGCGCGTAAAAACTGACTTGTGCTGGTGATTACAGTTTATCTTATAACACTATTAAATTATGTTAAAGATGATCTTGACTATGAGTCGAGATCATCTTAACAAATTAAGTACACGCTTCAACATAAGCCGTTCGATTTCCAATTAAAATTGTTGTGTGCACACAAAAATCCGACGCATATACGCTTTTGCGAGATCGGTGACTCGCTACGTCACGGTGTTGCATAGCCGAAATGCTGCGTCGTTAAAATTCGCAAGCGCATCATTTTGTGGGTCAGAAAATTACTGATGGGAATATGAATATTCAATTTTTAGAATATGTCACGGACGAAACAATATATTATATACAATATATCATATAAAATAACAAATAAAATATAATTTATAAATAATGTATAAATTATTTTTATTACCTCCTTCAAAGGTTGTCTATAAGAGATCGCCTTGCTCTCTAGTAAGCTAGCGCAGCTCTTCCCGTGCCCTCCTCCTGCGACACCTACTGCGCTCCTGGTACTTATAATCGCAGGTTTTTCTCTCTCATAAACTCTCACTCTCTCCTACTCATTTATTCTCTAGACATTACAGTACAGAATCTCATAAAACAACTGATTATATTGAAAATTTTTTTGAAAAATCAAGTCCTCTCATATTATTAGAACCAAAAGAACGATTTAAAGCTCCTAAATACACTTACAATAGTCGATTTTTGCTCCTTAGATAAGAAGAATTTACTTTTTGTGTAAAATATAACTTTACAGCCTCAAATCAGGCTGTAAAGTATGTTTTTGGACATTTATGACGAAAAATAATGTTCGCTCCATGGTCGCTGCATTTTGCGGACCAAGTGGGATGTAGATCCTCGGACCGACTGCGCTGGTCCTCGGACGTGCAATTCCCACTCGGTCCGTAAAATTTTACGGTCTAGGACCGAAAACTACTATTTCGTAAATGCGTTACATAAACTATTGTAGAGTTCTAAGTACAAGGATCATTATACCGCCGGTACCGAAGAAGACTATCACGCTCAGAAATGACACGAAAACTATCCTCCATCAGTATTCACCACGAAAGAATCCCATCTACAGAAGTGCCATGAAAACTATCCCGCATCTATGTTCACCACGAAAAGAATCTCACCCACAAAAACGCCACGAAAACTATCCCTCATCTATGTTCGCCACGAAAAGAATCTCACCTATAAAAGCGCCACGAAAACTATCCCTCTTAAAAAGGTGTCCGCGAAAACTATCCCGTTTTTGTAGCTCAGATTCTTTTCGTGGCGTTTTTTCAGACAAGATTCTTTTTGTGGCGAATATCGATGCGGGATAGTTTTCGCGGACACCTTTTTAAGAGGGATAGTTTTCGTGGCGTTTTTGTAGGTGAGATTTTTTTCGTGGCGAACATTGATGCCGGATAGTTTGCGTGGCGCTTCTGTAGATGGGATTCTTTTCGTGGCGAATGCTGTCGGAGACCACTTTTCGTAACTTTTTTTAGGTGAGATTCTTTTTGTGGTCAATATTCATATGGGATAATTTTCGTCGGTACCGGCGATACATTTTTCCATAAATGCACTTAGATTTTACAACTTTATTTCGGTTGTTATTATTCGATCACTATAAACAAAAAATAACTGCCAATACATTACAGTACTTGGCTTTTCTAAACTTCTTTCATTGTTCTATAATATTAATTTTTTATGTTGTATTTTTTATCAGGTGAAATAACAACACGTGAGCCATTAGATCGTGAGAGTAAGGCCGTGCATGAGCTAGTACTAGAAGCGCGTGACCAGGGTACACCACCGAGAGCCACCCGGGTACCATTAAGAGTAGCAGTGCTCGATGTGAACGACAACTCACCGGAAATTGTTGATCCCCAAGGTGACGTCGTGAGCGTCCGTGAAGAACAACCGTCTGGCACTGAAGTGGCTCGCGTCAGGGCTTTGGACAACGACTTCGGCGAAAACGCTTCAGTCACCTATACCATCCTTAAAGGTATTATGCAACCGCAAATTTACAGTTGCTCAATATACTTGCTGAACTCTATTGATTTCTTTAGAACACATTCATCTTTTTAATAATAAACAATATTTCGTCGGGTGACAGAAAGAAAGTTCTATCTTAGCCGAGTGCGTGAGAAAGCCCTATCTTGGTTGCGCACGTAAGAAAATCCTACCAGGTCAGCGCGTAAGGAAGTCCTATTTCGGCTTCGTACGTAAGATTCCTATCTCGGATTCGCGCGTAAAACAGTTCTATCTCGGATTCGCACGCAACAATAGTACATTACGCAACAAGTGCGCAAAAGTGTCTTCCTCACACGTTTGTCGCCCGAGCTTAGCGAGGCATCTACGTACAATGTCGCATGCTTTGCATATGCTATTTTTCTAAATGTGTGCGCAAATTGATTTTCATTGACTATGTAGCGTACGCAGAGTTTCGGTTTCTCGGATTTTGAACTCGCTGTGTGCAAAGTGCTTACTTTGCATACTGAGTGTGCAAAGCGAGTGCTTTGCACACTACGAATCAAGAATGCGAGAATTCTATACTCTGCGTACGCTAAATAGGCATAGAAAGTCGAGTTTTGAACACTTAGTTTAGATAAGTTCTATTTTGAGCACTCCGCCTTTTCAGTGATGTTTAAGCTGAGAAACGCAGCCTGTTTTTGAAAAATCTGTTTGTTTTTACATTTTCAAAACATTAACTCCCCGTCATAAAAAGATAAAAAGATTAACTCTTCCTATTCGTATGATCGTATCTCTGCGAACCTATACGGCAGCATAATCGTATGTCGCCGACAATTCTACATGATCATAATTCAAACGTAAATACAACATGATAGTATTTCAACAGAGCGTAGAATAATAATAATAATCCTCATTATAATCCTCATTACAATCCTTCATTATAATCCTCTATTAGAAAAACGTTGACGAAAACGTGAAGCCGAAATAAAACCTTTGTGATTTGTCAAGTCCGTCTAAAAGGAGCTCGTGATTGATCGATGGCGACGTTAGCTTTTCGCTTAAGGTCTCAGCTGATTGGTCCAAATAAAACTCGCATACCTTAGAATTATGAAATATTTGAACTAAAAATATAAGTCATAAATAGTATTAATGATTTAAAATTTGGTTTTGTCTAACAAAAATGTATTAAAATTATTTTATCTGTAGTTAACCAAAGATCGGTATTATTCGCCAGCAAATTTTTTCCGAATACTTCAGTAAATATTTGACGCAATGAAATAATTTTAATTAATAAACACGTTTCTCATAAAAACTGAGCCTTTAGAAGTGTTTTGAGAAAATATTCGAAAAAATTATTGGTCTAATATTTTTTTCGAATAACCGATTATTTGAGAAAGTGTTCGACGAATAATTTTTTCGAATATTCTTCTATTATTAGAAGTTTTTTGAAAAAAATATTCAATAAATTATTCGTCGAATATTATTGTCAAATATTTTATCAAAACCCTTCTAATGGCCCAGTTTTCATGAGAAACGTTGATAGCTCAAGGTCGTGGATTTTGATTTATCCGGCTCAGGGACGTAGGATTAGGAACAGGAAAGACAAAATATTGCAAGGGTTAATAATCAACACTAAATCAAGAATTTATGTGAAATATTAATTGCAACGGAGTACTTGACAGAATTTAAATTACCGATTAAAAATAACTGCACGTCTGCGATTCCGCGTGTCCGCCACGTGCAAACTATACCCTCCCCACAACGGACTTTACTGCTGATCGCGAGCTGGATGTCCGCCCCCTTTCTGCATGAGCTAACGTCCGTTGCTCTGAGCGAGGGGGTGAAGTGGGGTCTCCTTCCGCCAGAGCGAAAAGAGAGTCGCACTCGGCGGGAGATTCAGGCGTGTTTTTCTGGTTGCGCACAGGCGGCGTGACCCGACCGATGGTCGGAGAGCGAGAGAGCGCGAGCGTCGGCGAAGCGCGGCTTAAATAGCCGATGCAGGTCCCGAAACGCGGCGCTCTGATTGGCTGTCTGGCTCGTCACCATGCGAGGTGGAGCGTGAAAGTGGAAATGCAACCGTCGCCCGCGTTCCAAAGAATTTCGGAGTCGCGTGAATTCTCGGACTTGTTTGCCTCAAACGCGGATGAGAAAAAGTCGGAGTTTCGCATATTACGCGCGGACGTCAATGCCCCCCCCCCCCGGATGGGCGACTTCTTCTTTTGAGCGTGAAAAGATCAATAATTACAATATGCGAAGTTATTGTCATAATTAAAACAATTAAAATGTCTCGAGTCGCGCGGCCAAGTACTCCATTTAACGTTAGATTTATTCAATAAGTATCTTTTCATTTATTCATTTTTGATACAAGAGTTATTTGAATGTAAGTATACGTGTTCACAAGAATTTAAGTGAGTAGTGATCGTGTTTGCGTATTTTGTGTATATTCACATTTTTTTTTTTTTTTTTTTTTTTTTTTCAACAGCTAAGAACTAATATTATAACATACATTAAAAAAAACAGTAAGAATTACAGAGTACGAAGAAATAAGTTAACCATACCAAAATTAAAATCTTATAAATAATTGATCGCCACCCGCGCACAAGTATCTATCAATAGTCCATTTATTGTCTTTTATTTTCATCACCATTTCACGATTAACTGGAGTCTTCTACTCGTCACCGTCCAAAAATCGGTCGATATCATCAATCACGTTCTCAACTGATAGCACGCCCTGCGCGCTGTTGGATTCATCGTGATCTGGAACCGGCCTTGTCTCATTTCGGGGTTCTGGTGGCAGCGGTGTCGAGAGCGAAGTGGCCATCCCCACCTCGACACGATCACCTTTAGCTTCCTTCATCGGTACTGTTCTCGCTCGGGCCCCAAGGCCTTGTCGAGTGAGCATTGTCGGATCTATCTCAAATAAAAAACACACCGTTTCGAGGGCGCGCTTTTGCGTCTCTGTGTCACCACGCCTATATGCCATTTTACACATGTCCAGCGCGAGTCTCACTTTCGTGTCGCGCCCTCCTCGAGATCGCTTATTTTTCGGCATATTCTTAATAGCACAATGTCAATAACACTTAGTCACTTTAGGTCTTCGCTTGATTTTCCGTCACTGTTCACTTTACTTACGCGAACGTAGAAAATAACGACTGTTCTTCGGTGGCGATACGTTTGTAGATTGTCTCGCCGCCGCCTCCTCCTTCGATGGTCATCCTCGCTTGCGCGGTGTTTGAGTGACAGCTCTCAAATCCTCTCGACAGACTACTGTTGAGTAGTTGGTTGTCGTGCTTGTTCGTCAGGTGGTGCTCCGTCCGTAACTGTCCAGCTACTGACAGCCTCGCTGCCTTGACGAACGTTCGTCTCAGCGCTCGCCAACAGCGTTGTCTGCTCCTCACGCTCTTGAGGTGAGCGGGCGCTCGGCGGTTGCGACGTTGGCTCTGATGGCGGAGGTTGAAATTCGAAGTCAGATCGATTAGGTACCCTTTTCAGGGCATTGACGTGCATTTTTATGTTTTCTCGACCGGGTCGTTCCAGGAGATACACGTCGTTGCTGCATTTTTCTAAAATGACGTAGAGGCCGGTGTAGCGTGGCGCGAGTCTGGCGCTAAAACCATCGGCTGCTTTCGACAGAGCAAAATTTTTCATTAGTATAAGCTGTCCAACTTGTAATGGCGCGTCTTTATGGCGCGATGGAACCGGAGCAACAGCAGATTGCTTCTGACGCACTTGATCAATTCGCTCTTGCGTTTGAGCTTCGTATGAGAATGTCCATTCTCCCGGTCGAGTTAAGGTTCTACCAAGTAGCATGTAACTTGGAGTTTGTCCCGTGCTGCTATTTTCGCGACGTCTGAGTGTAAAAAGAATAGCGGGTAATTGCATATCCCAATCTCTTTTATTACGTCCCGCAAGTTTAATTCGGAGTCCTTTTTTCAATTCTTGGTTGCGGCGTTCTGTAGTGGATGTAGTGTAAGAGCGAGCTCCCCATGACTCGCAGCGTTTCTGCCACGCGGGCCCGCGGAACTGAGGTGCGTTGTCACTTAAAATAATACGCGGAAATCCCCAACGTATAAAACCCTCGTGCTCTAAAATAGGTGCAAACGTCGCAATTTCAGAGTTTGGGACCGCGAAGGCTTCAACCCAGCGAGACATTGTATCGGTTACTACTAGAATAAATCTCTTCCGTCGCCCCGTGCACGGATAGGGACCCATGAAATCTATCGCGACACTTTCCCAAGGCGCGTACGGTTCGCGCGGACGTAATTCGCCTTGCGCGAGAGGTTTTGAGGATTTTGTTAATAAGCACACAGCGCAACAACCGACTGCGTGTCTGACATCATCGTCGGTTCCAGGGTGTCCGGCAAGATGGTCATCATGGTAATAAGTTATGACGTCATTTCGACAAGAGTAAGGCACAAGAATTCGCGGTGTGCGTCGATTTTCAAAAACATAAAAAGCGTCTTTATCGAATATCAATTCCTGGCCCGGTTGTAAAAAGCGTTTAATGTCCTTGAGGTCGATAGATTTCCCGGCTTGTTCTTCAATAATTCGCGTGTGTAAATTTTCTGCAATCGCGGATGCAATATGCTCTTCCTGAGTAGGTGTGCGTCGCTCAGGAGGCAAAAGAGCATCAAAGCCTCCCCGTTGTCTACATAAATTTCGCCTCCGGGGTCGCGAGAAAGAGCATCCGGTAACTCATTATCTTTTCCAGCGACATTTTCGATATCAAAATCGTAACTACGTAAATACATCGCCCAGCGATGTAGTTTCCCTCTTCCGTCTTTTGTTTTGTCGAGCCAAGTGAGAGCGCGATTGTCGGTACCAAGGGTGAATTTACCGTCCTCTAAGTAATGGCGATACCGACGCAATGCCCAAATAACCGCGAGACATTCTTGCTCGTTCGAGTGGTAGCGTTTCTCTACCTTCGTAAATTTCGCAGAAGCATGTGCGATGATCCGACGTTCGCCTTTATCACCATAATGATACAAGACCGCGCCCATGCCAGTAGCGCAGGCATCTGTTTGCAAATAAAATTGTTTCCCGGGCTCGGGGCGACACAGCACAAGCGGCTTACTAAAAGCGTGCTTAATGGCGTCGAACGCCTGCTGTTCCCTCTCTGTCCAGCGCCAAGCGCAACTGGAAGAGAGGAGCGCCGTGAGCGGTGCAGCTATCCGCGCGTAATTCGGTATGTATTCGCGTAACCACCCACAAGTGCCGAAAAATTTACGTAAGTCTCTTCGATTTTGCGGAACGGAAGCTTTTAAGATTCCGCAGACATGCTCGGATTTCGGTTGATTTCCACTCTCTGTTATTTGATACCCTAAGAATTCTAAATTAGTTAGGCCGAAATAATACTTATCAACTGTAAGGTAAGCCCGTACACGCGAAGTCGTTCAAAGATTAAATTTAAATGCATTAAGTGCTCTTCCCAAGAATCCGAATAGATTATGAAATCGTCCAAGTATGACTTCACAAACCGATCAACAAACCCCGGCAAAACTTCCTGACTTATAAAGTCGTTAAAGCATCCCGGAGCGTTCTCTAGGCCGAACGACATGACGCACGACTGGTACAAACCGTCGTCAGGTGTTGTAAATGCGGTGTAGGGTTTCGCACGGTCGGTAAGTCGGATTTGCCAGTCACCACTTTTTAAGTCTAAGGTTGAGAAAACTTTCGCACTCCCGATGTCTTTAATGACCTCCTGTATAATAGGTAAAACTTGCGCGCGACTTTTTGTGAGCGCGTTGAGGCGACGAAAATCATTGCAGAACCTATAGCACCCATCTTTCTTTCCGTGCATAACAATAGGTGAACTATACGCAGACGACGAGTGTTCAATCAAGCCATCAGCCAGCATCTCTTTTACCTGCTCCCGTATTGTTCGCTTTTTTCTGTGGAATAGCGGTAAGGGGTGAGGCGGAAGGGTTTGTCGTCCGTGAGCTCTATGTCGTGCACGACGTAAGACGTCTGTCGCAGAGGACCCGTCCCGAATAAAACATCTGAGTATTCACTCAGTAAATCCTTCAGTTTTATCGCGAGTTCCTCCGAGAAGCCGTGTTTTACCTTGTCGGAAAAATTTAACGGTGGTTCTATACGTTCCGGCGGCATGCTATTACCGCGTGTCAAATAGACGCGACGGCGTGAGTTTTTGCCTATATAAAGACAATCGAGAGCGTGGTCATGTACGGCATTTTCTGACTTTAACCACGTCCTTCCAAGCGTTACGTCCGATGCAAGCTCATCGCTTATGAGAAAGCGCACGTTTTCTGTTTGTCCAGCGATTTTCACGCGTAGATCACAAATTTAATAATTTTATTTTTACTTGCGGTATGTACTAAGTATTCACAATCTATACACGGAATATCTGCTGAAACGTATTTTGAACGTATGAAACAGTCGCTCGCAGCAGAATCGACTAAAGCACTTGTCTCTATCCCATTTACAACAACGCGCAAATAATTGATTGCAACGCTAGAATTTCGCACTAGCGCTGCAGCTACTGCGCGGTTGGTCGCGGGGTGTTCCGTACCGCGCTCTCCGTTCCTTCCGGTCGGTTTTCCGTCGTTTGATTGCGAGGATTTAACGGACAGTCCCGGTTCCAATGCCGCTCCGGGCAGAAATGGCAACGCAGTAGAGGGCGTGATGCATTTACCTGAGAAGTGTTCGCGCCTACGCCCAGTGTAGCGACGACAGTAGATGCCGGCGCTTTAGGCTTTTGCGTTTGTGCGCAATTTTGCGAAGCCTGTGCTGCATAGCGTTTATTAATATTACGCTCCTCGGATTCATCTAGTTCAATCTGTACGGCTCTAGTTATTAAATCCTCAACCGTATTGAAATTTGACGAGCGTAATAGTTTTTTTGTTGAACCGCGAAAGGCTTCTAGTAATACAGCGATGATTTGTTCTTCGGGTGCGTTTGGAAGGAGGCGTCGTGCGAGTAAATGCCTTTGTTCTAAAAATAAGCCCGTGCTTCCTTTCTCGCCTTGCGACTGGCCGTACAACTTCGCGGAAAGTCTCATCATAACATTTTGCGACGCGTAACGACCACGTAACAATTCTAAAATTTCTCCCAATTGATATTTCGATTTTTATATGCAGCCCACCAATGCGCGGCCGTATCTTTTAATCCGCGTGATGCGAGTCTGACGCGTGCGTGCGCCTCGGTGCGACTTGCTGTAAAAGTTTCTAGACATCCGCGTAAAAATACTTCAGGATCTTCGTGATCCCTTCCCGCAAACTCCAGTAGCTCCAAATTATTTCCGACTAACACACGTAATAAGTGTCTCCAGTCATCCAAATTTAGTTGTAACGCGTTTGGAGCGGGTTGCGGTGGCCCGTTTTGTGCATTCAGATTTAAGTTGGCATTCGCGTCCACATTTAACATTTCGTTCGCGTTCGCGTTTGCGTTTGGATTCGCCTTTGCGTTCGCGTTTGCGTTCGCGTTTGCGTTCGCGTTTACGTTCGCGGGAACTTCGTTTTCGTCTATCATTTTTACTTCACTCGCGTTATCACTTATTTTCACTTTTTCTTTGATTTCACTTATTGCGCGGTCTGACCGATCGGTGGTGACGCGTTGCGCGTTTTTCTCGTGAGATATACTCACACTTTGTAGGTGAGAGAATGTGGCTGTTGGCTGAACTCGTATGCGCGGAACTGTTGTGAGACCTTTATTTAAAGTTGCTCCTTGGCTTCGCGTAGCTGGACGATTTGCACTGGAATTTTCGTGGGCGCCACTGGTTTTTTTCTGACTACCAGAAGTCGTGTTGTCGCGTATATTTTTTGCTGAGCGAGATGCTTTTTCCATTAGCTTTATTGATTAAATCGTTCGAGCTTATCCGAGCTCCTCCTTCGCGTCTCGCGATCACAAAACGAGAAGGGCGAGAGAGCGCGAGCGTCAGCGAAGCGCGGCTTAAATAGCCGATGCAGGTCCCGAAACGCGGCGCTCTGATTGGCTGTCTGGCTCGTCACCATGCGAGGTGGAGCGTGAAAGTGGGAAGGCAACCGTCGCCCGCGTTTCGAAGAATTTCGGAGTCGCGCGAATTCTCGAACTTGTTTGCCTTAAACGTGGATGAGAAAAAGTCGGAGTTTCGCATATTGCGCGCGGACGTCAACGTGTTTTGTAATTAAAATTATTTCATTGCATCAAATATTTAATGAAATAATATGAGTATTCGAAAAAATTTGGCGGACGAATAATGCCGATCTCTGTAGTTAACAATTGAGGCCTATGAATACTGTTCCGATTACAGTTAAATTTCTAACATCCAAATTTTTGTATTGTAGGAATTAATTAAAATAAATACAATCCACGTTTTACTAAAATATATTGGATAAATTTGCGGACTCTCTCAATATCAGTCAAACACTGTACCAAAGACTTTAATAAGAGCTTAAATATTTTTTCAAACAATCAACACATTCTTTAAAAAACTAATTTTTTCAGTATATTCTAAAAACATAATTTATTGAGTCCTTTTATTTAGTCTAAACTCATCTGTTCAATAAGCTCTCTCTACAAATGGTAATAATTTTTTTATGACTGTACAAATAATAATATTCTTAACATAACATTCTGCGGAAGTATAAAATAAGGCAATAATAGCAGTTTTTCTGTATAATCTATAAAATAGTATTTATGGTTTTTTAAAAGAAATCAAATAAATACTAGTAAAAAGTATTTTATTTCTTTGAGTCAATGTATGCTGAACAAATTATATGTAAGTACATTCAAATTGTTCACTGCAAATCAAACCAACAGAATTGTGAAATCAATTATCGATAGTCAAGTAATACAAACCACTCTCCGAAACAACTGTATGACTTCTCAGAAATGTATTCTACGTTCTTCATTCTTCTGTACAAATTAAACACAAGAAAGTAATGAAACCAATTTATTGTAGTCAAGTATCGGCCATAAGTTAACTTGACTGACATAATAAAACTTTTCGTACCGCGCGTAAAATTATATTTTACGCCCACATTGTAACTTCAAAATTATTTAGCCAGCGAGCATAAAGTATTACTTGACGCCCAAGAGGCGTAATAGCTCATACACTCCTACAAAACGTTATTGAACCTACGCACTTTACGCCCCTGTGGGCGAAAATTATTTTAATTATATAACTATAATGCCTTCTTTTTATTTTTAAAATTCATAAAATTTTTTTCACATATTTACGAAAGTCAAAGCCTATATAAAAAAATTACATAGTTGCCAATACATTACTATTTTTCATGATTCTTTCTCACCTTTGAACTTTCTATTATATTGTGTATACAAATAAGTTTCCGCCGTTTTCAAGAGATGGCTCCACCGACAAGATTACTTTGAAATCGTTAGATGTAAAATGCCACATAGAAAGTTTGGACACTTGGCAACAACATAACCTTAAAATACTATTGACTTTGTATTGGCAGCATACTTTTTTTTGTTCGAAACTGTCGAGTTTTGTACCGAATAAGCGTCATTTGCGGGAAGTTTTGATTTATTTATTTCATTTAAAGAAATCTGCTGCTGAGGCGCATCGGTCGCTTGTACAAGTTTACGGTGATGCTGCGTTAAGTGAGAGAAGTTGTCGTGAGTGGTTTCAAAATTTTAAAAACGGCGAGTTTGACGTGGAAGATAAAGAACGCGAAGGAAGGCCAGTCAAGTTTGAAGACGCTGAGTTAGAGGCATGATTCGACCAAGACTCATGCCAAACTGAAGAGCAGCTCGCAGAAAGCTTGGGAGTGACTCAACAAGCGATTTCACACCGTTTCAAGACCATTGGTATGGTACAAAAGCAAGGAAATTGGGTTCCGCATGAACTGAAACCCAGAGACGTCGAACGCTGTCTTTTCACGTGCGAACAGCTTCTCCAAAGACAATGCATCGAATAGTGACGGGGGATGAAAAGTGGATCTACTACGACAACCCAAGGCGTAGAAAATCATGGGATAAGCCCGGCCATGTACCAACTTCAACGGCCAAACCGAATATTTATGGCAAAAAGTTAATGTTGTGCATTTGGTGGGATCAGCTCGGTAATCTATTACGAGCTACTCCAGCTTAACGAAACTATCACTGGAGAACGTTATCAACAGCAACTGTTGCAATTGAGCAGAGAATTGAACCTTAAAAGCCTCCAATATGTCAAAAGACATGACAAAGTGATTTTTCAGCACGACAACGCTCGGCCACATGCTGCAAAAGTCGTCAAGGATACTTTGGAAGCTTTACAATGGGATGTCTTACCCCACCCGCCGTATTCACCAGACATTGCTCCTTCGGACTACTGCTTGTTCCGGTCGATGGCTCATGGCCTGGTCAAGCAGTACTTCACTTCTTACGAAGAAGCCAAAAATTGGGTTGATTCATGAGTAGCCTCAAAAGATGAAGAGTTTTTCGACGTGGCATTCTAATGCTGCCAGAAAGATGGCAAAAAGTAGTAGCCAATGACGGACAATATTTTGAATAAAATGTAACGTATATTTTTTTTTACAATAAATTGATAATTTTTATAAAAAAAACGGCGGAAACTTATTTGTATTTACAATATTACGCAGCTTGGGAGGACAAGAGAAGTCTAGAACTGCTCTAGCAGGGGTGGTTCTCCGATCTTCCATACATACTTGGCGAGCCCGACGGTTTGCAGTTCAGGGTATAAGACATGATCATTTTCATACACGGAGAGAAATTTTGGCAAGCGGAATATCGAAATCGAGGCAGATGCATAGCTCAGCTCACGCTTTTGGCTAGCGGAGTTCCAACGTTGGTCATCCGATGACCTTCTGAGAGACATCCGTTAACCTATCGCGCTGTTTACCGACTGTCAGGTCAACGGATGTCTCTCAGAAGGTCATCCAATTACCAAAAGTTGAAACTCGGCTTGCCGAAAGCGTTAGCTATCCAGCTGCTTCGATTTCGACGACTCGCTTACCAAAATTTCTCTCCGTGTATATTTAAAGATCAGATAAAATGTATAAATGGGTTGTTTCTACATATTAACTATTGATCCATAAATCTATCACTCTGTTTTTAAATAGAAAGTGCAAACCGGAGTAAAAATATCATATGAGATCTCATATGAGATCCCATAATATATAAAATTGCGGATGACAAGACATATGATATCTCATACGAGATATGCCATGTCTGAAATTCTCATATGATATCTTATATGATGTTTACAAGCGGGAAAGGATACAAAATAGGTTGTTTTATAAAACGGTTGGTAGAATGGAAACCAGTTTTGAGTAGACTATAAATTTATATGAATTTTTTATTTTATTCTCGTTTAAAAAGGACGGACACAAGGAAAAATATTTTCGGTAATGAAAGTAAATTATGATTCTGATTGTGTAGGGATGTTGTACTTAATGGTACCAATTAAAAATTAGAGCAAATGTAATTATTTATAGTGGACTTATAGGTATAAATATTGTTAATGAATTTATGCAAAAATTTAGTATTCTACATTTAAGTAGCCCACCGGTAAACTGCAAACCGTTGGGCCCTCCAAGTATGTATGGGAGATTGGAGGACCACCCCTGCTAGAACAGTTCTAGACTTATGTTGTCCTCCCGATATGGCTAATATTATATTATAGAAAGTTCAACATTGAGAAAGAATAATGAAAAATAGTAATGTGTTGGTAACTATGTAATATTTTAAAAACATAACAATAATATATTTTTTCTTTGTAGCTATTGCAAGGAATAAAAGAAAAAAGTACAAGTTATCAGAATTACAATTCAAATCTCTGTATCACCAGCTGATTCTCTTGCTTTTATAAAACTCGAAGCTCAAAGTTGGCTAAAAAGTTGAGTTCGCATGTGAAATGCCATTTCCATAGCAGCAGGTGGTACAAAGTTTTTGAAAACTACTCTTTCGCATCTATTTCTCTGAAATCACCTAATCCCCTAGGCTAAAAATGCGAAGCTCAAAGTTTGCCAAGTTAACTACCATTATGTAACAGCACCTGATACTAAGTTTTTTGACAAAACACTCTTATGCATCCATTTGCTCTTGTTTTTTTGACAAATTATTATTACACTATTAAATTTGTGCTAAAATTTACCTCTAGCCTTCTATTGCACATTCTAAAGCTGGAATTCGTTTCATTATTTTGGTAACCACATATTTCTTTTTCATAATATTTTTTTTTCATCATACTCATAATCTTGTAAAATTAAAAACACAACCAGTTGACGAATTAAACATTACTATTACCTGAATCTAGTATAGAAAAATATGTATTAAAAACTTCTCTGAAAAAATTTTGACATCTCCTACGTGAGAAAATCATAAAATAGATTACTGAGCACTTTCATTCCTTGAAATTTTCGCAATAACACATCATTTTTGCTCTTTTCAGTACTTCCATGTTCATTAGACATAATCTTTTCATTGGCACTTGAATAAATATATACAACAGCACAGCACTGATATCGATTAAGTTTTTTAAAGATGACAGATGCTTTTTAAATCAAGGCTCAGACCGATATTTCAATTAAGCATCATAAATTATATTGTATATTTATATCCTCACGTGTCACTCAGCAATATTTTCTTCTATGCCAAAACTTATTATGAAGTTTATGAACCTCATAACGCGTAATTATTTATTAATACACACTTGAGCCATTGTCAAGTACACTAACCCCACTGATGTTATGAGAAGTTACTGGCATTACTACTGGTGCTGCCCCAATAAGAATCTGTTCCAGAGCTCAAAGTCTATGAGAAAATTCTATAACCTGAAAATGAAAAAAATTTTGACAAAGTATCTATTCTTTATTTTTTTTTAAGTTATATTTATTTTTACATATGATTTTTTACATATGATATATATGTATAATACTTATCTATATATAAAAGTGTGTTCATGCCGTCAGCTGATTGAAATTCATATACAATCTGTCGTACAAATAGCCGCGCCATTTTTTTTATACCTAATTACGTAAAAAAATACCATATACATACGACATACGATATTTTGAGGCTATTTTGTAGTCACAGTTTTGTTGTTGTTATATATGTTGTTGTTATTATATATATACTTTCTCTCTCTCTCTCTCTCTCTCTCTCTCTCTCTCTCTCTCTCTCTCTCTCTCTTCGAGTATATTTTTACTTTTTCAGATCTTTTTGAAATATACTTTTTGAAATATTATTATCAACTAATATGTTGTTAGGCGTAAGGTTAGGTCGACTAGATTTATATAGATATATAAGCTTAAGATAGACGACAAGCGGAAGTGTCGTAAGTGCTGCAAACCGGATATCGGAATAACAAAAAGAAAAGTTCGGAAAGGAAAACGAACATAAAAATATTCAGTTGTCTATATCTTTTGAACGAGATAATCTTTTTAAATAAAATCTTTTGATTTGAGTAGAGCAATGAAATAGCTTTCGATTAAGAGGGATACGTTATGTTATATAGTTAAAACTAACGCATAAGTATATAAGCGGATTGAATTTCTCGTACATCCATTTCAATGTATATGTAGCACGGGTCGCTCCTTTTAGGCTTCTTCTATACTTGCTTTCGGAGCGCTCCCGCGCTCCTTGATTATTGTAATATTGTATTGAATAAGAGCTTAAATATTTTTTTAAAACAATCAAAACGTTTTTTAAAAAACTAATTTTTTAAGTACGTTTTAACAACAGAATTTGTCTAGTACTTTTATTTCTTCTAATCTCATATATTCAATAACCACTTTCTACAAATGCTAATAGTTCTTTTCATGACAGTACAAATAATAATATTGTCAATATAAAACTTTCTACGAAAGTATAAAATAAGGCAAGTATAGAAGTTTTTTAGACTATAAAATGACTGTGCAAATAATAATTGTTAATATAAAACTTTCTACGAAAGTATAGAATACGAAAGTATAGAAGTTTTTTCTTTCCCACTCTCTCTCTTCCTCTCTCCCTCTCTCTCAATATCCGTCAAACTCTGTACCAAAAACTTTAATGAGAGCTTAAATATTTTTTTAATAAAATCAACACGTTTAAAAAAAAAAATAATTTTTTAAGTACGTTTCAACAACACATTTTTTGTCTAGTCCTTTTATTTCTTCGAATCTCATCTATTCAATTAGCACTCTCTGCAAATGGTAATAATTTTTTTCATGAATATACTGTAATGGGCGCCGATGTAAGTTATGAGAATCACGTATACTGCGTTGCGAGATCTGAATCTCGCGCGCTGACACGCACCGCGATCGGCAGAGCGCCGCGCGAAACAAGCCGCAAGCAGGTGGAGAAGAAGACGAAGCCGCCGCGCCGCTGCGAACGTGAGCGCGCGGCCATGTTGTCGACCGTCGTGATATGCAATAAATCGCGTTTTGGTGAGCCCCGCATCTCAAGTTTTTTGTGTGTGTGTACCGCGCCTCCACCACTGCAGCGAATCGCGAGACGGCGTCACCACCCATAGGCGGAGTGAGACTTGAGAGCGGCAGAGAGAGAAAAAGAGTACGCGAGTGCAAGGACGGGCACGAGCGGGAGAGAGAGGCAGCGTTGCGTAGACTGCGTGCGATGGCTGGCCAGCCACGAGTAAGTAGGCTCTACACTGATAACAGCGTTTCTTGGTGACGGGAGCGCGAGATCATTCCCCCCGTCACCCGCGAATAAGCGGCTCCGCCGTAACCGCGAGCGTGCGTGCGGTAGCTAAAGTCTCGGCCTGGCGGTTATTATTTGTCCTAATATTGTCCGGGTTTCGCGCCCCTTAGCACGATTAACTTCCAAGAATAAACCTCTTTGTCTTTTTTTATCTTAAATAGTCGAGTCACGGGTATTTATTGAGCGCGCCTTAACCTATGCATGATTTCCCGAATACCGCCCTCTACCCTTTTCAGTTGCTGCAGCTAGTCGCAGGCATTGCCTCCTAAAGGAACATCTGTAGCGGGAGTAAGTATCTCAATAGCCGCTCGAGAGGTTGGACCGAGCGGCGTTGTACGCGGGAAAGACCGGCTGCGCTGGTAACGCTAGGTCACAGCGAGCAGCCGGTAGTTCGCGGGCAGCAGTTGGCAGCAGCGGCAGAGCGCAGCGCCGGTTCTAGTGGAAAGCGGCCTAGGCTTTCTAGAATAGAAGCCGGGCTCGTATGTTCGGAACCTGTGCCGAGGCGCTTCAGGTGATTCTACAACGGTGAGTTGCCCGGGCGTACAATACTCCCGTATATTACCCTGCGAACCCCTGAGAGGGATTAATACCCTCTCCATAACTGAACCCCGTTACAACTGGCACCCTTAACGTGTTGGAAAGCATAGGTTAGGGAATAATTCGATTACTTAAACAGGTCGAGACTCGCGTTGCGAATAATTAATTATCGAGAGGAATAATTAATTACTACAAAAGTGTATAGTGTGTGCAAGGGTAACCAACTGGTGATTTATAACCTAGCTTCGAGGGAATAATCCGGCCTGCACGTACTTAGCGAGAACATTGCTTGTGAAGGCCGAGCATTGTTAAAGTACTTAGTGAGGGCAACAAAGAGATTAATTAACAATTATTTATTTATTATTTATTACACTATTTATGAATTTTTTTAATCAATAATAGGTTTTTAGCGTTCGATCTCTTTGTTGGACAACTCACGTGCACGCCGGGGCATAAACTAGCATATTACGCATCCAATTCGTGTTTTAAGGGTTATTGGCGGAAATTTCCGCATTTTTGGGAAATACGCGTGAGCGCGGACGCGGAGGACGGCCCAGAGGTCGCGCGCAGTAATTTTGAACCCGCGCATGCGCAGAAATCGAAAAAAAAAGTGGAAAATCACTATCGCGGAATCGTTAGCGCATCTCACGGGGAGGTGCGCGCACAGGGATGGGGCAGAAATTATTTCAACATGGCCGGCGCTGGCACCGTAGGCGTGAAGGCTGCCGCTCGCGACTCCACGGCACCGCGACGGCGCACTTCAGACTGTCGATGCCAGTTCGAAAAATAGCGGCTCGGACGATTTCGTACGTCTGCACCATAAATGATTCGGAATTCCGTAGAAAATATCCAGAAAGTAGAATCCATCAGATTCTATGTATAATAATAATAATAATAATAACTAATCTATATCAAATATACTATGCGTGTGTTATTAATAACTGATATTATTATTATAGTATTAAGTATGTAAAGAAATTACAAGTAAAACATTTTCTTATCTATTTTATTGCGTAACTTAATAATGTAAACAATTTCAAATCTAAAATTAATTTGCATAATATCGAATAAACTGACTAACTTTTTTTATCAACCAAGATTTTTCTTATATGGACACTGAAAATATCAACAACGGTTTTCCCTATATGTGCACTGAAGAAAATTTGCTAAAGCGATAGATAACTAGAACTTTGTAAGAGTAACTACGTTATATTAAAAAATTATATTTTTTACTAATATTTCAGTATTTCAAAATATATTCTTATAGAATACATAAGTATTAATAATGTAAAAACCATAATGGTAAAATAAGTTGACATAGTTAATTTGCATAAAATTAAATAGTTTCTTTACTGAATATAATAATATTATAATTTTGTTTTATTTTAATAAGAAATTTCGAATTTGCTAGATATTTATGGCAAATCTTGATGAGTTTTCTAAGTAATGCGTTAATCCTAATGCAATTTTTTAATGTGTCCAACCTTGAAATTCATTTGTATTTACTATAAATATTGGTAGTGACAAAATAGTACGTCCATTTCCCCCGCCCCCCCAAATTACTAATCCTAAAATAAGGAATTGGATAATTTTGTACACTTTTTTTACAATTAATTACAACCAAAATCGATTTTTTTACAAGTGTATAAACAAAGTTATAAACAAACAAAAGGGAGGGGGGCGGGAGAAATATTTCGCCAGCCCCCACATAAAAAAACCACAATTTCCAGAACGGTAACGTAATCTACGATTTATTTACAATTATTTACAACCACAAAAACCGGTAAAAGTCGATTATTTATAACAATTTTGAGCAATAATTTCGCCAACCCCCCCATACGCCAAAATCAGTTTTTCAAAGTGCTAACGTAATCTACGATTTCTTTACAATTATTTACAACCACAAAAACTGGTAAAAGTCGATTATTTATAACAATTTTGAGCAATAATTTCGCCAGCCCCCCCCCCATACGCCAAAATCAATTTTTCAAAGTGCTAACGTAATCTACAATTTATTTACAATTATTTACAACCATAAAAACTGGTAAAAGTCGATTATTTATAACAATTATAACCAATAATTTCCCCAGCCCCCCATATGCCAAAATCAATTTTTCAAAGCGCTAACGTAATCTACGATTTATTTACAATTATTTACAACCATGAAAAATGGTACAAGTCGATTATTTATAACAATTTTGAACAATAATTTCGCTAGCGACCTCATACGCCAAAATCTATTTCTCAAAACGTAAATAGCTTATATTGTTTAATATATTTTTAAATCAGAATTTTATTATCCATTGTTGGGCTTTCGTTTACCAAATAATACTACCCGTCAGGCTAGGTGCGGTTGTGATTATGTATGACTATTGTTACTCGGAGAAAATGTATGAGGAAGTATCGCAGTTGATCGATGATAGAAAATGTAAATTTTTACCCTCGCAAATATTTAAATGACTAGTAGCGGCTTAGGGTTACAGATGACAAAATCAGATGAATCGGAACTTGGAGCGAGTACGCCAATTGGCGAGTATGATACTCCAGATAGTATAACTGTTATTATAACTGTTAGAGGCCTGCGTTTATTACAGGGATGCAACTGTCTCCTCTATTTCCTCTTTTTTTCAATCCTCTATTTTACCCTTTTTCCAAGATGCTCCTCTATTTGCTCTATAATTAGCGATCTCTTCAGTTTACCGATGAATTGCAATGAAAAAGACGCGCGGACTACAATTCGAAAAGACTTGGTCGTCTCGTGTAGGTAGGGTTGCCATCTTTTACAGTTGAAGTTGCTGGCCGACTTATGACTGGCGGTGGGGGGTGGCAAGTAGGCGGGGGATATGGGGTCCATGCATATTAGGGAATTACGTAGCCTTGCAACAATAAGCAAGACAATTATTTAAACAATTTTTAAACCAAAGTAGGGTGGGGATATGTGGCTCACGTATATTAAGGTATTACGTAGATATGCAACAATAAGCAAGAGAATTATTTAAACCATTTTTATACCCAAGTAGGCGAGGGATATGAGATTCACGCATATAAGGAAGCCATGTAGACATGAAAAAAATAAGCAAAACGTTTATTTAAATAATTTTTTAACCCAAGTAGGGTGTGGAAAATAAGGTCAACACATATAAGGTAGTCATGTAGATATGAAAAAATATGTAAAAAGATTACTTAAATAATTTTTAAACCCAAGTAGGCGGGGGATATGAGGTCCACGCATATAAGGGAGTCATATAGATATGAAGAAATAAGCCAAACGATAATTTAAATAATTTTTAAACCCAAGTAAGCAGGGAGTATGAGATCTACGCGTATAAGGGAGTTATGTAGACATGAAAAAATAAGCCAAACAATAATTTAAATATTTTTAAACCCAAGTAGGCGGGGGATATGAGGTTCACGCATATAAAGAAGTCATGTAGACGGTGAAAGATTCTGGAAAGATTAATAGAATCTTTCCTGAAAGCTTTTTGTGAGAAAAAAGGGCGGACATTTTGAGCTTTCAGGAATCTTCCATGTAAGCTTCCTGTAACATTCCGAATATTTCTTGGAAGCTTTCATAAATCTTCCAGGAAGCTTTCATGCTATGTGGGGAGTCATCTAAACTTTGGACCCCCCCCCTCCCCATGTAGACATGGAAAAATAAGCCAAACGATAATTTAAAAACTTTTTAAACCCAAGTAGGATGTGGGAAATAAGGTCCACGCATATAAGGGAGTCATGTAGATATGAAAAAATAAGCAAAAAGATTACTTAAATAATTTTTAAACCCAAGTAGTCGGGGGATGTGAGGTCCATGCATATAAGGGAGTCATGTAGACATGAAGAAATAAGCCAAACGATAATTTAAATAATTTTTAAACCCAAATAAGCGGGGAATATGAGGTCCACGCATATAAGGGCGTCCTGTAGACATAAAAAAATAAGTCAAACGATAACACAACCCCACAAAAAAATGAAAAGGTTCTATACTTTAGATCGGATTATCATATCTCGGTGTATTTTGGCCCCCTAAATATGATTCCAAGGTCAGAATTCGTTCATCACGTCTGAATTTGGAGATATAATTAGGTATAAGATTTTTGAGATATCTTGAAAAACAAAGTAAAAACAATTTTTTTGTTAATCTTCTCTAAAAAACAATGCATTGTTTGCGCCCTTAAAGACCAACTTTAGATTTTGGCAATAATTTCGCCAGCCACCTCATACGCCAAAATCTATTTCTCAAAACGTAAATAGTCTATATTGTTTAAGATATTTTTAAATCATAATTTTATTATCCATTGTTCGGCTTTTGTTTACCAAATAATACTGCCCGTCAGGCTAGGTGCGGTTGTGATTCTGTATGACTATTGTTACTCGGAAAAAATGTATGAGGAAGTATCGCGGTTGATCGATGATAGAAAATGGAAATTTTTACCCTCGCAAATACTTAAATGACTAGTAGCGGCTTAGGGTTACAGATGACAAATTCAGACGAATCGGAACTTGGAGCGAGTACGCCGATTGGCGAGTATGATACTCTATATAGTATAACTGTTATTATAACTGTTAGAAGCCTGCGTTTATTACAGGGATGCAACTGTCTCCTCTATTTCCTCTTTTTTTCAATCCTCTATTTTACCCTTTTTCCAAGATGCTCCTCTATTTGCTCTATAATTAGCGATCTCTTCAGTTTACCGATGAATTGCAATGAAAAAGACGCGCGGACTACAATTCGAAAAGACTTGGTCGTCTCGTGTAGGTAGGGTTGCCATCTTTTACAGTTGAAGTTGCTGGCCGACTTATGACTGGCGGTGGGGGGTGGCAAGTAGGCGGGGGATATGGGGTCCATGCATATTAGGGAATTACGTAGCCTTGCAACAATAAGCAAGACAATTATTTAAACAATTTTTAAACCAAAGTAGGGTGGGGATATGTGGCTCACGTATATTAAGGTATTACGTAGATATGCAACAATAAGCAAGAGAATTATTTAAACCATTTTTATACCCAAGTAGGCGAGGGATATGAGATTCACGCATATAAGGAAGCCATGTAGACATGAAAAAAATAAGCAAAACGTTTATTTCAATAATTTTTTAACCCAAGTAGGGTGTGGAAAATAAGGTCAACACATATAAGGTAGTCATGTAGATATGAAAAAATAAGTAAAAAGATTACTTAAATAATTTTTAAACCCAAGTAGGCGGGGGATATGAGGTACACGCATATAAGGGAGTCATATAGATATGAAGAAATAAGCCAAACGATAATTTAAATAATTTTTAAACCCAAGTAAGCAGGGAGTATGAGATCTACGCGTATAAGGGAGTTATGTAGACATGAAAAAATAAGCCAAACAATAATTTAAATATTTTTAAACCCAAGTAGGCGGGGGATATAAGGTTCACGCATATAAAGAAGTCATGTAGACGGTGGGGCGGAGGGGGGGGGGGTCTAAGTTTAGACGACTCGCTTGAAAATTGAAGTCAACTATAGACGTGCTCGGTTTCGATATAAGCTACTGCAGATTGTGCAAAATTTTGAAATTCTAAATTACGAAAATCATATTTTCGAATGTAACAATTCACCTACTGTCCAAAACATCGAATTTCATTAATAGAATTTTAATAGGTATACAATAAACATATTTCGAAATAAATCATTAGAAACAAGTTATCTTTGCTTTGAAATCGCATTGATGAAATTCGATGTTTTGGACAGTAGGTGAATCGTTAGATTCGAAAATATAATTTTCGTCTTTTAGAATTTCGAAATTTTGGATAATCTGCAGTAGCTTATATCGAAACCGAGCACGTCTTAGTTGACTTCAGTTTTCAAGTGACCCACATAGCATGAAAGCTTCCCATTGAAAGATTCAAGAAATATTCCAATGGAAGCTTTCATCAACCTTACAGCAATATTACAGTAAGCTTTTAGAAAGATTACACTGTTATCTTTTTTGAAAGCTTACGCTAAGATTACCAAAGAGATTCCCAAATCCTTGCAGGGATCAATACAGGAATCTTTCACGAAAGGAAAATGCAATATTACAGTAAGCTTTTGGGAATATTACACTGTTATCTTTGTTGAAAGCTAACGCTAAGATTGAAAAAGAGCTTCCCAAATCCTTGCAGGGATCAATACAGGAATCTTTCAAAAAAGGAAACAGCAATATTACAGTAAGCTTTTGGGAAGATTATACTGTTATCTTAGTTGAAAGCTTACGCTAAGATTGCAGAAAATATTACCAAATCCTTGCAGGGATCAATACAGGAATCTTTCACGAAAGGAAACTACAATTTTACAGTAAGCTTTCGGGAAGATTAGACTGTTACCTTTGTTGAAAGTTTACTGTAAGTTTGCAAAAGAGATTCCCAAATGCTTGCAGGGATCAATACAGGAATCGTTCACAAAAGGAAACAGCGATATTACGGTAAGTTTTTAGAAAGATTACACTGTTATCTTTTTTGAAAGCTTACGCTAAGATTACCAAAGAGATTCCCAAATCCTTGCAGGGATCAATACAGGAATCGTTCACAAAAGGAAACAGCAATATTACGGTAAGCTTTTAGAAATATTACACTGTTATCTTTTTTGAAAGCTTACGCTAAGATTACCAAAGAGATTCCCAAATCCTTGCAGAGATCAATACAGGAATCTTTCACGAAAGGAAAAGGAAATATTACAGTATGCTTTTGGGAATATTACTCTGTCAGCTTTGTTGAAAGCTTACGCTAAGATTGAAAAAGAGCTTCACAAATCCTTGCAGGGATCAATACAGGAATTTTTCAAAAAAGGAAACAGCAATATTACAGTAAGCTTTTGGGAAGATTATACTGTTATCTTTGTTGAAAGCTTACGCTAAGATTGCAGAAAAGATTACCAAATCCTTGTAGGGATTGATACAGGAATCTTTCACGAAATGAAACTACAATATTACAGTAAGCTTTTGGGAAGATTAGACTGTTACCTTTGTTGAAAGCTTACTGTAAGATTGCAAAAGAGATTCGCAAATCCTTGCAGGTATCAATACAGAAATCGTTCACAAAAGGAAACAACAATATTACGGTAAGCTTTCGGGAAGATTACACTGTTATCTTTCTTGAAAGTTTAAGCTAAGATTACCAAAGAGATTCCCAAATACTTGCAGGAAAAATTCCACTAAACATAAATAGAACCTTTCATGAAAGATTGCAATAAGCATGAATGCAATATTATCGAAAAATAATGCGAAAAACTTAATGGAAGGTTCCCATGAAACATTCCAGTAGCGTTAACTTCCAATGCTCCACAAAAGCTTCCCGTAAGTTTAAGCGAACCAACCGAAAAAATTCCAACTATGCGATTCCGTAACATTCCATGAAAGTTTTTGAAAGGTTGCCAACATCGACCATGAACCATTCTAAGAATCGATACTGGAATTTTTCATGAAAGATAACTAGAAAGGTTAAAGTAAGCTTACTGAAAGATTGAACTGGTACATTTCTTGCAAATCTTCCGAAAAACTTTTGAATTGATGATGAATACTTTCAGGAAAGATTGCACTAAACATAAATGGAACCTTCCATGAAAGATTGCAATAAGCATGAATGCAACATTACCGAAAAATAATGCGAAAAACTTAATGGAAGGTTCCCACGAAACATTCCAGTAGCATTACCTAGCAATTTTCTACGAAAGCTTCTGGTACATCTTCGGAAACCAACCAAAAAATTCCAACGTTGAGATCCCGTAACATTCCATTAATGTTTTTGAAAGCTTGCTGACACCCACGATGAAAAATTCTAAGAATCGATACTGAAATCTTTCTGCACATAGCATGAAAGCTTCCCAGTGAAAGATTCAAGAAATATTCCAATGGAAGCTTTTCTCAACCTTTCTAAAAGATAACTGAAACTTTCAGATAGATTTCATTGTAAGCTTTCTTGTAAGCTTCCCGGAATGTTAAAGCAATATTACAATCAAGATTGCCAAATGTCCTTTCGACGAATATTACACGTAAGCTTCTGGAAAGCCTACGGGAATCTTACGTGAAATATTTCAGGAATCAATTCAGGAATCTTTTACGAAAGGAAACAGCAATATTACAGTAAGTTTTTAGAAAGATTACACTGTTATCTTTGCTGAAAGCTTACGCTAATATTGCAAAAGAGATTCCCAAGACCTTGCAGGGATCAATCCAGGAATCCTTCACGAAAGGAAACAATATTACGGCAAGCTTTCGGAAAGATTACACCGTTGTCTTTGTTCAAAGCTTACGCTAAGATTGCAAAGGAGATTCCCAAATCCTTGCAGTAAAGATTCCACTGAACATAAATAGAACCTTTCATGAAAGGTGTCAGTAAGCATGAATGAAAGATTACTGAAAAATAATGCAAAGAGCTTAAAGGAAGGTTCCGGCAAAACTTACCAGTAGCGTTACCTTGCAATGCTCCACGAAAGCTTCCCGTAAGTTTTCGGAAACCAACCAAAAAAATTCCAGCTATGCGATTCCGTAACATGCCATGAAAGTTTTTGAAAGGTTACCGACATCCACCATGAAACATTCTAAGAATCGATACTGGAGTCTTCCATGAAAGATAACTAGAAAGATTACAGTAAGCTTACTGAAAGATTGAACAGGAACATTTCTTGCAAATCTTCCGAAAAACTTTTGAGAAAGATTGATGAATGCGTTCCGGGAACATTCGACTAAACAAAAATGGAACTTCTCATGAAAGATTGCAGTAAGCATGAACAAAAGATTACCGAAAAATAATGCGAAAAGATTAATGGAAGGCTCCAGCTGAAGCTCTCAGTAGCAATACCTGGAAATGTTTCACGAAAGCTTTCCGTAAGTTTGACGGAATCAACAAAAAAGATTCCAATTATAAGACTCGTGTAACATTCCATGAAAGGTTTTGAAAGGTTCCCGGATCCTTACATGTAACCTTCTCAGAATCGATACAGGCTCTTTCATGAAAAGTAATGAGAAAGGTTACAGTAAGCTTACTGAAAGATTAGAATGGAACATTTCTTGCAAATCTTCCGAAAAACTTTTGAAAAAGATTCATTAATACTTTCGGGGAAGATTCCACTATACATAAGTGGAACCTTTCATGGAAGATTACAGTAAGCATGAACAAAATATTACCGAAAAATAATGCGTAAATCCAGTAGCGTTACGTTGCAATGTTCCACGAAAGCTTCCCGTAAGATTCGCAAAAACAACCAAATGATTCTAACTATTCGCCAGAGTAACGTTACACGAAAGCTTTTGAAAAGCTGACAGAATCTTTCATGAAACATTCTAATAATTGATACTGGAATCTTTCATGAAAGAGAACTATAAAGGTTACAGTAAGCTTTCTGAAAGATTAAACCGGAACATTGATTTCAAATTTTCCAAAAACCTTTTGAAAAAGATTTATAAATACTTTCAGGGAAGATTCCATTATACCTAAATGAAATCTGCCATGAAAGATTGCAGTGACCATGAATAAAAGATTATCGAGAAATAATGCGTAAAGCTTAATGGAAGGTTCCCACGGAACTTTCCAGTAGCGTTACCTTGCAATGTTACACGGAAGCTTCGCGTAAGTTTAACGGAATCAACAAAAAAGATTCGAACTATAAGACTCGACCATATACAATGAAAGCTTTTGAAAGGGTTCCGGAACCTTACATGAAACATTCTCAGAATTGATACTGGAATCTTTCATGAAAGATAAATAGAAAGGTTACAGTAAGCTTACTGAAAGATTCAACTGGAAAATTGATTAAAAATCTTCCAAAAGCCTTTTGAAGAGATTACTGAATACTTTCAGGGAAGATTCTACTAAACATCAATAAAATCTTGCATGAAAGATTGCAGTTAGCATGATTACCGAAAAATAATGGAAAAGCCTAATGGAAGGTTCCGGCGAAACTCCCCAGTCGCGTTGCCTTGCAATGTTCATGAAAGCTTCCCGTAAGTTTTGTGGAACCAGACAAAAAAATTCCAAATGTGCGATTCAGTAACATTCCATGAAAGCTTTTGAAAGGTTTCCAGAATCTTCCATGAAACATTCTAATAACAGATACTTGAATTTTTCATGGAAGATAACTAGAAAGGTAACAGTAAGCTTACTGAAAGATAAACTGGAACATAAATTGCAAATCTTCTGAAAAATTTTTGAGAAAGATTCATGAATACTGGAATCTATCATGAAAGGTAACCAAAAGGGTTACAGTAAGCTTAGTGAAAGATCGAACTATAACATTCATTGCAAATCTTCCGAAAAACTTTTAAAAAAGATTTATGAATACCCCCAGGGAAGATTCTACTCAACATAAATAGAACCTTTCATAAAAGATTGCAGTGACAATAAGTCAAAGATTACTGGAACCGTAACATATTCTGGTAAGGTTCCGCAAAAGCTTGCCGTAAGTTTAATGGAATAACAAAAAATTCCACCTATGCAACTGAGCAACATTTCGTGAAAGCTTTAGAAAGATTTCGGGAACCCTTAATAAAATATTCCAAAAATGAATGCTTTAAGGAGATGTTGGATACCGACATCATCTTCCAACGAGTATACTTTATCAAAATTATAATAGAATGGCTATAAAATAATTCTATGTATAGTATTTAAATATAAGAAGGGCGTTAAAATTGTGGTTTTCCAAAAAACTGTTTAAAAACTTTTTAATTAAAAATAATTTTAATGTTGATAAGTAGGAATCTGCATTTTTGTCATTTTGATCCAATTTTTCAACAATTATCTCTCATAATAGTACTCTCATAAGAATTGCCAAATGAATTCTGAGTATTGTATTTGCATAAAAGGAAGACGTGTTTTTCCAAATGAATGTTTAAAATTAATAATTAAAGTTAATATTTTCTTTGTTTAGAAATAGTACAGTTTGATACTAACGCGTGCACCTTTTCGCTTATGTATCGAACAGTATCTTTTGACACGATGTGTACAAAGCTTGATTTAGCGTATCCTTTTTCATTCAAAAAACAAGCGTGCGCGAAATCGCGCTTTGCGCACGGAGAGTCACAATAATACAGATAAATTTCGATGCTAGTGCGTCAAAGTGATTTTATTCTAGTGTGGACATTTGTACCTGAGCGAAGCTAGGGTGAAAAGGTCACACAAGGTTAAAATCACCTTCTCGCTCGCGTATCGAACCGTATTTTTGTATACGACGTGTACAAAGCTTGATTTAGCATATGCTTTTTTATTTGAGCGTGTGCGAAGTCGAGCTTTGCGCACGGAGTGTTAAAATATATTCAGTATACGAATTTTATTTCTCCCTATTGACACTATATTTATTTCTCAAAGAGAAAGCGTTGTAATAGTGAAAATTTTCAAAACAGAGATTTGGATGAATTTCGATGTTTTTGAGCTTTCTGAGTCAGAATAATAGGTTTTAAAAAAATTTATGTATGTATGAATTTATGAAACGAAATTTTGTCCCCGGCATAACTCTTGAACGGATAGACGTAATGAGCTGAACTTTTGCATGCATCTTACGTATGTCTTAACTCAGAACTGATTAAATTTTGGAGTCAAATGAATGACAATAAGGTCTTATTTTGATAAAATAACAATTTTGCCAAAATTTTTTGTTTCAGAAATAATTTTCTTTTAATTGGTTCTTCAGGTATAGAAAATGGATACCGATATTCTTAAAGTACAGTTAATTTCATTATAAATTATGTATTTATAACTACTCACGAGTTATTTTGGTCTTAAAAATGTGATTTGAAAAAGTAACAACTTTTTCTAAATACATAATAGTTATATGAATTGTAAATAACTTTTTCGCCATTTCATCTTAAAGATGCATCTAATATAAACACATATTCTTGCAATATGTTTAATCCCCTCTCTTTTCATCTCTTTTGAGACTATTTTGAAGTTATTTTTGAGTTGAAAATATAGATTTGAAGATTTCATCAACTTAGAACAAAATTATGCTTTTTAATGAATTGAAAAATTTCTTTATCCATTTATATTAAACATATAGAATATAAGCAAATATAAATAAAGTAAATTTGATAATATTTTAATACATTTATAATTGATTTTATAATGTTTTAATTGAAACTTGATTTTATAATACCGTTTTAACTTTGAGGCCATGTTCAACTCAAACGTAGATCCCTAGCTTATCGGCACCAAAATTTTATTTTTTTTATTACATCTAAACACAAACTTTAGGAAAAAGCGTTGGATTTCCGTAAAAGAGCGCTTTTCTCTGAAATTTTTGTTTAAATACGATAAAAAAATAAAACTTAGGTGCCGGTAAGGTAGGTATCGTTTCGGTATTTTACATGGCCATTTTAAAGCCATTAATATTTTAGATGAATATAATCGAAATAATAACATGTATGTTAGGTATGTATGTATGATATTATTTAATAACAATTGAATAATCGTAGATAGTGCACCTTATTTGGATGAAAATGTTCCAACTCCTTCAAGCGAGCGATAGCGTAACGGATGGCATGCGTGCGTAGTAACCCAAGAGTTGTAGGTTCGATTCCCAGTTAGGTCAAAAAATTTTATGTAAAATTTTTTCTGCGATGAAAAAATTGCGATTAATATAGTAATAAATTCTAAATAATATGCGAGAATTGTAATAGTTATACTTTAGAGTATTGTATGTAATATGTGTGGCTTTAAGTTCCAAAGTAATCTTTCAAGAACTTGAAAAAAGGTTCGTGAAAGGTTTCTTGAAAGATTTACTAGAATGTTTCGTAGAATCTTTCTGAAAGATTGACAAATCTTTCACAAAGCTTCCAGTTACTCTTTTAAAAACTTGATGAAAGGTCCTGGAAAGTTTTCCGGAAATATTAATAGATTTTTTTTAAAGCTTCTGCCAGTAAATTGGGCAGAATTTTAAGCTTACAGGAATCTTTTATGTAAGCTTTCTGAAAGATTTCAATAAATCTATCAAAAACCTTACAAGGATCTTTACAGCTACCTTACTAAAGTCTTATTGGAAGATTTCCTGTAAACTTACCGTATCCTTTCGAGAAAGAATTGGGCGGAATTTTAAGCTTACAGGAATCTTTCATGTAAGCATTCTGAAAGATTTCAATAAATCTATCGAAAACCTTACAAGGATCTTTACAGCTACCTTACTAAAGTCTTGCTGAAAGATTGTCTGTAAACTTACCGTATTCTTTCAAGAAAGCTTCCATAAAGATTGACAAATCTTTCACAAAGCTACCAGTTACTCTTTTAAAAGTTTGATGAAAGATTCTGGAAAGATTAATAGAATCTTTCCTGAAAGCTTTTTGTGAGAAAAAAGGGCGGACATTTTGAGCTTTCAGGAATCTTCCATGTAAGCTTCCTGTAAGATTCCGAATCTTTCTTGGAAGCTTTCATAAAACTTCCAGGAAGCTTCCATGCTATGTGGGGAGTCATCTAAACTTTGGACCCCCCCCCCTCCCCATGTAGACATGGAAAAATAAGCCAAACGATAATTTAAAAATTTTTTAAACCCAAGTAGGATGTGGGAAATAAGGTCCACGCATATAAGGGAGTCATGTAGATATGAAAAAATAAGCAAAAAAATTACTTAAATAATTTTTAAACCCAAGTAGTCGGGGGATATCAGATCCACGCATATAAGGGAGTCATGTAGATATGTAAAAATAAGCCATACGATAATTTAAATAATTTTTAAATCCATGTAAGCAGGGGATATAAGATTCACGCATATAAGGAAGTCATATAGACATGAACAAATTAGCCAAACGATAATTTAAATAATTTTTAAACCCAAGTAGGCAGGGGATATGAGATCCACGCATATAAGGAAGTCATGTAGACATGAAAAAAATAAGCAAAACGTTTATTTAAATAATTTAACCCAAGTAGCGTGTGGGAAATAAGGTCCACGCATGTAAGGGAGTCATGTAGATATGAAAAAATTAGTAAAAAGATTACTTAAATAATTTTTAAACCCAAGTAGGCGGGGAATATGAGTTCCACGCATATAAGGGAGTCACGTAGACATGCAACAATAAGCATGACTATTATTTAAAGAATTATTATATTCATGTAGCCCGGCCGCGAGGTCCGCGCATAGAAGGGAGTCGAGTTATAGAGGTTAAGGTGGCTCATCACTGACTCGGCGAGTCAAAATCATTACGTGAATAAAGTTTACAAAATATATTTTAAAAACTATGTCTAAATAAAAATAATGAATTATTATGATATTTTTTATTAATATTTAATTAATAATTAATAATAAAATAGTATATGCAAAAGGTTCATTGATTAACGTTGTCAGCTTTTCTTCCGAGCGCGCGATAGTAGTCAATGCGCATGCGTCGAATCGAGCGTGGTCGAGAGTGTAAATACGACAACATAACCATACTTAATACGCGTCCAAGTTAGTCGGAGCTCAGACGTATTTAGCTGTAAAAATAAATACTTACAATTGAAAAAAGCAAAATGCCACCACAGTATCCTGCACGTCGTGTAAGAGGTAAGAAGAAAGGGCGGTTTGCAAAAAAGAAAGTAGTGATAGCTCGAGAAAATGTACTTGCGTCAATAAAGGAAACCAGGGAACTCAAAGCTCAAGCACTTCTGTCATTACAAAACAATGTAAATATAAGTTGATTTATAGCAACTGAAGTTATTGATTTGTACTAAATAACTATTTAAACTAAACAAACATAAATTATTTAATAGGATAATTGGGCTCCACATTCGAGACGCATTATTGAGGTAGATACCTTAGCCTCAGAGTTATGGTGCAATCAATGTCGAATACCTTTGTCTCTGAAATATATCGTAGGAGAAAAAAGAGAAGGAGTGGCCAGTATTTTCAGCGTAAAGTGTATTCAATGTAATATTATTAAGTTTGTTCATACGAGTAAGTACGACAAGAAAACGAAATCATATGAAGTCAACGCAAAAATAGCTTTTGGTACGTAAATCAATATATGTATATTATGCATAGTATGTGTGAGAGATCAAAGAATTGTAAATAATCAAAAATACAAAAAATCTGGTTTCTCAAAAATTTCAGGAATGATTGATGTAGGTTCTGGCGAGACTCATATCAACACAACTTTTTCATCCATTGACGTACCCCCGGTGGCATCAAAAACCATGAAAAAGTATGAGAGAAAAGTTGGTAATGCCATACAAGAAGTTGCCAAAGAATCACGCATTGAAGGTATTCGATTGGGAAAAAAATTAACCCTGGAAAACGAGCCAGAACAAAATCCGTAAGATACAATTGGCATTATATAAGCTGCATAATTAATAAGTTCAAAGAAAAAAATGTTTTTATTAAAGTGCTTCATGAACATGTTTGACATTTTTTTGTGCATAGGTTTTTATTGACTTTTAAAATATTTTTTTATGAATACTTTTTAAGAGATAACTACACAATTATCGTAATAATAGAATCTATAATATTATAAGTATATTTATATAATGAAATTGTAGATATATAATTTACATTTATAATTTCTATGAATCAATTCTTTATACAGTGATTTTTATAACAAATGTTTTTTATATAAGATTTTATTTACAGATTTACAGTTTTACTGTAAATATATTATTATGCACGTGATTTAGATATACACGTAAATAAACATTATGATTGAATTTGAATGAAAAATTGTCGTTTTTAATAAAATCTTTATCATATTCATATAAATTTCCACGACACTATGCTCCTTCCTTACATTTTCCTTAAACCGTTTTTTTAATGCAGTACGAATGAAGAACTTGAAAATGAGATGCATGAAAAGAAGCCAATACATCTAAAAGGAACGTATGATAGTGGATGGCAAAAACGTGGTAATGGACGATCTTACAACAGTTTGAGTGGTAAGACAATTTCATATTACAAGATAAAAACTCTCAATAGTTCATTTAGCCCTGTTATTATAAATACTCTTATGTGGGGTGTGATTGTATGTTTTACAAACTTGTTATAAAAACTACAGGACACGGTACAGCGATTGGATATTATTCAGGAAAAGTAATTTCATTTGCTATTCGATGCAAAGATTGCCGCTATTGTAAACTTGGGTACCCCAAGGATGATCATGATTGTCGACGTAATTATCAAAATTCAGCAAAGTCTATGAAAGCTGACATGGCAGTGGAAATATTTAACAAGAATTCTCTGTTCAAATAAGAAGATGTTGAAATTAGAACTTTGATAGGAGATGAGGATAGCTGTACGATTGCTTCAGTTAGAAGAGAAGCTGCTTACGATGTGAAAAAATGGTCGGATTACAACCACATAAAAAAAAGTTTCACAAGCAATCTGTATGCAATGAAATTATCCCAAACTCTTATTGATTACTTTGGTAAAAACTTTGCGATTGCTATCAAACAAAATAAAGGAGATGCTGCACAAATTCAACAGGCTTTGCTAGGGATTGTTCCTCATGCCTACGGTGATCACTCTCAATGCGGAGATTGGTGTAATGCTACAGTAAATGAAAACTACGTTCATAAGTATCTGCCACAAGGTAAAGCTTTGACGGATACTAATTTAATGGTTCGGTTGAGCGAATTGATTGGTCGTTATGCTGCTAACTCTGAAAAAATAGCCCCATGTGGTTCAAGTCAAGCCAATGAATCACTGAATCAAATGATAGCCTCTAAAAACCCGAAAGCCAGGCATTACGCCGGATCTGAGTCATTGAGTTTTCGGGTGCAAGCAGCTATCTGCCAACAAAATATTGGTTGCCAATATTCAAGATTGGTTTTTAGTAAAATGGGCTATCAGGAGAGTGACAGAAGTTCTGCTCTGAGAAAACAAAAGGATATTCGTCGCGAGAGAAAATCTAATAGTATAAGTAAAACTTCGACAAAACAACGAAGACAGGTATTGAAGAAATTAAGAGCATCGAAAAACGCAGCTTGCAATAGGAAGGAAGGAATTACTTACGAAAGTGGCTTTGCCATCGATGACGTTTCAAACTTGATTCCTCATGCTGAAAATCGCGTTCAAGAAAAAGTTGACCTGGATGCTTGCAAAGTTTTACTTTATGATTTAGAAACAACTGGCACTTCTCTTCAAGACGAAATTGTTCAAGTAAGCTGTTATATAATTCAAATAAACTTATTTTAATGAATGCAAAATTTAAATAATATTTTTATTTTTAGATTGCAGTCGAATCATTCGTAGAGACAAATCCTTTTAGCACTTACATTGTTCCGTCAAAACCATTTAATAAAGCGGCATCACAGATCACAGGGCTTCACGTTTGGGGAGGAGAATTGTATCTGCACGAAAATCGTGTGCGATCGGTGTCTGCTAAAGTTGCTTGTCAACAATTTTTAGCGCATCTTAAGAGCTTCAAATGTCCTATTATTTTAGTTGCCCACAATGGTTTTTCGTACGTATTTTTTTACGTATTATCTTCATTTATTATATATAATCGCATTTCCTACAGTACCTTAATTGTATATGTAGGTTTGATAATCCAAGAATAATAAGGTTGATGCAACAATATCAAGAATTCTGTGATATCGTTAAAGGGTTTGCAGACTCTTTAAAAATTTTCCGTAATGCTCTTCCAAAGAGAAGAAAACAAAAAGGAAAATTTTCAGTTACTCATTTGTTGACTGACTACTTACCTGAACAAAACTCTCAGTCACTCCACAATGCTGTTGATGACGTTGAAGTTTTGTAACAATTGCTTCATAAAGTTGTAAAGTCTGAAGCTGTGATAAAAGAGAATGCCAAAAGCATTATTCAGATCGAAGAGGAATAAAAGTCAAATGTAACGGAAGCTTTAAATAATGCCACTTTGACACATTATAAAAATAAGCTGTCTCCTAAGATCATCAATAAAATGTCAAAAGCTGGCATTACGCAAGATATAATGCGGCAAGCCTTTGAAAAATGTGGCAAAGTTGGGCTGCGTATTTTATTAACTGAAAGTGTGAATAAAAAACCTAGAGTAACCAAAAATAAAAAAATTTTAGAGTCTATATATATCGAATCTAAAATTAATAATTTATATAAATTATTTATTAATGATTAATATACGAAAAGTATGTGTGATTATTCTCTTGTTCAATTTGCGATATCAAGATATTTTGTTACGTTTAATATTTAAAATGTAATGTTATGCCAAAAATGGCGTTAAATTTTTAATGTATATATGTATAATTTTTTTCTAGCCAAAGCTGAATTTTAAATAATTTATTACGTTCGTTTATGTAAATCTAAAATAAAATAAAATGTATAAAAAAGGATTTTTCTAATCATATATCCTCTACTTATTCATGCAGTTTTTCGACTCATTTGAATTGTGCGCGCGCATGTTGAGCGTCTGGTTGTTTATATATGGCGGCCATTTTACTTCCGGTAACCACATGCCTAATCACTATTCCGAAGCCTTTTCGATTAAATATCTTTGAATAATCCGTGGGAAGACCCACTTTTGGGCGTATCAATGAAATGCTTGTGATTTCTTCTTGCAATAAAATGTATTTTGAACGCTCACTCCCGTTTTTCTGAAAAGCTATCATAACATAATCAGTGACATTTCAGTAAACTCCCATAAAAGCCGTGTTCAAAAGGGTATTTTTTATGTGACTTTTTTGAAACAATTTGCCTGGCAACAGGATCGAAATTTCAGCAGGAACATTCTTGTATCTTAATTAACAACCGCTCAAAGTTTCTCCCCCGTATCTCGTTTTTCAATTCAGTGATGAGCCACCTTAAGAATTTTTGAAATAAAAGTCTTGCTTACGTCGCACGTCTAATGTAAGTAACTCCGTTATACGTGGTGTGTTCAAAAAGTAAGGTGACTTTATTTTTTTATCAAAAAATATTTATTTGTTCATCAATATTCATGTTGTCCCATTGAAAGTAATCCCCTTCAGATGTAATACACTTGTGCCAACGCTTTTTCCAACCCTCGAAGCACTTCTGATAAGCATTTTCTGGTATAGCCTTGAGCTCTTCCAGCGATTTAGTCTTTATCTCCTCAATCGTTGAAAGTCTTCGTCCTTTCATGGGTCTCTTCAGTTTTGGGAACAGGAAAAAGACGCAGGGGGCCAAATCAGGTGAATATGGTGGCTAACGCATGATTTTGGTTTTGTTTTTGACCAAAAAATCACGCATAACCAACGATAAGTGAGCAAGTGCATTATCGTGATGCAAAAGCCATGAATTATTTTTCCACAACGCCGGACGTTTTTTTCATATTGCTTTTCGCAAACGGTGCATAACTTCAAGGTAATACTCCTTATTAACCGTACGACCTTGTGGCAAAAGCTCCTGATGCACTACGCCGCGGTAATCGAAGAAAACAGTTAGCAAAACTTTGACATTGGAATGAACTTGGCGTCCTTTTTTCAGTCTTGTCTCTTCTAGGCTCTTCCATTCGGACGATTGGGCTTTGGTTTCGACGTCATAACCATATACCCATGATACGTCACCAATTATAACCCTTTTAAGCCAATCAGGATCATCATTGACGTTATCCAACAGCTCCTGGACGATGCTCATGCGACGGTTCTTCTGATCAAAATTAAGCAGTTTCGGAACAAACTTCGCTGACACATATCTCATGCACAAAACATCCAAAAAAATTGGATGACATGAGCCAATCGAGATGCCGATGTCATCAGCAACTTGTCTAATGGTAATTCGACGATTCTCCAACACCATGTTTTTCACTTCTTCAACGTTTTCATCAGTTATTGACGTGCTGGGGCGTCCAGAGCGAGGTTCGTCATTGGCATCTTCTCGTTCTTCTTAGAAGAGCTTGTACCACTTATAAACATTTATTTTGCTCAGAGTAGACTCACCGTATGCCACTGTCAACATTTCAAGTACTTTGGAGCACTTAATTCCATTTTATACACAAAATTTGATGCAAAATATTTGATCCATTTTTTTTTGACAGCAGAAAATCACCGAGCACACAAAACACTTCTAACCTTCATGGTTCTAACAAACAAACAAAGAATGCTATAAACTTGAAACTGTAAACACATGTTCAGGACGTGTGTACCAATATAAGAAAAAAAAAACGAAAATCGACTGCAAGTAAGTCACCTTACTTTTTGAACACACCACGTCAACGGGGAACTCGCGTCACCCGGTTACTTGGGTTTAAAAATTATTTGAATAATCGTTTTGCTTATTTCTTCATGTCTATATAACTCCCTTATATACGTGGACCTCATTCTCCCTGCTTACTTGGGTTTAAAAATTATTTAAATTACCGTTTGGCTTATTTCTTCATGTCTACATGACTCCCTTATATGCGTGGACCTCACATCCCCCGTCTACTTGGGTTTAAAAATTATTTAAGTAATCTTCTTACTTATTTTTTCATATCTACATGACTCCCTAATATGCGCGGACCTTATTTCCCACATCCTACTTGGGTTTAAAAATTATTTAAATAAACGTTTTGCTTATTTGTTTTCATGTCTACATGACTTCCTTATATGCGTGAATCTCATATCCCCCGCCTACTTGGGTATAAAAATGGTTTAAATAATTCTCTTGCTTATTGTTGCATATCTACGTAATTCCTTAATATACGAGGGCTCCATATCCCCACCCTACTTTGGTTTCAAAATTGTTTAAATAATCGTTTTGCTCATTGCTGCATAGCTACGTAATTCCCTAATATGCATGGACCCCATATCCCCCGCCTACTTGCCTCCCCCCGCCGCCAGTCATCAGTCGGCCAGCAACTTCAAATGTAAAAGGTGGCAACCCTACCTACAGGAGACGACCAAATCATTTCAAATTGTAGTCCGCGCGCCTTTTTCATTGCAATTCATCGGTAAATTGGAGAGATCGCTGATTATAGAGCAAATAGAGGCGTAACTTGGAAAAAGGGTAAAATAGAGGATTGAAAAAAAGAGGTAATAGAGGAGACAGTTGCTTCCCTGTAATAAACGCAGGCCTCTAACAGTTATAATAACAGTTATACTATATAGAGTATCATACTCGCCAATCGGCGTACTCGCTCCAAGTTCCGATTCGTCTGAATTTGTCATCTGTAACCCTAAGCCGCTACTAGTCATTTAAGTATTTGCGAGGGTAAAAATTTCCATTTTCTATCATCGATCAACCGCGATACTTCCTCATACATTTTTTCCGAGTAACAATAGTCATACAGAATCACAACCGCACCTAGCCTGACGGGCAGTATTATTTGGTAAACAAAAGCCGAACAATGGATAATAAAATTATGATTTAAAAATATCTTAAACAATATAGACTATTTACGTTTTGAGAAATAGATTTTGGCGTATGAGGTGGCTGGCGAAATTATTGCCAAAATTGTTATAAATAATCGACTTTTACCAGTTTTTGCGGTTGTAAATAATTGTAAATAAATCGTAGATTACGTTAGCACTTTGAAAATTTGATTTTGGCGTATGGGGGGGTTGGCGAAATTATTGCTCAAAATTGTTATAAATAATCAACTTTTACCAGTTTTTGTGGTTGTAAATAATTGTAAATAAATCGTAGATTACGTTACCGTTCTGGAAATTGTGGTTTTTTTATGTGGGGGCTGTCGAAATATTTCTCCCCCCCCCCTTTGTTTGTTTATAACTTGGTTTATACACTTGTAAAAAAATCGATTGTGGTTGTAATTAATTGTAAAAAAAGTGTACAAAATTATCCAATTGCTTATTTTAGGATTAGTGATTTGGGGGGGCGGGGGAAATGGACGTCGCATTTTTTACCAAAATCCTCTAATGGGATACACGTGGAACATACATAAGTCGATTGCACAGCTACACACAGGTACACACAGGGAGACGCAAATTCGCTGTAAATGTTCGAAAGTTATAAAAAAATAAAGAAAAAGTTGGTATTATTTAATTTTCTTTTTTTTGTTATCATTCTTACTATTGTAAAAAATAAAAAACTGCAATTATTTAAAGGAATATTACTTTTTATCAATTAATAGTAACTGGCTGACCGTTTTTTTAATAAGTATTCTATATGCACAAAATTTATCTTGCCAGATTCTTCCTGTGGACTTTCAATAATAGAACCATCCGTCCTGACTTCAAAACTTTCTAGATACTCCTTATCATCTGAAATTATTATTATTACTGTAACACCCGACTATAATCCCGGATCTCTGAATGCAAGTCCGGATTGTCCAATATTTTTTACGCGACCTATACACTCTAATTCACTATAATTCATTCATTCACATTAATTGGCTCTGTCGTCCCCTCATGGGTAACAGTATTAAATATCATTGCGATGCTTCCAAACACTCTGCGATCCATGCGCATTCCATGGTAAACGATAGATGTGTGCGACAATCAGCATAGCGCAAGAAGCAGGTTGCATGTTTAAGCTTGCGCGCCCATTCTAACGAACGCGGCGCTGCGCCCGCGTGAGAGCGGACCGGACGGGGTCAGTGCGAGAGCAGGATGACCAGTTAGCGACCTGCTATCCTTTCCAGTCACATGTAAAAGACGTCCGTTCTTTGCGAGTATTCTGGATACTATATGTGCTACTCTTTTTCGCCATCGCCTTAGCTATAGCACACGTAGAGACGAGCGCGCAGCCGAGGGTCAGCAGTAGCAGCAGGACACCAGGGTAGAGAGAGCGAGCAAGCGAACGACAGCAGAGAACGAGCGTTGACGGTGAGACGTCAGGGATGTTGTGCGAAAAAGAGAGAGAGAGAGGGAGGGAGAGAGAGAGAGAGAGAGAGAGAGAGAGAGAGAGAGAGAGAGAGAGAGAGAGAGAGAGAGAGAGAGAGAGGAGAGAGAGAGAGAGAGAGAGAGAGAGAGAGAGAGAGAGAGAGAGAGAGAGAGAGAGAGAGAGAGAGAGAGAGAGAGAGAGAGAGAGAGAGAGAGAGAGAGAGAGAGAGAGAGAGAGAGAGAGAGAGAGAGAGAGAGAGAGAGAGAGAGAGAGAGAGAGAGAGAGAGAGAGAGAGAGAGAGAGAGAGAGAGAGAGAGAGAGAGAGAGAGAGAGAGAGAGAGAGAGAGAGAGAGAGAGAGAGAGAGAGAGAGAAGAGAGAGAGAGAGAGAGAGATTGTGTTAGGATCACAAAGTGTACAAAATATAATAATACAATAAAATCGCCAAAATTAAGATAAAACACAAGGATAAAAAACAAGGATATCACTTATAGAATGTATCACTGTCAAAATAATACTAAGGGTATCGGTAGTGATATCACAGAACAAATACACATAAAAGATGATATCACAGTCAATATAATACTAAAGGTGTGTAAACGTGATATCTTAACTACTTTTAAGTGATATCTCAGTAAAAATAATACTAAGGTGTATGCAGTGATACCACAGTCGCAGAGTGTGATCACAGTCAGATTTATATAATAATACTGAACATAGTAAGTCACAGTGGCGAATACAGTAATAAATACACAATATTAGCAATAAAAACATTTGGAATACCTATCAGTCGAGGATACTAAAACTATAATTACACTAAAACTCATGCATTCATCTAGTACATTCATTCGTCCAGTCATACTTATAAATTACAGTCATACAACTAACCTAAGAATACGGACAGAGCGAATAAATAGTGTATATGGGACAGCACAAGAGTACATATATATGTCCCTTTCGAGGTGACCTATTCCAGGTCAGATAAGTGCCTCTTTACTGCGTGCTTGAACCAACTGAGGGACGGTAAATTTCGAATCTCAGTGGGTAGGGAGTTCCATAAATGCGCTCCCCGCACCTGAAAAGATTTAAATCCGTACGATTTGCGCATCAGAGGGGGCTCAAGTTCTTTTATCACTCCTCTTACATTGCCCCTGGGCACATATCTAGTAAAGAGACCTACTAGATAATCCGGGATATTCATACACATGATTTTGTACATCAGTACAGCCATGAAGTAGTGTCTCCTCGAATCATTACGCAGCCAACCTAATGAGGTTTTGTGAAGAGTGATGTGATCATCTCTCCTAAGACTCACTATGTACCTAACACCCGAATTCTGCAGGACCTGCAGTCGGTTTCGCAGCTCCCGAGAAGCATTCAACAATACGACAGAACAATAGTCCAGGTGTGGGAAGAGCAGTGCTTCAATGAGTCATTTACGAAGAGTCTCGGTAGTATACTTCTGAAGAATCTCAGATGGTACATGATACTATTGCATTTTTTAGTTAATTTATCAACCTGATTTTTCCAGGTTAGACCAGAGTCCAGTATACACCGAGGCTCTCAACAGAGTCGGAAAGGGGAACCTTTGTGCCACAGCCCATATCAATGCAGGGCAAAGAGTCACTTTTAACGCGAGAGAGAGAGAGAGAGAGAGAGAGAGAGAGAGAGAGAGAGAGAGAGAGAGAGAGAGAGAGAGAGAGATCGTGGAATGCTGCCAACGCGTTTCGGGTAGTGCAGGTGAACAGTCACCCACCAGAAGTAAAACTCGTGCCGAGAGAGTGTGAGTGCAAGAAGGAAGTTAAGAGTAGTGGTGCCCGTCTCTACCAGCGGGGAAAAAGGTAAAAGAATCAACAGAAGAGCCTACTCTCTAAAAAAAATATCAGTGAAAAAATCACTATTTTGGTCAGTGAATGTTCGTTCCACTAAAAAATCAGTGAAAAATGACTGTTTCTGACAGTGATTTCTCATTCCACGAAAACATCAGTGAAAGAATCACTGCTTTTATCAGCGACTTGACGATCAACTGTAAAAGCAGTGACTCTTCGTTGATTTTATGATGCAACTGAAAAAGCAGCGACTTTTCGCTGCTTTTTTAATCAATTTTGCAATAAACTGATCAGCATAGTGATTATTCTTCCCATCGTATTTCGCTGCTCCGCCAGTGGAAAAGCACTCTTTTGTTCTCACCTCGTGCACCCGGAGAGGAGCTCAAACAACTATCTAAGGGTAGAGTGAAGTGAAATAGTACTTTTCGCACGGGTGCAGGATTAGTACACTATTTTCCTCGTGTGACGTTTTTCTTAAATACTAATTTCGAACCGTATTTTGTGCCACGATGACGAAAAATCATATCAAAGTTGTGATTTTGAGGTTAGAGTGGTATAAAATTAGAATTCACAATTGATAGTTAATTTAATGAAAAATCAACTTATTATATTGATGTATAGTAACATAATTATTCGTAATGAATTAAATAATTTAATTACTCATGCGAACGATAGCGTAACGGATAGCGTGCGTGCGTTGTAACCCAAGGGTCGTGGGTTCGATTCTCGGTCAGGGCGAAAATTTTATGTAAGTTTTCTACTGCGATAATTATAATGCGATTAATTTATAAATAATTTCTAATGATGTGCGAAAATTTCTAAGAATACGCTTTACAGATCTTAAAAATAATTTCTCTAAACTTTAGAAAGCGCACATAATACTTATTTATGATTTCTTTATCAATTTTTTTGTTGCGCAAGTACAAAATCAAATTTTAAAATTCAGAATTCTTTATGAATGCTTTAGCGGCGGACATTCATCATAACACGAAGCTATCATTAAGAATTCTAATAAAAAACCTAATGGAAAAAAGCATTCATTAAGAATTCATTAAAATCTTTATTAAATTTTCTGATTCTGATCGGGTGATTAAAATCTATTTTTACAGTGATTTTTAGATTTTATATCAATAATTTTCTACTGCTTTTCTAGCTATTTTTCACTGATTTTCTTGTATTTTTCAGTGATTTTCTAGCTATTTTTCACTGATTTTCTAGCTATTTTCACTGATCTTTAAGTGATATTTTACTAATTTATCAGTAATTTTTCACTAATTTATCAGCGATTTAACACTAATTTATCAGTGATTTTTCACTGCTTCATCACAGGATATATATTCACTGTTTTGAAAAGTGAATATTCACTATTTCGCAGTTACCTGATTTTCACCTATCGGAAAAGTGAATATGCACTGCTTTTCAGTGCAATTTCACTGATTTTTTTTAGAGAGTACGCGTCATGAGCGCCAGAAAGAAGGCCTGTGACGCGGTTTCATGTAATCCGCGAGCAACTTTGTAACCGCGTTCCCATGGCGGCTCGTGCGCCAAAATCTCACCCGACAAACACAAGTTCTCAGCCGGAGGAACGTTGATTGAGCCTTTTATAACATGAATATAACTTACCGCTTTCTTTAATAATCGAGGCCTTGTACCATTTGACTTCCCATTTCACCAAAACACCGTTATATACCCATCTTTAACGTCATCTTGGGAAACGACACTGCACTGGTCGGGTTTCTGTTTCCAAATGACAAGCTTAAATATGTTGCGCTGCTATTCTATCACTGACATCTTCGAAGCTTATTCTCCTATTGCTCCCATCGGTTGCTAAGGATTGTTTGTTTATGTTTATACCGTGTGCCAATACGTTTTGTTTTGCGCGTTAGGTTAGTGATGGAGGAATTAGATTGGTACGGCTCATGGAACCGTTTCGAGAATAAGTTCCATTGTTTTTTTTTTTTTTTTTGTAGAAGAATAATTATTAATCTGAGAAAAATCGTTCCTAGCTACTTTTTAAATACGAATGCATAGAGAATGCGTCCATTTATGTCATAATTGCAATGTCAACATTGAAAAAATGTACAAATTTTATTATATTTCTTTTTCTTTCCAATTCTTGCTACGACAAATGGTTAAATATCAAGTAAAATAGTTTTATAGTATTAATCGAGGTTTTAATCTTGCAATATTGTTTATATGTTAAATTATTATTCAAAGTATGGTGACATTTATTAAATAAAAAGTTTCACAACAATGAGAGAATACTTTTAAAACTGCGTAATAATTAGAAAATAAGACTCGGTAGCACAGATTTGAGCTTGAATAGCATTGCGTATCTTGAGATAAAAAAAATCTTGTACATTGAATTGAGCTGTTATTAAATGAATTTCAAAAATTGAGTTAAAATCTTTTTTAAGATTGTTTTTAAAAACGTTGATTATAATTATATTTCTATCAGAGAAAATTGTTTTTTAAAATACCAAGTTTTATTCCTTATATGGGGGTATGAGTTTATCAGTCAAATTTTAGTAAGATAAATTTACTGAGTGCAAGGAACATTTTAAGTTACTGCTAATTTACATCAGTTATTCGAGGAAATCATTAATCGGAAAGGGATTTGATACGTGTATTACATGGGTTGAATCACATAATATAAGAATAATATAAATGTTTAAGATTTATATATTTTTTTTTAATTTTATAATAAGGTGACTTGGGATAATTCGGCCACCTTAAGTGGAATATTTTTTATCTGCTTCTGTAAATGCTTTAGCAAAAATTATAAGAAAGGCTTTAAAGTATACTAATTACACAACCATTAGGTAAAATTAGGAACGCTCTAAATGTGATATTAGTTTTATAGGGTAATTCGGTCAACACTCAAAAAATGGTACAAAAAAACTTATAAACTCCACAAATGAATAATATCAATATTTTTAAGTATATAAAACTACTTTATTTAATTATTAACTCATATAAATAACACTAACCAAACGAAAATTAAAGAATTTTTTTCATTACAATGTATTCTATACATGATTTTGGAATCCTATATAGGATTTTGCCATAAACGAAACAAAACATTCATTTTGATTCATGAAATTGACTATTGCTGCCCATATTTTTAAAGTTTCTTTTCACAAACGAGACACATAAATGACTTCGTGAAAGTAATACGAATTTCACACCTTCTCATCTTTATTGGATCACATCTTATTTTACAAAAGCAAGAAACATGTTTTTGTACCTTTTTAATGGTACATTACATAACTTTTGTTGTCTTTTATTTTTAGATCACTTTATTTTTAATATTTGATTGTCAACAACTTCGTTATTTTTTTTATGGCTTTTGTGTAATTTGCCTTTGCTCTTTGTAATTTTTGTAATTTTTTCTGTGCTCATTGTTACGTGCCGTTACGCCGGTTATATGCTTCACATTTGTGTTGGCTTGGTTACGTATATTCATGCGTATAATATGCATTCTTGTATTAATACAAAAATTGGCCGAATTAGGTGAATAAATTATAGACGCGATAGTAGTTTTCGTACCACGGGCGTAAAAGTTCTACGTTACGCCTGCGGTCCGAACAATATTTTTCATAGTAGGCAAGGTGCGCACTTTACGTCTACTACGCCGAAATAGTATATTATGTATCTAGGGCGTAAAGCCTTTTTAGACCGAGTGTGGAGTTTGCAGTACGAGCCGAAGGTGAGCTAGCACGAGCCGAAGGCGAGTACTGCAAACACACGAGGTCAAAAGACCCTAGGTGCACACCATTTTTTTGTGACACATGTATTAATTTCCAGAATTTTTTATATAAAGTTACATTGAAAAATGTAATAAATGATATTATTAAATTATATGCACGACATTGTTGTATAAATTTTATATTTTATAAATTAATTATTCATTTAAAATTGTTATACGTAATTCTTAAATAAAAAAAAATGATTTGAATTTTCTTATCTTTCTTAAAATTATTTATCAAATACCTCGTCGTCACGAAGTGCAATGCGCTTTGTCTTTCGAGAACTATTGGCAAGGTTGGAAAAATAATTTTAATTGAAAAATTTTTCATGTGATGCTCCAAAATAACAGTGGCGACAATTTTTTTTTAAGAAAATGCAATAAGTTTCTTGATTTATTAACGAGAGATGATAGGATAATCAGATAATTCTTTTAAAACGAAAAATTATTTACATATTTTATGTTAATTTATTTATTTAGTTTTAAATACTTAAGTATACAAATTCAACCCAAAAACTTAAATGAGTAGATATAGCGAATCCTCACGCCTATTCTTTATAGATAAATCTATTTCAATTTTTAAATGTTACACAATATCCGATCCTCGTGTTTTTAGGAGAGGAAGATATGAAAATCTTTCTTGATATATATTAACGAGAGAATCAATAAGATAATGTTATGAAGCCTTGTTTATTTTACCAGCTGTACGCGAGTCAGGAGAATTTCGCCGATTGACCGAAGGTTTTTTTCACCAGCCGATCATCAGCCGTCTTGGCAATTATTACAGTAATGAAATCGACTTGCCACAGAAATGACTGTATTTTGGTTATAAGGTAAATCGATGTCGCAAAAACCGATTTACAAATATGCGGCTTCCTCAGCTTCCCAAGGGTTCTATGTGAAAACAACGTTAGAAAGTTTTATTTATTTATATCTCGAGAACGGCTTAGTCTACGACAAAAGGGCTTGCACCAAACGAAAAAGCGTAAAATTTTGCATTGGAAACGATTTTTTACTCGATTTGGATGAGTGCAAAATTCCGAGATAATTAATCGCAAAGAAATAAACGCTGTGGGCGCGAGAGAGACGGGAAGCATAACGCGGGAGAGATAACGGAGCGTTTATTTCTTTGCGATTAATTATCTCAGAACTTTGCACTCATCAAAATCGAGTAAAAAATCGTTTCTGATGCAAAATTTTACGCTCTTCCGTTTGGTGTAAGTCATTTTCTCGTAGACTCAGCCGTTCTCGAGATATAAGCAAATAAAACTTAAAGACGCTGTATTCGCATAGAACCTCTGGACCTAGGAATCTGCGAATTTCAAAATCGATGTCTGCGACCTCGATTTACCTTATAACAAATATGCAGTCATTTCTGTGACAAGTCAATTTCAGAGTGATTTTTACTGCGGACTAAATCGTTCGCTCCTTGATTGCTCCGCTTTCCCCTTACCTCCCGCTTTCGTCACGGAACTCCGTAGCAACGGTTGCCCCCACTCTTTGACGCGGCACTGACAGGTCCGGCGCTATACGGGAAAATTTTCTGGGCCTAATAGGGGTGCCAAAAATTGTCGGTACCAAGTGATCTTGACACAGTTTTTCACGCTGATCACGTTGGTATATATATGTCGCATTGTTTCAGAATCACCCTGTATGTTGCAAAATCGCATTGCCTAAACGGCACACTACTTATGTACTACCATTATTCTGTATCCTTTATTGATCATTTATAATTATCTCATCATTATATTATCATTTATTGTTGTGTTCACCATCATATTATCATTTATTATTATGTCACTATTATATTATCATTTATTATTATATCACTATTATATTAGCATTTATTATTATGTTACTATAACATTGTATACTTTTATGTATTATCGTTTGCCATTCGATCGTGATAGACCTTGGAAATTTAGACCTTAGCACAATTTAGAGGCACTCTGCCCCCCTCTGCTTTTCCTCTCTCTCCCTCCCATAGCATACTAGGCCGAACCAAAAAGTAACTAGTTAAATGACTTACTGAGGAATTCGCTTCCCCTCGCTTCCTGTCTCTACTTGGCCTCGGCTCTCCACTTTGATCTCACGTCCCCAGTGATCAGGGTAGTCTTCGGAACCCTGAATTCCTCTGCCCTCTCTCTCTCTCTCTCTCTCTCTCTCTCTCTCTCTCTCTTTCTCTCTGCACAGAGGCGTTGGTGACCCCATCCATTTCCTCTACTAACCCCGGCTCTTACCTTAACTGCGTTCTTTCTCCCTCTCCACAATCCGCTCAACCATCTCTCTTTACTCAACTAACTCATCCAACAAACAAAAAAAAATTAGTCTTTGAGCCTCGCTGGGATCCCAGCAGCTCTTGTCGGGACATAACGCTTAAGTTCAGAAACATACACTTTCGCCAGCCGCCGATTTGATATTTCCCTATGACCTAGTACGTAAACCGTGGGGAAAAAAATCTCGATCACCTCGTACGAACCCTCATACTTCGGTGCCAGCTTCGTGTTAAATTTCTTCGCAGCGTCGGATAAACAGTGCATTTTTCTCATCACCCTATCACCTACTGAGATCTGCACATCCTTTGTTCCCTTACCATAGTGCTTTCTTTGCACCTCCCGGGCCACGTCAATGTAACGACTCACCAGGTCTTCCAACGCGCCCAAACGCTTCATACGAACCACCCATACTCCCGATCTATCTTCCCCACTAACTTTTTGCTCTCCACTTCGCGTCGTAGGCTCCTGACTGGTCATGGGTATCGAATAAAATTAAGGAAAGCTGGTGAAACCTTCGTCGTGGCCTGTACCGCAGTATTCATGGCGTGCCTAAACTCATGAATATGTTGGTCCCAGTTGCGGTGATCGGAGCCCATGAAAGCGGAAATCATTGCCTTTAAGGTACAATTGGTTCCTTCTACGGGCTCGCCTACGGGTCGTAGGGTGGTGTAGTCACATGCTTCACCCCATATACCTCCAGCATTATTTTCACGAAATTATTATCGAACTCCTTGCCATTATCGCTAAGTAGATAGTCAGGGGTCTCCCACCGGAACAAAATCAGCTTCTCCACCGCTTTCGACACTGACTTACCATCAGCCTTGCAGAGAGGTTTCATCTCAATCTAACGAGTGAATAAGTCTTGGAAGACCAATAGATAGCGATGCTGGCTCTTACTCGATGGAAATTCCATTGTGTCTACCGCGACTACGGCCCACGGTCTCTCTATTATTCGGGTCCCCATAAGACCTTGAAAACCCGTCTGTAACCCTTTAAACTTCTGACACAGCTCACATTCTCGCACAAACGTATACACATCATGGTAGTACCCTTTCCAATAATACTCTCTAACAACACGATCATATGTCTTTTCTACACCTAAATAGCCGAACGATGGAGCGCAATGAGCGTCCTCCATCACTCTCTCTCGATACTCCACGGGTACTACCAAACGCCACTACTCTTCTTGATGCTCCACTGGATCCATCAACGGGTCCTCTTGGTACCTATACAGACACCCTTCCTCCACTTTTCACTGCTAAAATTTAGCTTTTTAGTTGTTCACACCATGGCCAGACACTCCTTCTCGGTCGTTGTATAATTCTTTTCGACAGGGGTCAACACTCAACTAACGTACACAATGGGATGTTCTCGGTCTTCACTTTCCTGAGTGAGGACCGCTCCTAACACATATCCACTAGCGCCGAGTGGGGTAGTTAGTGACTGGCGCCACCTTCTCTGGATCCGGTCTCAAACCCTCGCGATCCAACAGAAAACCCAGGTACGACACCTGCGAGCAGCAGAATTCACACTTCTTCCGATTAACCTCCAATCCAGCTCCCACTAACTGTTTCAATACTACCTCAATCCAGTAAAGGTGATCCTCGAACGGCTCCGTGGCGATGATTATGTCGTCAAGGTAACAGAAGACATTCGGTTGCATCTTTGGAACGAATAAGGAATCAATCAGTCGCTGAAATGTACTTGGCGCGTTCATCAACCCGAAAGGTATCCGTGTAAACTGGCACAAACCTGACTCCGGCACAGAAAAGGCCGTATATTTTCTACTGGCCTTCTCCAAAGGGATCTGATAGTAGGCGTGCTTGAGATCAATTTTCGTCAGATACTTCGCTCATTTCAACTTATCTAAAATCGTATCCATATTTGGAATGGGACATGCATCTCGGCGTGTCACCTTATTCAAGTCTCGATAGTCCACACAGAAACGATACGTGCCATCGGACTTTTTGATCATCATCGTCGGACTACTATAGCAGGGTTGCAGATTTTGCATTTCATGCATCCTGAAGTCCGGAAGTGCAACGCGTTTTCGGACTTGATCGGAGCCAATTCCGAAAACACGTTGGAATTTCGGACTTGATGGGAGTCAATTCCGGAAACACGTCGGACTTTCGGACTTGATGGGAGTAAATTCCGAAAACACGTCGGAATGTCGAATGCCACTGCTTTCAAGTCCGAAATTCCGACGTGTTTTCGGAATTGACTCCTATCAAGTCCGAAATTCCGACGTGTTTTCGGAATTGACTCCTATCAAGTCCGAAATTCCGACGTGTTTTCGGAATTGACTCCGATCAAGTCCGAAAATACGTTGCACTTCCGGACTTCAGGATGCAAGAAGTTCAAATTCCGAATAATTTTTTTTTTCAGACTCTTTTCGAGCATTAGTTTAATTAAATCTCAGAGTACCAAGGGGGTTTTCGACCCGCTGAGCAAGTTTTTGAGGTCTACTTCTGTGTATGACTATACCGTCAGGCTCAGGAGATGATTTCCACGCAATGTGATGGTACCTGGGGGGTTTTTCGACCAGCTAAGAATGTTTTTAAGGAATGTTTCGGTGTACAACTGCGCCCTCGTACCCAGGAGATGATTTCCTCGCGAATTATAGCCTGTAGCGCGAAATTGATCGTACCTGGGAGTTTTTCGACCCACTGAGCACGTTTTCGAGGACTATTTTGGGGTACGACGACACCCTGAGGTCCAGATTTCCTCGCGAATTATACCCTGTAATGCCAATTTTATCGTACCTGGGTGGCTTTTCGGTCTACTGAGCACATTTTTGAGAACTATTTCGGTGTACGACGATACGATGATGCAAAGGAGATGATTTCCCCGCGAATTATAGCTGTAGCGCGAAATTGATCGTACCTGGGGGTTTTTCGTCCTATTGAGCACGTTTCTGAGGACTACTTTGGGGTACGGCGACACGGTGATGCCCAGGAGATGATTTCCTCGCGAACTATAGCCTATAACGCGAAATTGATCGTATCTGGGAGTTTTTCGACCCGCTGAGCACGTTTTTGAGGACTATTTTGGGCTACGATGACACGCTGAGGCCCAGGAGATGATTTCCTCGCGAATTGTACCCTGTAATACCAATTTTATCGTACCTGGGTGGCTTTTCGATCTACTGAGCACATTTTAGAGGACTATTTCGGTGTACGACGACACGATGATGCAAAGGAGATGATTTCCCCGCGAACTATAACGCCTGCAGCGTGAAATTGGTTGTACCTGGGGGTTTTTTGACCCGCTGAGCACGTTTTTGAGCACTATTTTATGTTACGACGACATGCTGAGGCCCAGGAGGTGATTTCCCCGCGAATTATAACCTGTTTTGCGAATTTTATCGTACCTAGGGGTTTTTCGACTCGACGAGCAGGTTTTTGAGAAGTATTTCAGTGTACGGTTTCGCCCTCGTATCCAGGAGATGATATCCTCGCAAATCATAACGTGTAGCACACATTTGCGTGTACCTGGAGGGTTTTTGGACCAGCTGAGCATCTTTCTGAGGACTATATTGGCGTACGACAATACGCTCTTGCCCAGAAGACGATCTACTTGCGAATTATAGCCTGTAGCGCGAAATTGGTCGTACCTGGGGGTTTTTTGATCCGCTGAGCATGTTTTTGAGGACTATTTTGATGTACGACGACACGCTGAGGCCCAGGAGATCATTTCCTCGCGAATTATACCCTGTAGCGCGAATTTGATCGTACCTTGGGGCTTTCCCATCTGCTGAGCACGTTTTTGAAGACTATTTCGGTGTACGACAACACGCTAATGCCCAGGAGATGATTTCCTCGCGAATTATAGCCTGTAGCGCGAAATTGATCGTATCTGGGAGTTTTTCTACCCGCTGAGCACATTTTTGAGAACTATTTCGGTGTACGACGATACGATGATGCAAAGGAGATGATTTCCCCGCGAATTATAGCTGTAGCGCGAAATTGATCGTACCTGGGGGTTTTTCGTCCTATTGAGCACGTTTCTGAGGACTACTTTGGGGTACGACGACACGGTGATGCCCAGGAGATGATTTCCTCGCGAACTATAGCCTATAACGCGAAATTGATCGTATCTGGGAGTTTTTCGATCTACTGAGCACATTTTAGAGGACTATTTCAGTGTACGACGACACGATGATGCAAAGGAGATGATTTCCCCGCGAATTATAGCTGTAGCGCGAAATTGATCATACCTGGGGTTTTTCGTCCTATTGAGCACGTTTCTGAGGACTACATTGGGGTACGACGACACGGTGATGCCCAGGAGATGATTTCCTCGCGAACTATAACGCCTGCAGCGTGAAATTGGTTGTACCTGGGGGTTTTTTGACTCGCTGAGCACGTTTTTGAGCACTATTTTATGTTACGATGACATGCTGAGGCCCAGGAGGTGATTTCCCCGCGAATTATAACCTGTTTTGCGAATTTTATCGTACCTACGGGTTTTTCGACTCGACGAGCAGGTTTTTGAGAAGTATTTCAGTGTACGGCTTCGCCCTCGTATCCAGGAGATGATATCCTCGCAAATCATAACGTGTAGCACACATTTGCGTGTACCTGGAGGGTTTTTGGACCAGCTGAGCATCTTTTTGAGGACTATATTGGCGTACGACAATACGCTCTTGCCCAGAAGACGATCTACTTGCGAATTATAGCCTGTAGCGCGAAATTGGTCGTACCTGGGGGTTTTTTGATCCGCTGAGCACGTTTTTGAGGACTATTTTGATGTACGACGACACGCTGAGGCCCAGGAGATCATTTCCTCGCGAATTATACCCTGTAGCGCGAATTTGATCGTACCTTGGGGCTTTTCCATCTGCTGAGCACGATTTTGAAGACTATTTCGGTGTACGACAACACGCTAATGCCCAGGAGATGATTTCCTCGCGAATTATAGCCTGTAGCGCGAAATTGATCGTACCTGGGAGTTTTTCTACCCGCTGAGCACGTTTTTTAGAACTATTTCGGTGTGCGACGATACGATGATGCAAAGGAGATGGTTTCCCCGCGAATTATAGCTGTAGCGCGAAATTGATCGTACCTGGGGGTTTTTCGTCCTATTGAGCACGTTTCTGAGGACTACTTTGGGGTACGACGACACGGTGATACCCAGGAGATGATTTCCTCGCGAACTATAACGCCTGCAGCGTGAAATTGGTTGTACCTGGGGGTTTTTTGACCCGCTGAGCACGTTTTTGAGCACTATTTTAGGTTACGACGACATGCTGAGGCCCAGGAGGTGATTTCCCCGCGAATTATAAGCTGTTTTGCGAATTTTATCGTACCTAGGGGTTTTTCGACTCGACGAGCAGGTTTTTGAGAAGTATTTCAGTGTACGGCTTCGCCCTCGTATCCAGGAGATGATATCCTCGCAAATCATAACGTGTAGCACACATTTGCGTGTACCTGGAGGGTTTTTGGACCAGCTGAGCATCTTTTTGAGGACTATATTGGCGTACGACAATACGCTCTTGCCCAGAAGACGATCTACTTGCGAATATAGCCTGTAGCGCGAAATTGTCGTACCTGGGGGTTTTTTGATCCGCTGAGCACGTTTTTGAGGACTATTTTGATGTACGACGACACGCTGAGGCCCAGGAGATCATTTCCTCGCGAATTATAGCCTGCAGTGCGACATTGATCGTACCTGGGGGTTTTTTTGACTCGCTGAGCACGGTTTTGAGCACTATTTTGGGGTAGGACGACACGCTGAGGCCCAGGAAATGATTTTCCCGCGAATTATACCCTGTAGCGCGAATTTGATCGTACCTTGGGGCTTTTCGATCCGCTGAGCACGTTTTTGAAGACTATTTCGGTATACAACGACACGCTGATGCCCAGGAGATGAGATCGTCTCGAGTTATAGCCTATGGCCCGAATTTTATTGTACCTGAGAGCTTTTGGACCCTCTAAGCAAGTTTTTGAGGACTATTTTGGTGTACAACGACACGGTGATGCCCAGAAGATGATTTCCTCGCGAATTATAGCCTGTAGTGCGAATTATATCGTACCTGGAGGTTTGTGAACCCGTTACGCATGTCTTTGCGATCCTTTTCGGTGTACCAGGACTCGTTGTACTGTAATTCTGCTGTACAGTCAAGTGCAACATGCCCACCCTTAAGGTGCAATTAAGATGGTGTAAGGCTGCGATAATACTGCTGCTAAGTACTTAACTACAAAATGATGAAGCATACCATGTATGCTCTGCGTAAAGTGCGTTAGACTGTGCTACCTGAGAGGCTGTAAGTCGCAAGGAAATCCTCTTCTGGGCATAACGGTATCGTCCTTCCCCGAAATAGTCTTCAAAAATGAGCTCAGCAGGTACCAAACCCCCCTAGGTGCAGTTAAATTTGTGCTAGACGCTATGATTTGCGAGAAAATCGTGTCCTGGATAACAGGGCGCAGTCGTACACAAAATAGTCCTCAAGAACGTTCTTGGCGAGTCGAAAAACTCCCCAGGACCCCGCCATTGCATTGCGAGGAAATCATCTTCTGGGTCAGAGTGTGTAGTCATACACCGAAAGAGACCTCAAAAACGTGCACAGCGGGTCGAGAAAACTGCAGGTACGATATAATTCGCACTGCAAGCTATAATTCGCGAGGATATCATCTCCTGCGCATCAGCGTGTTGTCGTACACCGAAATAGTCCTCAAAAACGTGCTCAGTGGGTCGAAAAACCTCCAGGTACGATATAATTCGCACTAAAAGCTATAAGACGCGAGGAAATCATCTCCTGGGCATCAGGGTGTCGTCGTACACCGAAATAGTCCTCAAAAACTTGCTCAGCGGATCAAAAAACTCCCAGGTACGATAATTTCGCGCTACAGGCTATAATTCACAAGTAAATCGTCTTCTGGGTATCAGCATGTCGTCGCACGCATAAATAGTCCTCAAAAAGATGCTCAGCTTGTCCAAAAACCCTCCAGGTAGACTCAAATGTGTGATACACGTTATGATTTGTGAGGGTATCATCTCCTAGATACGAGGGCGCAATCGTACACCGAAATATTTCTGAAAAACATGCTCGTCGAGTCAAAAAACCCCTAGGTACGATAAAATTCGCACAACAGGTTATAATTCGCGAGGAAATCATCTCCTGGGCCTCAGCATGTCGTCGTAACCTAAAATAGTGCTCAAAAACGTGCTCAGCGGGTCGAAAAACTCCCAGGCACGATCAATTTTGCGCTACACGCTATGATGTGCTAGGATATCGACTCCTCGGCATCAGCGTGTCGTCGGACACGGAAATAGTCCTCAAAAATGTGCTCAGCTGCCAAAAACCCGCCAGGAACGATCAAATTCGCGCTACAGGCTATGATTCGCGAGAAAATCATCTCCTGGGCATCAGCGTGTCATCGTATCCCAAAGTAGTCCTCAAGTAGTCCTCAGAAACGTGCTCAAAAGGCCGAAGAAACCCAGGTACGATGAATTTCGCGCTACAGCTATAAGTCGCGGGGAAATCATCTCCTTTGCATCATCGTGTCGTGGTACACCGAAACAGTCCTCAAAAACTTGCTCAGCAGATCGAAAAACCCCCCCAGGTAAGATAAAATTCGCACTACAGGCTATAATTCGCGAGGAAATTATCTTCTGGGCCTCAGCGTGTCCTTGTACCCAAAAATAGTCCTCAAAAACGTGCTCAGCCGGTCCAAAAACATCCAGCTATGATACATTTCGCGATACAGGCTATAATTCGCGAGGAAATCACCTCCTGGGCATCAGCGTGTCGTCGTACCCCAAAATAGTCCTCAAAAACGTGCTCAGCGGGTCGAAAAACTCCCAGGTACGATCAATTTCGCACTACAGGCTATAATTCGCGAGGAAATCATCTCCTGGACCTCAGCGTGTTGTCGTACCCCAAAATAGTCCTCTAATACGTGCTCGGCGGGTCGAAAAACTCCCAGGTACGATCAATGTCGCGCTACACGCTACGATTTGCTAGGATATCGTCTCCTGGGCATCAGCGTGTCGTTGTACCCAAAAATAGTCCTCAGAAACGTGCTCAGCAAGTCGAAAAACCCCCAGGTATGATAAATTTCGCGCTACAGGCTATAATTGGCGAGGAAATCATCTCCTGGGCATCACGGTGTCGCCGTACACCGAAATAGTCCTCAAAAACGAGCTAAGCAGATCGAAAAACCCTCCAGGTACGAGACAATTCGCACTACAGGCTATAATTCGCGAGGAAATCACCTCCTGGGCCTCAAAGTGTCGTCGTACCCCAAAATAGTCCTCAAAAACGTGTTCAGTGGGTCGAAAAACTCCCAGGTACGATCAATTTCGCACTACAGGCTATAATTCACGAGAAAATCATCTCCTGGGCCTCAGCGTGTCATCGTACCCCAAAATAGTCCTCAAAAACGTGCTCAGCGGGTCGAAAAACTCTCAGGTACGATCAATTTCGCGCTACAGTTATAATTCGCGAGGAAATCATCTCCTGGGCATCACTGTGTCGTCGTACACCGAAATAGTCCTCAAGAACGTGTTCAGCAGATCGAAAAACCCCCCCTGGTACGATAAAATTCGCACTTCAGGCTATAATTCGTGAGAAAATCATCTCCTGTGCCTCAGCGTGTCGGTGTACCCAAAAATAGTTCTCAAAAACGTGCTCAGCAGGTCGAAAAACCCCCAGGTATGATATATTTCGCGCTACAGGCTATAATTCGCGAGGAAATCATCTCCTGGGCATCACGATGTCGTTCTACCCAAAAATAGTGCTAAAAATCGTGCTCAGCGGGTCGTAAAACCCCCAGGTACTATCAATTTCGCACTACAGGCTATAATTCGCGAGGAAATCATCTCCTGGGCCTCAGCGTGTCGCCGTACCCCAAAATAGTCCTCAAAAACATGCTCAGCGGGTCGAAAATCCCCCTTAATTTTTCATTAATATCTGTACACTTGTTATATTTTTGTCCAAGGGACATGACATCAATGATATCATTAGGTATGTATATATTAGTCATATTGTAATGTTGTGCCCCTTGGACAAAAATATAGCAAGTGTACAGATATTAATGAAAAATTAGCCATAAGTATAATAAAAAGTGTTGAACAGTTACTTGAAAATAATAGTTTTTCAAATGATACTAACAATATGATTCGAAGTCGAATCATTAATAACATGCAAAATCACATGAATAAAAAGACTCACATAAAACTTGAGGACAGGATATTTGCATAAAAATTGAACAAAGCAAAAACCTTCTTAAAAAATCATGACATTTTTTTCACAATGGCAGACAAAGGCAATGTAACTGTAGCTTCGGCAAGAGATAATTATAAAACAAAAATGAATGAATTATTGACCGATGTTAGTACGTACAGAACTCTCAAGAAAAACCCATGGAATAAACTACAAAAAGAAGTTAAGAATATCATGACACATTGGAACAATAATAAATATTTAAAAAAACAATATCATAAAAATCAACTTACACAAACAGATACAGTATTACCGAAAATAAATGGTTTACCAAAAATACAGAAAAACAATACTCCACTGAGACCAATAGTGTCATGTATAAATAGTCCAACGTATAATTTAGCAAAAACACTAGATAACATTATTCGCGATAGTATTCCAAAACCGAATTCATATGTAAAAAATAGCCATGATTTAATTAAAAAGATTAAAGACATTGTAGTTCCAAATGATCATGTACTAATATCACTAGATGTCACTTCACTTTTCACTAATGTCCCAATGGAATTAGTAAAAAGTAGCATAGATAGGAGATATCGACACATCAAGAAAAAATATGATATACCATTTAATGAAATTATAGATGTATCTGAGTTTCTTATGAAAAACACTTTTTTTCAATACGATGGCCACTACTATCAGCAAATATTTGGCTCCCCTATGGGTAGTCCCATCAGCCCTATATTTGCTGATATTGTGATGGTTGATTTGGAAGATGAGTGTTTAAAAAAGCTTAAATTTAAACCGGTTTTTTATTACAGATATGTAGATACCATTATTATGTGCATACCAAAAAATAAAATAAAGGATACTCTTGATGCGTTCAACTCTTATCATGAAAGATTGAAATTTACACATGAAGTTGAAGAAAATGGACAAATTAATTTTTGAGAAGTTAAACTAATTAGAGAAAGAGAACGTATTATTACGAATTGGTATCACAAACCGACCTTTTCGGGAAGGTTTTTAAATTTTCAGTCCGATCACCCAATAAGCCAAAAAAGAGCAATGGTATATAATTTAACGGACAGGGCCTTGTTACTTGCAGATGTAAGATTTCAGGAAAAAAATGTACAATTAATTAAAAAATTTTTACTAAATAATTCATATCCAATCAAATTTATTGAATTTCATATTAAAAAAAGAAATAATAAAATAAAATATACTAATAATAACAAGAATAATAACAACAATAATAATAATAGATACAAAACTTACATCAGTTTACGATATATACCAAGATTTTTTGAGAAGGTTTCCCACAGTTTAAGTAATCTAGGTATAAGAACAATACCAAAAATAAAAAATAATTTAAACCAATTTATCATTAGAGGAAAGGATAAAACAGAAAAAAATGAGCAACCGAATATAGTGTACAAAATTAACTGTAAAGATTGTAACGCAACATACGTAGGAGAAAGTAAATTAAGGATGCTGAAAGTGGGAGTTAATGAACATATTGCCAATACAAAAAAAGTAGACAAACAATGTGTTATTAATGAACATATGACCATAAATAATCATGAATTTGAATTTGACAATGTCCAAATTTTAGATAATGAAAGTAACTGGAGAAAAAGATTAATTTCAGAAATGATTCACATACGTTTACAAGATAATGCTATAAACATTAAAGAAGACACACAAAATTTAAGTACACATTATAATCAGTTGTTACAAAAATTAGAAAGAAATAAAAAATTGTAAACTCTAGTCCTTATATATTCAATTCAAATTTGCCGCAATAGGGCCTAGTGGCCCTAAATGATCATGTAGATTTGAATTCGACGTTTGTACACATGACAGTTGTCGTTCTGCCGAATTCAAATCTCAATTTTGTTTTTATTTCACTTACGTTTGATACGTTAAAGTATCAACATCTCGTTTCTTCTTTTCAAAATCTTGACTGCTTTTCCTTAATTTACGTGTTAATTTATTATTGTGTTAATTTATTATTACGTGTTAATTTTTTACTGTGTTGGTTTATGTATTAATTTATTATTGTGATGTTATAAATTTTATTAAAAATTTTCCACACAATTTAAAATAAAATAAAATAAGAAGGACTGGAAGTAAAAAATATATTCAATTGTTAACTAGCTGAGTTCAATTTTTGTGCAAAAAATGTATGTTTTTGTTGTTTTTTCTAGATCATGTGCTTATAATTATTCCATACTTTATACCCTTGGCTACGCTAAATAATATGGTAAGAACGTCTGACTATCTTTGTAAATAGAGAACTACTTTGACATATTGTAAAATAATAAGTTAAATAAATTTACAGTGCTTGATAAAGGTAATAATTGTATTACCGAAACGTTGCACAGAATGAATTAAATTATCTTGTGTACTCATTATTTCATCGATTCCCTTAAGAAATACAATGAACATGGGTGATAAAGTCAACTACAATCATAGTTTCTCATATATTTATAAGACATATTTACCTGAAGCAATCAAGTCTGTGTTTAAGAATGTTGCTATACTACATATTCCTATTGGTAAATGGTTATCTGTATCTTTATCATGTCCCTCTTGTACAAAGCAAAATTTTTTTTTTTGACGAGCCCAATATAAATAAATTTCAATCATCTCAGCAACTACAGAAACTTTCTTGTGAATGTATGGTTATGTTTCTTATATCTGCAATGGTTTTTATGAGTCGTCCTTTTTCTTACTGGTATTCATATTGGAGTCTTTTGGATATTGCCCTTTCATCAAAACTTCAGATGCAATAACAGCAATAACAGATGGTAATATGATACACAGTGAGAGAACCTCAGGAACATTGGTGTCCTAAGGGCACTCGCACACCTCTGAGGAACAGATATAAAGAACAAGAATAACATGGGTTTGTATATCTATATATACAATGAACAGCTAGATACACAAGGAACAAGAGTCTGTTCATCGTACATATAGATATAATAACCCATGTTATTCTTGTTCTTTATATCTGTTCCTCAGGAACTCGCCACAGATGAACCGTGCCGTACCGTGTCATGCCGTACCGTGTCATGCCGTGCCGTACCGTCCGCTTTTGAAAAACGCGTGTACCGTCTACCAACTATATTGCGTCAGTGCTTTGATCTGAGATCATCCACGCTTTAATCATTGTTGCTTCGAGCACGGACGCAATAATGATAGTAGACGGCACACTCATTTTTCAAAAGCGCACGGCACGGCACGGAATGGCACGGCACGACACGGCACGACACGGCACGGATCATTTGTGGCGAGTCCATGAGAGATGTGAGAAGTCGCTAATCAGTACGGCTACGATTTTATATCTTCGAAACGAGTTAGTTGCCAAATAAAAATCGGTCCTTTACGACTAAAGATATTTGAGGTTCAAATTTTTTTTTTCATATAATCGTCTTTTTCATACAAAACTATTAAAATCATCAATTATTAATAACAAAATAGTTTCTTCTTCAATAAGATAAAATTAAAAAATTATATTAATACAATCTTAAAGAAAAAAAATTATATAAATATGAAAATGTATTAAAAGTCATAAATTTGAGACAATTTAATTTAGAAAATTTTTTATTTTTTTTTGTGAAAAATTTATTATTATAATTTCAATTTAATAAAAAGAATCGATAAATTATTTTGAGGAAGCTAAGTGCCAAAGAATTGGCAGCGGTTTTTATATAGGCTTTGACTTTTCGTAAATATATGAAAAAATTCTTATGAATTTTAGAAATAAAAAGAAGGCATAATAGTTATATAGTAGGTTCTATAAAGTTTTGTAGAAGTATGAGAGCTATTGCGCCTGTTAGGCGTTAAGTAGTACTTTATGCCCGCTGGCTGAATATTTTTGAAGATGCAACGTGGGCGTAAAATGTAATTTTACACGCAAGGTACTAAAAGTTCTATTATGTCAGTCAAGTTAACTTATGGGTACTTGACTACAATAAATCGATTTCAGAACTTTCTTGTGTTTAATTTGTATAGAAGAATGAACAAATTTGAATACAGTTCTCAGAACAGTCGTACAGTTGTTTCGGAGAGTTGTTTGCATTACTTGACTATCGGTAATTGATTTCACAACTTTCGTTTGATGTACAATGAAAATTTTGAATGTACTTGTATAATACTATATAATTGAAATAATTTTTGCCCACACGGGCGTAAAGTGCGTAGGTTCTATAAAGTTTTGTAAGAGCTGTATATGAGCTATTATGTCTCTTGGGCGTTAAGTAGTATTTTATGCCCGCTGGCTTAATATGTTTGATAAGTAGGTATGAAAAGTTGTATTATGTCAGTCAAGTTAACTTATGGGTACTTGACTACAATAAATTGATTTCAGTACTTTCTTGTGTTTAATTTGTACAGAAAGATGAACAAATTTAAATACATTTCGAGATTCGAAGAAATAAAACGACTAGGCAAATTGTGCAGTTTTTTATAGATTATGCAGAAAAAACGTCTATACATGCCTTATTTTATACTTTCGTAGAAAGTTTTATATTTATTTGTATAGTCATGAAAAAAATTATTATCATTTGTAGAGAGAGCTTATTGAATAGATGAGACTAGAAGAATTAAAAGGACTAGACAAATTGTGTTGTTAGAACGTACTTAATTATTATGACTAGAATAATATTGCTGTTAAAAAATTATTAATTATCATTATTAATAATAATAATTTAATAATTATTCAATTTTTCTTAAATATATCGAATTCAAAATTATTTTAAATTGTTTCAAACTGTTACAAACTATTATAATTAGAAAAAGTGTGTCCAAAATCCTACATTTTGTAACATTTATAAACAGTTTTCAACAGTGCTAAATACTTTTAAATAATTTTTAACAATTATTAACTGCTATTAACACTTATAATTTACGACAGGGAAATTAGCAAAACCTGTTTAATATATGTCTAAAAATCCGACTAAAATCCGTGGTTTCAAAACTTACGAATAGGCAAACAACATTCAAAATATATGTATAACAAATTCAATTTTCTCAATAAAGACGTTTTAAAAGTAATACCCATTAGAATCTGTTTTATTTTTCTGGTTAATTTCCTTAATTTTCCTAAGAGCGAAATACACGTAGGATTCTTATCCGTTTTTCTATTTAAGAGCAGCGCCACCTGCTAACCTCTGTAAATTTTAGGGAGTTCTGACCGGATTCTGACGAGGAAAACTAATGTTCGTTTGAGGTTATGTAGATCCGAGGATAAAGAATTGGGTTCTGGTGGGATCCCAGTGAGTTTTACGCATTTAGGGACGAATCATGTAAAACTCACTGTCAAATGTAGGGAGGACTCGGGGAGATTTCTACACGGGTTATATACTTAACAAACATTATTTATAATGTACTTTGACTCTTAAAAAGTTGTGAAATCTCTCTAAAAAATTTTTTTACAACAGTCAAAACTTATAGGCAAGAATAAGTTTGGCTACTATTCTACATAGTTTTATACTTAACAAACATTATTTACTAAACTCTCCCATCCTCTCTTTCTGCCCCCTCTCTCTCTCCCTCTGTACCAAAAACTTTAATGAGAGCTTAAATATTTTTTCAAAGCAATCAACACGTTCTTTAAAAAACTAATTTTTTAAATATTCTATATTCTAACAACACAATTTATGTATAGTCCTTTTATTTATTCTGATCTCATCTATTCAATAAGCACTCTCTACAAATGGTAATAATTTTTTTCATGACTGTACAAATAATAATATTGTTAATAAAACTTTCAAAGAAAGTATAAAATAAGGCAAGTATAGAAGCTTTTTCTGTATAATCTATAAAATAATATTTATGATTTTTTAAAAAAAAGTCAAATAAATACTATAGTAAAAAAGTCTTATACTTCCTTGAGTCAATGTATGCTCAACAAATTATATGTAAGTACATTCAAATTGTTCACTGTAACTCAAGCAAACGAAAGTTGTGAAATCAATTATTGATAGTCAAGTAATGCAAACCATTCTCCGAAAAACTGTATGGCTATGTTCTCAGAAATGTATTCAAATTTCTTCATTCTTCTATACAAATTAAACACAAGAAAGTACTGAAATGAATTAATTATACTCAAGTACCGGCCATAAGAACTTTTCGTACCTCGCATGTAAAATTACATTTTACGCCCACGTTGTAACTTCAAAATTATTCAGCCAGCGGGCATAAAGTACTACATAACGCCCAAGAGGCGCAATAGCTTACACACTCCTGCAAAACTTTATAGTACCTACGTACTTTACACCCGTGTGGGCGAAAATTATTTTAATTATATAATTATAATGCCTTCTTTTTATTTCTAAAATTCATAAGAATTTTTTCAGGTATTTACGAAAAGTCAAAGCCTATATAAAAAAATTACATAGTTACCAACATATCACTATTTTTCATTATTCCTCCTCAATTTTGAACTTTCTATAATATTACGCATCTTGGAAGGACAAGAGAAGTCTAGAGCTACTGTAGCAGGGGTGGTCCTCCAATCTCCCGTACATACTTGGCGGGCCTGACGGTTTGCAGTTCAAGGTGTAAGGCATGGTCAATTTCATATAAATATTCATATGTTTAAAGATCAGATAAAATATGTAAATGGGTTGCTTCTACATATTAACTACTGATCTATGAATCTATCACTCTGTTTTTAAATAGAAAGTGCACACCCGCGTGAAAATATCATATGAGATTTCATATGTGATATCATAATACGTAAAATTGCATATGAGATCACATAGAAGATCTCATGCGAAATATGCGCTATCTCAAATTCTCATATGAGATGTTATATGATATTTACACGGGGGAAAAGGATATAACATATGTTGCTTATAAAACGGTTAGTAAAATGTAAAAGACTTTTGAGCAGGCTATAAATTTATATAAATTTTTTATTTTATTCTCGTTTAAAAAGGACGGACACAAGGAAAAATATGTTTAGTAATGAAATATAAATCATGTTTCTGCACCTGTACGGATATGTTGTACTTAATGGCATCAATTAGAAATTAGAGCCAATGTAATTATTTATGGTGGATTTATAGGTATAAATATTGTTAATGAATTTATGCAAAAATTTAGTATTATACGTTTAAGTAGCCCACGTAACTACAAACCGTAGGAGCCCGCCAAGTATGTACGGGAGATCGGAGGAACACCCCTGCTAGAGTAGCTCTAGACTTCTCGTGTCCTTCCAAGATGCGTAATATTATAGAAAGTTCAAAATTGAATATGTAATTTTTTTATTTAGGCTTTGAATTTACGTAAATACCTGAAAAAATTCTTATGAATTTTAGAAATAAAAAGAAGGCATTATAGTTATATATTTAAAAGAATTTTCGCCCACACGGGCGTAAAGTACGTAGGTACTATAAAGTTTCGTAGGAGTGTGTGAGCTATTGGGCCTCTTGGGCGTTATGTAGTACTTTATGCCCGCTGGCTGAATAATTTTGAAGTTACAACGTGGGCGTAAAATGTAATTTTACATGCGAGGTACGAAAAGTTCTTATGGCCGGTACTTGAGTATAATTAATTCATTTCAGTACTTTCTTGTGTTTAATTTGTATAGAAGAATGAAGAAATTTGAATACATTTCTGAGAACATAGTCATACAGTTTTTCGGAGAATGGTTTGCATTACTTGACTATCGATAATTGATTTCACAACTTTCGTTTGTTTGATTTGCAGTGAACAATTTGAATGTACTTACATATAATTTGTTGAGCATACATTGACTCAAGGAAGTATACGACTTTTTTACTATAGTATTTATTTGACTTTTTTTAAAAAATCATAAATATTATTTTATAGAATATACAGAAAAAGCTTCTATACTTGCCTTATTTTATACTTTCTTTGAAAGTTTTATTAACAATATTATTATTTGTACAGTCATGAAAAAAATTATTACCATTTGTAGAGAGTGCTTATTGAATAGATGAGATCAGAATAAATAAAAGGACTATACATAAATTGTGTTGTTAGAATATAGAATATTTAAAAAATTAGTTTCTTAAAGAACGTGTTGATTGCTTTGAAAAAATATTTAAGCTCTCATTAAAGTTTTTGGTACAGAGGGAGAGAGAGAGGGGGCAGAAAGAGAGGATGGGAGAGTTTAGTAAATAATGTTTGTTAAGTATAAAACTATGTAGAATAGTAACCAAACTTATTCTTGCCTATCAGTTTTTACTGTTGTAAAAAAATTTTTTAGAGAGATTTCACAACTTTTTAAGAGTCAAAGTACATCCCTGATTAAAAAAACCCATTCATTCCTTTAAAAAGCTGTTAGTTGAATCGACTTTAATGAGGATTTTTTACTGACTTAATACATGGACTATATAGGGAATTTAATAGGATCCAATAGGATTTAATATTTTTTTTTAATCAGGGATTATAAATAATGTTTGTTAAGTATATAACCCGTGTAGAAATCTCCCCGAGTCCTCCCTACATTTGACAGTGAGTTTTACATGATTCGTCCCTAAATGCGTAAAACTCACTGGGATCCCACCAGAACCCAATTCTTTATCCTCGGATCTACATAACCTCAAACGAACATTAGTTTTCCTCGTCAGAATCCGGTCAAAACTCCCTAAAATTTACAGAGGTTAGCAGGTGGCGCTGCTCTTAAATAGAAAAACGGATAAGAATCCTACGTGTATTTCGCTCTTAGGAAAATTAAGGAAATTAACCAGAAAAATGAAACAGATTCTAATCGGTATTACTTTTAAAACGTCTTTATTGAGAAAATTGAATTTGTTATACATATATTTGAATGTTGTTTGCCTATTCGTAAGTTTTGAAACCACGGATTTTAGTCGGGTTTTTAGACATACATTAAACAGGTTTTGCTAATTTCCCTGTCGTAAATTATAAATGTTAATAGCAGTTAATAATTGTTAAAAATTATTTAAAAGTGTTTAGTTGCTAAATATATTGTATGTTAATCAAATTAGTTTTTTAATGTATATTTATTAGTAATACAAAATTTTGTAGCAAGATAGGTGACATGAAGTCTTCAAATTATACTCAATCACAGAATGGCTTACGGTTGCATGATTTAACATCTTTAAGGTATTTATCAATTGTCAATGTGCTGTAGAATTTTTTCCTTAGCTCCAGCCATAAACGTTTTTCTTTTTAAATTAAAGTATTTTGCCCAAAGAATTGAAAAAAACTTTGGTCGAGAAATTTGGTACTTGCGTAGTCCTTACTTTTGGTCGATGAAGGTATACCAAAAACCAACCAATCAGAGACTTTCAAAAAGGGTCATAAAAAAATACTGGTGTATTCTACTAATAAAATGCAAACTTATTCCTAATCGATGTTCTCTATAAAAAGTTTCAAGATTTTGAGTAAAAAAATGAATAAACTTGGATTTTAAACAAAAATTGCAAAAACTTTGAATTTTCAATGTTGTGTTACTTTTTTATTTATTCAAATATCGATCTACAATTTGAGGAACATGTTTTTTTCATAAAAAACTAAAAGTAAACGTGATTTGAGCAATATTGAATCCGCCATCTTGAATTTTACAAATTTAATTCCGTATTCCCGATTAGCAACTTGAAAAACCTCCGTATACCAAATTTGTATGGATCCGTTGATTTTTGAAATTTCGTTCACCATATTGGATCCGCCATCTTGAATTTTGAAAGTTTGATCGTGGAGTTTGAACCAGCAGCCAGACAAGCTACTGCATGAATTTTTTCATAATTTTTTATCGCTCTTCTGAATTTTTACACACATGCCTAATGGACTTTCTATCGTTATGGCCGCCATATTGGTCGGCCATCTTGAAATCATGGTTTCTGCGACTTCGCATTTGAAAGCCTATACTTCAAGGAAAATTTTGAGTTGTCGTACGTTTTCGTGGGTCCTCCCAATTTTTGGACAGAGGGGGGGGGGGGGTGTAAAAGTGACGTGAAACGTCTCATATATATATTTTTAGCATGATTCAGGACGTTCACCCCGTATTCGCAGAGTCGATGCTAATTTATAGGATTATAGAGTTAGAAAATAGTTTGACGAAACAGATAGCATTAAATAAGAAGTTTTGTGACTTTAATAATTATATTATAAATAAAGTTTTGAGGATAGCCCGTAAACAACGAAAAATTGGAAAGCACGTAGGGGGCCTAACTGCGTTCACCATTGGGAAGTATAAGAATTTAGAAAGACGATTAGATGAGCGTGAAAAAGAAATTGAGGCCCTTACATTTAAACTAGAAAACTTGAAATTGGAGTAACGTTCAAATGCAATAGTTAAAACCCGAACGTAGGCGAGTAACCTACGTGATTTTATTTATTTATTTTTTGTAAAATTTAATATCACAGTAATATCAAAATATAGAGTTTTGCCATAAATTGATACCTCAATTTGGCATAATTCATAATGATGAATAAGTAAACAATGAAATTAGTGATACAAATTAGTATCAGTAAGCTAGGTATCTTAATTGACAGTAATATTTATATTGACAATTAGATATATAAATTCACTGATATAATGAAAACTCAATATTAAAGTTTAAGCCATTTAATATTATCAATTAATTTTTTCTGTGAATTAAAATACATTTATAGCTTTGATATTTGGGAATACTCAACGTTAATGACGAATGGTTTCAATTTCAAGTTTATATCATGGTACCCGAGTATCTTCCAATATTCGCGGGTAGTCGTCTCATTTATCGGGTTGCTGACATTGAGGGAGAAATTATTGAGATCTGTGAATTACGCGAGTAAAAGTAGGGTATTATTATAAATTTAGCCGACAAAATAGGACGATTAGAAAGGAACGTTAAGACAAGGGGAGAAACGATTGAAGTTTTATCTCAAACAATCAGAAAATTAATAGTGAAAAATAGTCAATTAAATTGCTTTATAATTTTTGTAATCATCAGGTCGTGTGCTATCACGACTGACGTAGAATCTAATTATGCAGATAATTTAATAAGTTAAGTTTTCTTTGTAATAAAATAATAATACTTTATAGAAATACGTATTTACAATATATTGGATCATGTGCCACCATGACCAGTATATGATAAACAATCTTTAATCTTACACTTTGTGTTTTTATTTGCTTCGCCTCTCATCAAATCCTGTCCGTTTTATTTATAAAATTTAAATAATATTATCTTTCACAACGATCATATAAATTTTATGATATGATAAATAAATAAAGCAAAGAAAATGTTTCAGAGTATAGTGACACGCAAGCATAAATATATGCTATACAATTTATGATACTTATTTGAAATATTTAGCTGAGCCTTGATTTAAAAAGTATTTTTCATCCTCAAGAAACTTAGTCGATATCAATGCTATGCCATTTTACATATTTACTCAAGCTCTAGTTAAAAGATTATGACAAATGAATATTGAAAGACTGAAAAAAAAAAACGAAAATGATGTGTTATTGTGAAAATTTTAGTGAATAAAAGTGCGTACTAAGAGCGAGGCTCAGACCTCCGGAACACCAATTTTCCTAAAACTTACAGAGGTTGTTGGTAATACCAAATAATAAAGCTTTGTCGACTTATAGATCCTAAAACTTTCCCTCAAAAAAGTTAAAGCCATTTTTATTTTCCAAAAAAGGGGAAATTTAAGCCGCATTTAATGTATTATCCCTTCCTCCAGTGTTTGCGTTGCAACAATAATATATTCAATGGCTTCTACTGTTAAAACAGACATAAATTATGTAAAATATAAAGAGTCAAGTCAAATTATTCATTTAAAAAAATGTTATCACCTCAATATAAAAATCCATTGTTTGCACTACAACATAATATACCCAATGACTTATACTGTTAAAACATACATAAATTATATACAATATAAAGAATCAATTACAATTATTCATTTTAAAAAAATTTATTACCCGAATATATTCAATTTCTTACGGTGTTGATATTATTTCTGTTTCATGACTCCAATGTTAAATCAAAATGCCAGAGCTTCTTTCTTCTTTTTGTAAGGGCATTTGTTAGTATACAATACTATCTTACTTTGAAGACAATAAAATGTTGTTGACAATAATTTACACTCCAAACACAAAAGAGTAAAAATTGAACAAGATAAGTGTAAAATGTCAATTTTCTACTTTATCAAAGAGCAAAATGCAGATTTTATCCGTTAAGAGGGTTAAAATGTGCATTTTACACTTTATAAAGATTAAATTCATACTTTTACTCTTTTGCGAAAGAGTAAAATTTACGTTTTGCTCTTTATAAAGAGTAAAAAGTTATACATTTTGGTAAAAAGAATGATTTCTTACTTCTACTCTTTTACTAAAGAGTAAAATCTACGTTTTCCTCTTTATAAAGAGTAAAAAATTAGATTCTCCGTTCAAAAGTATAATTCACACTTTTACTCGTTTGCCAAAGAGTAAAGTCTATGTTTTCCTCTTTATAAAGAGTAAAAAGTAATACATTTCGTTCAAAAGGTTAATTTGATACTTTTACTCTATTGCTAAAGAGCAAAACCTCCGTTTCCCTCTTTATAAAGAGTAACAAATTATACTTTCCGATCAAAAGATTAAATGGATTCTTTTACTTTTTTGCGAAAGAGTAATACAATCTACGTTTTCTATTTTATTTGTTAAAAAGTTTAGTTTAACTCCAAGTAGGCGCAGTAGGTGGGGGATGCCAGTTTCACGCGTATACGGCAGCGCGTTAGACGTGTATACATGGCAAAATAATTATTTAAATAATTCTTAACCCCAAATAAGCGGAGGATGCGAGTTCGACGCGTATACGGGAGCGCGTTAGACGTGTATGCAAGGCAAAATAATTATCTATATAGTTCCTAACCCTAAGTAGGCGGGGGATACGAGATTCACGCGTATACGGGTGCGCGTTAGACATGTACACAAGGCAAAATACTTATTTATATAGTTCCTAACCCCAAGAAGGCGGGGGATGCGAGTTCCACGGGTATACGCGAGCGCCTCAGACGTGTATACAAGGCATAATAATTATTTAAATAATCCTTAACCCCAAGTAGGCGGGGGATGCCAGTTCCACGCGTATATCAGAGCGCGTTAGACGTGTATACAAGGCAAAATAATTATTTATATAAATCCTTACCCCAAGTAGGCGGGGTATGTGACTTCCACGCGTATACGGGTACGCGTTAGACGTGTATATATGGCCAAATAATTATTTAAGTAATTGTTAACCCCAAGTAGGCGGAAGATGCGATTTCGATGCGTATACGGGTGCGCGTTACACGTGTATACATGTCTAAATAATTATTTATATGATTTCTAACCCCAAGTAGGCGGCGGATGCGAGTTCAACTCGTATACGGGAATAAGTCAGACGTGCATACAAGAGAAAATAATTATTTATATAGTGCCTAATCCCAAGTAGGCGGGGGATACGAGATCCACGCGTATACGGGTGCGCGTTAGACGAGTATACAAGGCAAAATACTTATTTATATAGTTCCTAACCCCAAGAAGGCGGGGGATGCGAGTTCCACGGGTATACGCGAGCGCTTCAGACGTGTATACAAGGCAAAATAATTTTTTAAATAATTCTTAACCCCAAGTAGGCGGGGGATGCCAGTTCCACGCGTATATTGGAGCGCGTTAGACGTGTATACAATGCAAAATAATTACTTATATAAATCCTTACCGCCAGAAGGCGGGGGATGCGAGTTCCACGGTTATAGCGAGCGCCACAGTCGTGCATACAAGGCAAAAAAATTATTTATTAAATCTTCATCCACAGTAGGTGGGGGATGCCAGTTTCACGCATATACGGCAGCGCGTTAGACGTGTATACATGGCAAAATAATTATTTAAATAATTCTTAACCCCAAATAAGCGGAGGATGCGAGTTCCTCGCGTATACGGAAGCGCGTTAGACGTGTATGTAAGGCAAAATAATTATTTATATAGTTCCTAACCCCAAGTAGGCGGGGGATACGAGATCCTCGCGTATACGGATGCGCGTTAGACGTGTACACAAGGCAAAATACTTATTTATATAGTTCCTAACCCCAAGAAGGCGGGGGATGCGAGTTCCACGGGTATGCGCGAGCGCCTCAAACGTGTATACAAGGCATAATAATTATTTAAATAATCCTTAACCCCAAGTAGCCGGGGGATGCCAGTTCCACGCGTATATCGGAGTGCGTTAGACGTGTATACAAGACAAAATAATTATTTATATAAATCCTTACCCCAAGTAGGCGGGGTATGTGACTTCCACACGTATACGGGTACGCGTTAGACGTGTATACATGGCCATATAATTATTTAAGTAATTCTTAACCCCAAGTAGGCGGAAGATGCGAGTTCGACGCGTATACGGGTGCGCGTTACACGTGTATACATGTCTAAATAATTATTTATATAATTCCTAACCCCAAAAATGCGGGGGATACGAGATCCACGCGTATACGGGTGCGCGTTAGACATGTACACAAGGCAAAATACTTATTTATATAGTTCCTAACCCCAAGAAGGCGGGGGATGCGAGTTCCACGGGTATACGCGAGCGCCTCAGACGTGTATACAAGGCATAATAATTATTTAAATAATCCTTAACCCCAAGTAGGCGGGGGATGCCAGTTCCACGCGTATATCAGAGCGCGTTAGACGTGTATACAAGGCAAAATAATTATTTATATAAATCCTTACCCCAAGTAGGCGGCGTATGTGACTTCCACGCGTATACGGGTACGCGTTAGACGTGTATATATGGCCAAAATAATTATTTAAGTAATTGTTAACCCCAAGTAGGCGGAAGATGCGATTTCGATGCGTATACGGGTGCGCGTTACACGTGTATACATGTCTAAATAATTATTTATATGATTTCTAACCCCAAGTAGGCGGCGGATGCGAGTTCAACTCGTATACGGGAATAAGTCAGACGTGCATACAAGAGAAAATAATTATTTATATAGTTCCTAATCCCAAGTAGGCGGGGGATACGAGATCCACGCGTATACGGGTGCGCGTTAGACGAGTATACAAGGCAAAATACTTATTTATATAGTTCCTAACCCCAAGAAGGCGGGGGATGCGAGTTCCACGGGTATACGCGAGCGCTTCAGACGTGTATACAAGGCAAAATAATTTTTTAAATAATTCTTAACCCCAAGTAGGCGGGCGATGCCAGTCCCACGCGTATATTGGAGCGCGTTAGACGTGTATACAATGCAAAATAATTACTTATATAAATCCTTACCGCCAGAAGGCGGGGGATGCGAGTTCCACGGTTATAGCGAGCGCCACAGTCGTGCATACAAGGCAAAAAAATTATTTATTAAATCTTCATCCACAGTAGATGGGGGATGCCAGTTTCACGCATATACGGCAGCGCGTTAGACGTGTATACATGGCAAAATAATTATTTAAATAATTCTTAACCCCAAATAAGCGGAGGATGCGAGTTCCACGCGTATACGGAAGCGCGTTAGACGTGTATGTAAGGCAAAATAATTATTTATATAGTTCCTAACCCCAAGTAGGCGGGGGATACGAGATCCTCGCGTATACGGATGCGCGTTAGACGTGTACACAAGGCAAAATACTTATTTATATAGTTCCTAACCCCAAGAAGGCGGGGGATGCGAGTTCCACGGGTATGCGCGAGCGCCTCAAACGTGTATACAAGGCATAATAATTATTTAAATAATCCTTAACCCCAAGTAGCCGGGGGTGCCAGTTCCACGCGTATATCGGAGTGCGTTAGACGTGTATACAAGACAAAATAATTATTTATATAAATCCTTACCCCAAGTAGGCGGGGTATGTGACTTCCACACGTATACGGGTACGCGTTAGACGTGTATACATGGCTATATAATTATTTAAGTAATTCTTAACCCCAAGTAGGCGGAAGATGCGAGTTCGACGCGTATACGGGTGCGCGTTACACGTGTATACATGTCTAAATAATTATTTATATAATTCCTAACCCCAAAAATGCGGGGGATACGAGATCCACGCGTATACTGGTGCGCGTTAGACGTGTATACAAGGCAAAATACTTATTTATATAGTTCCTAACCCCAAGAAGGCGGGGGATGCGAGTTCCACGGGTATACGCGAGCGCCTTAGACGTGTATACAAAGCGTAATAACTATTTAAATAATCCTTAACCCCAAGTAGGCGGGGGATGCCAGTTCCTCGCGTATATCGGAGCGCGTTAGTCGTGTATACAAGGCAAAATAATTATTTATATAATTCTTAACCCCAAGTATGCGGAAGATGCGAGTGCGACGTGTATACGTGTACGCGTTAGACGTGTATACATGGCAAAATAATTATTTAAATAATTACTAATCCAAGTAGGAGCGTGATGCGAGTTCAGCTCGTATACGGGAGCAAGTTTGATGTGCATACAAGAGAAAATAATTATTTATATAGTTCCTAATCACAAGTAGGCGGGGGATACGAGATTCACGCGTATACGGGTGCTCGTTAGACGTGTGTACAATACAAAATACTTATTTATATAGTTCCTAACCCCCAGAAGGCGGGGGATGCGAGTTTCACGGGTATACGCGAGAGTTATATGAGCCACCACATAGGTACTTAGACGCATCGGCCAGCCAGCCTCCTTATCGCTCCGAATGGAATCTGCATGGACAAAGCGAAGCCAGAAAACAATGAAAATGCAATATATACTTTTCATATATACTTTATACATATACTCTCGTTATACTCTCTTACTGCACTTCGCATCGACGATCGCCAGTCTCTGTCGGGCATCCAACCTGTAAAGACGTTTTAATAAATCATTATTCTAATCAACACCCTTTGTTCGATTACTTACTTTGGCGAGTGTTACCTGTGTGTGTGTTACCGTTCCTTGGTGATCCACCGGGGCTTGCCACATAACTGGCGCTGCGGAGACAGGACCGTGAAGCTGCAAAAACTCAGATTCTCCCTGAACCTGGTAACGGAAATCTTCAGCGAGGAAGCAGTTGGCGTTTCAACGTCCATCATCATGGAACCTACGACGTCAAGATTGGAGTCCACCTGCAAGCAGAGATTCACCCGATATCATTAAAGACAAACTAGTAAGTCTTAGAAATTTCCTATATCCTACCCAACTCTATCCTTTTAAGTGCAATTGATTTTACGTGAAGCGTAATCAAAGATAAAGCAAAATGGCAAATAACGGAGATAATCAACAAAATCTTACGGTAGAACAATTTAAATTGCGACTTACGATATGGCGCGACGCGATCCCCATATATGAAGGAGGTACAAGACTCCTTTCGCACTTTATACAAACGTGCGATAAATTCGTCGAAAATGTGGCGACTGCAGTTAATGCAATAAACGAGGCATTATTCGCATTAATCAAATCAAAGATTCGCGGTGAAGTACTAGACCTAATAGTGGCAAATAACCCGGCTACATATGCCGCATGTAAAACGCTCTTAGTTAATAGATTTAGTGACCCAAGTTCGGAGGAGTTACTATTTAACAGACTAAGTGTATGTTATCAATTGATAAATTAGTCTTACGAAAAATACGCGGACGAAATCAAAAGCAGGCTAAATAAATTGAAGGAACACATACAGTTAAATAATCGAGATGCTAATGTTATAAGTATTAAAAATACATTTTATGAAAACTTAGCCAAAAGTACTTTTATAAATGGTATTAAAGAGCCGTACCATTCTTACTTGCTACATTTTGATTTAGACGACGTTTAGGCATGTATAATAAAATGCCGTAAATACGACAACCATGAACAACAAAGTGCTTTCCTCAATTTCGCACGACAACGTGATAACAAACCTAAGCCCAACGTATTCGGTACAATCAATGCTAAAAGTACAAACCCATTTGCGACTAATAGTAATCCAAAAATTATTCACCCTTCAAATAATTTACCAAGTACTTCAAGAAATGTAAATCCATTTTATTTTCAACCGACACCCGCATTTGCACAAACACAACCTGGATTTATCCCCACAAATTATCATAATAACAATTTTGGTCAAAATAATAATAATCTGCCAAGACAACAAAATTACCAACCAACACCAATGTCAGTCAGTACAAGAAATACTAACAAACAAGGCGTTAATCCAACAAATAGATCGAATAATTCACCAGCACAAAATAACTTCAAGCCAAGAACGAACTTCTTTAGAAGCACAGGACCAGCAAACTTTATCGCTGAAGAGTTGCATCATCAACAAGAACAAGGAGAAGACGAAATAGTTGATTATCAAAATGACTCACCTATGCAAGACCATGAAGAATTTAATCAAGAAAACGACGAGAGTGATAATTGCCAAAATTTTCAACAAGCTCCCCAATACAACAGAAATAACGTGATAAATTTAAATTCGATTAGCAATTCACCCGAATTACCACACATAATAACGACAAATCCACCTCTTAAAATTCTCATCGATTCTGGAGCCTCATCATCCATTATCAATCCAGAAATTGCATATAAACTATTTCCAAAATTTATATTTCCTTACGAATTCGAAATTAAATCGGTGCACAAAACGACGAAAGGTACACATGCGCTTACCTTTCCTATATTACGTGAATACGGCGATGACACACCTATAACTTTCTTAATAGCAACATGGCACTATACGTACGATTGTTTAATCGGACATAAGGATTTGCAGAATTTGGAAGCGAATATTAATTACAAAATTCAAATTTTCAGCACATCTAAGTTTGAAATAAATTACTTTAAATATACCGGACGATCATCAAAATGTTAAAGTGAATCATCATCAAGGAGTAGAATTACCGATAAGAACTGATCACATGAACGAAGAAGAAAGATATAAAATTACATCACTATGCCAGAAGTACAAAGACTGTTTCTACAATGAAAATAAAAAATTATCAGCGACTTCTGCGGTTTCACACAATATAAGAACAAAGGACGATCACCCTATCTATGTAAAGAGTTTTAGATACCCATACCATCTAAAAGAAGAAATTCAAACTCAAATCAGAAAACTGTTAGACGAAGAAATTATTCAACCAAGCAACTCGCCCTACTCATCCCCCGTATGGATAGTTCCGAAGAAAGAAGATGCAAGTGGAAGAAAAAAATATAGAATAGTGATAGATTATCGTAAATTAAACGACAACACCATCGAAGACAATTATCCATTACCTAGAATGGACGACATTCTAGAAAATCTGGGCAAATGTTCTTATTTTAGTACATTAGATTTAGCACAAGGTTTCCACCAAATACCCGTCAACAAAGATTCAATTGGAAAGACAGCGTTTACCGTAGAAAACGGACACTATGAATATGTCAGGATGCCTTTTGGTTTAAAAAACGCTCCGGCTACTTTTCAACGTCTGATGGATAGAATTTTAATGAAATATCTACATAAATTCTGCTTCGTTTACATGGATGATATAGTAATATTTTCGAAATCACTTCAAGAACATTTACAACATCTGAAGCTAATATTCGGAGAACTAGAAAAATATGGTTTAAAAATTCAGATAAGAGTGAATTTCTAAGGAAAGAAGTTCCATTTTTAGGCCATATAATAACAGCAGACGGAATCAAACCAAATCCTGATAAGATCAAAACAATTCTAAAATATCCGATACCTAAAACCCAAAAAGATGTTAGAATATTTTTAGAACTAACCGGCTTTTACAGAAAGTTCATAAAAAACTACGCAAAGATAGCGAAACGAATGACAAAAGCACTCAAGAAAAAAGAAAAAATAGATCCAGAAGATAAAGACTACAAAGAAGCGTTCGAGAAACTCAAAGAATTGATCACTAACGCACCAGTGCTCGTCTACCCAGACTTCACCAAACCATTTACTATTACAACCGACGCCTCAAACTTAGCAATAGGTGCAGTTTTATCCCAAGAACAACATCTTATCTCGTGTTATTCACGAACATTAAACTCAGCAGAACAAAGCTATCCGGCGATGGAAAAAGAATTACTGGCAATAGTGGAAGCATGTAGACAATTTAGACCGTATATCTATGGTAAGAAATTTACGATTGAAACAGATCATAAGCCATTAACCTGGCTCTATTCTTTAAAAACGCCTAACGCTAGACTGATTAGATGGAGACTAAGATTAGAAGAATATGATTACATAATAAAATACAAAAAGGGTTCTAAAAATTATGTCGCCGACGCACTGAGTCGAATTGAAATTAATGCTAATAAAATAATAGAAGAAGACTCACTCTCAATGGTGCCTCAAACACCTGATGATGCACCTGTCACACCCGAAGAAATGGACGAAATATTTGACGACGACATGGCAGCAGTCCACACAGCTGAAGAAAATCCGACCTTTTCACTACCTATAACAGACAAAAATGTTCACGCTTTTAATTACAGCATTATCATAAAAGGAGGAAATGATTACAACTTAAAAGTAAACAAAGATAAACTTAAAGTACAATTCATGGTGAAAATTAATAAATCAAACGCAGAAATACATTTACTTAAATTTTTCAAGGAAAATATTAAACCCGATAAGCAATATGGTATCTACTTTACAACCGAAGAATTGGAAAGAATTACGTATAGAATATTGAAGGATCATTTCAATGAAAAATTAAAACTAATCAAAACAACCACGTATACACCTACGATTGATAAAAATAATTTCATAAAAGAACTCGAGACATATCATAATCAAAATCATAACGGTATTCGAGAGACCTTTCTACACTTTAAGCGAAAACTCTGTACACTTAATATGGATCGACTTATTCAAAATTTTATAAATCAATGTGAGATATGCCTAGAGCATAAGTATGAGAGAAATCCATATGAAACAGAAACATACGGCCCTATTATAGCTAGAAGACCGCTCGAACATATACACATGGACGTATTTCATTTCAACAAGGATAAATTTTTAACAATTATAGATATTTTTTCCAAATATGCTCAAGCCTATTATCTACCAGATGGAAATGCCACGACCATGATAAACAAATTGAGACACTTTGCCTCACACCATAACTTTCCGGATAAAATTACGACAGACAACGGAAGTGAATTCAACTCAACAGTATTTAAGGAGTTTTGCCGCATACATAAAATTCAATATCATCAAACAACGATAAACAGACATACATCGAGTGGACCCATAGAAAGACTGCATTCAACCCTAAAGGAAAAATTAAGTATTTTATCCAATTAAAATCCAAAAGAAACAGTGAAAAATCTTATGATCACCGCTCTCTTAATATACAATCAGAGTATACACTCTACAACTATACGCCTTTTACACTGTTATATGGACCTTATGACGAACTACAGAAACACATTATCGAGCCCGATGCCGATACCATAGAAAGATATAATGAAATCAGAAAAAATGAAATTTTACCTTTTTATGACACGCTATATAGAAACCAAAAAGAGCAACAAAAGTTACCTAATAGTCCTGTCAAATCGTTAGAAAATAAAGAAATTTACATGAAAACACATCAACAACAACGCGACAAAACCGCACCACGATATCAAAAATTACTTGTAGAGACACAACAAGGCCCCTCGTTAGGTTGCTATATTCATGGACAAGAACGCCGATATAATTTACGAAGTGCCAAAAGAATAAGAAAAACTTCTTCTTTGCAGGGCAATGAAGACGGCACTAATCTTGATGCTCATAGCTCTGCTCGCGGTGAGTAGCGAAATCAACCAAAATAAGACGCATTACGATTACTTAATAAAATTAAAAGATCATTTATTTTTAATGAACAACTATTCGACTTAGAATTGTTAACATATGACCAAATATCGGATATATGTGTACATTTATTGGCAATCTACTCTCAGAAAGAATTAATATTATACTACCATAATTTGCTAGATTTTCGCTTTGCTCAGGGATCAATTGCATTCACACAAAATCTTATTGTATACACCATCAAAATCCCTATCCTTAATCCTATCGAATTTTCACTCCATCAAAGACTTGCTATAATCAATTACAACAATCAGACAGAAGTTATCACCACGCCATGGAGTTTGATCGGGACATTTATAAAACTATTTGCTAATAAGTGCCGACAGATGTATGAAAAGAATTTTTTATGTCAACAAATTATAACGGAAAGAGTCAAACCGATTATCATTTCAATTAGTCCACCTTTAATACTGACATACAAATTATCTGAAAATTTAACGCTAGTATCGAGTAATTATCCGATCAAGGTTAAACATGATAATGACCAATTGATGATCCGAGGAACATATGAAATACAAGGAAATGATGTACAAGTACAGGGATACCGACTTGACGAAAATCTTGGTGAAATGGAACAATCCAGCCTAATTTCACCTTTAGTTACCAAACACCACCAGTTGAATTTCGAACCTCTAAAAACTTTGACATCACCTACACCAAATATGCCAGTTTCTAATCAAATTAGAACCGAATTCGTCCTGTCTACAAGTTCGATTATATTAGTATTGCTGTTCATAACAATTACATCTATTTACTTAATATACAAAATAAAAGTCAAGAAACAACGGCCGCAACTTAACAAAAAGTCCAAAGATAAGGATATCAAAGACGAGGATGTCATTGAACTTGGCCATGGAGGAGTTATATGAGTCACCACATAGGTACTTAGACGCATCGGCCAGCCAGCCTCCTTATCGCTCCGAATGGAATCTGCATGGACAAAGAAAAGCCAGAGGACAATGAAGATGCAATATATACTTTTCATATATACTTTATACATATACTCTCGTTATACTCTCTTATTGCACTTCGCATCGACGATCGCCAGTCTCTGTCCGGCATCCAACCTGTAACGACGTTTTAATAAATCATTATTCTAATCAACACCCTTTGTTCGATTACTTACTTTGGCGAGTGTTACCTGTGTGTGTGTTACCTTTTCTTGGTGATCCACCGGGGCTTGCCACAAAACTCGAGCGCCTCAGACGTGTATACAAGGCAAAAGAATTATTTATTAAATCCTCACTCAAAGTAGGTGGGGGATGCCAGTTTCATGCGTATATGGCAGCGCGTTAGACGTGTATACAAGGCAAAATAATTATTTCTATAATTACTAAGCCAAGTAGGCGCGGAATGCGAGTTCAACTCGTATACGGGAGCAAGTTAGACATGCATACAAGAGAAAATAATTATTTATATAGTTCCTAACCACAAGTAGGCGGGGGATGCCAGTTCCACGCGTATACCGGAGCGCGTTAGACGTGTAAACATGGCAAAATAATTATTGAAATAATCCTTAACCCCAAGTAGGAGGGAGGCGCTAGTTCCATGCGTATACGGGAGTGCGTCAGACGTGTATTTATCGAAAAATTCAAATAATTCTTAATCTCATGTAGGCGGGGGATACTCCCGTATTCGCGTGGAATAGGCACCTTGGAGTTAAGAATTATTTAATTAATTATTTTGCCATGTATACATGTCGAAAGCGCTCCGGTATACGTGTGGAACTCGCATCCCCTGCCTACTTGGGGTTAGGAATTTTACAAATAATTGTTATGTCTTGTATACACGTGTGACGCGCTCCCGTATACACGCGAAACTGGCATCTCGCGCCTACTTGGTGTTAGGAATTATATAAATAAGTATTTTGCCTTGTATACACGTCTAACGCGCTGCCGTATACGCGTGAAACTGGCATCCCCCACCTACTGTGGGTGAAGATTTAATAAATAATTTTTTTGCCTTGTATGCACGTCTGAGGCGTTCGCATATACCCGCGGAACTCGCATCCCCCGCCTTCTTGCGGTTAGGAACTATATAAATAAGTATTTTGCCTTGTATACACGTCTAACGGGCACCCGTAGTAGCGTGGATCTCGTATCCCCCGCCCACTTGTGATTAGGATCTATATAAATAATTATTTTCTCTTGTATGCACGTCTGACTTGCTCCCGTATACGGGACTCGCATCCCCCGCCTACTTGGGGTTAAGAATTTTTTAAATAATTGTTTTGCCTTGTATACACGTCTAACGCGCTCCAGTATACGCGTGGAACTCGCATCTTCCGCCTACTTGGGGTTAAGAATTATTTAAATAATCATTTGTTCATGTATACACGTCTGGCGCGCTTCCATATATGCGTGGAACTCGCACCCCCCGCCTTCCGGATGTTAGGAATTATATAAATAATTATTTTGCCTTGTATACACGTCTAACACGCTCACGTATACGCGTGGAACTCGCATCCCCTGTCTACTTGGTGTTAAGAATTATTTAAGTAATTATTTTGCCTTGTATACACGTCCAACGCGCTCCAGCATACGCGTGGAACTCGCATCTTCCGCCTACTTGGGGTTAAGAATTATTTAAATAATCAGTTGGTCATGTATACACGTCTAACGCGTAGCCGTATACGCGCGGAAGTTACATACTCCGCCTACTTGGGGTAAGGATTTATATAAATAATTATTATGCCTTGTATACACGTCTAACGCTCCCGATATACGCGTGGAACTGGCATCCCCCGCCTACTTTGGGTTAAGGATTATTTAAATAATTATTTTGCCTTGTATACACATCTGACGCGTACCCGTATACGCGTGGAAGTCATATCCCCCGCCTACTTGGGGTTAAGAATTATTGAAATAATTATTTTGTCTTGTATACACTTCTAACGCGCTCACGTATACGCGTGGAACTCGTATCCCCTGTCTACTTGGTGTTAAGAATTATTTAAATAATTATTTTGCCTTGTATACATGTCGAACACGCACCCGTATACGCGTGGATTTCCTATCCCCTGCCTACTTGGGATTAGGAACTATATAAATATTTATTTTCTCTTGTATGCACGTCTGACTTGCACCCGTATACGAGTTGAACTCGCATCCCCCGCCTACTTGGGGTTAGGATTTATATAAATAATTATTTTGTCTTGTATACACGTCTGACGCGCTTCCATATACGCGTGGAACTCGCACCCCCCGCCTTCCTGATGTTAGGAATTATATAAATAATTATTTTGCCTTGTATACACGTCTAACGCGCTCCCGTATTCGCGTGGAACTCGCATCCCCCCCTACTTGGGGTTAAGAATTATTTAAATAATTATTTTGCCATGTATACACGTCTAACGCGCACCCGTTTATGCGTGGAAGTCACATTCCCCGCCTACTTGGAGTTAAACTAAACTTTTTAACAAATAAAATAGAAAACGTAGATTGTATTACTCTTTCGCAAAAAAGTAAAAGAATCCATTTAATCTTTTGATCGGAAAGTATAATTTGTTACTCTTTATAAAGAGGGAAACGGAAGTTTTGCTCTTTAGCAATAGAGTAAAAGTATCAAATTTACCTCTTGAACGAAAAGTATTACTTTTTACTCCTTATAAAGAGGAAAACATAGACTTTACTCTTTGGCAAACGAGTAAAAGTGTGAATTTAATTTTTGAACGGTGAATCTAATTTTTTACTCTTTATAAAGAGGAAAACGTAGATTTTACTCTTTAGTAAAAGAGTAAAAGTATCAAATCATTCTTTTTACCAAAATATATAACTTTTTACTCTTTATAAAGAGCAAAACGTAAACTTTACTCTTTCGCAAAAGTGTAAAAGTGTGAATTTAATCTTTATAACGTGTAAAATACACATTTTAACCCTCTTAACGGATAAAATCTGCATTTTGCTCTTTTATAAAGTAGAATCGTCTTCAATTTTTACCCTTTTGCGTTTAGAGTGTAAGAGGATTGGTATACAAAATAAAAAAAATCCTCTTTTCTCGATAAACTTGTCATTGGTTCTCGATGCTATTGCTGCTCTCTGACAGATGAGGTTGTCGGCGTCTACATCCTAGACAGAATGAGAAAAATACACGCAAAGAATCTATTTTTCGAATAAAAAATAAGGCATATTATGTTAAAAAAGTTTCCTCAAAAAATTTTGAGGTTACTCATACTTACCTGTTAAATACTGCCCCGGTGATGCTCCTTTTGCTTCATGAACTGTAAGAGCAGTAATTTCTGAATTCTACAGTAATTTCTAGCAAAAAAAACTGTAGTTGTCTGGTATCTCATCCTATAGCAAGCCCTCATCAGGATTTGCTGTCACTGATATTCACATACACAGCATTGGCAAACGGTTGTTATATAAATTAGCTGATCCGTTCAAGCTCCTAACTCCGAGTGCAAGGAGTAACTAATGTCAGAGGTCGGTTGTTCCGAAGTGTAAATACTAGATTATATTGCTAATTTTACGTCCTCTTCGTTAGCTGTTCTTTAGCTTCATATGTTTATTTTAAAGAGCGTGCTGGGTATAGCGTCCTATGTGAGAATCCCAGGTTGTGTTGTGCTACATACGTACAGTGCGGTGGGAATTCACTGTTTTGTCGTCAACATTCATTCATATATACCTATACGTGTATCACTTGCCAGAAAACTTTGACAAGGGCTTGTCAGGACCGAATACCAGACAACAACACTTTTTTCTTGTTATAAATAACTGTAGAAGTCAGGAGTTACTGCTGTTACAATTCATGAAGCCAAAGGAGCATGACCGTGGCAGTATTTATCAGATAAATATGAGTAACCTCAACATTTTTTGAGGAAACTTTTTTAACATAGTATGCCTTACTTTTTATTTCAAAAATAGATTCTTTGTGTGTATTTTTCTTCTTCTACCAAGGATGCTGAAGCCGACAACCTCACCTGTCAGAGAGCAGCAACAGCAGTGAGAATCAGTGACAAATTTATTGAGAAAAGAGGATTTATTTGGATTTCGAATACCAATCCTCTTAAATTACTGTCAACAACATTTTATTCTCTTCAAAGTTAGATAGAATTCTATACTAACAAATGCTCTTACGAAAAGAAGAAAGTAGCTCTGGCATTTTTACTTAACATTGGAGGCAGGAAACAGAAATAATACAAATATTATTGAATTTATTTTTTTCAGGGAAGGCGTTAGGGTCTATAACTCCACAGAGCTTCATCATGTGGTATTACCAACAACCTCTGTGAGTTTTAGGAAAATTGGTAGTCAGTTAATCTAATTGATAAATTTCTCACGGTGCGAGACGTCAAAATCATTCAGAGGAGTTCTTGCTAAATATTTTTCTACACAAGAGTCAGATAATAATTTCAAAAAGTTATATCTATTCAAGAACGTCAAGAAAGCTTTTATAATTCTCAGTGATTCTTAGTTCATAAACTGGTTGTGTTTTTAATTTTACAAGAACATGTGACAATGATGAATTATTAATTTAAGTAGTTTCAATCAATAATAATTTCAAGAACTTATATCTCTACTATAAAAGAATATCGGGAAAGCATTTTTGTCACATTTTACAAGTTTTGTAACAATGATGGGTTATTAATTCAAGTGGTTTCTAGTGATAATTTCAACAAATGCAAGTGTTGAGAACAATATAACCTTTTCTTCCTCAACAAATATTTAAGCACTCTACGAAAAACTTTAGTAAGAGCCTATTTTTTTTAAATAACTAACAAGACATTCTGTATAAAAATAATATATGTATAAAAATCAAAAGTTCATGCAAAACTTATATCCCAATAAGCAGAAAATTGGGGTAAAAGAATTCTTTAAGCAATACCGAATGTCCGCTCGCGGATGATTTTCTAAGTATTCGTAAAGTATTCATAAAGATTTCTTTATATAAAATATTTTCAAAAATATTTTTAATTAAACAAAATTATATCAATGGAAAATAATCATAAAGTAATTACTAAGTATTCTGAAAACCTATTTCTGTAAAAAGTTTTAGAAAATATTTTTAATAAAACAAAATCATATTAGTATAAAGTAATGAACAAAGTATTCATAAAGTAATCACTAAGTATTCCTATGGATTATCCTTAAATAAACTATTAAATATGGGAAAAAGAAACATCAATAAAAGGTAGTAAGAAAGCCATCTTGCAATAATCACTGCAATGTACAATTGAAAGAATAAAAAAGCGCAAGTAATTTAGAAATTCATTATAACATACTTAAGGGGACGCCGCAGTTTATGTATTATTATATGAAAGTACTGTAGTATGTTTTATTTTCTAAATAAAAAAATATGACAATTTTCCAAAATCCAAGAGTTGTCCGCACTTGATATATAAATTTTGAAGTGATTCCCAAAATTTCAGCTACGTCGGTTAATTCTTTACAGAGAAAACTTTGAAAAACTAGTTCTATTACTCTGGCATCCCGTTAAATGATTGAACGATGGCAATAAACTAAAATTATATTTTTGTTATTAGTACAACTTATTAACAATAATAAATAATTTTTTTCATTAAAACATTAAAGTATAATTAATTTCGAAGTTGCCGTATTGACGTACAAAATTACACAATATTATAAGTATTAGTATATCATAACATATGTAGACGATTCGAATTATAACACGTAAGTGTTCGTCGATGGCGCAAATTGTCAATCTTTCTGTAAAGAATTCTTTATTAATACTTGGAGAATCAGTAACGATGGGGCAGTCGAGATCGGATTAAGTGGTCAATAAGAATTCTTTATGATTACTTTCATGAAACAAGGGTTCTTAGAGCAGTCTTAAAGAGTTCATTAAACATTTTGTTTGCTCATTGGGATGCTAAAAAAATAAATTATTTTTATTATCTCTCTAAACAACTATTAAGTCGCTTTTTATAGAAAAAAATTCAACTACCCTCCCCCTCTCTCTCACTCTCGTGTTTTCTAACTCAACAACTATATAAGAAGGATTCTACGAAAAACTTTGAGAAGAGCCTAAATATTTGTTTCAAACAGCCAACAAGGACGTTCTGTAGAAGAGTAATATACTAACCAACTTTATTTTGAAAGATCTACAGAATATTTGGAAAATGTTTTGTCCAAAAAGAATTAGTATTAAAATTTTTTTCTCGAAAATATTTTATTTATGTACACTTGTATAAACTAATTCAAAGTAGAAATAAGAAAAAACATTCTACGAAAGTATAAAATAAGGCAAGTATCGTTTTTTCCTGGAATCTATAAAAATAAAAAGAATTATTTCATATGATTTTAAAATTAATAGTATTGTTAATTTATCATAATACGTAAAAAACTACACGTTTGATTATATTATTTCAAAAAATTTTACTAATGTAATCATTTTATCGGGTTCCTTAAAAAAACACTCAAATTTAAATCTTTTGTGAATAACTATACTATCATTTAATAAGATTATCAAGGAGCGCGGGAGCGCTCCGAAGGCAAGTATAGAAGAAGCCTGAAGGAGGGACCCGTGATATATATTATATGCTTATACATTGAAATAGGTGTGCGAGAAACTCAATGCGCCTAGATACGTATTAGATTTGTTTGAACTATATTAACATGTACTCTTAATTGAAAGCCATTTCATTGCTCTACTCAAATCAAAAGGTTTTATTTAAAAAGATTGTCCCGTTCAAAAGAGAGAGGAGGGAGAGAGAGAGAGAGAGAGAGAGAGAGAGAGAGAGAGAGAGAGAGAGAGAGAGAGAGAGAGAGAGAGAGAGAGAGAGAGAGAGAGAGAGAGAGAGAGAGAGAGAGAGAGAGAGAGAGAGAGAGAGAGAGAGAGAGAGAGAGAGAGAGAGAGAGAGAGAGAGAGAGAGAGAGAGATGTTGATTTGTATAAATAATACAAAATAATTTTCAAATATAACACAAAATTTCGCTTAAATTAACATTAAAAAGAAATTGAAAAAAAGGAAAAATATTGCACGTGATATCACAGTCAAACTTAAAAACTAGGTAATACTATATATTACAGTAAGTCAAGTCACGCAGAGCGAGATCACAGATGAGAATACTGAAGAATAATACGAATAATATCATACATAAAATACTTGTAACATCTATCAAATACAGTTTAAAAATACAAGAAAATGCACATAATACAATAAACGATTAAAGAATGACACAGTAATACATACTCTCTGAAAGCACAGGCACTCTCTCTCATTCATCCCTTAAATACATTCATACTTAAAAATCATGTATATGGACGGAACAGAACACATATAAATAAAAGACGCTTAATCGAGCCCAGATAGGTGCCTCTTCACTGCCGTCTTGAACCTACTGTGAGACGGTAAATTCCAAATCTCAGAGGGTAGGGAGTTCCATAAATGCTCTCCCTGTACTTTGAAAGACCTAACCCCGTAAGTTTTGCGCATCAGGGTGATTGCAAGTTATTTTATCACCCCCTTAAGGATGCTTGCTCACAAAATGAGTTTCTATAGAATCCTATGAAACTTGCAGGGTAGATTCTTATTGTTATTATGTGCAACATCTGCAAACTTCAGAAAGCCTAGCAACGCTGTTCATGAGATATAAGCTATCAAAGTTAGACAATTTAATACGGTGTCTTATGAAAAAGTCGTGAAAAAATTAACGTTTTCATTAATAACGCCAAAAGTTTTCTATAGAATTGAACGAAAAAGAGATATTTTACTAATGATGATATTTTAAATAAGCTCTCCAAAATCCAGAAAGCCTAGCAGCACCGTTTTCGAGATACAGTCGTTTAAAGTAGGTGACTTCGGCCGCGCGTGCCTTGTCTGCGTGTAAACAAACCAATGGCGTGCCCGCGCGCTACGCGTGTTCTACACAGACGGAGCGCTTCGATGTGAATGTACACACCGATGAAGCGGCGCCATGTGTACGTGTACAGTCTTGCGTGAAATTTTGAGAGTGGGGAGACCCGAGAGAGCGCTAAGCGTACGGCGTTCGACTCTGCATACTTTTGGTTACGATTGCAGTGAGCAAGCGTCCTTAACAGCATCTCTGGATACATGTCTAGTAAAGAGACCTAGTAGGTAGTCCGGGATATTCATACGCACTATTTTGTACATTAGTGAAGCCATAAAGTAGTGTCTCCTCGAATCTATGCGTAGACAACCCAAAGAGGTTCTGTGAGGCGTGATGTGATCGTCCCTCCTAAGATCCCCCACATATCGTACACAGGAATTGTGCAGGACCTACAGGCGGTTACGCAACTCCTGAGATACGTCCAACATCACAACTGAACAATAGTCTAGATGAGGGAAAAGCAGTGCTTCTCGGAGGTGAAATTCCTGAAGAATCTAAGATGGTACAACGTTCTTTTGAATTTTTTAGTTAGGCTATCTACGTGATTCTTCCAAGTCATTTTAGAATCAAGAACTACTCCGAGGCTCTCGACAGAATCGCAAAAGGGCACCCTTACGCCATCACCGAAAACAATGCAAAGCGAGGAATCATCCTTTAAACTCTTGACTAAAACTATTACTGCCGAAAACAATCGCTTTCGTCTTACCTGCATAGAGTTTGAGCGCGGCGCTGGCTGCCCATTTCGAGACTGCTTTTGCAGCTTGTTGAGACAGTGCCATCCTCTCACCGAACCTATCACGCGATACCTGATAATAAACTTGCAGATCATCTGCATATAATATATGTTGGAAACCCAAAGGGTCAAGAACCTCCCGCAGGTCATTGATATAGAGGCAGAACAACAGAGGTCCCAGAACTGACTCCTGTGGGACTCCTAAGTTTGTACCGAGCCACGGTTTGCATCCTTCCATCGAAGTAGGAGTTGATCCACGAAAGGGCAGCCCTAGAAAACCCCAGCAATCCTAGCTTTTCGAGAAGTCGAGAAGGTAGGAGAGTATCGTATACCTTATTAAAATCAAATAGCTGAAGAATGGTCACGAGTTTTTTGTCCATGCCAGATGTGATGTCATCTGTCAGTCTAATAAGTGCTGTTTGTATGGAATGAAAACGTCGAAAACCTGTCTGATTTGGGTCGAAGATTTTCATGGTTTCCAGATGCTCCATCAGCTGCGCGTGTGCAATTTTCTCAAGCACCTTCGATAGAAAGCAAAGGAAGGCGATCGGTTGAAATTCTGAGAGAGAGGTAGGTGCCTTTGTTTTCTTTAGCGGAATGATGTTTGCTTTCTTCCAGAGGAATGGGAAAATATTAGTCGTCAGAGAAGAGTTAAAGAGTTTAACCAATAGGTTGCCGATGACAGGCAATGCTTTAACAATGACACATTGGGGAATCCCGTCCACTTCACGTGCCTGCGATGAAAAATGAGATATCGCGATAACAATATCATTAAAAGTTATGGGTTTGAAGGAGAATCCTTCATCGCTACTCTCCAATATAATTCTGCGACGTTTTTCATTCTCATCTCGTGGAGAGACGGATACTTCAGCAAAGTGACGGTTAAGCTCATCTGGAGTAAACCCATTTAAGTCCTCGGTGTGTTTGGGTAAGAGTCTCAGGCCATGTAACTCTTTCCAGATATTGCCATCTGTCAGAGCATCTGTTAGTCTGGCATGTAGACAAGACGTCTTCGCTAGGTCAATCTTCTCGTCATTTGTTAACGTAGCGTGACAAATTCTACGTAAAGATCGTGCTGTCCAGTACGTTTATAGCGTTTGTAGAGGGTATCACGTCTGCGGAGCAGCTGGGCTAGCTCGGCATCGATCCACGGCAGCCTGCCCTTTTTCGGGACAAAATTTTTTTGCGGTGTCAAGGAATCTGTGGCTGCCGATAGATTGGTGCAGAGGTAGTCCAGAGCTTGCTCTGTATCAAGGACGTCAGCATCGATATTTCTATAATCTCTGTACAGAAAAATTTGTGTTCTTGGTACCTCAGAGTTGAAATCGATGGTAACATCAATAATGTTGTGGCAGCTGTAAAAGTTAGCTGGGATATTTCGGTCGTTGATGATATCATCATTTTCGTCAACTAGAATCACGTCAATCCAGGTGCGAGATGCAGGCTTTATGTGGGTGGGGCTGTGTTGAACCAGCTGCAGCGACAGTTCAGCTGCAAGGTTACGAACGAACGTGGCGTCATGACCGCCACTAAGAAGATCGGCATTCAAATCTCCCATTACAATTTTATGACTGTAATTGCCTGATAAGGTTCTTAAATTGGTAATTAGATCTGTATTTTTTAAAAAGGCAATTTTAGGTGATCGATATATTACCGCGACAAGTACAGGCGAGTTCTTGGTGTCACTGATAGAACAGAAAATGAACTCGCGAAGACCTGGTTTTCCGATTCCTTCCGTGTTGGACCTCGCCAGAATCGCACAGTAAAGGTATTCTTTTACAAACAAAGCTACGCCTCCGCCATTCGCGTTACGGTCTTGCCGGACTAATTTAAAGCCGGAGATTTGAATGACGTCATCAGAAACAGCTGAGTTCAACCAAGTCTCAGCAAAGCCGAATAGGTCATAGGAAGGATTAGCAAGAAGAAATGGACGGACTTGGTGAATGTGAGCCAGAAGAGAGTTCACATTGATGAAACTCGTTTGCAGTTCACCTTTTCTCCCTTCATACCTTTCGATCGGAACCTGGTCCTCTTTCTTTTTGGAACCTTTTTTAGCTTTGGTCGTGCTACCTTTTTCGGTGATTTTATCCTCATTATTATTGTTTTTTGCAGTTGTGGCCAAATTACTGGTACTAAGAATAACATTGACGTCGCTTGACACGACTGCCTGATCTTTTGCTGTCTCAACATCGTCGGTCTTATAAGTCGTCGCAATTACATGGAGGTCGGTAGGCGAGCTGAACGTAAAGGCTTGTTCGCCATTTCGCACCTTGACAAGGAATCGCCCCTGTCTGTGCCATACATATTTAAACCCTAGCTTCTTGGCTAGGGACTTCAATTTTTTAAATTCCTTATAAATTTGGCTATCCAAATACTCATTAATAAAAATAGAGGCGACAGGCAATGAGGTATCCCTGTCAAAATGCGTAGTGTCGACATGACTAGTATTAAAACCCGTAATATTATTCTTGTTTCTCATAATTTGACTAGTCAGATTACGACTCGTCAACTTGACTAGCAGAGAAGAAGCACCACCTGAACCGTCTCTGAACTCACTGGCTGAAATGCCTTTTGACTTGTCGTTGTTGTTAAACAGCTGCTGAACGTTGATAATATCCGAACAATCTATAGAAGGCTCTGTTTAGCACGGCGAGGGCAAAATCCGTTTTCTGTAATCCAATATCTTTACAATCAACAGCATAGGAAATTACGAGCTCATCGTGTGGTTCAGAGTGCAGACCTCTTTTACAATTTTGGTTCGCGGATTCATTAGACACAGGAATATTTTCTGACGGTACAATTTGGTTAGATGCAATAGATGTAGCAGCTTCATCTGCAAGAGGGATTTTGGAGACGGTTTCCATCACAGACGCTACACCAGTCGTAAGGTTAACGAAATTATTATCAATAACATTGAATTCTTGCTGCATATTTTTCTCAAATGAGTTAATTTTGCTAATGATTTTCTCTTCTAATTTAGTAATGCTTTTGGAGATTATCACGGGAATATGATTTTCGAAATTATTTAATCTTTCACTCAAGCTTTTATTTTCCGTCATCAAATTACACTGCTTGGCTTGCAACTCTATCAGCTGAGAGTTTTGGGTGCATGCCAGAGAATCGAGTTGAAGGAAACTATCATGGACTTCTTTTATTTGGGTCTGTATAGCTGGTAATGGTTTTACAGATTCTGAGAGCTCGTCAAGTTTGCGTGAAAGTGACTTTATACTCGCAGTGAAGGTAGATGAAAGAAGAGAGACTGTGCTATTAAAAGTGGAGAGCTGGGTAGCGACTGTGTTGGCACCTACATTTGGTGATTTATTAAAACTATCGAGACCAGTAGAATTCAGCTTAGTGGAATTACTCTTATCATTCCGAATTGAAAGAGGCGTTGAAGAATCTTTAGGCTTGTTAAGTTTATTGTCAATCGATCCTGTGCATCTATCACACACGAATTGTTGACTAGTTAAATGATTTTTTATGCCTGCACATTTTTCGTGAAATAGATTTTTACAGCACGTGCATTGAAATAATTGTTTGCGCGCTCTTGTTGTTAAATTACATACACTACACACTTGAGCGTCACTCATTTTGGAGTATTAACTCTAATAAAATTAATAATAATTTTTTATATTAAAGAGGTGCGCTCAACCTATGAATAAAACTATATAAATAGTTGCAAGCAATACTGGGAGTTACAATAGGTGATTTGAATTCCGCGGGCTGTATGACGTCAGATCTTCGTGGCTGCTGCCATCTCAAGGAGAAATTGGAAAGTCGGTCGTCACAATGTAATACACCACGGTTTCAAGTCGCTCGTGCCACGTGGTTGAAATAAAAATAAAAATGCTGACTCACATTGACGGCTGGCCGGCACTTGTAAAAAAAGTTGTTGCACTGCTAATGAAGTGGGGTTACCGTACTGCAAGGTCACACTGCAGAAATCGTCAATGGAGTAGGAGGCAGATCCGAAGCGACCGAAAAAATGCTCTCCTACAGCTCCAAGAGTTGCTGCTTGAGGTTATGTTGTTGTACTGTTGGAGGAAAATAGTCCCAGACTCATGAGATTGCATCAAATTAGTGTGTGCAATTCCTACGCAGAGAGCTTAAGAGGCGGCGAGACCACTTTCCTGAAAAGAAACACTCCTCGGAGTGAAATTTGGTGAGTAAAAAAACAAAAAAATGGCGGAGAACAAGACTAGTGTGCGTGCACTTACCGAGAAAGGAGAGAGAGAGAGAGAGAGAGAGAGAGAGAGAGAGAGAGAGACAGAGAGAGAGAGAGAGAGAGAGAGAGAGGGGGAGACAGAGAAGAGCGAGAGAGAGAGAATCCATATATGGTATATCGTCTCAACCTAATCTTGTTATTTTATGTATGGCCGAATCCATTTCAAATCAGGTGTACCGCGTATGCCTATGTCACCGATCATTTTAGAATTAAAGTATTCATGTTCTTCTCCAAAAATTATTTGACCCGTATATTTTTATTTTTTTGTTGCATCAAAATTTCATGCGTTCAGCAATGGCAAAAAATTCCGAGAAAAACCTTACTTAGAAAAAAAATTTTCCAATGTAATTTTCAAACCGCTACTGCTTCACCAGTTTTTTAAGCTTTTTATCGTGTAACACATAATTTCACTAAGGTTTGAGCCCTCTTTCACGTTCTTTATGTTATTTAAAAAAAAAATAAAAAATGCTCGAGTTATGTACTTTTTACTGAAAAATGCACTTTTTAGAAAAGTGCATTTTTCTCAAAAACGCCATTTTTTTTTTGCTCAATTTTTTTTTGCCCTGATAGAGGACCTAAATACCTATCTAGACTTATTTGTGAAATTCCCGACCCGTGCCCAGGAATAGCGATCATTAATGAGATAATACGCAAACAAATTTTTCACGCTTAACCCTTACATATATTCAATGGTATAACAGTCAATATAAAGGTTTTTATCTTTGTGCGTAAGCAATATACAAGTACACATAGTATCTGTTGTATTTTTTATTTTTCTCTTTTAGATTTTTTATTTTTATATCTACCTTTCTTTTTCTGCTTCATTGTTCTTACTTCAGTAAGGGGACAATCAGCGGTCTTTGCTGTTAAACAATGTACTTTATCATTGCACGTTTCTTTAATCCATAAATGAGTTTTTTGAATTCCAGGATACTTAGGAGTAACAAGCCAATCAACATTTTTTACTTTTCTAAACTCTTCTACGTCAACGTCTTGTAAATGTACTATTTTAATTGCATCTGTATATTTTTGAACGTGCTCTACAAAATCATTAGCATTTTGAATGGATTTTTCATGGGGATCTCGAAGATTATGCGAAGTAGCATAATGCTTTATAAGTCCACCGACACCATCTACAGCTCCTTTGCCGTGCGCAGTAGCAGAGAACAACCATTTTATATCAAACGGTGCTCGTTTTAATTCGTATAAATGAAAGCGATTTTTAAAGTGGCTATAGTGGCACCGTCTGATACAATGGTAATTTTTGTTATTGAATGACAACAATTGTCTTTCAAGTAGATTATAATGTTTTCTATTGCTAGCAAAGCATACGCTGAATCATGTTTTCGGTCATCACTTATGAGTGCGAAACTTTGTGTCGAATCCCCTTGATAAGATACTGCTGTGAAAATAGAAATTTGATCATTACCCAATGATTTCCTTGAACAGCTTTATTATGAATTACAGACCAGTTTTCAGCGAAGTCTATTTGAAGAACTAAATGATGTGGGTCTTTTTTAGCATTTTCTCTTTCTGCTTTTATAGCTTTGCGTTGTATATTTTTTACATACATGTGAGTACTAATCTTCATGGTCCAAACCGAAAGTTCCTCTTTAAAAGCAGAAATTGGCACTGTTTTTTTAATCAAGTTACCATTTTTCCACAAAGCATACGTAATTTCTTCTGTGCTTCCTACATCTTGCAGTTTTAGAACATGAAACGTAATTCCGTTACGGCCTGGACATATTTTACATTCCTGCAAATAACATAAATCTGATGGCTCAGAACACTTTGTTGCGTTTATTATTTCTGACCGCTGCTAGTCACCAATTCTAAAGCATGCTCGTAACAACGTCTACACAGATATGTAGAGGGGGTCAAAGGTAAATCAGGATAGAGAAGCTTCAACGGATGAGCAAGATTCTCAAGTTGTTTAAAACGCACGGAATTAGGTTCGTAAAAAATTTTTTTGTGCTTATTTAAAAAATCTGCACATTTGATTCTCTTCGTTGAATAATTTTGAGACATCGTAGTTAAGTTAATCAGGTGAAATATATAATAATTTTCAAAAATATGATAGTTTAAAAAAATACTGAAGGTGTACTTATAGCAGAAACCGAACTTTTCTTGGTACATAAAAGATCTAACGATAGCCATCTAGCGGACCAATGTATAAGTACATAAACTCATACGTGTACATATATGTATTACTTACGCTCATGTACATATATGTATTACTTAACTACTAAAAACAAAGGTAGTTATAAAAATAAAAAATCTAAAAGACAAAAATAAAAAATACAACAGATACTATGTGTACTTGTATATTGCTTACGCACAAAGATAAAAACCTTTATATTGACTGTTATACCATTGAATATATGTAAGGGTTAAGCGTGAAAAATTTGTTTGCGTATTATCTCATTAATGATCGCTATTCCTGGGCACGGGTCGGGAATTTCACAAATACGTCTAGATAGGTATTTAGGTCCTCTATCAGGACAAAAAAAAAATTGAGCAAAAAAAAAATGGCGTTTTTGAGAAAAATGCACTTTTCTAAAAAGTGCATTTTTCAGTAAAAAGTACATAACTCGTGCATTTTTTATTTTTTTTTTAAATAGCATAAAGAACGTGAAAGAGGGCTCAAACCTTAGTGAAATTATGTGTTACACGCTAAAAAGCTTAAAAAACTGGTGAAGCAGTAGCGGTTTGAAAATTACATTTAAAAAATTTTTTTCTAAGTAAGGTTTTTCTCGGAATTTTTTGCCATTGCTGAACGTATGAAATTTTGATGCAACAAAAAAATAAAAATATACGGGTCAAATAATTTTTGGAGAAGAACATGAATACTTTAATTCCAAAATGATCGGTGACATAGGCATACGCGATCCACCTGATTTGAAATGGATTCGGCCGTATACATACTTATAATATACGCATTAGTCCGTATACAATCATCATTTACAAGTTATATTCAAGACCTTTTAGATCATTGAAGTTCAATTTTAAATTAAATAATGTTATTAATATAAGTATTGTAACTTTGTGAAATCTTTTTTTTTATTATTACAGAGATATTAGAACAAGGATAATTAACAAACAGATCATGATTAAATAGTTTGTAACATAGAAAAGTTCAAAATCATTATTATTATGTATTAAGGCCACCAAAAGATTATGATCAAGTCTGTCAAAGCACGCAACCTCCTGTAATAGAAAAAAAAGAAATACTGGTGCAGATAATATTCCTCTAGCAGAGCCTCGTTCTTCTTTATGGTGTTTCAATTATGGATGCTTTACTGGCCCTATGATTTCTAAAAGTAAACTAGCATTTTATTAAAACCCGGAAATAGTGATATATAAGATTTTCTCAGATTATTATAAGTGCATCATGCTCAAGTATTTTTTAATGTATATTACATTAATTCTTTCAGATTCAGGCCTCAATCCATTTTTTGTTTAAAGTTCAAATACTGCTTGAAAAAGATATTAACATAAAAACACACTAAAAATTGATGAAGTTCATGCATATCAATGCGTCAGCGAATTGATTACCACGAATTTTAATAATAGTGACATTAAGTAGTGACATTAAGTGATGGTTTATTATTTTGAGAAAACAACACGCAAAGATATTAGCAACCTGTTTAGATTGTATGTTATTTTTATAGATAAATTCAATTGTTTGTGGTTTAAGTTAGTTGTTATCAGTGAACATCTTGACAGCTTTTATTTTACAAGGAAATTTTGAATTTCAAATGGACTGTACAGTATGATAAAAATGTGCAGTATAACACATGTTTGCGACATTAACAAAACATTGCTGTCGATATTTGTGTAATAAACATCAAAATGATTCAGAGGAGTCATCAGTAAATATCTTTTTAGACAAGATTCAGATAATAATTTCAAAAAGTTATATCTATATAAGAATTACAACGATATTAACATAAAAGAATATATTAACATAAAAACAATCACACTAAAAATTGATTAATGTTCAAGTCTGTAAAAGCACGCAACCTCCTGTAGTAAAGACAAAAAGAAATACTGTTGCAGATATTCCTCTAGCAGAGCCTTGTTCTACTTTATGGTGTTTTAGTTATTGATGCTTTATTGGCCCTATGATTTCTAAAGGTAAACTAGCATTATTAAAACCCGGAAATAGTGAGACGTAAGATTTTCTCAGATTTTATTTTAGAAGTATCTCATGCTAATCAAAAAGTTATATTCATACGAGAATATCAAGAAAGCTTTTATTCTTAGTGATTCTTAGTTCATAAACTGGTTGTGATTTTTTTTATTTACAAGATTAAGTATGGGTTATTAATTTAAGTAGTTTCAATCAATAATAATTTCCAGAAGTTATATCTACTATAAAAGAATTCGTCTACTGTAAAAGAATATCATGAAAGATTTTTTTCTCACAATGATTCTTAGGTTATAAACTTTTGTTTTTATTTTATAAGATGTGCAGCAAGTGAAAATTTCAACAAATCCAAGTGTTCAGAAAAATATCCTGATCCTGATTTTATTCTCCAATGTGATAAATCTATTGAATGTATACATTCAATAGATTCTCAAAGTGTGATAAAAGCTGTTAGGAAGCTACAACTAAGATGTTTTAGATGGTATTGCACAGAAAGTATGAAAAAAGTATTATGAAAATGAAAGAATTAGATTGATTAGAATACAAGTTTTTAACAATTAGTTTTTCAAAATAAAATAAAAAAATTGTCATTTTAATAGAAGAGATCATCTATCTAGTTAGAAATCATATTAATACTATACACTAGAATACTAAAAATATTATTATGATGAAATACTAAAAAATAATTAGAACCTGCACAGATACATATTGTAAGTATTGTAGTTTTAACCTTTATCAAAATTATTAGAAATAGAAAATTAGTGAAATTAATAGTACTATAGTACTAACAATAGTCCAAAATTATAATTTTATTTTATTGAATATCTAAAAAATGCGAGAAAGCTCATATTTGGAAACTGAAATTGATAATGTAATCCCTTCTTAAAAAAGTGATGAGCGGCCATGTGGAAGTATCTAAAGGCTTGATTTCGATTGGTCGATAAGAAGGCGCGAGAAATTTACTGTTTGGAATTTGATGTTTGAATTTTTTAAATGGAATTTTTACATTTAGAGTAGTATAAAAATGATTAAGTTCTCACTTTGAAAAAATACTTAAATAAATTAAAAATAAAACGTAATGAAGATAGCATACATAACCTCAAAAACAGAAAAGTACGCGCGAAGCGCGTTTGAATATCGCTTGTATATTAAACGTTGTCAAAATACGAGAGTAAATGAATGAGTATTTTGTGAAACAACTTTGTATGAGCTGCTGTTATGGAAATTGTATAGTTGGCATGAAAACTAAACTTTTTAATCAATTTTAAGTTTCAAGTTTTGTAAAAGCTAGAGGTTCAAGTGATATCAGAAATTTAAATTTAAATTTTGAAAACTGGGCTGTCGTAAATGCAGCATCGACAGCTGGCGTGTACCCAAATAAAATTGTGTGTAGACAGAAAACATGCCCAGCTCAGAACCCAGTATGTATTAAGGAGGTACGGAGTATTATTTGCCATGCCTATTCTGTCATGCCATGTAAGTACGTACATACATTAGAACATTTGTTTTTGTCAGAAAGTTATGCAGTGAATTTATGAATCATGTAAAGTGTTGGTATAAGTGTATATACACGCAGAAAAAATATGTCGGAAAAATTAATATTTTCTATAATAACCGTGGGACAGACTCAAATTTTCATGAAAATTACTATAATTTATAGTGAAAATTACCATGATTTTGTAAATTTTACTACACAAATACCAATTTTTACCATAAATTGTAGTAATTTTCATGAAAATTTGAATCTGTCCGACGGTCACTATATAAAAAACCGCTGCCAATTCATTGGCACGTAGCTTCCTCAAACTTAATTTACTAATTCCTTTAATTTATTTTTAATTCCAATATTTAAAATTTAATACTTTATTTTGTACGGTGAGACTATGTTAAATGGTTTGTGACTTTCTATTTTGACTCTTTCTATTTTTTATCATTAAAAAGCAATTATTATTATACAATTTTATATTTTACAAAAAAAAAAATTCACTGCCCACAAAAAAAATCAAAAAATGATCATCACGACCAGATATTCGAGATTAAAAATTTTTTTTAATGTTTTTTAATACTGATATCTCAGAGAATATTTGATCAATTTGAAATTTTAACCAATTATTACAATTATTTATTACAATATATTATTATTTAGTTAAATTTTCAAGAGATTACCTTTATTTCTTTTGATAAAAAAAGTTATTTAAAAAAAAATTGTGTTTTTATTTAAAAAAAGCAGAAAATTTTGTTATAGCTTTGATTCAAAAATTTTCAAAGTTAAAAAAATTTATTTGTCTTTGAGAATTTTCCATTTATTTTCCATTTATTAATAAAAAATTCAACGCTCATCGTTCATCATCGCCTTCGGCTTAGAAACATACGCATGGAAAATATACGTTATTATCATCTATTTATTGTTTTGATATTATTTCCACACCACCTAGCGATAGATATCATGGCGCGTTTTTTTTAAAGAAAATATAAAGCTTTTGTATTTTGAGATTAATATTAGTTTTTGTTACAAGAGCGTAAAGTTGAACTTTACGTCCGCTTTACGCTCGTTTTGCGAGCATTATTTTTCGTTATATTAGACCTAAACATAAAGTAAAACGCGAATATGTGTATGGGTTGCTGATGAAAAATTTAATTTTACGCTTATAGTACGTAAATAAATATTTTAATATTTTTAATTTACTCCAACTAAGCGTAAATTTCAACTTTATGCCCGTAAATCATAAATATATTCGCTTATTTTGCGCATAGTATTACGAAAATTAATTTATGCGTTTATATTTTCTGGAAACAAGGTTTTATATGTTAGAATCTCTAAGCGCGCTTAGCACGCTGTAATTTTCTCAAAACTGCACCACTTTTTTTTTTTTAACCTAGCAACCCATTACTCCCACCAATCAAATCACGAATAAATTGATATCATAACTAATCCATTATTTTTTAAGATAAGTGATAGGATTAGGAAGTTATAACATTTTTTTTAAAAAAGCAGGTTTTTGTTTTTGTTAATAACAAACGAACCGCTACAAGCTAGGAATAAATTTTTTTTTTAAATATAGGTATTTTAATTATCTTGTGAATGCTACTCATCCGATCCAGATACATAGAGCCGTTCTCGAGAAATTACGATTTGAAAAGAAGGTTAAAAAAATTTTAACCTCAAATATCTCTGAAATTTTTAGACCAAATATTTTGCCCAAAGAACTCGACCGAGAACTATACAAAATCTACCTCTACAAGGAATTTTGAAGCGATTAAGTCAATTTTACTTCCGTAAACGTCGGGCATAGAGAAAGCGTCTTTTTCATTTTTCAATTTTTTTCTCAAAAACTAACTAAAGAAATGGATTCAAATTTTTACAGATTATAGCTATATATATATTGTGCATTATCGTGATTTTTCTCAAAAAAATGGACCGTTTAGTTTGTGAGTTACAGGATTTAAAAAAAAAAAACACATTTTTATCAATAACAAGAGAACCGTGATAGCTAGAGAATTTTTTTTAAAGTATAGGTTTTTTACGCTCTTTCGAATGCTACCCATCCGATTAAAAAATTTAAATCCGATCATTAAAAAAACTCAAAAATAAATTTTGAGAAAATCGAAAATTCGAAATAAAACAAAAACGAATCAGCCCAATCGAAAACCGATTTTTGACCCGCCATCACACAAAAAAAAACAAAAAAAATGAGACCTGTCTGATTAAAATCGATCGAGTAGAAGCTGAGATCCAGCTATATACACTCATAAAATTACTATCACAAAGCTTCCTCTAGGAGGAAGCAATAGTAATTTTTCCGACACAATTTTTTTTTCGTGTAATAATCTAATATATGATGAGAGATAGTTCATAAAGGCTTTTTTAAAAAATTTTGTCAACATTGTAGTGCATAATTCCAATCTCTATTTTTTCCCTATTTTTTATTGTGCAATAAAGAAAAACAAGAGGTATAGACGACACATTTAGGAATAAGTAAGGGAAACACATTTGTACGAGTACATACTACGTATACCCGATGGACATTGATTCGTGTGGAACGTGTTTAGTCAATTTTAAAATCCTGCAATCTCATTGGACGATTTCAATTTAAAGTTGATAGTTACACTTGAAATTTACCATGCACGTTCCACACGAATCAGTGTCCATAAGGGACTGTCTCCATAAATGTGCCTGTGCCTAGACTCACTGACTGACTCAACACTACACCAATCGGAGAATTCAAAGTCAAGCCTCGAGCTTGGAGGCTTAGCTCCGATTGGTTCATTGTTGAGTCAGAGTCTGTGAGCCTTGGCACAGGCACACTTATGGAGACAGTCTTTTAGATGTACATGAGCATATTCCATGTTCGTTCGTCTATCCATAAACAAAAAAGAAAGATATAGGAATAGGAATGTGTATGTAAAAAACTGACTGTCGAAAACATTAGTTTTCTGCATGTAAAAAACTATAGAACATTCTGTACGAAACTTCTGGGCTTTTCTCTACAGTATTTTACATGAAAAAATCATGTTCATTTAAATTTGAATCATTAAAATTTGACTACTTTCACTTAAATAAATTGATTTTGCGCCGTACTGGTAAATCGTATGATAAATTTTCGCATAGATACGCCCTCTGAAAATTTGTGGCTATAAGGTAATTCTAATTCCGCAATTTGAGGCTTTTTTCCATTGTTCCTTATAAAACGCTAGCCTTATTTAGGTTGTGACATGACCGTTAAAGTATTAATTTCAAGCTTACTCTATATCGTTCCGACAAAATTTTTATGAAAACAAATGATTTTTTTAACAAATTTTATTTTGAAATATCTACAGGATCTTCGAAAAATGTTTCCTCCAAAAAGAAAGCAATTAACATTTTTTCTCAAAAATATTTGATTCATACATTCTAAACTAATTTAAAGTTAAAATAATAAAACTTTCTACGTAAGTATAAAGTAAGGCAACTATCAATTTTTCCTGGGATCTATAAAAATAAAAAGAATTATTTTCATTACTTAATTATACAATCAATACTATTTTATTTATCATCATACCACAAATATTAATGAATTATTTAATCACTTTAAAAAAGTATAATGATCCTCTCCCACCCACCCCCACTCTCTCCCTCTCTCTCTCTCTTCGTCCCGCTCTTTCTCCTCCCTCTCTCTTTTCCCCCCTCACGCTATCGCCCTCTCTCTCTCGACATCCGTCAAACTCTGTACCAAAAACTTAAATATTTTTTCAAAACAATCAACACATTGTTAAAAAACCTAATTTATTAAGTATGTTCTAATATAATTTGTCTAGTCCTTTTATTCTTCTAATCTCATCTATTCAATAAGCACTTTCTACAAATGGTAATAGTTTTTTTCATGACTGTACAAATCATAATATTGTTAATATAAAACTTTCTACGAAAGTATAAAATAAGGCAAGTATAGAAGTTTTTTCTGTATAATCTACTCTACCTCCGGCTCATTCCCCCCGCTCCACTCTCTCACCATCTCTTTCTCTCCCTCTCTCTTTCAACATTCGTCAAACTCTGTATTACCAAAAACTTAAATGAGAGCTTAAATATTTTTTAAAACAATCAAAACGTTTTTTAAACTAGGGGGGCTGCGCACCCCAGCGTACCTTCGGCACGCCACCCCCCCCCCCCGTCCCCACACACACTTGCTCCTCGCTTCGCTCGTCGCCCGCCCACTCCCTATGTAAAAACTTCGTTTTTACGTAATAGGCACGATCGCAATACTCAGGAGAACCTTGTATTTTTAGAAAAGCGAAAATTGATTAATAATGTCATTACGAAGGGCAATGCACTCATGATTTTGCATACTATTAAAAAAAAAAATAGTTTTTGTTACCATATGGCAAACAGTAAAGCTAATAAGCGAAAAATTTACCGTCTGAAAAACATTAGTAACCGTCTCTTAGAGACATGTTACCGCGCAATGGTTATCAAGTCATGTCATATTGTTCGTGTATAACGTATTACGTATAATATATAGCTGTTTATGCAAAGTGATGACAATGCGAGCTTTATTTTACGCAATTCGCAATAATCGCAATAAACGATATAAAAATTACAACATCATCTATTCACATGGGTAACGTGTATAGCATCGCCAATCACGTGATGGCGGTGACACTGCTGGCTTGTTAGCTTTACCCATGTGAGTGTGCGCGCATGCGCATGCGCTGCAGCTCACCTACTCGTCACGTCTGGCTCGTCAGCTGATAGCTCGTAGCTTCTTTGCGCAAGCGACACGGCGCCGCGGATGATGCGAGAAAAAGGCTGGACCGAACTTCTAGTGAAAAACTTTCAGTGCGGAGTGAACACAAGAAAGCTGCCTACTACGTGTGTATTATCGCTACAGTGCTTCGCTTCTGGCTCTCACCCGCACCATATCAACCATGTGCGTACGGCAGTCCGGCAGACGGCAGTCATCAATGTTTATATCTGCAGTCACTGTGTTTCCTAAATTGCTGTATGGATCGATATTGATGTTGGTCCAGTTCTCTGCTAATTCAGTTGTGGTCTTATCCTTGAGTAAGTATTATTTCAATAATACTAGCTCCTTTCTAATCTTGCAGGGTTTTCATCTTTTTTTCACAAGGACATTTTGTTAAACTTTGAGCAAGGGTCAAGGTAGTCTTAGTTGGAAGTGCACATGAGCTTTTTCGACTTTCAAGTATACAAATACCTTTCCTTTCTCTGAAAATATCTTCAGCTTTACACACGTCACCATATCATGCATTCTGAGGGATTATATACCATGTTTCAGATCTAAATAATCAGCAAGTGTGGAGTTACAGCATTTTCTGTGTGCTTTTTGAGGAAATTATTAAGAAAGAAAAGTAATTTCCTCCAATTTGGCTGAGTATATCTGAAACTTAATGTACAATGCCTCGGCATGCATTGCATTGTGTATGAACATTCTTGTAAATCTTGAGAAAGGGTGAGGAGGTTTTAGTTGAGAATACACATGCGCTTTCTTGACTTTTTAGTGCAAAGATCCCTTTCCATTCCCTACAAGTATCTTCAACTTTCTATACATGATGGAATACATGCTGAGGGACAGTATATCAAGATTTAGATATGCATAATCAGCAAGTCTCGAGATATTGCAACTTCTGTGTCTTTTTCAAGAAATTTTTGAGAAAAATATCATTTTCTCCGTACCGGCTGATTGAATCGATCTGAAATTGCATACACAATCCCTCTGTATGTATTGTATTGTGTGTCAACATTCTGGTAAACTTTAAGTGAGGGTGAAGAGGTCTTATTTGAGAATACACATGCGCTTTCTCAACTTTTGAGTGCAAAGATCCCTTTCCATTCCCTACAAGTATATTCAACTTTCTATACATGATGGAATACATGCTGAGGGACAGTATATCAAGATTTAGATATGCATAATCAGCAAGTCTGGAGATATTGCAATTTCTGTGTCTTTTTCAAGAAATTTTTGAGAAAAATGTCATTTTCTCCGTACCGGCTGATTGAATCGATCTGAAATTGCATACACAATCCCTCTGTATGTATTGCATTGTGTGTGAACATTCTGGTAAACTTTAAGTGAGGGTGAAGAGGTCTTAGTTGAGAATACACATGCGCTTTCTCAACTTTTGAGTGCAAAGATCCCTTTCCATTTCCTACAAGTATCTTAAACTTTCCATACATGATGGAATACATGCTGAGAGGCAGTATATCAAGTTTGAGATCTACATAATCAGCAAGCCTGGAGATATTGTAATTTCTGTGTCTTTTTCAAGAAATTTTTGAGAAAAATGTCATTTTCTCCGTACCGGCTGCTGAGTCGATCTGAAATTGCATACACAATCCCTCTGTATGTATTGTATTGTGTGTGAACATTCTGGTAAACTTTAAGTAAGGGTGAAGAGGTCTTAGTTGAGAATACACATGCGCTTTCTCGACTTTTGAGTGCAAAGATCCCTTTCCATTCCCTACAGGTATCTTAAACTTTCCATACATGATGGAATACATGCTGAGAGACAGTAATCAAGTTTGAGATCTACATAATCAGCAAGTCTGGAGATATTGTAATTTCTGTGTCTTTTTCAAGAAATTATTGAGAAAAATGTCATTTTCTCCGTACCGGCTGATTGAGTCGATCTGAAATTGCATACACAAACCCTCTGTATGTATTGTATTGTATGTGAACATTCTGGTAAACTTTAAGTGAGGGTGAGGAGGTCTTTGTTGAGAATACACATGCGCTTTCTCGACTTTTGAGTGCAAAGATCCCTTTCCATTCCCTACAAGTATCTTAAACTTTTCATACATGATGGAATACATGCTGAGAGACAGTATATCAAGTTTCAGATCTACATAATCAGCAAGTCTGGAGATATTTCAATTTCTGTGTCTTTTTCAAGAAATTTTTGAGAAAAATGTCATTTTCTCCGTACCGGCTGATTGAGTCGATCTGAAATTGCATACACAATCCCTCTATGTGTATTGTATTGTGTGTGAACATTCTGGTAAACTTTAAGTGAGGGTGAGGAGGTCTTTGTTGAGAATACACATGCGCTTTCTCGACTTTTGAGTGCAAAGATCCCTTTCAATTCTCTCAACATATCTTGGTAAATATATAGTGCTATGAATGATCTTATCGGCACGCTAACACTATATTGTGAGTAGTTTGCTGTGAGAATGTTTTCTCGTTTACTTTACAGCTAGCATCTATCCTGCAATAATTTTCTACCCCTTTGACAGGAGTGTGGCTTCTCTGTACTCCTTCCGTTGCCAAGTTATTCTTGTTGTAATTATGTTTTTGGTCTAGGGCGAAGAGCTCCTGCAGACGACTTCAGGGCGTCCTAAACACCTGCAGTTACCGTTTTTTATTGGGACTATATGTTGGATTGATTGGCATATTTTATGTGGACATTGACAACCTCTGAACACGTTGAAAAAATTATCTGGTGAGTAGCTTACTGTAAGAAAGTTTATTGGTTTATACTTTTAAGCTAGTATCTATCCTGCAATAATTTCCTACCCCTTTGACAGGAGTGTGGCTTCTCTGTACTCCCTCCGTTGCCAAGTTATTCTTGTTGTAATTATGTTTTTGGCCTAGGGCGAAGAGCTCCTGCAAACGACATCACGGCGTCCTAAACACCTGCAGTTACCGTTTTTTATTGGGACTATATGTTGGATTGATTGACATATTTTATGTGGATATTGACAACCTCTGAACTCGTTGAAAAAATTATCTGGTGAGTAGTTTACTGTAAGAAAGTTTATTGGCTTATACTTTTCAGCTAGTATCTATCCTGCAATAATTTCTTACCCCTTTGACAGGAGTGTGGCTTCTCTGTACTCCCTCCGTTGCTAAGTTATTCTTGTTGTAATTATGTTTTTGGCCTAGGGCGAAGAGTTCCTGCAGAAGACAACACGTCTTCATATAATTGTTCTTTCCTCGAGGGCGTCATTATATGACCATCATAAAGCAGGAGACTTTCAAAAAAATAGGAGCAAATTGGGAATGGCAACTTTGAGAAACTCAACAATGGCATTACAGTGGGTAACCTTGAGTGAAGGGCTTCCTGATGCACACATCTTGGCAGCTTCATCTTTCTATAGATTATCAATGGAAGTTGATCTAGTCTGTATTTATTTTAATTCATTGTGACCACTTTGTGGTCTCTTCTTTGAATAATTATTATTTCAGTAATCTACTGCTTTCAACCATTACTATAGCTTCATTTTTTGTTTCAGGGTTTTTATTATCCTTTATTAAATTTAACAGATCTATTCCTCATTCATTGATGTGGTTGATATTTACTTTGAGGATGTCTTTTCAAACTTCATTTAGAAGAACATAAGAATGATAGAAATCTGCTTATATAATGCATTTCAGGCATCTTATGTATTTTTAAGCTGTTTTATCTTTTTTTTTTGTAGGTATAATTTAATAAAAAGAAAGAAATAGGTCATGCAATTTCTCAGATTTAATTCAGGCACTGCTTGTGTATTTTTTATAGAACTGTATTTTTATTCTTTTTATTAAATTACATGTACTTTCAAAAAGATAGAGTCAACTCAAAAATACATGGAATGTCTGAGATGCATTACTGAAGCCGGTTTCTATCATTCTTAGTCTTTTGGATTAAGGACGGACACATCACCTCAAAGTAAATATCGATAACATTGAATGCTCAATACACCTGCTAAATCTGACAAGTGGCTTTTATATTGTAGGAGCCGGATGAATTTTCTTATTAAGTTTTTAATTTTGTTTCGTATACTGTAGTGTAGTGTAGTATGAGTGTGTCTGAAACTTCTATACATCTATAGCTTGTCCCGCCATAATAATAAATCTGAGTACGTGTAAAAATTGTGAAAAAAGTTATTTTAATCTGTAAAATTCAGTCGAATTGTAGTAGTTAATGAACAATGAGCTTATCCATTAACTACCAGTATTAATTGACTTTTAGAGGTTATAGTGAACTTTTCATAATTCTGACAGGTTTCCAGAATATTTATTTAAGCATACTCTATAAATCTTTCGGACAGGCTCACACTACATGGCCCTTCAGATTTCATAAAAGAAAACCTATTTAATTAATTAGTCTGAAATTTACAACATGAAAAGATAAATTAATCCTGCTCCTGTAATGTTATCAAAGCCACCAGTCGGATTTAGCAGGTGTACTCATCATTCAGTGTTGTCGATGTTTAGTTGGCGTAAATGTGCTTAAGTATAAAAATAATAGAACTCTGCTTCTATAATGTATTTCAGGCATCGTATGTTTTTTTAAGCAAATTTTATCTTTCTAGAAGTAGGTATAATATAATAAAAAAAATATCCGTGCGGTATGCAGTCCATTATTTCACCGTGTTTATCGCACTTGCTACGCTCGTGCGCTAACCTCACGGTGCGATAATGAACTGCATAGCTCACGGATAGGCGTGACAGCGGACTTAAGGCAGACAGTGTTATAAAAAATTGTACGATACTAATGCGTTAAGTAACACATTACACGCCGTGAAAGGATCCACGCTACGCTCGGGCCTTAACTTTACGCCATGAAATAATGGGCCACTTATCGCACTTGTATAGTAATGTATTTGTACGATAAATTTTTATCGATATTTATTCATTAATTAAAAAAACCTCTTTCAATTCATTGGCCCGTAGTTTCCTCAACCTTAATATGTTGATTCCTTTAATTAATATTTAATAACAAAATTTATAAATCTACGACTACAAAGAATTTTGAAGCGATTAAGTCATTGTTACTCCTGTAATCGTTGGATATACAAAAATCAATTTTCATTTTTCAATTTTTTTCTAAAAAAATAATCAACAAAATGAATTAAAACATTACAGATTATATTTATTTATATTATCCATTATTATGATTTTTCTCAAAAAAAAATTGACCGTTTAGTTTGGGAGTTATAAGGATCTAAAAAACAACACGTTATTATTAATAATTTATTTAGAAAATATAGGTATTTTAATTCTCTTTCGAATGCTACCCATCTGAATCGAATAACTCGATCCTATCATTAAAAAAAAAATCAAAAAGCAGTTTTGAGAAAAATCGAAAATTTGAAAAAAAAACAAAAACACATCGCCCCAATAAAAAAAAAAACGGATTTTGACCGGAAAATGAGACCTGCCCGGTCAAAATTGACCGAGTAGAAATTGAGATCTAGGCGTACACACACACACACACACACACACATACACACACACACACACACACACACACACATTTTTCAAAAACCATGTATTTTGATTCCTAACATCTCGAAACACAATTATAACATGTTTTTACAACAACTCAAAAATTGAATGTCACAAAGCTTCCTCTAAGAGGAAGCAAAATGTTTAATTGAGATATTAATGAAATCTATGAATTCGTTTTTGAATTCGAATTGTCTACTTTAGTAGCAAGCAGGGTCAAACCTTTCTTATTATAGTAATTGTTGTAAAATTATATATATTAAGGAAGTCCATACCAACAAATTGTCAATTTCTGTACCAAGATTGATACCTCGATTTTTTGCTTCCTCCTAGAGGAAGCTTTGTGATAATAAATTTTTGGGTTGTTGTAAAAACATGTTATAATTTTGTTCCGAGGTGTTAGGAATCAAAATACATGGTTTTTGAAAAATGTTTGTATGGATGTGTGTGTGTGTGTGTGTGTGTGTGTGTGTGTGTGTGTACGCCTGGATCTCAGCTTCTACTCCGTTGATTTTGACCGGACAGTTCTCATTTTTTTGTTTTTTTTTGTGTGATGGCGGGTCAAAAATTCGTTTTTTGATTGGGACGATGCCTTTTTTGTTTTTTTTCAAATTTTCGATTTTCTCAAAACTGTTTTTTGATTTTTTTAATGATAGAAACGAGTTATTCGAATCTGATGGGTAGCGTTCGAAAGATAATTAAAATACCTATATTTTCTAAACAAAAAAAAGTTTCTAGCTATCACGGTTCTTTTGTTATTAACAAAAACGTGTTTTTCTTTTAGAAGCTTATAACTCCTAAACTTAACGGTCAATTTTTTTTGAGAAAAATCATGACAATACAGAATATAAATAGCTATAATCTGATAAAATTTGAATACATTATGTAGGCTATATTTTGAGTAAAAAATTGAAAAATGAAAAAAATCAGTTTTGTATGTCCAACGATTACAAGAGTAAAATTGACTTAATGGCTTCAAAATTCCTTTTAGAGGTAGATTTTTTTATAGTTCTCGGTCGAGTTCTGTGGGCAAAATGATTGGTCCATAAATTTCAGAGATATTTGAGGTTAAAAATTTTTTGACATTTTTTAAAATTGTAATTTCTCGAGAACGGCTGAATGTATCTGAATGGGGTGGGTGGCATTCGAAAGAGAATTAAAATACCTATATTTTCTAAACAAAAGTTAATTTTCTATCTATCACGGTTCTTTAGTTATCATAAATAAAAAAAACGTGTTTTTTTTTTAAAACTCATAACTCAAATGATGTGTAACAAAATGAATTAAAATGTTTAAAAATTATATCTATTATAATCTATTATAATTATGAATTATGCATTATGAATGTATTATATTCTGCATTATTATAATTTATTTGTGAGTTATGAACTTTTTTAAAAAAACACGTTTTTGTTAATAACAAAAGAACAATGATAGCTTGTCACACTTTGCTGGGGATCAAGGCAGAGGTGCGCGGGTAATTACCAAACACAGAAAATAGCCGGGTAAAAGAAATAAGTAATTTTATTACGTACTAAGTCCCGACGTTCTACAATGATATGGGCGCCAGGTGCACGCGTCACTTGCACCGCTCCTAAGCCTTCGCAGGCTAGCTCCGCCGGGAGCTAAAAATTCTAATCTAACCTACAGCTACAGCATGAGCTGCAGCTGGCGTGAGTTCGCGGTCTCTCGCGACTCCCGACTCGGACGCGCACACACACTACGCGAGGAACAACGGGGACAGGAAACAAAGGGGGGGCAAACCTCGGCCAGAAGTTACTGGTGCGGGCTTCTCTCGCTCTCTCGTTCTCTCTCTCTTTCGCCTTGACGATGCCTCTCTGGAGGCCCTCTCTCGTCGGTGGCGAGGGGTCAGCAAGCTGCACAGCACGCGCGAAATCCTCGTCCGCGGGAAGACTCGTGAGCACGCGGCACGACAGTAGGCAACGGAATGAATTAAGATGCCGGCCGGTGCTCTCCCGCTGCTCTCCTCCGCTGTGGCGCGGTTCGCCGATCGGCCGTCTTCTTTACGGCGGCGCTGGCGAGCAGTCAGCTATTATGGCTGCCGATGCTCGTCACGCGCAGCGTCGGCCGAGGCATCCCCCTCCGCTGGTTCTCTTCGCCTCTCTCTCGCTGCTGGTCTCGTCTCCCTGTCAGCCGCATGGGAGAGACAGGCTCGCTAATGTCCGGCTACAGCTTGTTCCTGCTGTAGCTGCTGCTGGTCGGTTTTCCTGGCCGAGCGGTTGAGAGGGAAACGTTGGGGAAGGTGCGCGCCGGGACACGGGTATCGGGAGAGACAGTGTGCGCGTAAGAGTGTGTGTGCATGCGTGTGCACGTTCTCGCGCGTCAGTCTTTCGCATTTTTCAACCGCCGCGCTCCCATCGCGTCGTTTTCAGTAACAGGCGATTTGCCGTGTTACAACTCCCCCCTCCTAAACTCGAAGTAGTCCGTGGAATACCTTCGTACGTTTCTACCGCTCTCACTATTAATCTGAATACAGGTTCCCTTCTTTAGCTAACTTAGCTTAAGCTAAGCGGTCTTAGCTACAGCGGTGTTAGTGTAGGTGTTTGTGTTCGTCGTCTTCTTCAGCTAGGCTTACGTATAGATCTGTGTAAGAGTAACCCGGTGAGTGTGTATTACCTAACTACTGCACCCTGGCGCCTGTAATCTCTTTTGTTACAATCAGTCATACGAAATTCCGGACCCGATCGCGAACTCTCACACAACTCTCCAACATGTTCACTCACGCAAATCTAACATTTGAGGAAATCAAACAACACACTGCCGCAACAGTGACTTACCTGGCCGATCCCTTGAATTACTGCTCCTTTTGAGCCACGTTCTGGCAACCTAAAATAACATGCCGACTCTATCGCGAATACTTTAGCCAAACGATCAGAAAAGGAATAGTACCAAGAATGTACTCAAATGGCATACTTTTTGAATCGACTATTTTATTGCGATTTGCTTACTTGCTAAATTGGTGGCGAACGCTCTCGCTTACTTAAGAAATCACTGGAAGGGGACAGGTAAGATAAATGAGAAACACATCTAGAGGAGGTAAGGAGGCTGTTTTTATTGCATTCGGCTCTCCCTACCGACGTGGCACAGATACACTAAATTTTCATGTCTACCCTCTTCCTGTACAGCTCCAGCTGTAGCTTCTGGGGTATCATTCGGCCTTCCTCTGACGCTGGCCCCATTCTTGGCAGCAGGTAGAGCAGGTGGCGATGGTAACGCCTCGCCGGCCGCACATATAGCACAACCGACGACGGGGCTCCGGACAATCCACCCTGCTGTGCCCGAAGTCGCCGCAATTCCAGCAGCCGGGCCGTGCTACACCGGCCTCATGTGACGGTCGGGTGCTGATCGGCTGTGGCCGTCCTCTCGGCTGTCCCCCGTCTCCTGCCAGCCAATCTCTTGGCGGGTCAGGCCCTACTGTTCCAGCCTTGCCTGACTCTGCGGAGCGTGGCAGCGGCCTCTCATCGCTGCAGCTACGGGAGCTGGAGATGGCGTGGCCGACCTCGACGCAGGGCTGTAGCGGTGCGAGCTGGGGCAGAACCGGCAGCGGAAGGGCGCGGCCTCGCCCGCGTCCTCGGCCAGTTGAGCTCGGCATCGGAGGTGGTGATGGTGAGACCTCGAACCCTCCCCGGAAGCTGAGGGGGTTTTGGGGGTCGACCCCGGCGGCGGGGAGGCAGTATATCGCTGTCAACCCGTGCGGTGGCGGAGGGAACTGCGCGACCCTTTGCGCGCGTCCTCTGCCCACTTGTCGCGGCATCGGTGGTTGTTGACGAGGGTGCCTTGTGTGCGGCTCTCCCTATCGCCAGGGCTGGCGTCCAGTCCTCGAACGACGAGTCCATTTCCTGAAAGATCAATATTTGGACTTGTAGCTTGAGCCGTCAGTCCCTGCGTTTCTCTCGGAGGCGTATACTTTTTTAAATCGTTGACGAAGACTTTCGTCCGCCTTTGAGAGTCCAGATCCTCTACCAAGTATACCACGGGAGAATAGACTTGCACTATCTTAGCCGGCCCGACAAATCTAGGCGCCTGCAAGGTCTCCGACCTGGTACAGGACCTCTCGTCGATTTTTATTATAATTCCGTACTTGCCTTGCTACAGCTTTATCCATATGTCGTCGCACCAAATCGTGCAAGGCAGGCAGTCGACTGGCTCGATTCTTCCACTTATCCACATCGGGAGGAGAGGTAGGAATAGGATTTTCTAATTGACTTCTTAATAGGGTAGAAGGAACAGGATTATGCCCTAGATTAAGAAACGTGGGAGAAACTCCTAATGACGAGTGCACAGCACTATTTAACGCGAACCGCAGCTCGTTCAAGTGCAGATCCCAATCTCTATGATCGTCAGCTAAAAAGCTATTAATCATGGGTCGTAAATTCCGGTTGACTCTTTCCACCGGGTTTGCTTGAGCATGATACGGCGGGATAGTGGACTGCAGAATTCCATACTCATTTAACCTTTCCGTAACCTGCCTGTTAGCGAATTCTGTGCCATTATCCGTGAGCAAAACCCGAGGGCAACCCCAACGATTTACAATTAGTTCTTCAAAAGCTTTCAGCACTGAGGTAGCATCTGCTTTTCTCAACGCTGTAAGTTCGACGTATCTGGTAAAGAGATCCTCGAAAACAATTATGTATCGGCTACCAGTACGCGAAGGTGGTTTTGGGCCCATTATGTCGGAGGCTACGACAACCCATGGACCTTCAAGATTTCTCTCGGTCATAAGTCCAGCTGGAGCTTGCTGTGAGCCTTTGTGAGCTTGACATACTTGGCACGCGGCCACATACCAACAAACATCTCTGTAGTAACCGGGCCAATAGTAGTATGTCGCGACTCTCGCAAACGTCTTGTCCACGCCCAAGTGTCCTGATTGTGGGGTGTTGTGACATTCAGATAGAGCTTTTTCTCGATCGGCTTCTGGAAGAACGAGCTTCCACGCATCCATGTTCGGCAGCAATGGGTCAACAGTTTTATTTGGACGATGCGCATACAGCAAGCCGTTTACTACCTTCCAATCCGGGTATTTCTTAGGATTTTTCTCAACATTACCTATTCTCATTTGATACCACGGATCGTCAGCTGTAGCAGTAGCGATCGCTGCAAGCTCGTAAGTTCCTTCCCAAGCACGCGACAACGCGTCTGGGACTTTATGCAACGCACCTTTACGATGTACAAATTCGATATTATACATCTGCAGGGCTGTATTCCATCTGGCGAGACGACCCGTTGGATCTCGGAGGTTATTTAACCATAATAAACTATGGTGGTCGGTGATTACAGTAAACTTCTCACCTTGCAAATACCCTCGTAGCCTCTCAACAGACCATAAAACAGCGAGGTACTCCTTCTCTGTGACAGTATAATTCCGCTCCGCCTTTGACAGAGTCCTGCTCACGAAATAGATAGGATGCTCCTCGCCATCAAATACTTGCGTCAGTACTCCTGCTATAGCATAATCACTCGCATCTGTTTGCAGAGTGAAGGGTAGCGACAAATCGGGCCTTGCAAGCACAGGAGCTTGCGTCAGTGCGAGCTTCAGCTTCTCAAACGCTTGCTGTTGCTCTTCGTGCCATTGCCACCGTACATCCTTCCTCAGCAGCTTGGTTAGCGGTGCTTTATACTCAGCTAAGTGAGCGATAAATCTGGAGTACCAGCCAATCATACCGAGAAATCTTCTTAATTGCCTTATGGTGAAAGGCGCTGGATACTCGAGGATGGGCTTCACTTTGTCGTCGTCTATCTTCAGTCCGTCCTCGTTAACGATGTAACCTAAATACTTAACCTCGGCGCAACAAAATTCAGACTTGTTGAGGTTAATTTGTAAATTCTCCACTTCGAACGCCGAGAGCACTATCTCTAACCACTTTACGTGCTCCTCAAAGGTCGGCGAGACGATTATTACGTCGTCTAGGTATGCGAAGACATAAGGTTCCCACACAGCTTTGATGAGGTTATCCATTATGCGCTGAAACACAGCTGGAGCATTTGTCAGCCCATATGGTAACCGGATGAAGTGGAAAAGTCCTCGCCCTGGCACTGAAAATGCGGTGACCTCTCTGCACTTCGGATCCAAAGGTATCTGGTGGTACGCCTGGCTTAAATCTAATTTCGAGATATACTTTGCGGAACTGAGCTTGTCAAGTATATCATCCATGTTACGCAATGGATACGCGATTGCTTTAGTTTTTTTATTTACTTGACGATAGTCTATGCAAAATCTGAATATATCGTAAGTTTTCGGTACTAACGCAGGGCAGGGGGTACTTCGCCAGGGGCTATCAGATGGTTCGATAATTCCCTCGTCGAGCATTCTATCGACTTCAGCCCAAGCCGTCTGCAGCATCTTCGGAGTATACTTCCGAGGAGCTTGGCGTATGGGTTCATTTCCTTGAATGTCAATAAAATGCGGGGCGACATTAGCTAACCCTAGTTTTTTCGGCGTAGGAGGAATAAGTTTTTCCTTCAGAGCTTCAATAATCAGGTGCTGCTCAGCTGTAGCACGACTCAGTCCTTCAATGCTGGCTACAGCTGGAAAACAGGTTGGATCCTGGCCGTAAGGGTAAAACTGATGAACCACTCCCTTCGGCGTCCACCATGAATCAGTCTCGTAGTCGATCTTCATCTTGAAGGCTCGTTTGAAGTCGATTCCGAGAATGCAGTCGTATTTAAGCTCATCAGCGACTCTGAAGGGCATCGTTAGCTGCGTATTATCAATACTAACTGTCATGTTTAATACGCCTTGCAACTTAACTGCGCCTCCATCTGCAACACGCACTGAAGCTGTTTCCTGTTCTAGTTTTCCAGCAAATTCTTTGCTGAGGCCTTTACCAAGATAAGAGTGAACTGAGCCATCGTCGAGCATGCCTAAAAGTTTGCTTCCATTCAATTCTATGTTGAAGAATAACCTCGGCTCGACATTGCTGACAGCGCTCCTCATAATTAGCGATTCTGGAGCGAGTACCTGAGGATGATCTCCCTCGCTATCAGCTACAGCTGCGCTGCTCTCTTTCCGTTGAGAATTCTGCTCTCTTTCTTCAGTCCTCACACCTGAAGTAGGAGGAGTCAAGTTTGAAGTAGGAGGGGGTAGGTTGACTCCATCATCATCCCCTCTTACTCGTTTCCCGTTTCCGAGGCTGAATTGCACCTCGTGCACTTGCGCGCCGTCGTGTTCGGCCGTCCGCAATTTTGGCATACCGCTGCGTTCATGCATTCTCGCCTCCAATGACCAGTCTGTCCGCAACGGAAACATGGCTCTCTTTGTTTTCTTCGCTGCATGTCTTCATGCTTGGCCTTCGGCGGGACCGTCTCGATCTTCAGCTCGATCTGCTTCTGCTCGGGCTCGGACATCTGATCTTGATCCTTCGCTCTTTGGTTTCCACGGCGGCCTCGGCTCTTACTGCGCGCATCTCGGTTACGCTCCTCCTTTCCACTTTTGTGCTGGTTCGTCGCTTCCACCTTCTTCTCTCTCGACGATCTTTGTTTAGATTCGTCCTCCGTCTGCGTGGCTGCTACTGGAGCTACCTGGCGGGAGCTGGAGAACTCTTCTACTGCTTTATCTGCTGAGGTCTGCGCGACTGGAGCTATCCTCACATGCCGTTGCTGTTTTGGAGGAATATAGGCTGAAGCAGGAAAGGCTGAATCCGAAATCGGAGGCGGCGGCTTGTACGCTTTCTCTTGAGCTCTGCGTAACTCCTCTCTCTTGCCTAACCTCTGCAATTCCGGAAAATTTTCAAAATTTTTCCTCTCAATGCGCAGTCTATACGAAGGATGCAGCTTCTGGTAGACACGATCCAGCTGCTCTCCTAACGTAAGCGGCGGCTTTAGCTGATCCAGCAGGTCGCGCACCTTCAACAAATAAGTCGAGATCTCCTCACTAGGTCCTTGGGTCCGCACTTCCAGTTCCTTCCGTAGTCGTTCCTGTACGTCTTCAAAACTGTACTGTAGGCGGAAAGCATCTACGAAATCCTCGTAAGTTTTCCAAAATTGATACTCTCTTCGAAACCACTGCCATGACTCATCGTCGAGAGCCGATGGCAAAGCTTTGACGATTTCATCGAGAGTCAATTTATAATTCTCTTTACAGTTTGTTAAGTCCGTAATAAAACTTTCGGGGTCTCGTTTCCTATCCCCTTTAAACGAAATATGCCACTTAGCGAGAAGTTCGCTAGTGCGTTTCTCCTTATTCAACGACGAACGCTCGAAGAACGATGCATCCTGACTCCTCCCAGGAGCAGAGACATCCCATCTCCCCGGGTGAGGCTGAAAGCTAGGAGCAGCAGGCATCGGCCCCGGTGGAAATCCCATAGCAGCTGGAGGAGGATTAATCGTGGAAAACTGCGAATTCAAATGTGGAAAATTTCCTAAGTACTGCGGATGCGATTGAATATACGGAAACGAATGCTGCACAGACATCATCGGTTGTGAAAACGAACGAGGCGGATAATAATACGACGTCGGCGGTAGCTGATTCGTATACGGATGCATCTGCTCGGCACGCGCTCCATAAGTGTTCGCCTGTGAAGCTCCAGCTGTAACGAAATTTGGAGCAACTGGCACTGACGACATGAGCGGCGGCTCATGATGGCATGACGCTCCCTGCGGCATCGCACAGTGAGAGTATACTGTAGCTCCTGCTCCCCTCTCTGCGTGTCCCATCCGCTGCGATGAGAATCCGCCCGAAAAATCGAAACGATCTGCCCTATTATTACCCTGAGTTGGCAAATTACCATTTCCTACCATACCAACATCTCCTAGCGGATCAAACTGCGACGTTGACAACGGAATTCTATTTTGTACTTCGCTGCAGTCTCTCCTCTGGTACCCTGACGTCGGAGCACAACTAGTCGGCTGTCGCGAAAAAGCTGGAAAAGGCAACGACGAAGTTCGCTCGAATAATGTGCTGGGCCCCATGGCCGCCTCTCCTGTAGTCGTCTCTGGAATTACGATGCCCGTCGCATTCGCTCCGTCCGTCAACTCCATGGTGTTGTCGATGAAAGTACTGTTCCGTGAGGCGGACGAGGACTGAGATTATATCTCGTCGATTGCGCGCGTGGGTTGTGCCTATATTCGATAGGTGCGGCAGGCGCGGCGATGCTAACCTGCCTACGTACCCCAGAGCATTTCGACGCTGGAGCTACATGACTGTCAGATCTAGCTTCCTCACTGGCTACGCGCGGATCACTAACCTCGATCTGCAACTGGGATCTAAAGGTTTGCGACGGTACTTCCATAGAAATAGGATCGCAAAACCTGCCCATAGTTTGGCCTGTAGAGAGCGGCTCCGAATTATGCACTGATGTAACCACTTCTGCTGGCTGCGAAACCCTATTAGCAGCGAAATTGGCAACAGAATGCCTACTCAACGACGACGATGGACTAGGTGTCGATGGCGGCTCTGCTGTCGACTCGTCTCTCAATGGATCCCATGGTGCTGCCTCGTGCCCAAAATGGCGTCGCATCTCATGCCGCTCTAGACGATTGCGCACGATCATTGCGTCTGAGCGAACATTCAGCCCGAAACGAATAGCAGCAGTGAAGACGTCTCCGTCCGTCAACCCATTAATTGTTCGCTTTAATGCTTGAGCTGCCGCTAGCGGGTCGACGCACATCAAATCACTTTCGTCAACGCCGAGCGAAACCCAGCTCCAATCGTGTTTTTCCATCTTCCTCTCTCAGTTAGCCTCGGTCACTTAGCTCCCCGATTCCCTTTTCAAATACTACGTATTAATTTCTTTTAGATTTAATTTGCTAAACAAAATGGTTTAAAAAAAAAAACCGATCTTCAAAATTACTCCAAAGCAAAAATACTAATTCCACTCTATCTAATTACTAATGCGCAAGCGAAAAGCCAAATCAAGCAAAAAAATTAAAAAAAAAGGAAATCAAGCCAAGTAACCGAGTCAACGTGGAAAGTAAGCGCGACAATTACGCACTAATTCCTCGCAATCTACGTTAAACCCACTCCCAACTACAAAATTCCCTTTCTCCGTTCCACTAAAAGTCTTTGACGAAGGCGTGGGAATTTATAAGGAGTTGCGGAAAGGAATGTAAGCGAGAGTAAAAATCTCAAATGAATTTTTTAAAATGGTAAATTTCTCAAACTAATAAAAACCGTAAACCCGAAAATGATTCTGCCGTGCATACGTGTTCGGAGAGTTACTCGCAAACTTAAACTCTCCCCGAGCACGTTGCAAAAATTCTTCAAGTGCCGCGTGGCTAAAGCTGTAGCAAGAGGTGGTTTTTCGAATACTTCATCAACTCTTCTCGAAAAATCACACGCAAATCGCAATAAATGGCCATAAAATTAAAATGCAAATGTGTTCTAGATACTCAATATTTAAAGATCAACTCAGTATTAAATTTCGAAACGTCTGGCTAAATTCAAAAATTTACGGCGTCTATAAACGCTTACACGCGAAATCTCCAAAATGGCTGCCAGAACGCTTCCTCCCTCACGGTTCCCCGTTGTGTGTGCGCGCCGCAATGGCGAAATCACGACGTGGATCTCTTAACTTTGCCACGGCCTTTACCGTGGCCCCACGTTGGCTGCGCCACTTGTCACACTCTGCTGGGGATCAAGGCAGAGGTGCGCGGGTAATTACCAAACACAGAAAATAGCCGGGTAAAAGAAATAAGTAATTTTATTACGTACTAAGTCCCGACGTTCTACAATGATATGGGCGCCAGGTGCACGCGTCACTTGCACCGCTCCTAAGCCTTCGCCGGCTAGCTCCGCCGGAAGCTAAAAATTCTAATCTAACCTACAGCTACAGCATGAGCTGCAGCTGGCGTGAGTTCGCGATCTCTCGCGACTCCCGACTCGGACGCGCACACACACTACGCGAGGAACAACGGGGACAGGAAACAAAGGGGGGGCAAACCTCGGCCAGAAGTTACTGGTGCGGGCTTCTCTCGCTCTCTCGTTCTCTCTCTCTTTCGCCTTGACGATGCCTCTCTGGAGGCCCTCTCCCGTCGGTGGCGAGGGGTCAGCAAGCTGCACAGCACGCGCGAAATCCTCGTCCGCGGGAAGACTCGTGAGCACGCGGCACGACAGTAGGCAACGGAATGAATTAAGATGCCGGCCGGTGCTCTCCCGCTGCTCTCCTCCGCTGTGGCGCGGTTCGCCGATCGGCCGTCTTCTTTACGGCGGCGCTGGCGAGCAGTCAGCTATTATAGCTGCCGATGCTCGTCACGCGCAGCGTCGGCCGAGGCATCCCCCTCCGCTGGTTCTCTTCGCCTCTCTCTCTCTGCTGGTCTCGTCTCCCTGTCAGCCGCATGGGAGAGACAGGCTCGCTAATGTCCGGCTACAGCTTGTTCCTGCTGTAGCTGCTGCTGGTCGGTTTTCCTGGCCGAGCGGTTGAGAGGGAAACGTTGGGGAAGGTGCGCGCCGGGACACGGGTATCGGGAGAGACAGTGTGCGCGTAAGAGTGTGTGTGCATGCGTGTGCACGTTCTCGCGCGTCAGTCTTTCGCCTTTTTCAACCGCCGCGCTCCCATCGCGTCGTTTTCAGTAACAGGCGATTTGCCGTGTTACAAGCTATAAATTTTTTTTTTCATAAAAAATATGAATTATGAAATATAAAAAAAAACACGTTTTTGTCAATAACAAAACAACCGTGATAGCTATTTGTTTTATTATAAAATATAGATATTTTACTTCTATTTCAAATGATAACTTTATTTATCAGCTCAAAATTTATATAAATTTGATATAAATAAATAATAAATGAATAAATAAATTTAAAAATTAACAATTTTTAATATTCATAAATGAATTTAATTATAATTATGCAATAAATTTTTTAAAAAATTATAAATTTTGTTATTAAAAATTAATTAAAGAATCAACAAATTACGGTTGAGGAAGCTACGGGCCAATGAATTGGCAGCGTTTTCTTTTTCTATCTATTTTATAGCTACAATTTTATTAAAGTAAAATTTCTTTTTTTTTAGTTGGATTAAATAAAGTGTAAATAAATTAAAATAAAATAATTAACTTCTTTAGTAAGGTCGTATTTCAGAAAGAAGTTTATATATATCGCTGTTGATATATATATATTTTTTTATTATATCAGTAATTTGATTTCAGGTGGGGGGGTTCCCCCCCCCACCCCACGGAGTCGGGGCTTCGCCCCCTACGCCCCCACCAAGGGCTCCGCCCCTGGACCCCGCCCTGCGCCCCACATCAAACCCGCCATACCTCATTACCTACCAACAACAAACTTTATTGTTTCTTTTATTTTGTTTTATTTAGATGGGACATTTCAACATAATAACTATATCCTCAAGGATTTTCATTCATGGTCACAAAATGATTTCGTAGATTCATTCGTCATCGAATATCATTTAATTTGTGATATCAGAAATATGGTTACGAGTCGTGAGGATGGAATATTATATTTGCTTGTTCTTTGGCTCAATTTTATATTTAATCAAAAATTTAATCTTTGTTTTTTAATTTTATTTTTAAGGTTTAAACTTCAAGAACTTCTATTAATCACATTGTTAATAGAAGATTAGATTATGTACAATATTAGCTGCCTGTCTACGACCAAGTTTTAGAAAAAAATAATTTGTTTCTTGGACCAACTTAGAATAATTTTAAGTAAAAAAATATTTAGGGATTTAATCTTTTAATTTTTGTTGCTTCAACATCAATTTATATTTCTTATTATATATTTTTATTAGTGTTTTAGTTTACATAATATTTGGCATTTTGTAAACAATAGATATTTCTTTTTTTTAAATTATGTTTTCAATGTGTTTATCTCATTTTATAGCACAGTGTGACCTATGTCCGCACTTAAGTCACGCCTACCCGTGACTTAAATAGTCGATTATTGCACCGTGAGGTTAGCGCGCGAGCGTAGCGAGTGGACTGATTAAGGGGGTTCATCCAATTTTCAGTTTATTTAGGAAGTCTTTGAAACTTTTTTCACATGCACCTGACATCATTATCTATATGATATCCTCACAAAAAAGAGCCTAGCTTCACCGTTATCGAGATATTAATTGTCAAATTTGAGCATTTTAACACGGCGTCTTATGGGACGCACACGCGCGAAAGATCGATTCAGTCTATAAATTCAAAGATACATTTAGCGTTTGTCTGAAAAACTAATATGTTATTAAGTTCAATAATTAGAATATCATATTACAAGTTCAGAGATCCTAGCTTCACCATTTATAAGATATTGTAGTTGAAAGTATGGAATTTTAGGTGTACGGCAGCGTGTGCAGATGACGCTGGAGCGGTGGAGGAACACACAGACGAGCGCCGTTCTGTGTGCACGCTCACAGACGGCACGAAGCTATGTGTATGTGTCAGTCCCGTATAAACACGCGCTCTGACTACAAGAGTGGGGGCCCCATGCGAGCAAGCCTGTGAGCGCGGTGCGGGGTGACATTGATTCTTGATACGTTCCTGGTTGGATGAACCCCCTTAAGGTACGGATAGGCGTGACAGCGGACTTAGGTAAACGTGCTATAAAATATCGTACGATACATGTGACTTCAGTGGCAGTATCGTAATGTACTATTTTAACATTGCAATTAAATGTAATTTTATATCTTATGATTATATTTTTATAATTATATGATCTTTCGAATGTTACATTGATTTTTCCGATATTATTTAAAGCTATTGCATTGAATAATTCTTTGTCAAATCGAATCATGTTAAATAAGCGAAAATTGAATATGTAAAGTGTCGTATTTATAGGTTTAGATAATCAGGATTGATTGTACATTAAAATATTAATTGGGGAAAAGTTTTGTTTAGATGTTATCCATAAGTATATCTTTTGCATTCAATATTTTTGTGTAAAGTCAAATCATTGAAATAAGCGAAAATCGTCCATTTTATGTATGTTTTGGCGTTAAAAATTGTTTGTTTGGATTTAACTCGTCGGGAATTGATTGTACAAAAAAATGTTTAATAGGAAAAAGTTTTGTTTTAATATTATCTATAACTTTTATGTTCAACATTTTTGTGTAAAATCAAATCCTGTCAAGTTATAGCCGAAAATCGTCCATTTTATGTATATTTAGGCGTTAAAAATCGTTTTTATGAGTTCAACTCGTCAGGAATTGGTCGTAGCAAAAAATGTTCAATATAAAAAAGTTTTGTTTTAATATTATCTATAACTTTTACATTTAACATTTTTGTGTAAAGTCAAATTCTGCTCAGTTATAAACGAAAATCAGCCATTTTATGTACATTTAGGCGTTAAAAACCGTTTTTTTGGATTTAACTCATCAGGAATTGATCGTACAAAAAAATGTCGAATAGGAAAAAGTTTTGTTTTAATATTATCTATAACTTTTATATTTAACATTTTTGTGTAAATTCAAATCCTGTAAAGTAATAGCAAAAAAAACGACTATTTTTGATGATTTTAGCGATTTTTTCGCTATTACATTGTTAAATATTGTTCATAGAAAAAAACGTTCGATGCAAAAAAGACGTCTTTTAATTAGTTTTAGCAGATGCATTTATTGTTTTTGACTTAAATTTAATTTTGTTCACCGAATGCTCAAAAATCGATTTTTTCAAATTTTTATTTGCTCTGGCGTTTTTTTATTTGTCGATCGATTTGGCTCGGTAGAGAACTGTCAGTTACTTATAATTAGGCGAGTATATTCCCCAAAGCCCGTTTGGATCCGTCGAAATTTCGCTGAGATAATCGGGTTACTTGATCAGATACATACGTACAGACTTACATACATCTCTGAAAACGCTTAAAATGTACTTCTTTTGGGTGGAAAATAGTTTTTATGTTGTAAATTTTCAGAATTTGAAGTGTTACAATTTTCGCCCTGACGAAAATATAAGGCTCTCCCGAGAAGCGGTCGTGCCTAAAAACTAATTTTTTAAGTACGTTTTAACAACAGAATTTGTCTAGTCCTTTTATTTCTTCTAATCTCATCTATTCAATAAGCACTTTCTACAAATGGTAATAGTTTTTTTCATGACTGTACAAATCATAATATTGTTAATATAAAACTTTTTACGGAAGTATAAAATAAGGCAAGTATAGAAGTTTTTTAGACTATAAAATAATAATATTTATGACTTTTCATAAGAAATCAAATAAATAATAGTGAAAAAGTCTTTTACTTCTTGGAGTCAATATATGCTGATGCTGAACAGATAATATGTAACTAAATACATCCAAATTATTCACTGAAAATCAAATGAACGAAAGTTCAATGGGAGAACGAAGGACCATCCCTGTTAGAGCAGCTCTAGACTTCTTTTGTGCTCCCAAGGTGCGTAATATTATAGAAAGTTCGAAATTGAGAAAGAATAATGAAAAATAGGGATGTGTTGTGTGACGGGCGCCGATATAAGGTAAGGGGATCACGTATACTGCGTCGCGAGATTCGAATCTCGCGCGGTTACACGTATCGCGATCGGCAGAGCGCCACGCGGAACAAGGCACAATCAGATGGAGAAGAAGAAGAAGCCGCGGTGCTGCCGCGAAAGGGACGCTGCGGCCATGTTGTTGACTGCCGTGACACGCAACAAGTCGTCGTGAGTGAGCTCCGTGCATCGGAGAGTTTGTGTGTGTGCCGCGTCTCTACAACTGCAGCCAATCGCGCGACTGCGCCGCCACCACTGGGAGGAGTGGAAGCGAGAGAGAAAGAGAGAGAACGTGAGCACGAGGACAGCGCGAGAGCAAGAGAAGCGGCGTGCCTCGTCCCGCACATCGAGCGGCCTGCGAGAGCGACAGAGAGAGAGAGAGAGAGAGAGAGAGAGAGAGAGAGAGAGAGAGAGAGAGAGAGAGAGAGAGAGAGAGAGAGAGAGAGAGAGAGAGAGAGAGAGAGAGAGCCAGCTCTGGGTAGACTCGCGCGCGATGACTGGCCAGCCCCGAGTAAGTAGACCCTGCACTTGTAATAGCGTCCTTCGGTGACGGGAGCGCGATATAATTCCCCCCGTCACCCGCGAATAAGCGGCTCTGCCGCAATCGCGAGCGTGCCTGCATTAGTCGGAAGTCTCGGCCTGTCGGTTATTATTTGTTAGATTATTGTCCGGGTTTCGCGCCCCTTAGCGCGTCTATCTTTAGTTCAATTAAACCGTTAATTTTTATCTTAAATAGTCGAGTCACGAGTACTTATTGAGAGCGCCTTAACCTATGCATGATTTCCCGAATACCGCCCTCTACCCTTTTCAGCAGCTGCAGCTAGTCGCAGGCATCGCCTCCTAGAGGAACATCGGTAGCGGGAGTAAGTATCTCAATAGCCGCTCGACAGCTTAGACCGAGCGGCGTTGTACGCGGGAAAGACCGGCTGCGCTGGTAACGCTAGGTCATAGCGAGCAGCCGGTAGTTCGCGGGCAGCAGTTGGCAGTAGCGGCAGAGCGCAGCGCCGGTTCTAGTGGAAATCGGCCTAGGCTTTCTACAATAGAAGCCGGGCTCGCATGTTCGGAACCTGTGCCGAGGTGCTTCTGCCGGACTACAGGTGATTCTACAACGGTGAGTTGCCCGGGCGTAGAATACACCCGTATATTACCCCGCGAACCCCTGAGCGGGATTAATACCCTCTCCACAACTGAACCCCGTTACAGTTGGTAATTGTGTAATTTTTTTATATGGCCTTTGACTTTTCGTAAATATTTGAACAAATTCTTATAAATTTTAGACCTAAAAAGAAGACATTATAGTTATATAATTAAATCATTTTCGCCCACACGGGCATAAAGTACGTAGGTTCTGTAAAGTTTTGTAGGAGTATGCGAGCTATAAGCCTCTTAAGCGTTAAGGAGTAGGTACTTTATACCCGCTGGCTAAATAATTTCGAGTAGGTACGAAAAGTTTTAGTATGTCAGTCAATTTAAATTATGGGTACTTGTAACGGTCATAAACGCCTTACATTATATATATATATATATATATATATATATATATATATATATATATATATATATATATATATATATATATATATATATATATATATATATATCTATTGTAACGTGCTAAAAGCTGTCCTCGATGCGCTATATCTCAACGCGGACTTGCCGATGAACGGCGCAGCAATTGACAGGTGCGAGCACTTACTCATGCCAACCCTCGATGATTAGCGGCCCGTCAGCTCCGTGCTGTTGCTCGCCGTCGGCTGTTTTCTTCAGCAGCCGCGCCTTTTCGACCCGTTGCAACGCGCGACATCGTCGTCGCGCTCTCTCTCGAGCGTGCTGCCCCAGCTGCTCAGTTATCACGCGAGTACTACGTACTCGCGACCGCGGAGGCCGGCGGTATTCTTCACCGTGCCACCGAATAGGGAATTGAAAGTAGGATGCGTGAAATAATACGCGAACAAATAAAAGCAACGAATTATCTTTATTGGAGCCTAGAGGCTGTTCACTATTTACACGCGCGGCGCGTACTCTAGGTACGCGCCGATTCGGGTGGTGCGCCCGCGCACGCGAAGTACGTGTGTGCGCGGTCGCACACACGTACGCGCAAAAGCGGCTCGCGCCGACGTCGGCCGATCGCCGCGCACGATCGGCGCTCACGCGCGCGTCGGCGGCCTCACTCGCTCGCCCGTCTCCGCTTTCTGGACGCTCGTCGTCCGCGGGGGAAGCACGCGATCGCCTGGCCAGGACTTACCTCCGTATCCTATAGTCAGGGCTTGAGCGGACCCTCTCGACGGTGTCGGCTGCCGTGCGCCGCGGCGTCTCTCTCTCTCTCTCTCTCTCTCTCTCTCTCTCTCTCTCTCTCTCTCTCTCTCCTCTTCTCTCGGCCGCGGGGCTCTCGCTCTCTCTCTCTCTCGCTCCTGCGAGTCGGCTCGGCCGTAGCTGGCTTCAGCCGCGATGCTCCCTTCTCACTGGCTTGCGCTCTCGGCCGCGGTTGAGCGTGGCTCTCTCTCCCTCTCTCTCAACCACGAGGGAACGCGGCTCTCGGCGCCGTGCTGCGTCTCTCTCTCCTTCGCTGCACTATTGCACCGCTCGTGGCGGCGTCTCTCTCTCTCCCTCTCGTGCACTACACTCTGACTCTCCAAGTCTTCGCGCACGGGGGACGAGCAACTGCCGCAGCTACGGCAGAAGCGATACTGCCGGGCTCTGTCTCTCGCTCTCCTTCCCCCTCGCGCAAGGTTGTCGCGAGTTTTCATTTCGGGGCTCATTGTGTGTCGTAGTTGCGCTCGGTACTTTTCGCACAGCTACACGTGCGAGCAACTACACACACACACGCAAGCCCCCGGAGAAATACGAGGTCAAGCCCGACTCTATTTGTGAATCCTCATGCCGCAATTATCGGCCTTGCCTTCTCCAAGGCCGCGGTATATTTATGTTTTCGGTCAACTACCTGTGTGTATACCGTGTGTCGGAGATCGGCTCGATCCGAGCCCCGTGTTCGCGCACATACACACACAGACGCGCCTGCCGTTACACCCCCCGTCCAGACGCGGACTATACCCTGGATAGTCTGCTCTGCATCCTTGAATCCCTTACACGGGGGCGCGTCGGCTACCTCCCCGGAGAGATATCGCAGGACTCGAACTTCCATCCGTTCCTGCCTCGAACCGATTTACCTCCCTCTCCTATTCGTCGTTGCCCTCGGAACTTCCTCGTTCTATAGGGCTTTCGGGGGTTCCTCGGATTCCTCCTCCTGCCGTCCGTATCGCGACGCGAACCGATCCGCGCGGGCGTCCCCGGGGACGCTTTCACCCGATCGCATGACGCTCGCTGCTCGGCGGCGCTTCGCCGGTTTTCGGTGGGTCGCTCTTCACCGGTCGATCCCTCGGCGGTTGCGGTGTCTCATCCTTGAACGGCTCCTTCGTCTCTTGGAGGGGATGTCTCGTTGTTCCAGGGGGAAATCCCCCCTTCTGCTGGTTCATACGATGGAAGGATTCGTCTCCCTCGCTCCGTACCCGACCCGTCAGTGTTCCCAAGTTCACTGCGTGTCGTCAGTAGACGAACTCGTTTATCGAGGGCCTCTCGTTCGATTCGGGCACTCTCGGCGAATGTGACCAGGCCCCGGCAGTCCCAGCACTTCCACGGCCCGTACGCTGCCGCCCTCGTGCCGACTGTTCCGTCGGAGCCTGTGCCTGCTCGGTCGTCGGTGTTCGTCCCGCTACTCGAGCTGAACGGACCGCTGCTATCCGAGCTCTCCTTCCGATATCGCCGAAATTTTCTGTTCTTCTTCTTTTTTTTCTGGCTCTCTGGCGATTCGGTCCGAGACGCAAACGTCTCTGATGAAGAGGCTGACAGCGCGTATCCGGAGCTGATCTGCTTCATCCCTTCCAAAATCATTTGAGAGAAGCGCTCCAGCACCTCGTCCAGTGTTTCATTGCTCTGGGGGGACGGTACCGGCGGCGGCTCCTTGTCATCAACCACCGCTCTCTTCTCCGTTAACGGTGCCGCTTTGGGTGCCCTGTGCGCTAACTCAGCGTAAACACGAGCATCTGGTGGAGGCGGGGGCTTATAACGCTTTTCGGCGTGCCCCGCTAACTCGGCCTCCCCCGCTGTGTCGGATAGCGCATCGACATCGGCGAATTCCCCTCGTCTAACCCGCTGCTGCAGCCGTGGCTTCGTATTTCGACGAAACGTTCCCAGCTGGGTTTCGAGGGGCGGTGGTGGCTCCATCTTACTCATCATTGCCTCGGGGCAGGTGATGAAGTCACGCACCGAATCGTCGGGTCCTTGGGTGCGCATCGCCGCCTCGTGGGCTAAGCGCTGGTGGAACCGGTCTTTCACGCCGACCCATCGATGAATTTTCCGGCGAAATTCATTCCACGTGGACCAACCCTGTCTATGGGAACGGACCCACACCCCAGCCACCCCGACGAAGAGTTCGGGCAAAGCACTTAATTTCTCGGCTTCCGGGAGCTTCGCCAAGGCCCATCTCTCTTCGACTCTATCGAGGAACAAGTCGATATTTTCCTCTCGATCTCCGGCGAACCTCATTCCCCAACGTCGAACTATTTGACCGACATCCCTTGGTGTTCCGCCGATCGTATCTTTGACGTTGTGTTTCGCCGTCAGCAACGTCGCATCCTGCGAATCGCGCCGTTGCTCAGAATCGGAAGTGTTTCGCACTCGATTCTGAGCTCCCCCCCTCTCCAGGCATCGCCGAGGCTCATTCGGCGCGGGAGCGGGATGGGTGGCGACGGTGATATTCTATCACCGGGGGATGGTTGCTGTATCCTGAGTCTTCTTATCGTTCTTCCATCTTGTCCGGAGTTCCTCGCTGCGGTTTCCTCTTCCTGTGGCAGACAAGTGGGCGTCGAGTTTGCCGAATCGTCGTGATTGCCTTCTCCACCTGTCCCGACGAGCTCTGTCGTGTCACTCGTCGGACGGGTTGTTGACTTGCCAGTCAATGTCCGGAGGGTCTCTTCTATCCTCCGCAATCTGGCTTCCATTCCCTCGACATATGCGCCCACTCGTTCGGGACTTGAACCGTCGTACCGTCCCCCATCGTAATCGTGTGCGTTGTGCCATTTTCCAATTGACGTCCGGTACTCTCCTCAGCCTCGGTCGAGTCGCCCTCAACGTGTGCACCTGGAGCATCCGCTGCCCGTACAGTGCTTCGCTCGAGGCACTGTGCTTCTGTCGCGTCCGACTTCAGTATCTCGAGTGGATGTGGCTTGTCACTGGTGGAGATCACGTGATCCACGAACGCTTCACGTGCGTTCATGCGCTCCAACAGTGTCGAATCCTCATCATCGGCGACTAACCTCGCAAAATCCCTGGGATCGTAGTCGCCGGATAGCCACCGGCTGAGGCGGATCAATCTCGTGAACAGTCTACCATCTATTCTTAAACCGAGGACTTGCATGTATTGCTGTAGCTCTTCATCGCTGAGGCACTTACACCAATCCTCGACGGTTTTTCTTACCGAACCCGCCATCGCTGATTTGACTACTCGCTGTCAAAATCTATTCAGCGCAACTCGTTTACGGGTTATTAGCCGCACAAAACTCGCTCTCAACAAGTTCTAATCTCTCTCGGAGTGTACCTGTGCGCGGCTAATCGATCGCACGCACGTATCTGGTTGGCGCACCAAAATTACAAAAAGTAAAAAATAAATACAATTTAATTTTCCCGCCTAACCAGGTACACTCCCTTTGAGTGCGTGTGTGTGTGTGTTTCGGTTCGACTCCCAGTTGAGGTCTTACAATTTTATACCTTCAGCTGGGCGACGCTAAACCGCTACTTTTATCTCGAAAAGTAAAGCAAAAATTTCCGCGAAACCGTTTCCCAAAATTTTAAATCGTAATTTTCCGGTCGAGAAAAAAAATGCATTTCTCACTGCCGGTCTCCGTACCGACAGAATCCACACACACACGCTTACACACGCAAGTTACCGCGCGCTCACGAAATTTGGTACGCGACGCGTCGCGGTTATCAGCACCACCCGCTTTTCCTTCAATCCTTAGGAAAAAAAAAAATTTCCCCGCACGCTCGTCGGTGACAGGTGTCCGTGTTTCCACACGTTATCGGCGCCAGTTGTAACGTGCTAAAAGCTGTCCTCGATGCGCTATATCTCAACGTGGACTTGCCGATGAATGGCGCAGCAATTGACAGGCGCGAGCACTTACTCGTGCCAACCTCGACGATTAGCGGCCCGTCAGCTCCGTGCTGTTGCTCGCCGTCGGCTGTTTTCAGCAGCAGCCGCGCCTTTTTGACCCGTTGCAACGCGCGACTTCGTCATCGCGCTCTCTCTCGAGCGTGCTGCCCCAGCTGCTCAGTTATCACGCGAGTACTACGTACTCGCGACCGCGGAGGCCGGCGGTATTCTTCACCGTGCCACCGAATAGGGAATTGAAAGTAGGATGCGTGAAGTAATACGCGAACAAATAAAAGCAACAAATTATCTTTATTGGAGCCTGGAGGCTGTTCACTATTTACACGCGCGGCGCGCACTCTAGGTACGCGCCGATTCGGGTGGTGCGCCCGCGCACGCGAAGTACGTGTGTGCGCGGTCGCACACACGTACGCGCAAAAGCGGCTCGCGCCGACGTCGGCCGATCGCCGCGCACGATCGGCGCTCACCCGTCTCTGCTTCCTGGACGCTCGTCGTCCGCGGGGGAAGCACGCGATCGCCTGGCCAGGACTTACCTCCGTAGCCTATAGTCAGGGCTTGAGCGGACCCTCTCGACGGTGTCGGCTACCGTGCGCCGCGGCGTCTCTCTCTCTCTCTCTCTCTCTCTCTCTCTCTCTCTCTCTCTCTCTCTCTCTCTCTCTCTCTCTCTCTCTCTCTCTCTCTCTCTCTCTCTCTCTCTCTCTCTCTCTCTCTCTCTCTCTCTCTCTCTCTCTCTCTCTCTCTCTCTCTCTCTCTCTCTCTCTCTCTCTCTCTCTCTTCTTTCTCTCTCTCTCTTCTTTCTCTCTCTCTCGTCTTTGGTAAGCACAGCATCATTGATGTGACTATAGACATCTTCACGGCAAGTCCCCCTAGGACCTCTTTCTCGTACCGTAATTTTAACAAGGTTTGCCCGGAGTCACTCAATGTGCTGCTGTCTCGCTGCGACTGGGTGGCCACAAACTCCATTGAAACCGATCTGGAGGAAGCTTTAAATAATTTGAATTTTAATCTTAACATTGCAATAGATACATTGGCGCCTATAGAATCGGTTTGCCTCAAAAATAAACATGCTCCCTGGTTTGGGCCAGAGTTGAGGCAACTCATCAATAAGCGTGATGCTACGCATAGGCGTTATAAGCGCACTAGTCGTGCAGATTTATTTGATGAGTTTCTTCGGCTCAGCAACGAGGTCGACGTTCGCATAACACAGGAGCGTAACTCCTATCTTCATCAGTATCTCTCGGACACCCTTAACGATGGCAAAAACATTTGGAAGGAAATGCGTAACCTCGGCCTCTTGCCTAAGCGAAATGAGGAGGATTCTATCGGTTTCACCCCGGGAGAGCTTAACGCTCACTTTGCGGGAATCTCCATCTCACCTCTTGAAAATATCGAAGAGTGATGAGGGTTTTTCATTTCAACCGGTTAACATCAATGATGTGGTCCTGGCCATCTCTCACTTCTCCTCTCAGTCGAAAGGGGTGGATGGAGTTCCTCAGTCGGTGATAGTTAAGGCTCTCCCGGTGATTGGGGATTTTATTGTCAACATCTTTAACTTCTCTTTTGCGCAGGGCATCTTTCCGCCGGCTTGGAAGCAGGCGCAGTTAGTTGCTTTAAAGAAAATCACTGCTCCTTCGTGTGTTTCTGATTTTCGGCCCATTGCACTACTATGCTTTCTCTCCAAAGTTCTCGAAAAGATAGCCCACACCCAAATTACGGAGTATCTTAATAAACATGCACTACTCGATCCCCTCCAGACCGGTTTCCGCAAACACCACAGCACGCAAACTGCACTACTTAAACTGACAGACGACATACGTATGGCCGTAGACAAAAGGAAAGTGACTCTTTTACTACTGTTTGATTTCAGTAAAGCCTTTGACACTATCTCTCCGACTAAACTGCTATCCAAACTTCAAAGGCTCGGGTTCTCCAGAGCGGCTCTCCTGTGGATTAAATCCTATCTGCAGGGGCGCTCCCAGATAGTGTTATCAAGAAATGATACTAATGCAAAATGGTTGGAAACTAATCTGGGAGTTCCACAGGGGTCCGTTCTGGGTCCCCTACTCTTCTGTTTATATGTCAACGACCTTACGGACACTCTCTGTGGTTGTGCAGCTCAGCACATTTTTTATGCAGACGACCTCCAGATCTTTCTTCATACCACCAAGGAGAATATCTTGGATGGCATAACTCGGCTATCTGATGCGGCACGACTGGTTGCTGGATGGGCGTAGGCCTCTGGTCTGCAGCTCAACGCCCGGAAAACTAAAGCGATAATTTTCGGTTCTAAGCGCAATATTAATGATATTAATTCATTGGGTTTACCTGGCGTCGGGCTGCGGGACGGGGTCCTCATCCCGTTCAGTGATGAGGACGTGAGTCTTGGTGTTATATTGGACAGTAAACTGACATTGAAACCGTACATTGACCAAATTACGAAGAAAGTTAACAAAGCCCTCTATAGTCTGCGGTTCATTAGGGCATGTACCACCGAGACCCTCCGCAAAAGATTAGTCGAGTCTCTAGTCCAACCCCATCTTGACTACTGCTCTGTGGTAACTCTTGACGCTAGCACTGAACAACGTACTCGACTTCAGAGATTCTCCAATTCATGTGTGAGGTACATTTTTGGTGTTAGGAGGGATGATCATATCTCCCCCTTTACAAGACATCTGGACTGGCTCCTCACTGATTCGCGCCGACTTTATTTCATGGCGATTTTACTTTTCAAAGTTTTAAAACTCAAAGAGCCAGGCTACCTTGCCGAGTTTTTTTCGGCCTATACTCCCAGGTCTTCTAGTAGGGGTGCCCGTCAGGAACAAGATCTTAAAGTCCCTTTGGTGAGCACTGAATCGGGTGCTCGCAGTTTCAAAGTTCAAGGTGCCCGTCTCTGGAACTCTCTTCCTTCTTCCCTTCGCCACTCACCGTCAATCTTTTCCTTCAAGAGGGCGGTGCGTCAATATCTTTTAGACTTGGACTCGTAGCCCTCTCTGCGGGTCAGCATGCAGCTTTATTAGTATTACTACTTTTAAGTATTGTTGTTATTATCTGTTTTTATCGAATTAAATTCTGGCTATCTTGCCTCTCGACTTAGCTAATATTGTTTAACAATTAGCGCTAACTGTGATATCGACCACTAGTCACCACTAGTTAACACTTCTTGAAGTGCTTTTTATATTCATGCTATTAGTGTTACTTGCCTTGACCAAAGCTTTGTTAGTAATTTTTTATTTACATTTTTCTCTAACTAGTAACATTGATGACTTCTTTGTTTTTTTTAATATTTATTTTTTTATATTTATTTTATACACGTGTTTTCATATGTTTTCTCATATGTATATTGTCATGATATTTATGTATTTATTATTGTATGATTTATAATTTTTACCTGTTGGGTGAAATAAAGGCTTATCTCTCTCTCTCTCTCTCTCTCTCTCTCTCTCTCTCTCTCTCTCTCTCTCTCTCTCTCTCTCTCTCTCTCTCTCTCTCTCTCTCTCTCTCTCTCTCTCTCTCTCTCTCTCTCTCTCTCTCTCTCTCTCTCTCTCTCTCTCTCTCTCTCTCTCTCTCTCTCTCTCTCTCTCTCTCTCTCTCTCTCTCTCTCTCTCTCTCTCTCGGCCGCGGGGCTCTCGCTCTCTCTCTCTCGCTCCTGCGAGTCGGCTCGGCCGTAGCTGGCTTCAGCCGCGATGCTCCCTTCTCACTCGCTTGCGCTCTCGGCCGCGGTTGAGCGTGGCTCTCTCTCCCTCTCTCTCAACCACGAGGGAATGCGGCTCTCGGCGCCGTGCTGCGTCTCTCTCTCCTTCGCTGCACTATTGCACCGCTCGTGGCGGCGTCTCTCTCTCTCCCTCTCGTGCACTACACTCTGACTCTCCAAGTCTTCGCGCACGGGGGACGAGCAACTGCCGCAGCTACGGCAGAAGCGATACTGCCGGGCTCTGTCTCTCGCTCTCCTTCCCCCTCGCGCAAGGTTGTCGCGACTTTTCATTTCGGAGCTCATTGTGTGTCGTAATTGCGCTCGGTACTTTTCGCACAGCTACACGTGCGAGCAACTACACACACACACACGCAAGCCCCCGGAGAAATACGAGGACAAGCCCGACTCTATTTGTGAATCCTCATGCCGCAATTATCGGCCTTGCCTTCTCCAAGGCCGTGGTATGTTTATGTTTTCGGTCAACTACCTGTGTGTATACCGTGCGTCGGAGATCGGCTCGATACGAGCCCCGTGTTCGCGCACATACACACACACAGACGTGCCTGCCGTTACAATATATATATATATATATATAGATATATATATGGCAAAACATACTTTTGAGGCTTATATTCGGCAACAAACCAAACTTTTCAGGACTTTTCGTACGTTTGGGGACGATCCCCAAAAGTAATATATACGAAACTAGACTTTTGAGGATTTAAAATGGCGGATATTAATACCTTCCACGCAGAGAGGGATTTATTTCTTTAGTCACGCATCCTAGACTCTGACGGAAGAAACTCTAGATCCTCAAAAGTACGGTTATATATATATATATGTAAAATAAAACCGGCGTTTTGAATGCGCAACGCCATTTTAGCAGGAAACCATAGCAAAATCCCATTTGTAAGACGAAGACAGACGATCGCATGACTAAAGAAATAATATCCCTATATACAGGGTGTGTCAAAAGTTCCGGGACGGCCAGTTATCTCAGCGGGAATGCATTTTCGGAAAAAATGTTTCATACAAAAGATGTAGGATTTTTCCCTGGCTATCTGATGGTGACCTTGAATTTGACCTTGGGCTTGACCTTCAAGGTCATTTGAAGGTCAAGTCGAATTTTTTAAATGGGAACCCTCCTTTTTTATTACGCAAACCGAAAGAGGGAAAAATTCTCTTTCCAACGGTATAAGACACATACGCGGTCAAATGTGATCTAGAGGTCGTTTCAAGGTCAAGTCGGTAAAATGAGGTCAAATTGATCTTGGGCAGTCCAAAGCATGGAAACTAGGGGCGTTGGGAAAAAACTTTCCATACGAAAGTTTCCGCAAATCGAATGGAGCATCTGATGGTGACCATGAATTTGACCTTGGGCTTGACTTTCAAGGTCATTTAAAGGTCAAGTCGAATTTTTTGAATGGGAACCCTCTTTTTGTTGCAGAAATGCGGGAAAACTTACCTTTCCAGGGGTGTAAGATACATACGGGGTTAAAAGTGAGCCGAAGGTCATTTGAAGGTCAACGTTCTTATACTCCGAACATCTGGACACCCCATCGAATTTCGTGTATCAGGGCGTTAAAAAACATTTTTTGTGCAAACGTCTCTGGATCAAAACCCAGACCTGGGACCTGGCTAATCACCGCTGACCTTGGAACGACCTTCGGTCGACCCAACGGGGCAAACCGACCCCAGATACGGGTTCAGCGACCCCGAAAACCCATGGGTCCGTGGTTTCAAGCACCTTCTGCAATTCCTTCTGGTTTGACCTTGGAACGACCTTGGGTCGACCCGACGGGGCAAACCGACCCCAGATACGGGTTCAGCGACCGAAAACCCATGGGTCCGTGGCCCGCATTTCTGCAACAAAAAGAGGGTTTCCATTCAAAAAATTCGACTTGACATTCAAATGACCTTGAAGGTCAAGCCCAAGGTCAAATTCAAGGTCACCATCAGATGCTCCATTCGATTTGCGGAAACTTTCGTATGGAAAGTTTTTTCCCAACACCCTTAGTTTCCATGCTATGGACTGCCAAAGATCAATTTGACCTCATTTTACCGACTTGACCTTGAAACGACCTCTAGATCACATTTGACCCCGTATGTATCTTATATCGGTGGAAAGAGAATTTTTCCCTCTTTCGGTTTCCGCAATAAGAAAGGGGGCTGCCCATTTAAAAAATTCGACTTGACCTTCAAATGACCTTGAAGGTCAAGCCCAAGGTCAAATTCAAGGTCACCATCAGATAGCCAGGGAAAAATCCTACATCTTTTGTATGAAACATTTTTTCCGAAAATGCATTCCCGCTGAGATAACTGGCCGTCCCGGAACTTTTGACACACCCTGTATATTGACTTTTTGAATGCCGCATTCAAAACGTCAGTTGATTGCATTTTTAACATGGGAACATATAGAATCTATAGGAAGTTGCGCATTCAAAACAGCAGATTTTCATACTTATATATATACACGGTGACCCATTTTAATCGCTACACCCGGATTTTTCGGATCCTAAGACAGATAGGAAAAAATGATTCAGACAAAAGTTGTAGGGGACGAAGGGGGCCAAACGATGGTCCTAACAGCTTTGACCTTGAACTTGACCTTCAAGGTTATTTCAAGGTCAAGTGGTTTTTTTTAATAGGAACACCTATTTTTGACCCCGGATTCGGAAAGAGCGGGAAATTTTACGTTCAAAATCATATTGAGACATTTTTTCCAAGGTCATTTCAAGGTCATTTCAAGGCCAAATGAAGGTCGAACCCCGAAAAATCCATTTTAAGTCGTTTTTTCCATGAGTCACAGGCTTAAGTGGTTCAAACTGATCGTAGGTTTAATAGGGAAACCCACACACCCAAAACTTTCACATCCTAGTAAACAAATATCAAACTTGCACATCCGAACCCCATACTCTTCATAGCCTCACATGCTAAACTGTTACACCAGACATCCCCCAGTCCCACACATCTCTACCCCATGTCTGATGTTTGTTTAACGGAAATTTCAAGATCATTAAAGCATCTGTTGTAAATGTGTCAACCTTACGTTTAGCGCTACCCAGAAACAACGACGTGGACGTAGTAAGGATTGTTTCCTTTCGGGTGCTTGATTAAAGTGAGTCCCCTTGCCTCTCACTGTTCAGGGTGCTTGATTTAAGTGAGTCCCTTCGCCTCTCACTTATGTGTTTATCTAACCTCGAAGAAAATGCTCGAAATTACGACCATTTGCTTCCAGGCACATAGTCAAACGCCTTTGGAAGTGGCGAACGGTGTTTAGCAAAGTTTGCCTTGGAATGGCAGCGCATGCTCGACGAATTCTGTCCATCATGTCTACTCTTGTGGTGGGTCTTTCCTCAAAAACGGCATTTTTTATATACCCCCATAAGTAAAAATCTGGTGATGTAAGATCTGGTGAGCAAGCAGGCCATTCAACCGGACCACCTCGACCAATCCATCTGTTACCATACTGCTCATTCAAAAAAGTCCTGACAATTCGAGCGAAATGTGGTGTTGCGCCGTCCTGCTGGAGCCACATTCTTCGTCGCGTTTCTAAGTCAACATCTTCCATCAATACAGGTAGTTCACCTCTTATTAGCGTTAAGTACGTGTGTTGATTAACATTTTCTTCGAAAAAATAAGGGCCAATCATACATCCATTAATAATCCCACACCATACCATAATACTCCATCGTCTTTGATGGTTTACAGTTCTGACCCAATGAGGATTAACATCAGATCAGTAATGACAATTATGTCTATTCAATTCCCCATCACTTTGAAATTTTGCCTCATCAGAAAAAAGAACAAAATTAAAAAAGTCTGGATCATTTTCTATCATTTGTAAAGCCCATTGGCAAAACACAATACGCTGTTGAAAATGAGGAAACTGTAGCTCTTGGACCAGAGTAATATGATACGCATGATATCTAAGCACCTTCATAATTCTTAAAAATGTACTTTTTGGAAGACCGATTTCCCTTTCGATTCGACGAGCGCTTATCTGTGGGTCAAGATGAATTATTGCCAGAATAGTCACAGCCCGATTATCATTTTCATCATATTGATGGCGCCTACGTTGACGAACCATGTGTCCACCACGAGCTCTTTGAGTTAAACGTCTGATAGCCATAGCGTCAGGGTGTCGTCTGTCTGGATAGCGTTCAGCATAAATTCTTGCCGCAGCACGATAATTACTTCAGCTTTCTCCTAAAGCCAACATCATGTCAACGATCTCGTTGGGCGGATAGTCAGCCATTTCAGAGCCAGCTATTAATTACTATTAAATTTGAATAGTGAAATGGTATAAAAAATATTAATAATTATAATATTTGCCCGTATACGGTCGCGACCAAAAAAGAAAAATGTTCCTAAATTATGGTAACTTTATCTGACTAAGTGTATTTGCCAAAAGTACTCCGATTGTCACACTTTTGTAATTGTAAGTTTTATAATAAAGTAATAATCATTAAATTATTTCTAATTTAAACTGCACATAATACTAAAACTTGCTTTTATTTTAAATATTGTGAATTATTGCCGTTCAAACTTGAGAAATACTAATATTGATAATGTAATCATTAAAGGCACATTTACAAATAATTTCTGTTCCGTCAAGATTTTTGTACAAAAAAGAAATGTTGTATCTTTATTCTTTTGAAAGTTATGAGTAAATTAAAGATATGAGCTGTAAAAAAATGTCATTGTTTAAAAAGAAAAGTCATAACTTTCAAAAGAATAAAGATACAACATTTCTTTTTTGTACAAAAACCTTGACGGAACAGAAATTATTTGTAAATGTGCCTTTAATGATTACATTATCAATATTAGTATTTCTCAAGTTTGAACGGCAATAATTCACAATATTTAAAATAAAAGCAAGTTTTAGTATTATGTGCAGTTCAAATTAGAAATAATTTAATGATTATTACTTTATTATAAAACTTACAATTACAAAAGTGTGACAATCGGAGTACTTTTAGCAAATACACTTAGTCAGATAAAGTTACCATAATTTAGGAACATTTTCCTTTTTTGGTCGCGACCGTATACGGGCAAATATTATAATTATTAATATTTTTTATACCATTTCACTATTCAAATTTAATAGTAATTAATAGCTGGCTCTGAAATGGCTGACTATCCGCCCAACGAGATCGTTGACATGATGTTGGCTTTAGGAGAAAGCCGAAGTAATTATCGTGCTGCGGCAAGAATTTATGCTGAACGCTATCCAGACAGACGACACCCTGACGCTATGGCTATCAGACGTTTAACTCAAAGAGCTCGTGGTGGACACATGGTTCGTCAACGTAGGCGCCATCAATATGATGAAAATGATAATCGGGCTGTGACTATTCTGGCAATAATTCATCTTGACCCACAGATAAGCGCTCGTCGAATCGAAAGGGAAATCGGTCTTCCAAAAAGTACATTTTTAAGAATTATGAAGGTGCTTAGATATCATGCGTATCATATTACTCTGGTCCAAGAGCTACAGTTTGCTCATTTTCAACAGCGTATTGTGTTTTGCCAATGGGCTTTACAAATGATAGAAAATGATCCAGACTTTTTTAATTTTGTTCTTTTTTCTGATGAGGCAAAATTTCAAAGTGATGGGGAATTGAATAGACATAATTGTCATTACTGGCTGATGTTAATCCTCATTGGGTCAGAACTGTAAACCATCAAAGACGATGGAGTATTATGGTATGGTGTGGGATTATTAATGGATGTGTGATTGGCCCTTATTTTTTCGAAGAAAATGTTAATCAACACACGTACTTAACGCTAATAAGAGATGAACTACCTGTATTGATGGAAGATGTTGACTTAGAAACGCGACGAAGAATGTGGCTCCAGCAGGACGGCGCAACACCACATTTCGCTCGAATTGTCAGGACTTTTTTGAATGAGCAGTATGGTAACAGATGGATTGGTCGAGGTGGTCCGATTGAATGGCCTGCTTGCTCACCAGATCTTACATCACCAGATTTTTACTTATGGGGGTATTTAAAAAATGCCGTTTTTGAGGAAAGGCCCACCACAAGAGTAGACATGATGGACAGAATTCGTCGAGCATGCGCTGCCATTCCAAGGCAAACTTTGCTAAACACCGTTCGCCACTTCCAAAGGCGTTTGACTATGTGCCCGGAAGCAAATGGTCGTAATTTCGAACATTTTCTTCGAGGTTAGATAAACACATAAGTGAGAGGCGAAGGAACTCACTTAAATCAAGCACCCTGAACAGTGAGAGGCAAGAGGACTCACTTTAATCAAGCACCCCGATCAGTGAGAGGCGAAGGGACTCACTTAAATCAAGCACCCTGAACAGTGAGAGGCAAGGGGACTCACTTTAATCAAGCACTCCGATCAGTGAGAGGCGAAGGGACTCACTTAAATCAAGCACCCTGAACAGTGAGAGGCAAGGGGACTCACTTTAATCAAGCACCCGAAAGGAAACAATCCTTACTACGTCCACGTCGTTGTTTCTGGGTAGCGCTAAACGTAAGGTTGACACATTTACAACAGATGCTTTAATGATCTTGAAGTTTCCGTTAAACAAACATCAGACATGGGGTAGAGATGTGTGGGACTGGGGGATGTCTGGTGTAACAGTTTAGCATGTGAGGCTATGAAGAGTATGGGGTTCGGATGTGCAAGTTTGATATTTGTTTACTAGGATGTGAAAGTTTTGGGTGTGTGGGTTTCCCTATTAAACCTACGATCAGTTTGAACCACTTAAGCCTGTGACTCATGGAAAAAACGACTTAAAATGGATTTTTCGGGGTTCGACCTTCATTTGGCCTTGAAATGACCTTGAAATGACCTTGAAAAAAATGTCTCAATATGATTTTGAACGTAAAATTTCCCGCTCTTTCCGAATCCGGGGTCAAAAATAGGTGTTCCTATTGAAAAAAACCACTTGACCTTGAAATAACCTTGAAGGTCAAGTTCAAGGTCAAAGCTGTTAGGACCATCGTTTGGCCCCCTTCGTCCCCTACAACTTTTGCCTGAATCATTTTTTCCTATCTGTCTTAGGATCCGAAAAATCCGGGTGTAGCGATTAAAATGGGTCACCGTGTATCTAAATAATTTGGTTATTTTAAGTCTAGTACCGTTACACAAACCTTCATATATACTCAAATTTCTAATTAACATAACAATAGCATTAACTTTTAAATCTAATTTATGAGGTGGCAAAACTTCATAAATATTGTTTAATGTTTCTATTGGAAAAAGTAGATGAGTTTTGTCATCACTTTGATCAACACCTTTATGAGTCACATAATCTGTACTATAATAAGTCTTCTTATCACCACTTAATAACATTAAAATTTTTTTATTCAAACATTTAATGTCTTCATTATGAGGTGCTAAAATAACACGATCATAATCATTTATTTTATTAATATTTTTATAAATTTGTAAGCAAATATCGTTAGTTCTCCAATTATTAAGTATTATAAAAGGATTAATACTACCGTCTCCAATTTGTAATAATAATTTTGAGAATTCGTTATTCTGAGAACGAATATTGTGTTTTAATTTTCAAATTTTAAATAAATGCCAAAGTTCAGAATATTTAATGGTGTCTTCAATTATAGCACTTCTAAATCCGTTTTTCATTACTGGGAGTATTTTTCGAAAATCACCTCCTAAAATTATTAATTTTCCCCCAGAAGGTAAATCGTTTGTACATAAATCTCTTAAAGTTCTGTCAATAATTTCTAAAGCTTTTTTGGGTATTATAGATGCTTCATCCCAGATTATGACTTCTGTTTCTCTTAATTTCTTTTATCTGATTCTAATTTTAAAAAAGAATTTTCAATACTATTTAAATCTAATGGTAATCTAAAGGTTCTATGAGTAGTCATTCCTTTGGGTAATAGAATAGACGCTATACCGGTCCAAGCCATTGATATAATATTTTTTCCTTTTGATAGAAAATAATAAATTAAAATTTCATATAAAAATGTTTTACCCGAACCTCCAGGACCGTCTATAAAATTTATTTTATTAAATGTTGTATAAGTTGTTTGAAAATAAATTTTTGATCTTCATTTAATTTTGTAAACATATCTTCGAATATTTCCTTACTAATTGAAATTATTCTACTATTGTATTTTATATCATTTATGATGGGATCAGGGTCAGATAATCCAAAATCTGTACAAGATAAATCTTCCAACAATAATAATTTATTTATATGATCTAAAGCGAAGTTATGTTTATTTTCATGAAAATCTTCACTAAAGTATTTTTTAAAATTTTCCCAAATAATATTGGCTTGAATATTTTCTGTTAGTAGAAACGAAATAAAAAATTTACATAATTGAAAAGGTAACATGATACGAGATGCTTCTTCAAAAAATTTTCAAATTTATAAATCGTTTTCTATTGAATCCAATGCAGTCGCAGCTTCTTTATGAGTATTATACTTTACATTTTTATATGTACGTAAATCTTTAAAGGAAGTAGCGCCTTTTATACGACTTAATATTAATTTTAAAGCGAATCTTTCAGAATCTTTTGGAGATACTATATTTAAACGTCCAATAGCATAATGTTTTTGTTCACGTTCACGTTTTACCCAAACTTTTTTTGCGTTAAATATATAATAATGCGGTATATTAACGTATTTTATATTATTTGCAAATTTATCATTTTTATTCAAGTCAAACAACGCTGTTAAAGTTGTTTTCCAATTATCAAGAGCATCTATTTCATAATTTTCTTCAAAAACAATTTTTTGTTGATTCTCTGTATGAACTGCCAAACGGATAACAGTATGATTCCTTCCACATAAGGAAAATTTTTGTAACGACCATGCTGCTTTTTTTTGGGCTCAAATACCGGCCATCAATATATTCAGTAATTTCATCATATATTCCATTTCTTTTTTCATCATTTTTTTTTAATGTACAAAAAGCTCTATCACTACCTTTATGTATATAATAAATAGTTATTTTCGATACAAGTGCGAAAAAGTGATTTTATCCTCGTGTGGACGTTTGCGCCCGAGCGAAGCGAGGGTGAAAAGGCCACACGAAGATAAAATCACTTTCTCACTCGTGTATCGAACACTATTTTTTTATACGACGTGTGCAAAGCTCGATTTTGCGAGCACGGTTTTGGCCGAGCGTGCGCAAAGTGGACGCTTTGCGCACGGAGTGTGAAAAAATATATTTGATGCTTTGAATTGAAGTATAATATTCAACATTAATATGACATTTATATTTTTCTAATAAAAATTTATTGTAAGTAACTACCATTGAATTATGTACTGGAATAATTTTTTTACTTCTTTTAAGTCGATATTTGTAATTATCAGAAGAATTATATGTTCGTTTATATTGAGGATAACCATTTTTTTTAAATGTTGTTGACGATTGAAAAGGTTTAGGAAAATTCTTTTTACAAACGTCTTTACATTTATCGTAACACGGAGAATTTTCACTATGTGATCCATGTAACATATGTTTTATAACTAATTTTTGTAATTTTTTATCATTATTAGAAGGTATCTCAGCAGAAATGTGTTTATTAATGGCTTCTGGTGTCATTAATAATGACACCAGAAGCTATTATATTTATTTTTATGATCTAATGTTACTACAAGATGTGCATGCGGTAATCCTCTTTTCTGAAATTCAATAGTATACACATAAGCTAAAGCATTTCCAAAAATTTGATGGTTTTCTATATCATTAAGCAAACACTTATGTTTTGTATAAAATACTCTAACTGTAATATTTGGTTATCATTGGGCGTAGTTCCGAAAGGAAATGTCGTTAATACATTTTTTAATTCTTTCCACTTAGGATTACACGTCATAGTTATAAATAAATCAGGTCGACCAATATTTCTTACTATTGCCATTGCATCTTGATAATGTTGCTGCATATATCTAGGACTGCCTATATAAGTTGCTGGTAGTACAAAAATATTTCCTAGTCTTTCTTTTTTTTCAAAATTTTCTGATATATTTAATGCACTATTTATAACATGATCTCTCAAACCTTGATAACATTCAGTACATAATTTTTTTTGATTCTGCCTAAAATAATTCATTCTATTGTTTTCTATCATAATATAGGCATGTAAAAAGAATTGTTGGGTTAGTCTCCCTCCAAATAAATGTGGATTGAAATTTTCTGATTTGGTCTGTAAGCTAATCTATAAGAATAGTGCTGTAATATTGTTAGAAGGTTTTCTTTTGAATCATATGGTTTTTTTAGTATAACCAATATTCCAGCCTAAATCTCCTGAAGGAAAAAATGATGGAAATACCATTTGGTCAACATGATGTGATAATTTACTTAAATATGTGTATTCTTTTTCATTAGAACTATTTTTCGGATAAACGTATGTATCATAATTATGAGGGATTCCTGATTTGGAAGTAATTATAGCTGCACATTCCGACGTTAATGGTTTAGTATAATTATGTTTTTAATTATTATTCTTACGAACAAAATATAATTTATAATTTGAAAGTTTCTCTGTATTAGTTATTTCGTGTAAATATTTATACTGTTTAGCATAAGGATTAAATAAAAAAAAAAAAGGATGTTTAAAACTTCAGCCAATAATTTTAAATGTACTTGACTTAAATCTTTATGACTCTTTATTTTCATTTCAATTGCAGTGTTGTCATCATATATATATATATATATATATATATATATATATATATATATATATATATATATATATATATATATAATTGACCACACGAAGGTTCTGCATTTTTTTTTGGTAATAAAGTATTTGGCGTTATATGACAAACTTGTCTTTGAATTTTTAAATTATAAATAGCCTTTTTCTTTTCGTAGTTTACTTTTGCACTAAATGTAGCAGAGCAAAATAAGTTATTATAATATCTGATTAAAGTTCGAAAATTGTTATCATATAATAATAGATTATTATATAAACTTAGCGGAGACAACGTTATTTTACCCTTACAACAACAAATTGATTTATTACTTTCTTCTTTCCAATATACTGCCGAACAAAATTTACAAAAATAACTCATATTACCAAAATATGATTCATACTCAAAATTTTTATTTTTACTACATTTCTGTTTATTTACTTTTAACGTAGAAAAGGATGATGACGCGAGATATTCGAGGATGAGCTCGGCAACGCCTCTCCTGCACTATATGTATATAAGAGAAAGAGAGAGAAGAAGAGAGAGATAGAGAGAGGGGGAGAGAAAGAACTAACGAAGGTACTCAATCCGTCTCTCGCCATTTTCTCATGCTCTGTTTGCAGTTGCTGCACTTTTCTTTGGGAAGAAAAAATACGCACAGCGTTGACTTGTAATTGAACTGTCAAATGAATGCGCATATGCCGCGCTGCGCTCGCCTGAGTTTGGCGTTATCCTTGATTTGAATAATTAAGAAGTTTCCTTTCAAAAAGTTGCTCTGTAATTAATTGGTCTCGTTAATTGCGGAGAAAAGGCGCGCATTATAATAAATGCGCGAACGCGCTTCTTGCGCTGATGCCGGAGGGTGGAATAGTTTGTTTTCAGAAAGCAGCCTGTTATTTGTGTATCGAGGTGAAGAACTGACAAAGGAGCGATGCAAAAGTTGTCGACAGAAGTGTCTTCTGCATCACAGATAGTTGTCATTAGAGGGACAATGCGGAGAGACAATGCGGAGTGACAATGCGGAGGGACGCGGAGGGACGCGGAGGGACGCGGAGGGATGCAGAGGGACAAGACCGTTTTTGCGGAGGGACGTGGAGGGACGCGGAGGGACATGCGAAGGGACAATGCAGACCCCAAATAACGCAAAAAAACAGTGAATTTTACGTTATTTTGTGGAGGGCACTTTGCGGAGGGACGCGGAGGGACGCGGAAGGACGCAGAGGGACGCGGAGAGACGCGGAGGGACGTGGAGGGACGCGGAGGGACGCGGAGGGTTAACGACTCAATTCAGCTTACAACTATATAGTATAGTAAGATATATATATATATATATATATATATATATATATATATATATATATATATATATATATATATATATATATATATATATATGATATGTTTGTAAATTGGTACTTTTGAGGATATGTGAACCTTTCGCTCAGAGTTCGGTCAATGTGATTAAAGAAATAATGACCCTCAGGTTACCGACTCTGGGAAAAGGGGGTATAGATTTCTCCTCAAAAGTCGCGATTCTTGCTTTGAGAAATTTGAGGAGTCTCTTCAAAATGCCGACATCTCTTCAAAAGTACCGATCTATACGTTGATATCTCTTCAAATATAACAATTCCCATAGTTATATATACGAGTATATATATGTGTGTATCATGACTTATTATCACAAATATAAGGAATTCTGTTTACCGACACAAGCCCCTCGCAGCGATTCATATTGTCAAAAGTGGTACTCAACCCGCCATCTAGGTGATAGAGTAATAACTTAACCCATAAGTGCCTAAATGAGTGTATTCGCACTAATGGTCACGGCGGGAGATTTGAAATACAAATCCTTTTTGTTTATTAATAACTATATATGACACACATAATTAACGAGAAATACTCAATGAAATAACGTACAAGCTACGCTTCCATAATATACTCAGCGTGACCCCATATTAACATAATCATTATTAACCAATTTTGAATCTCGCGCCATACAATTACAGGTTGCAGATAAGTACAGCAAGAGTATGTAACTAGATAGTTACATGCCAGCCCATGTGTTATCTGATTCAATCAGACAAGGATAGCACGATGGGGAATAGCATGGGTGCGAGTGAGACAGATGGTCTTAATGATTTTGTTTAACTCATCCTAGTAAATATACCATATAAAAATGTAAATGGAAGCTATATTCTAACTAACAAATTATCGAAGTACCTAATTATTCTCCAGTAGTATGACAAAGTATCTTGCGATTCAAGCCAATTAAAAGGCGAGGATTCTCGGAAGGTTGGGCAACTATACCGTACCGTATATGTAAATGAGTTGATTGCGCACCCTCTCGAGCAGGTGATCAGATTATCTATCATCTACGATTTTCCAGTATAAATACGGGGCGCACGCCATGAGGAGCTCTCTTAGTCTCCAGCTTCAGCTCCAGTTCAGTTCTCTAGTGCAGAGTAGCAAGCGAGTTAAGGTAAGCAAGGTGAGGTAAGGGCATAGGTCAGCGATTACTCCTTCGGGATAAAGCTGACCAAGTCGAGTCGGTTCGCCCGAAACGGCGCACCCTTACCTGTATAAGTGGTAGTGGCATAAAGCCAGGGCGGCGTAGCCACCTTCCTTGGCTCCTAGCAAGGTCACCCTCCCCCCTTTGTAGGCCTAAGATTGCTTCTATCATCTATACACAATACACTGTACGCGAGGACCAGAGTAGACATACACGGACGATACTCGTCATACGTTCGGGCATTTAAGATCTAGATCATTTCTTTGTTTAAATTAATATAAAACCTTTTACATCTTTTTTTTTGTTGTAATTTTGGCAAATAGATTAAATTCCGTTATATATTTTTCTGAACGTGAATTGTTTACAATTACGTGATATTTCAGCACCTGTTAGATACGGAAGTTATTGATAAATTTAAGTTAATACATTTTTCTTTATTGTTACTGATTTTTTTATGATAAAAATATATTGTTTTTTTTTCTTTTTGTAAATCAATTTATATTGTATGCACTTTTGTAATATTATATCTCAAGGTTTACCACACCCAAGTAAGGGTATTTAATAAACTAATTTCCTTCCATTTTATTATTATTATTATTATTTACCTGGGCGTTTTTCCACCACCTATCCTATCTCCTGCTATTTTCACTTGCGCATTAATTATCAATTGTCATTATTATTAATAATTTATTTTATTTTTTCTTGCACTTTGCTATTCATTTTGAGTATTTTTGCTAACTATTTTCTGCTTATTAAATAACTTTAATATAATAATTTTTGTTACTATTTAAAATTTTTCTTTCATTACTACAATTAATATTTGAGATTAATTATAAATATAAGACATTTATCTGGCAACCAAGGACATCAGCAGCAGAGTGAGCGGCATTGATATCTTCAACAAATAATCATCGTCTATACATAATAGTCACCATTGCACTTAGGTGACTCCTCACCCATTTGTCCCTCCCCTATATATAGAAACCTTACATACTTGACTACAATAAATTGATTTCAGTACATTCTTGTGTTTAAATTGTAAAGAAAGTTGAACAAATTTCAATACATTTCTGAGAATAGTCATACAGTTGTTTCGGAGAATTGTTTGCATTACTTGACTATCGATAATTGATTTAACAACTTTCGTTTGTTTGATTTGCAGTGAAAAATTTGAATGTATTTTGTTACATATAGTTTGTTCAGCATCAGCATACATAGACTCAAAGAAGTTAAAGACTTTTTCATTATTGCTTCCTCCTAGAAGAAGCTTTGTGATAGTAAAAAAAAAGTTTATGAGATAATGTGTTAGAAATGTTATTTAGAAAATTTGGAATCGATATACACTATTTTTAGAAAATGTCCGTGTGTGTGTGTGTGTGTGTGTGTGTGTGTGTGTGTGTGTGGTGTGTGTGTGTGTGTGTGTGTGTGTGTGTGTGTGTGTGTGTGTGTGTGTGTGTGTGTGTGTGTGTGTGTGTGTGTGTGTGTGTGTGTGTGTGTGTGTGTGTGTGTGTGTGTGTGTGTGTGTGTGTGTGTGTGTGTGTGTGTGTGTGTGTGTGTGTGTGTGTACGCTGATATCTCATGATCTACTCGACCGATTTTAACGGGATAGTGATCATTTTTTTAGATTTTGCTTCCACAATTGGGGTCAATGTAAAATTTAATTTTTTTTTATAGCCATTTTTTAATTTTCAAAGTTTTTATTTGCGATTTTTTTAATATTTAGAACAAATATATTTTATATATCATGAATTCTCTGTATGTAGGATAAAATTATCTACAATTAAAAAAAAAAAAGTCGGTAGCTATATTTCGTCATAAGTTATTGATGAAAACGTAACTTTCTGTAAATAGGTTATATTTCGGAATTAAAAAAAATATTAACATGAATATTTTTTTGGTTATAAAGGATTTTAAGTACTATAACTTACTAAATTTTTAGGTTTTTTATTCATTGTTTTTTGAGAAAGAAAATAATTTATAAAAAAAAGTGATTTTTTTGTCGTTCAATAACTATAGTAAAATTGGCTTAATCACTTTCAAATTCTTTGTAGGGGTAGATTTTGTATACCAATCGAGTGAGTTCTTTGGGCAAAAGGATTGATCCATAAATTTCGGAGATATTTGAGGTTAAAGTTTTTTTCAAATTTTTTTTAAATCGTAATTTCTCGAGAACGGCTCTATGTATCTAAATGGGGTGGGTGGCATTCGAAAGAGAATTAAATTACCTATATCTTCTAAAAAAATTAATTCTCTAGCTATCACGGTTCTTTTGTTATTAACAAAAACGTAAAAATTGAAAAATGAAAAAAATGAGTTATATATGTTCAACTATTACAAGAGTAAAATTGTCTTATTCGCTTCAAAATTCATTGTAGAGGTATATTATTGATAGTTCTCGGATGAGTTCTTTTGGCAAAATGATTGGTTCATAAATTTCAGAAATATTTGAGGTAAACACAATCAAGGAACAACTTTAGAATATTTTTTTTATTTCGAACCAATGTACGACGAGAAGCCGTTGACAGTGGATTTGAAGAAGAAAAATTTGATGAAGAATAGAACTTGAAGAAGATTGTTTTCCATTCGTATAAGAATTAAAATAACAAACACATAAATTGCAAATGGAACCTCAATGAATAGCCATGAAAAAATTACAAGTTAATATTTTCCATAAAATTTTTCCAATTTTTTTCGTGAAATAGTATATTACACACCTAGGCAGTAAAAATAAGAAATGTCTCAGATCATATGTAATTGTCGGCCGAGGCGAAGCCGAGGTTGACAAACATGTGATCTGAGGCTTTCTTTTTTACTGGCCAAGGTCTGTATACTATTTTGCTGCTCGACGGCGCCGGAAAGCGGCAACTTCGTTTCGCGCAGCGGCTGGGAAGTTGGCGCTTTCCGGCCGGAGGACAGACAAATTTATTTTTCGAATTTTAATTTAATAATAGTAATCAAAAAATTATTTTGAGGAAGCTACGTGCCAATGAATTGGCAGCGGTTTTATTTATTTGATTTCTTTAAGAAAATCATAAGTATTATTATCAAGGAGCGCGGGAGCGCTTCGAAGAGAAGTATCTGTCCAATGTAAAAGAAGCCTGTGGGACGATCTCGCTCAAATGGGTGTGCGAGAATTTCACTATGGTTTTACGACTTTGCATTAAGTTTTTTCTTATATTTGAATATATCAATGGTTAGCTCTTTTGATATGGTACATATATAAAAAATTTCAATTAAAAATATTCTGTCATTCTGATTGTATTTGAGTTTATAATTATCCATGGCTGTTTTCAGATCGAAAATTTTTTTCTTCTTCTTCTTTTCTCTCGTCTATCAGCTGTTTTATTCCGACCCCTGCTTTCTTGTGATTGGTCAAGCTCCTACCTATGGTATATATTGTAAACGTCTCTTTATTCCTGACTAGCCGATACAAATATATTTAATTATACAAGAACGTGACGGGGAAAGCGTAAATAAAACGCGATAAGTACAATAAAATGGTTAAGTTTATTCCGCGGAAATACCAGTGATACAAAATATAGTACTGGGAGGAGCGCGACCGCGAAGGATGCCCGCCGAGGCTTTTGATGGGTGCGAGCGAGAGAGAGAGAGAGAGAGAGACAGAGAGAGAGAGAGAGAGAGAGAGAGAGGTGTATCGAACGGCTCGCTCGTGATCGCTCGACTCTTAGACGCTCGTCCACTCTAGCGTAAATTGCTTTGTCCTCGTGAGCAGCGGGGACGCGCAGCAAGAGGTGGGTGCACAGCACTACAGGCGGCGAAGCGGACACGCGAAATCACTGTTCACTGAGTAGTTAGCGGAATCGCCCGGTGATCCGGAGAATACGGTTATATATTATTTCTACGAGGGCTTGACTATTGTCGAAAATATCCTCGGGCGTTCAAGGCCAGAACAATACTAATTAGTGCACACTCTCGGCGCGCTCGCGATATTGCCCCCTCTCTCTGTGACTCTCTCGCTCTCTCTCTCTCTGTAGCAAGGGCTTCCCTCGCGCTCTCGGCACCTGTGACATAACTATTACATTATACATGTGTGATATAGGCAACGGGAGAGAGTTATCCGACGGATGAGAAATTATCCATCACACGCCCCTCCCCCAGACGCTGGCTGCTGACCGGCGTGCCAGCTCGACCTTGCTCTCTCTCCTTATCGGCATGCAAAGTATAAGAACAATAAAACAGAGAAAAAGAGAAAAGAAAGCATCCAACAAAAATAAAAGGAGATGAAACTAAAGTTATAAGGAATAGGGAACTAATTACCAATAAAAAACCCGGCAGATACCGAAGATTATATTTATTCTAATTTTAGCTTAGATTGCATCAGGTATATGACGTACAACCGGTTATAAAAATAGATAAAAAAAATTTTGCCTATCTTCGTTTGCTTACAGGACTTAGCGCTTAGTAGCTGGACTAATTCTCGCAGTACTCCGCCCATATCGTTGATCAGCTGCCAAAGGGAAAAAGGAAAAACGACATGTAGTGCTATAGGTAGGGGAGAAAAGGAAGAGATATTTTATTTATAGAAGGTATTAGGTTTGTTGAGTCACGTGCACTGCGAGTCATCGCTCTCGTGCGTCGAGGGGAGTGCGCTGTCATGCGGGTTGTCGCGGCGGTGTTTTTCGAACCTGCGGGTCGCTCGCGTGGTCTGGGTAGAAGCTTTGCGGCGTCACTGGTACTGGATTGCGTTGGTCGCTCGTCAGCGCCATTTGCCACCAGTGTTCGCTTGCTCGCTTGTCTACTGAGAATTTGTGCGGTTCACTTCGCGGTTCCTTTTCGCGGTCTGCCTCGCTTGCGCGGGTGAGTCTCGGTCTCTGAAGTTACGGCGTTTGCGCCATGACTCGTAGGAAAGGCGTTGCGCTCTTCGCTAACTCCAAGGCGACTTGCTTCGGCCTGTTCTACCTCCGAATCTTCCTCACTAGCCATCCTTTCGTGGAAGGGTTTAAGGTCATCCACGTGAACTTTCCCCATGGATTTTCCCTCCTGATCGACAACCTCAGACACGTTTGGCCCTAGCTGGGCGGCGATTGTATATGGGCCGGCGAATTTCGGAGCTACTTTTGAAGCTACGCCCTGTAAGGCGGACGAAAGCACGCGATTTCGCTTCCAGACTCTGTCGCCTAGGTTATAGCGCACTTCGCGGCGTGACGCATTATAGTAGCATGCTTGTCGCTTTTACGCTTTTGAGGCGTTATCCGCGGCTATTTGCTGCACGGTTTGGTAGCGCGTGCATGCGAGTACGCCAGTTTTGGATATTTGCCCACTCTGTATGCTCTTCTGCGGCTCGCTCTTTGCGATGCCGAAGAGAAATTGGGGGAGCCGGCTGTCTGCCCAAATTTAGGAAAGCTGGGCTCCACCCAGTTGACTCCTACACAGCCGTGTTATAGGCGTACGTCAGCTCTGGGACATATAAGTCCCAGTCGCGGTGATTTTTTTTGAGATAAGACGTAATCATCGTCTTTATCGTGCGGTTAACTCGCTCTACGGGATTTGCTTGCGCATGATACGGTGAAATGGTGGTAGGTGTCACTCCACGCTCTTCCAGGATCTTGTCTAGCGCTTTATTCTTAAATTCGGTCCCTTTGTCCGAGTGAAAGACTTCGGGTAAACCGAATCGCAAGAAGACACGCTCGCTAAGTTCCTTTCGGATTGTTTGCGCATTCGCTTTACGAATGGGGGCGCATTCAACCAGCGAGAAAAGAGATCCATGAATACAATAAATATTCATTCAGTCGAAGGAGGGTCTACATAAAATAGGCGCGGACGCTATAAGAGCTTTAATTTGCTCAAACGCTGATTGATGATAATACCGTCGAGATATAAGAAGACATGTGGCTCCATTTTAGGTCCAATTACCTTATCTGACTATTGCTGAAATGTGGCTGGGCCTCCTGCAATGCCATATGGCATCCGAGTAAACTCGAAGAGGCCCATGTCAGGTACCGTAAAAGCGGTGAGTTGTTGCGCTTCCTTCCGCATAGGGATTTGATGGTAAGCGCTGCTTAAGTCGAGAGTAGAGATATATCACGCATTTTGCAACTTGCGCAGTATCGCATCCATCTGAGGTAGCGGGTCCGCACACGTATTGGTGATAGCGTTTAACTTCCGAAAGTCGATGCAAAAGCGATATTCGCCATTCGGCTTTCGGTGCATCACGACCGGGCTCGACTACTCGCTGTTGGATTTGACTACAATCCCAGCTTCGAGCATTCGGCGCACGTGCTCATGTATTTCCTCTTCCAGCTTTCTGGAGACAGGATAATATTTTTGCTTAATGGGGCACGAGCTGATAATCTCGATATTGTGCTCGACCCATTTAGTGCATCGTATAGAGACGCGTCGCTCTTGTAGAGCTTGAATTAGCTCTCTCTGGGCTTCATCAACGTCGGCGAGGCCAACGGAGTCGAGGTGGATTGCCCCTGCTCCGTCTTCATCCAACGAGGATAGTTGTAACGGTATTCGCTCTTTTCCGCCCTCTATACTCAGAGTCGCCTCTTGGAGCCGCAGAATAGCGTTAAATTTTCGTATAAAGTCTGCGCCAATGAGACAATCCGCGTCAAGTTCGTCTACGATGATTACATCGATGTAGGGACGAACGCCGGCGACGTCGAAAGGTAGCTCGACGTGATCGAGAATGGGGACACTGATGCCATCAGCAAGTCATGCCTCTTTTCCTTTATGAGGCCTAATAGTTTTGCCACACTCGGAAGCGATTTAAAGGCCGACCCGGCCGAGAGCTGTGCGTGAAGCGCCTGAGTCGCACAGAGCACGCACGCGAGATCCAACTATTCCCACAGGCAGGTACCACTGGGTATATTCCTCTGAAGCGGAGGCGTTTGTGCTCCACTCCGGCTTCTCCGAGGTTAATTCAGTCGACGCTAGCGGGGCATCGCTGTTCGCTGAGGCCTCTCGATTAAGTGAGGGAACGACAGGGGCCTTATCTAGTCATTCCGCTTGTCGTTTCCCGAACACTCGGGGCAATCGCCTTTGGTATAGCCTCGCCAGCTACACCCCCAGCAACGTGCATACGTTTTGGAGCCAGGCTGGTTGTCCTTATTCTTGGCACTTGCCAGCCTGGGCGACGGTGCGGTTCCGTCGCTCTTCCTAGGAGGGGAGCCCTTCGGCTCTTTAGGGGGGCTATTTCGGCTGGTTTTACGATAAGTGCCCTTACTTTCAGAGGCGCCGCCAGGTTTTGGCGAATTCGTTTGCTTGTTCGGTTTGAAGCCGAATTGCGCTAGCTTTTTCTCCAGCACCTTGCTAATTAATTTGCTAAGGTCTGCAGGAGATTGCGCTGCGACAGCCGCTAGGCTTATCTTCTGCGCTGCGTGATTCGCTCCTGACCCTTTATTACTCGGGTTTGCGCTCTCCGTTATAGCAGCTAAGCTGCTCTTATTGCGATGCGGTGGCGGTTTTGCAGAGGTCGAGGGGCTTTGATAAACCACCTCTCGCATTATGCACGATTTCGGGTTTGGCGGCTCTTTAAAATTCCGCTCAACTTCCAGTTGTGCTTCTACTTCTCGCGCTAGTTCAATGAGCTTGTTGATGCTCGTGACTTCTTCTTGTCTGACTTTAAACTGTAGTCGCGGAAGCATGTTGTCATAGAGGAGCTCTAGTTGCCTCTCCTCGGTCCATGGTCTGTCGAATTTGCTCAAAATGGCGCGTAAACAAACTATATAATCGCGCACTGGCTCGTCTCGGTCTTGCGTACGTGATTCTGCTTCTTTGCGCAATCGACGCTGGAATTTATCTACGTGCGTCTTCGCAGAAGTCTTGCCATGATTGCCATTTTTGGCGCTCTTGGCGGCACCAATGACGCGCTTGGCCAGACGTGAGCTCTGTCATGGTGTTTAGCAAGTCTTCGTCGGCGATGTATGGCGCTAGCGCTCTGCACTCACTGACGCGTTCTATGAACTCTTCGATGTTGCTGCCCTTGGCGCCTGAAAACTGCAGTTTCCATTGCCTAACCGTCCGTCCGATGTCTACGATCGGAGGGTGGTTAACTCGGTTGGTTTTCCCTTCCCCCAGGCTCGCGCCATCCGGAAAGGTTGGCTTGAGTCTGCCAAGTAGCATGCGCCTGTGCAGGTACACGTTGAGGCCTGTAAGGTGTCGCCTCCGCATTTAGGTCAGTTTCTTGCTGTCTATTTGCATTTAGCGCTGCTTCGCGCTGGCTATTTTCGTTTAGCGCTGCGCTTTGCTCATTGACTTCCGAGCTTGTCTCCTGCGGATATTGCATTGAAAACGTGTCCCTGAAGTTTACCGTTTTCTGTTTATGAGGATCTACGCTATTTTGCATGCTTAAATGCGTTCGCGTGCTTGATATAAGTTTGCTAATCTGAATTTGTAACTCAGATATTTTGCGATACTCTTGCGTTAAGGCTTGCATTTGCACCATCTGTATTGCCGCTACTCTCGGTACCTTGTTGGTGTAACCATCGATAAAAGTGCACTTTACGATGTCATCTGGGCGGTTGTTTACTCTTGTTGTAAATACTGATTGAGGGGCACTATGCATTGTATTGGTGCTTTGCGTAGTTGCTATGATGGTTGTTGACGTTACTGTCGTCGTCGTCCCATACCAACCGCCTGATATTGTGGTTACTGGTGATGGGAACTCACCGTTCGCGATGGCCTTGCCTAGTCTTATGGCCTCCCTTATTTCTTCATTTGGCGCGAGCGCTGATGCATCTTCTATCCGCCATTGCTCGGTTCCTTGCGATTGTTCGCTTGATATTGGCAAATCCGTTGCGTTTGCTGCGCTGGTCAGAAATATGTTCTGGTTTTGAAAGTTCGTCTCTGTTACCGAATTTGGCGTTGACGAGTAGCGCGCTTGTGCGCTAAGTAAGCGTCTTGTCACATTTTTCCTTGCGATCAATTCATTTATCGTACGTTCACTGAACGCTACTCTATTAATGAACTCGCTCAATTTTCCGTCGCGCCTCACGATTGCTTCGGCTTCGTCTTCTTGATCCGATGTGCGCACGAAATCTGCCTGAGTGTAGTCACCGCGTAATCGCCTATATAACCTATCTGATTTAGCGAAAGGTGTTCCGCTCGCAATTAACTCTAGTTCGCCTAGAGCTGCGTCCATTTGCGTACCTTCTAGATTCACAATCCATCCTTGGAGCTCTAGGCCTATGGTTTCGTCGAAGGTAACTTGGTCTAATTTAGACATTTTCGCTTTTTAATATACTTAGTGTACAAAACGAATAATAGTACGCAAATAAAAAAAAATAAATAAAAATAAATAAATCAGTATCTCTGTTAATTGGTTGTTAAATTATGTGATTATTTACAATTCAATAACGTTACGCGGAGGAATTCGTTCATTTTTCAAAAAAGACTGCAGAAAAAAATTGCTTTTAGAGATTTTCAGCGTTAGTCTCGCTATCTAATTAGCGTTTTAATTTATTTAGTAAATCTGTACTTTAAGTTGTAAAACACTCTCAAATATTATAGAATTGTACCACTTCCAGTTATTACTTGCTAATTGTTTACGCAAAATTTATTAATATTATTTTGTGTAATTTAATTGTTCGATAACTAAATAAATAGGTATATAGCTATTTTAGATAATTAGTATTAATACTGAAAAATGTGTTGTAATAGCACTTCGCTGGAAGAGTATTGCGTTTACTCGCTGAAAATTCTAAAATACTTTTCTAAAATTCTTATCAGAGACTTAATGCTCCAATTTAAAAAAAGATTTTATTAACTTATTAGTTTAAGAAATACCGTTCGAATTCCTCGTTTATTACTTTAATTAATAAAAGGCAAAACGGATTTTAAATTCTGAAACAAGGGCAAAAAATTGAAAAATTTTGTTCAGAATTTGCGAAATTCGCTAAATTGTTCGTAATTATTGAACAATTATTTGAACTTTTTTGTAATTCAAGTTTTGCTTTATTAGTATTATTTGTTAAATCCAAGAATTAGGAAGAGAATTGACAATTAGTTATTTAGTTTATTAATAATTTAAATAAATTATGTACTTCTTTACTCCTAAATAAATTGATTGTTCAATAAAATATTTATTAGGTGTGTTGAGCGATAATGCCCAAACTCGCTTGTGTAATTTTGTAAAGGACGAATGAACCTTTACTCGCGCTAAATCGCAGTTTACGCTGTATACTGTGGTAATTGAATTATTAGTTCATCTAAATTTCTGCAAAAGTTAGTTTCCCACTGAGTTGAAATTTAGTTAAAATAATATTTATTTGTGTTTATCAAATTAGGTGTTGTCTAGAATAATTATTAATTGTATAAATTGTTTAACAATTCAATCATTCAGTTGTTAACATCAGTGCACATGAGTCGCTATCCTTGCTAACTACTAGATGACTACAGTGCGCACTATACGACGTATGCTTGCGCGCGATCAGCTGGCGCTTCGCTCGGTTATCTTTGTAGAAGTTATATGCGCGAGATGTACGCACGAAGTCTTTGGACGCTATTCTATGAGAATATATTTTGACATTAATCTGAAATTCGTTTACTAGCGAATACGCGCTATTTGGATTTGTATAAAATCTCTTCAAGATGAATTTAAAATCACAATAAAGTTTTTAAATATTTGGATAAATTATTTGTTAATTAACGTGAAACATACGTGTGTGTATGGTTTTTCTGCTTACAGAATTTACTTGAATAAAATTTTCAGAAAATATTTTGGAGAAAAAAGAATAGTAATTATTTAAATAATTAAATTCTTGCTAGATAATGTTAAAATTATGTAATTTATTATTTCATTATTCGAGCAACATAAGAAAAGAGAAAAGAAAATTTGTATCCAATTATTGGTAATTGTAAAAATAATTTGTGAATTAATTTGTTGTTATTAATTAAAGTTAGTTAATTGTCTAGTGAAATTCACCTAAACAATTTCCCAAATAATGTGCGATCGTCGCTAGGAGTATTGTCTGACTCTAAAATGTGTATCTAAATACGCTTGAATGTGTACCACTATATTTACGCGTAAGTATGTGAGTGCGTATGTACCTAAGTGTATGTATGTGCGTGACTATATGTATACTATACTTTACTACAATACGTAGTTTTACCACGAGGCTCGAAACAAAATTTTATTTCGTTTGTCTCTCTCTAGCAAACGTGTAAAATTTTCGTGTTCTAGAATCGAACCCTTTGTTTACGTTCGCGGTCTCGAGCTGTATTGTCGAGGCGCAACGTAAACACCTTGCCTCGCGGTGTGATCGTGCTCAAAGGCAACGACCGGTCGACTTTTTCGTCGACGACTCCACGCACGCTTTTTTCCTCCAGTGCACCTTAGCGATGCACCTCCGCTATTATCGCAGTTTCCTCGCCGGCGGGTTTTCGCGCATATAATACGTATGTATTAGTGCACCGTGCGAAATTATTCTTCGCCGTGCACTGCGACTGCCCGCTTCGCGCGAAATACGTATGTTTGTGTCTTTACGACACAGTATATATACGCACTTTTGTGCAAACCGCTCGCGCATTTTATTTACAAAAATACTCTGTATGCTGGCGCAACGTCGAATTGAACTTCGACGTGCGCTGCGATTTTCCGCAGTATTAATTACACCACGTTCTCGGAAAACGTGAGTTTTTAGGAGGGGTGCCAATTTGTAACGGACTCTTTCTTCCCGACTAGCCGATACAAATATATTTAATTATACGAGAACGTGAGGGAGAAAGCGTAAATAAAAACGCGATAAGTACAATGAAATGGTTAAGTTTATTCCGCGAAAATACCAGTGATACAAAATACAGTACTGGGAGGAGCGCGGCCGCGAAGGTTAACCGCCGAAGCTTTTGATGGGTGCCAGAGTGAGAGAGAGCGAGAGAGAGAGAGAGAGAGTGAGAGCGAGAGAGAGAGAGAGAGAGAGAGTGAGAGAGAGCGAGAGAGAGAGAGAGAGTCGAAAAGGCACTTACAGTGATGCCGGAGTCTCGAACGGTTCGCTCGTGCTCGCTCGACTCCTAGATGCTCGTCCGTTCTAGCGTAAATCGATTTGTCCTCGTGATTAGCGGGGACGCGCAGCAAGAGGTAGGTAGACAGCACTACACGCGGAGAAGCGAATACGGAAAATCACTCTTCACTGACAAGGAAAGGATTCTTGGTGTCTGCCTCCGATTTTCATGAAACTTTGCATATGAGTAGAGTGTCAGAAAATATTCGACACGTATTTTCTTTTACCTGCGGGAAAACATATTTAAGGGGTGAAAACTGCCCTTAAAGTTCACCGTTTTTTTTTAATATCTCAAGATGGAATCGGAATTTTTTAATGAAACCAACACCTATTTGTTTCTTATGAAAAGTCGAGTTTTTCGGCAGTTTTAATGCTGAGGGTTGGATCCCATATTTTTTATAAGGGTAAATATGATATTTTCCCTTGTATTTTTGATATAAAAATGATTTAATGAACTAAATTTGATTGAAAATTGCCATGCTATAAAGAAAATTGAAAATTATAGTTAACCTGTTTCGAGATTTAAAAATGAAAACACGTTGACGGGGTGAATTACCCCTAATTTAATTAATCACCTTTTTGTTAGTGTCTGCCTCCGGTTTTCATGAAACTTTGCAACTGGTTAGAGTATCGAAAAATAGTTGACACGTATTTTTTTTTTATCTGTGGAGAAAGACATCTGGGGGTGAAAAGCACCATGAAAGTTCACCCCCAAAAACAGTTTTTTTTTAATATCTCGAGATGGAATCGGAATTTTTTAATGAAACCAACACCTATTTGTTTCTTATAAAAAGACGAGTATTTGGACACAGTTTTAATGATAAGGGGTTGTACCCCCTATTTTTTATGGCGGTAAATATAATTTTTTTCACCCTGTTTTTAAAATAACATTGACGAGCCATATTTGATTAAAAAATGCCACGTTGTAAAGAAAATAAAAAATTATAGTTGACCTGTTTTGAGGATAAAAAAAACACATAGAAGAGGTGAGCTACCCTTACTTTAGTTATTTATCTTTTAGTGATTAAAAAAAATTGATCACAACATACTTTTTGATTTTTAATTTTGAGATGCTTATTTCAAATCATATTTTACGTGAAATACTAAAATTGACTACTAGAATTTAATACATTAAATGAAAATTTGCAAGAAAATTTTTATCGAAAGTAGATAAGCTAGGCTAGTTCTGCATCAAACAGGTCGTGACCTGTCTCATGCAGAACCACCCTAGGGTTTTTGGATCACCCTCAATTGGACGAGCGCCATTAACCCATATAACGCGTCAAGACCTGCTGATGCAGAACCGGCATAGTGTTTCTGGATCACCCGTAGTTGCACGGGGAGTCAATATACCAGACCTGCTTGATCTAGAACCGGCATACTGGTTCCGGCTCATCCGCATGCCAACGAGTTGAGCCAGAACCGGCCTACCGATTCTCTATCAGGTCTTGCCCCGTTCTAGGCCAGCCGCAATGGGGGTCCTGAGGGGGCGGGGAGCGGGCCGCCGGCAGCCAACGGCCAGTGGGCAGCGGCAAGCAGTCAGCCGGCGGGCAGCGGGCGGCCTGCTGCTTGTCAGCCTGCAGCACTCGGCCAGCCGTTCTTATCTACTAGTAAATATTTAGAACTTTTTATAACCCTTTTGCTCGGGCAAAGAACAGGTGTTTGTAGAAAATTTTTCCGAACATTTTTTCCACTGCGACTTTTTTGTATTGTTTTTTATCAGTTGTTGTTGCTCAGGAGCAACGGTCGAGCTGCTTTGACCCATTATTAGGGAATGAAAGCTTCTAACGACCGCAACACGCTTATATAAACGAAGCCTTGACTAACTTTGCTTGCGAGAGCCATCTAGCGGTCAGAATTTGAAGGAGGATAAGAGCCCCACCTCGCTCCTATCCTGTGAGGTTCTACCTGTCTATCAACCTCTCCATTATCCTTCCAATATTTTTTTATTCATTATTCTCTTCCATATTGGAATCGTTTTACAGAGCACAATCAGTTTTATACACTCCATTATGGTTAGTACCATTGTGAATATTTAAAAGTTTTCACGAAAAAACGCCGAAGGGTGGATTCGAACCTACTATCTTCAGATTACTGAGCAACCACTTTACCACTCAGCTATCGAAACATATGTATACTCACAGCTTAATTTGTATTCTTATAGCGCGACGCCTTCACGGTGGTGCAGTCGGTAAGGTAGAACACTGTAGATAAATTAACATACTTTACCGATAAACATTAATATTTTAATATAAAAAGTTTTCATGAAAAAAAAAACACCGAAGGGTGGATTCGAACCTACGATCTTCAGATTACTGAGCAGCAACTTTACCACTCGGCTATCGACACATATGTATACTCATAGCTGAATTTGTATCTAATTGCACGCGCAAGGTCTCAGTGTTCACGGTGGTAAGGTAGAACACTGTATTAATATACTTTACCGATAAACTTTAAAATTTAATATAAAAAATTTTTAAGAAAAAAAAAATCGCCGGAGGTTGAATTTGAACTGACGATTTTTAGATTACTGCGCAGCCACCTTACCACTAGGCTATCGAGTCATATGTATACTCATAGCTGAATTACGAGGACGCTGCGCGCGCAAAATATTTTGCACAATTTTGAGGTTATGAAAATTTTGTATATAGCATATGCTTCTATGTAAAAAAGTTATAGCCCCTTATTGGAATACACCCCCCAAAATTTCATCCGTTTTTCGATCCGAGCGCTCCTTCTCGACATATAAGCAAAAAACCAAAATTTCTACCCCCACCACCAATTATTGGAAATTCCGTCAACGTCATTCGATAGTATAATAAAAGTATGTCCCCCCCCTCCCGAGTAGAAATGAAATACGGCGTGCCGTAGGTATCACACGGGCCGGATGACGTATGCCGTGCAAGGCCCTCGCACGGCATGTAACGCTTTTATTGTAAGGTATTTGCGTTTCTGCCGTACGATAAACTCATTTACAATAAGCCTTATCCGGGCCGGTATAACGCCCTGATATTTTCCGGATAAGGTACGTGTCATTTTTCCGTTATAAATGCATCTAATTCGTGGTTTAGGTGTACGGGTTAGCCGATGGTGGATTTTAGGTGGTGCGCTCCATAGTTTTTTACCTCTAGGTGTTGGAACGCATCAAATGCGTGGTCTAGGTCATTAGGGTACCCGATGATGGCGTCTAGGTGGTGCGCTCCGTAGTTTTTTACGTCTAGATATCGAAATGCATCGAATACGTGGTCTAGGTGTTCGGGGTGACCGATGGTGAAGTCGAGATGGTGCGCTCCGTAGTTTTTTGTCTCTAGGTGTTGGAATGCATCGAAAAACGTGAAGGACAAGGAAAACTACGAAACGCATCACCTAGACATCATCACTGGCTACTCCGACCACATCGACAACGCATTGAATGCATTCCGACAACTAGACGTAAAAAACTACGGAGCGCACCACCTAGACTCCGTCATCGGCTACCCTAATGACCAAGACCACGCATTCGATGCATTTCGATATCTAGAGGCAAATACCTTCGGTGCGCACCACCCAGACTCTGTCATCGGCTACCCCGAACACCTACATCAAACGTTGGATGTGGTTCGACAGCTAAAGGCCAAAAACTACAGAGCGCACCATCTAGGATCCATCATTGGCCACCCCGAACACCTAGACTACACATTCGATGGGTTCTAACACCTAGAGGCAAACATTTACAGAATGCACCACCTATAGACAGTGTCATCGGCTACCGCAAACACCTAGACTACGTATTATTAGACGCGTCCTGAGACCTAAATAAAAACTACGAAGATTATTTAGAGACAATAAGCTGCGTGTTGCCCGAATGAGGGACGGATCAGGGCCATATGTTTTACCGGACCTACGGATATCGATAGGTAAAATCATCCGGCCCTCATAAGGTTCAGCGTTACATGCCTGGTCTGGCGCGGATCAGGAATCACGGCAGCCGGATCCGTCCCGCGTCTTTGCTGTTTGAAAATTTCTAGTCGGGCTATTGTTACACCCCCAAAATTTCTTCCGTTTTTCGATCCGAGCGTTCCTTCTCGAGTTATAAGCAAAAAACCAAAATTTTTACCCCCACCACCGGTTTTCGAAAATTCTTTCAATGGACAAATATGAGATCATGCGCATGTACCCCTCAGAGGTAGATGAAACGCCCTGGCCTTGTCAGGATGCGTACGGTAGGCCTTGAACAGGTTGCCTTAAAATTTTGATGCTTGTTCAATACTTATCTAAACCTAGGCATATGCCCTATTTTTCGAAGTATCATCCAAATAACGCTTCCGAATTAGACAGTCCCATATACAGACAGTGTAAATATTCATGGGAAAATTATAAAAAATGGGCTGGCACCCGCCCTGCAGCATGTTATGAACAGGCCGCATAACTCAACTGATGTGGTTAGGCGCGAAAATTTAAAATAGTTAAATCATAAAATAGAAAATAGTTTGAGACCTTATAAATTATAAAAATAATACTGATATTCTTTTACGATTACTCCAACATTTTTGCATCACAAAAGTTTAAATTAATACTTTTTAATAAATATTTAGAAAGGAAATGTAATGTATTAAAATATATAGTGTGCGCTTGATTTCAGCTAGTTTTCTCTTTTGAAAATAATACCTATTTTTGAATGCAAACTCTTCGGGTCACATATGATTTATTTATAGTGTTTAAACCTTCCCAAAGTGAAATAAAATTGCAGCAAATAGTTTATTTATTTGATTTCACAAACAATATTACTAACATATTACACAAGTAAAAAAAAAATACGTAGGTGGTTCTTTTAGTGGGATAGGATTTTTTAGCAAAGGTGAGACAAACAGCCGGTAATAGGATAATTTGAGGTTATGCTAGTCAATATTAGATTTTAATAAGTTTCCAACACTCTACAAATACTAAAAATAATGCATTTTATGCACGCAAATAATTATTGCAAAATTATAGTAAAAAAAAAAGATCATTGAACCACCTCTATTCAGAGTATAAAATGTATGTAGCGACTCATTTATATAATCCTATCATAAACAGTTTATATATGTAATAAGTCTTATAAAATAATAAATGCTCAAATTTATTGTAGAAAATGGCAATGCTATCCGTAAAATAAATAAATAAATACTACTCAATTATAGACACCCAACATACTTAAAATTTAGCGAGGCACTGAATTTTCGTGTCTTGAATAATAGTTGAATGTTTATAAACGTACTGAAAGTATAAACATTATTCAAAGAAAGAAAGATACATAGTTTTTCAGATGATTTTTAATCGTTTTAGAATTGAAATGAATGAGGTGGTTGAAAAGTTAAATAATCGGTAATTCCAGGCTCTTCATTTGTCAAAAGAGCATGGCGGGAAACAGAAAAAAAATGACAGGTTATGTGAAAATGTTCGTTTACCAAAATAATTTTATTGAAAAATTAACATTTGGCTTAGCCAATATCTCAATTTTTAGATAATCTAGTACAATATAACTTTGAATGATTCATTTATGATACTAGCATTGCGAAGTTCACTAAGAATAAAACGGATTTCACCATAGTTAGTTCTTATTCCCATGTTTTGCTCAGCAACGAGTAATTGTAAGCGATCAACTAATTTGTTAGGATCATCCCTGACGTCGAGTTCGTATGCAGTTGTAACATCTACTCGCGAGATTTTGAGAGCAACTTCTTCCTCTTCATCATCACTAGTCCAATGTCTCTTTTTACTTTCACGTTGATATCTCTAATTAATAAAGTTATAATTCTTACGAATTCTTCTAGGTAAATATTCATCGGTTGAGAAATTTGATGCATCTTCACTAGAATGATCAGCTTCATAATAATTATCGGTCTCGTTAGAAGTTGGAAGACGCCAGTTAACTCGTGTATCAACAGTTATGAGCTTCTTTAGAGAATTGACTATTGGTTCAAGTATCTTTTTCGCGGCCACTGGATTAGTTTGCTCAACCCTTTCACTTTTCTCTCTTCCGTTAACGTTATCTTCTCGAGATAATGGCGAGATACTTTTTACAGACGACTTTTCGAACATTGGAGCCATAAAATTATAATTTGTTACTCTTTAGTTTTCGAATCGACTCATTCAGGCAATCGTGCTTTTTGTGAGCGCTCGAAACTTCAATAATCATACGATAATTATACAAATCATCTGAATTGATAAGACTTTCATCCGGAAGTTTTTTGAATAGTAATTGCAGTAATCCTACGGATAAACGATAGATTCGTTCCTTTATCTGGACAAAGTCGCCTTCAAATTTTATTGGAGAATTTCCGATCATAAGTAAATTTCCTCGCTTGTAAACACCATAAATATTATCGAGATATCTCCTAGAATTTCCGTTTAATTTCGTTACATATTTCTTGACTAGTTTTGCAAATTTACCATTATCGTACCTCTCAATTATTATTAGTTAACCAACGTGGTAGCAGTACATGGTTTCGTGACTCCGTTATTTCGCGCGGGAGTGTTCCTTTCCTCTTGCCGTACGTCTACCTTTTGCTGTCGTAAGACAAGCAGGAACCAAAAAAAAACCATGAAGAGTGAAGAGGACGAGAAGTCAGTTGATTGTGAGCTTGATCTGAAAAAAAGTGAAGAGGAGCAAAAGGTGAACAGTGAAAATTTCGAGTTAAACAAAGAAAAAAGAATCGAAATAGAATTTGAAATGGCTAAACAAGTGAAGATTGACGACGTGCACATTCCAGTGTGTGATGGCAGTAATTATTCAAGTTGGGAATTTAGAATATTAAATATTCTCGAATACAAAGAATGTAAGGATCAAGCCATTAGAGAGAGAGAACTCTAGGTGACACTGAATCTACATGGAATAAAAGCGATTTAATTGTGCGATTTAACAATTGTGATAAGTTCAATATCAGAGAAGCAGTTAGAATATATTCGAGACTGTAAAACTACGTTCGAGATTATGCAGAAATTTAAAGGTATGTACTCCACAAAATCTACAGCTTTACAAATTGTATGTAGAGGAAAGCTGGAAGATGTAAAATTAAAAAATTATGAATTAGTAGAAGATTTTTTCGTGGATTTTGAGAAAAATTGTAATAAACTCAAAGCCGCTGGAGGATCTTTAAGCGAGCAAGAAAAAATGAGATATTTGATTAAAGCGTTACCACCTAATTATAGCTATATTGGTGATTTTATTGATTTAGTCCCCGAAAAAGATAGAACGGTGGACTACCTGAAATCGAAGATTCTTGAGAAAAATATGTCGAAATCAGAAACTGAGAATAAATGAAACGCAAGTACGTTTAATACAAAAGTAAGAGGAAATTGTCAAAACTGCGGCAGACTAGGTCATCATATAAAGGACTGTTGGAGACCTTCGCAGACACATCAAAATCAAAATATGGGCGAGAAGACAAATCAAAGTCAGTCCTACATGAGAGGCAGAGGCCAGCAGGGATTTCGAGGCCAAGAGCGAGGCAACTCAAGGGGAATTCACCGCGGCAGAGGATGAGGCAGAGCAACCAATCAACAAGGCGAAGAAACAACAAGTCAAATTAACGATGATACATATGCCAGGACGTGGTTAGCAGAGGTTAAACATACAGAGGTAAATCAGGTAAACGCTGAAAATGAAATAAATACAAATCAGATAAACTGGCTATTGGACAGTGGTTACACTGAACATATAATAAATAGTGAAAAATATTTTGAAAAATTTGTTGTACTATCAAAACCGATTGATGTAAAAATGCCAGATGGAAAAAATTTAAAAGCTACTAAGATAGGCAATATAAGAACTTATTTTAAAACTTATTACGGTGAAAATGAAATTATTTTAAAAAATGTTTATTATGTTAATGGAATAAATAAAAATTTATTAAGTTTTTCAAAAATAACCGAAAAAAATACTATTATATCTAGAGATGAAAACGCAAAAATTTATGATAAAAACAGAAAATTAGTAGCAGTAGCTGATAAAGTAAATGATTTATATGTAATGAAAAGTTTTATTTATAAAATTTGTGATAAAGATATTTTTGTAAATACTGTGAAACTAACGAATAAAGAAAAATGGCACAGAGCTTTAAGTCATATAAATTTTCAATATTTAGATAAATTAGTAATGAAAAGCTACTTGAAGGTTTACCAGAAAAGCTATAAAATAATGTAAAGAAATGCGTAAATTGTATACAAAGCAAAATGGCTAATGTATAATTTCAAAATAAGAGAAACCGTGCAAATGAAATTTTAGAAATAATTCACACAGATCTTAATGGTCCACATAAAACCACAGGCTATAAAGGAGAAAAATATTTTTTAAGTTTTATAGATGATTACAGCAAAGTTAGTAAAATTTACTGTATAAAAAGCAAAGCCGATGTAGCTGATTGTTTTGAAGATTATGTAAACTTAGTTGAGAATCAATTAAATAAAATGGTTAAAAAAATACGTTGTGATAACGGAAAAGAATATTTAAATCATAGAATCTATAAATTCATAAGAGACAAAGGGATAGAATTATTACCCTGTCCGCCATATGTCCATGAATTAAATGGAGTGGCTGAAAGATTTAATAGAGCCGTAATGGACACGGGGAGATGTTTACAAAGAGAAGCAAAAATTCATGCAAAATATTGGCCAGAAATAATGAAAACGGTGTCTTATTTAAAGAATCGTACAATAGCCAACTCAGTGGAAAATAAAACTTCTTTTGAAATATTCTTTTGCAAGAAACCAAATGTAAAAAATTTAAAAATTTATGGTAGTTTAGTCTTTGTTACAAATCCAGAAGTAAAAAGAAATAGTAAATGGGATGATAAATCCAACATAGGAAAATTAGTAGGTTGTAATCATGATAGCTATCGGGTGCTAATTGATAATAAAATAATTAATGCAAGACACGTAGATATAGTTGAAGAAGGTACAGAATTAATTTGTATTACAGAATTAATTAATTAGAGAAAGTTAATGATGATGAAATTATGGAATTAAATTTAGATTTAGACAGAAAAGAAGATCAAACAAATGAAATAATCGATAACGAAAATAATGAAAATACAAATGAAACTACAAACGAAATTGAAAATATTTTAAACAACAATGATACAATTATTGAACATGAAATAAACAATGATTATGAACATTTATCAATAAAAAGGACGTCCAAAAGAAAGAAAAGTCCCGTTCAGAGGTACGGTGACCCGGTAACACATTTTATTTATGTAAATTATGTTAACGCAAATGTACCAAATACATTTGAGGAGGCGCTGGAGTCCAAAGATTATAAAAATTGGCAAAAAGCAATGAATTCTGAAATAGAAAGTTTAAATAAAAATAATACTTGGATCATTGTTGATAAACCTAAAGACAAGAAAATTATTGATGTTAAATGGGTCTATAAAAGAAAAAGTGATAACTCATATAAAGCATGTTTAGTAGTAAGAGGCTTTCAACAAAGAGAGACTTTGGAAAATGTATACTCACCTGCAGGAAAAATGCAAACTTTGAAAATTCTATTAAGTTACTGTTGTGTAAATGATTCGTACATAGAACAAATGGATGTCGAGACAGCATTTTTAAACGGTCCAGTAAAGTCTGGGGTGTATATACATGAACCAAAAGGTTATGAAACTGGCGAAAATAAAGTATGTAAATTAATAGAAGCGTTGTATGGTCTTAAAGAAAGTCCTAGAGCCTGGTATAAAACATTACATGAGTATTTAGAAAAATTAAATTTTATACGAAGTAGACACGATTCCTGTCTATATGTAAATAATTCAAGCAATGATACTATATATTTTTTGGTATTTGTAGACGATATTCTAATTTGTTGCAAAAATTATGATAAAATTAAAAATATAAAAATAAAACTAATGTAAAAATTTACAATGAAAGATATGGGAAAGTTGAAATTATATATAGGAGTAGAGATTGAACATGATAAAAAAGAAGGTATTATGCCTTTATGTCAACAAAAATATATAGAATCATTGGCTATAAAATATAATTTAGAAAACTCGAAAACATATAACACTCCAGTGGAAACCAATTCGAAGCTTGATCAAGCAACAGAAATTGACGAAAACAAAAAATATCGAAATTTAATCGGAGAACTTTTATATATAAGCACAGGCACAAGACCTGATATAGCATTTAGTGTAAACTACTTAAGTAGATATCAAAATTGTTATGATTCCACACATTTTAAATATGCATTAAGAGTACTAAAATACTTATATAAAACAAAAGATTTAAAATTAACTTTTACTAACAAAAATAAAATTGAACAGCTTGACTGCATGGTTGATTCAGATTTTGCAGGAGATCATGTCGATCGAAAATCCACAACAGGATTTATTATTAGAGTATATGGAAATGTAATTTATTGGAAAGCTCAAAAATAAAAAATAGTAACAACAAATTCAAAATTTGCGGAATATATTGCGTTATCCGACGCAGTAACTGACGTTATATTTGTTAAGGATCTATTGAAAGATACATTTAATGTAAACATCGACAAGCAAATTAAAATATACGAAGATAATTCAGGCGCAGTAGCTATAGGTAAATTTGGAAACTTTACAAAAAACTCTAAGCACATTGAAGTGCAACATTACTATGAAAATGAAAATTATGAGAAAGGCGTGATCGATATTATTAAAATTGAAACTCATAAAAATATTGCGGATATACTAACAAAAAGTTTATGTAAAGAAAAGTTTGTCAAAATAAGAAAATTATTAAATGTAAAATGAAAATGTAAATGCAATACAAATGTAAGGAGGCGTGTTGGAATAATGATACATTTGTATTACATAAAGTAAATATAGTATGTGGCACGCGAGCACAAATATGCCGAGACGCGCGACACATACATATACGCACACATATGTACCCACTCCATGGTTCGCCGCAAGAAGCGAGCGCGAGCGAACCTCACATAAAAGCAAAAGAGACTGAGTGTGACCGTCGCACGGGAAACACGTGCACACGAGCGTAGAGCATGAGGCTCCGCAGTTGTAAAATCCTTTTCTTTATTAAATACTATTGTTAAGAAACATCTCTCTCTCATTTCATCGTACCTCTCAATTATTATTAGTTAACCAACAGGCGGTATATTTATTCAGTTGATGCTAAGCTATTGAAGCATAAACATGGCAAACAAACCGGATGATATTATCAAATTTCAGGATGCAGTAGTAAAAAAATCACAGTATTTATTAGCTTTGACAAAAAGTGCTGAATCTCTGAATAAAGCTGATGATATGGAAACTTCTGAAATCAAACTATCTAATATGAGCCCTGACCATAACAAAATAGCTAGCTCCAATAATGGTAAATTTGCAAAACTAGTCAAGAAATATGTAACGAAATTAAACGGAAATTCTAGGAGATATCTCGATAATATTTATGGTGTTTACAAGCGAGGAAATTTACTTATGATCGGAAATTCTGAAAATTTGAAGACGACATTGTCCAGATAAACGAACGAAACTATCGTTTATCGGTAGGATTACTGCAATTACTATTCACAAAACTTCCGGATGAAAGTCTTATCAATTCGGATGATTTGTATAATTATCGTATAATTATTGAAGTTTCGAGCGCTCACAAAAAGCACTATTGCGTGAATGAGTCGATTCGAAAACTAAAGAGTAACAAATTTTATAATTTTATTGCTCCAATGTTCAAAAAATCGTCTGTAAAAAGTATCTCGCCATTATCTCGAGAAGATAACGTTAACGGAACAGAGAAAAGTGAAATGGTTGAGTAAACTAATCCAGTGGCAGCGAAAAAGATACTTGAACCAATAGTCAATCCTCTAAAGAAGCTCATAACTGTTGATACACGAGTTAACTCGCGTCTTCCAACTTCTAACGAGACCGATAATTATTATGAAGCTGATCATTCTAGTGAAGATGCATCAGATTTCTCAACCGATGAATATTTACCTAGAAGAATTCGTAAGAATTATAACTTTATTAATTGGACATATCAACGTGAAAGTAAAAAGAGACAGTGGACTGGTGATGATGAAGAGGAAGAAGTTGCTCTCAAAATCTCGCGAGTAGATTTTACAACTGCATACGAACTCGACGTCTGGGATGATCCTAACAAATTAGTTGATCGCTTACAATTACTCGTTGCTGAGCAAAACATGGGAATAAGAACTAACTATGGTGAAGTCCGTTTTATTCTTAGTGAACTTCGCAATGCTAGTATCATAAATTAATCTTTCAAAGTTATATTGTACTAGATTATCTAAAAATTGAGATATTGGCTAAGCCAAATGTTAATTTTTCAATAAAATTATTTTGGTAAACGAACATTTTCACATACCCTGTCATTTTTTTTTCTATTTCCCGCCATGCTCTTTTGACAAATGAAGAGCCTGAAATTACCGATTATTTAAGGTGAATGACATAAAGGATTCAGAGTTGCGGGAACACTGCAGTGACTGCCGAGCTCAGATCACGAACTCAGATTTTCAACTGCATAGCAGTCCACGTTTTGCGTACATCAGTTTTCCGAGTTATACGTGTTAAGCCCTAATCTGTAAAACAGGTGGGTGTCCGGGACAGTATTAAATTGATTATTCAATAAATATAATCATAAAAGTAAAAATTCCCTTTTCAACCAACTCATTCATTTCAATTCTAAAACGATTAAAAATCATCTGAAAAACTATGTATCTTTCTTTCTTTGAATAATGTTTATACTTTCAGTACATTTATAAACATTCAACTATTATTCAAGATACGAAAATTGAGTGCCTCGCTAAATTTTAAGTATGTAGGGTGTCTATAATTGAGTAGTATTTATTTATTTATTTTACGGATAGCATTGCCATTTTCTACAATAAATTTGAGCATTTATTATTTTATAAGACTTATTACATGTATAAACTGTTTATGATAGGATTATATAAATGAGTCGCTACATACATTTTATACTCTGAATAGAGGTGGTTCAATGATCTTTCTTTTTTACTATAATTTTGCAATAATTATTTGCGTGCATAAAATGCATTATTTTTAGTATTTGTAGAGTGTTAGAAACTTATTAAAATCTAATATTGACTAGCATAACCTCAAATTATCCTATTACCGGCTCCTTGTCTCACCTTTGCTAAAAAATCCTATCCCACTAAAGGGACCACCTACGTATTTTTTTTTTACTTGTGTAATATGTTAGTAATATTGTTTGTGAAATCAAATAAATAAACTATTTGCTGCAATTTTTATTTCACTTTGGGAAGGTTTAAACACTATAAATAAATCATATGTGACCCGAAGAGTTTGCATTCAAAAATAGGTATTATTTTCAAAAGAGAAAACTAGCTGAAATCAAGCGCACACTATATATTTTAATACATTACATTTCCTTTCTAAATATTTATTAAAAAGTATTAATTTAAACTTTTGTGATGCAAAAATGTTGGAGTAATCGTAAAAGAATATCAGTATTATTTTTATAATTTATTAGGTCTCAAACTATTTTCTATTTTATGATTTAACTATTTTAAATTTTCGCGCCTAACCACATCAGTTGAGTTATGCGGCCTGTTCATAACATGTTGCAGGGCGGGTGCCAGCCCATTTTTTTTCTAATTTTCCCATGAATATTTACACTGTCTGTATATGGGACTGTCAAATTCGGAAGCGTTATTTGGATGATACTTCGAAAAATAGGGCATATGCCTAGGTTTAGATAAGTATTGAACAAGCATAAAAATTTTAAGGCAACCTGTTCAAGGCCTACCGTACGCATCCTGACAAGGCCAGGGCGTTTCATCTACCTCTGAGGGGTACATGCGCATGATCTCATATTTGTCCATTGAAAGAATTTTCGAAAACCGGTGGTGGGGGTAGAAATTTTGGTTTTTTGCTTATAAATCGAGAAGAGGCGCTCGGATTGAAAAACGGACGAAATTTTGGGGCTGTAACAATAGAGGGGACATACTTTTAATATACTATTATACCACTCTAACCACAAAATCACAACTTTGGTATGATTTTTCGGCGCTCGTGGTATAAAATACCGTTCGAAACTAGTGCGTAAGTTGATTATTTAGGTGGTGTGACTTTTTGCACGAGCGAAGCGAGTTAGAGAGAGAGAGCGAATAATCAACTTCCCCACCCGTGTCGAAATGTACTATTGAATGACGTTGACGTAATTTCTAAAAATCGATGGTGGGGGTAGAAATTTTGGTTTTTCGCTTATATCTCGAAAAGGACGTTCGGATCGAAAAACGGACGAAATATTGGGTGTGTAACAATAGGGGGGACATACTTTTAATATACTATCTGACAACGTTGCCGGAATTTCCAAAAATCGATGGTGGGGATAGAAATTTTGGTTTTTCGCTTATATCTCGAAAAGGAGTGCTTGGATCGAAAAACGGACGAAATTTTGAGGGTGCAACAATAGGGGGAAAATACTTTTAATATACTATCCGATAACGTTGACAGAATTTCCATAAATCGGTGGTGGGGGTAGAAATTTTAGTTTTTTGCTTATATCTCGAGAAGAAGCGCTCGCCTCGAAAAACGGATGAAATTTTGGTGGTGTATTCCAAAGGGGGGGGTGGGGGGGGCTATCATTTTTTTACATAGAACCATATGCTATATACAAAATTTTCATAACCTCAAAATTCAGCTATGAGTATATATATGACTCGATGGCCTAGTGATAAGGTGGCTGCTCAGTAATCTAAATATCGTCAGTTCAAATCCAACCTCCGGCGATTTTTTTTTTCTTAAAAATTTTCTATATTAAATATTAATGTTTATCGGTAAAGTATATTAATACAGTATTCTACCTTACCACCGAGAACATTGAGGCCTTGCGCGTGCTATTAGATACAAATTCAGCTATGAGTATACATATGTGTCGATAGTCGAGTGGTAAAGTTGCTGCTCAGTAATCTGAAGATCGTAGGTTCGAATCCACCCTTCGGCGTTTTTTTTTTCATGAAAACTTTTTATTTTAAAGTATTAATGTTTATCGGTAAAGTATGTTAATTTATCTACAGTGTTCTACCTTACCGACGGCACCACCGTGAAGGGGTCGCGCTATAAGAATACAAATTAAGCTGTGAGTATACATATGGCTCGATAGCCGATTGTTAAGATGGTTGCTCAGTAATCTGAAGATCGTAGGTTTGAATCCACCCTTCGGCTTTTTTTTCGTGAAATCTTTTAAATATTCGCAATGGTACTAACCATAATGGAGTGTATAAAACTGATTGTGATCTGTAAAACGATTCCAACATGGAAGAGAATAACGAATAAAAAAATATTTGAAGAATAATGGAGAGGTTGATAGACATGTAGAACCTCACAGGATAGGAGCGAGGTGGTTCTCTTATCCTCCTTGAAATTCCCTAACAATGGGTCAAAGCAGCTCGACCGTTGCTCCTGAGCAACAAGAACTGATACAAAATGACACAAAAAAGTCGCAGTGGAAAAAATGTTCTGAAAAAATTTCCACAATCACATATTCTTTGCCCGAGCAAAAGGGTTATAAAAAGTTCTAAATATTTACTAGTAGATAAGAACCGCTGGCCGAGTGATGCAGGCTGACAAGCAGCAGGCCGCCCGCAGCCCGTCGACGCAGCCCGCCTGCTGACTGCTTGCCGCTGCCCGCTGGCCGTTGACTGCTGGCGGCCCGCTTCCCGTCCCCTTAGGACCATCATTACGGCTGGCCTAGAACGGGGCAAGACCCGATCGAGAATCGGTAGGCCGGTTCTGGCTCAACTCATTGGCATGCGGGTGAGCCGGAACCAGAATGCCGGTTCTAGATCAAGCAGGTCTGGGTTATTGACTCTCCGTGCAACTACGGGTGATCCAGAAACCCTATGCCGGTTCTGCACAGCAGGTCTTGACGCGTTATATGGGTTAATGGCGCTCGTGAAATTGCGGGTGATGCAAAAACCCTAGGCTGGTTCTGCATCAGACAGGTCACAACCTTTTTGATCCAGAACCAGCCTAGCTTATCTACTATCGAATTTTTTTGTTTATAAAATTAATGATGAAATTATTTATAAACAAAGAATTTTTCTGGATAAAATTCTATTAAAAATTCATCTTTTTTTACATTATATTAGGATAGCATTTCATTTCCCGCATTGATACTTGTATTGTTGGTGTCATAAAAATTTAAGTTTTTTTTATCAACGAAAGTTTCATTCTTACCGAAATATGCAATATAATTATATAGTAGTTATATTAAATTTACATTACAATTTTCAATGTCATCACGCTTCCACGAATTTTTTTTCGCGATGACATTTATAAAAATATTGGTAAGTTAAAAATAAACTTTGAATACGAGATAATTCTCGAGTAAACAAGAGATATTTTTATTCGACTGTGGTCATTTGTAGTGTTTCTTTGTATTGACTACACGCTAGTTACTAAACTGATTACATATTGTTGGTGTTTATACAATTGTTTAAATTGATATAATTATGCATTTTATTATATACTCTTCCAAAAAAAGATTTTAGATTACGCATTGAGGATACAGAAAATATATTATTAAAAAGGGCTTGTAAGTATTGCTATTTTATTTTTAGTCATATGGGCGAAACGTTTAAACAAATAAGAACTTTCTTGAAAAAAATAAAATAGTTTAAATATTAAAATGATATATAAAGTCAAATTGTAAGTTTGATTAAAAGAAGTGATATAATGTAAATAGGATTATTATAAAAACGTAAAATAAAATAATGATTCCAATAATGTTCAATTTATTAATATAACCATGATAAGAAGAATATTTGTAAAAAAACATCGACTTGTTGTCATTTTTTTTCTAGAGTTAATAGAATTTATAACATTTATTATATACATAAATATCATATCATGATATATTAATAAATTTTTCGTTTGCCTTTTATTGAGTGTATGTTAAATAATTACAATTATCTAAAAAAGTCGTCAGATTTTTCAACCCAAATATCGGACAGATACTATAACAAAAATGATCCACAAAATTTCTGAAAATTATCTCCACACAAATCGAAGGCTTGAAGTTCGAGATTATATCAAATAAATGTTTACAAATTAATTTTTTAATTAAAACACGTGGTGGCCGGTAAAGTTTCTTATTCTTATTCGACATGCCCTGAATAACTGTTTTAAATAAAACTAGTATAGTATTTTATTGTAATGATTATCTTGCCCATTTAATACAATAAATAAAATTAATGAAATCGTATGAGCGTGCGTGTCTAAGCGTGTGAGTGCGTGCGCGCGCTTGAGTGTAAATACATATATTCAATTTCATTATTTTATGTATTTATTATATTAAACTGGCACGATTCTCTCTACCATATAATAAACATAAAATAAATTAAATCATTTGTGTGTCTCACATAATATTGTAGTATCGTTCTTTAGTTAAAGTTGTTGATAATTTTAAAAGAGAACATAGATTTGATAATTATTTGAATAGTAATTTATTCCATGAATTAAAAATAACGAAGAAATTCTTGAGAGAGAATCCGAATATGATCTTCCAAAAAGCAGATAAAGGAAATGTAACTGTAGTTTCGGATAAAAGGGATTATATTAATAAAATTCAACTTATGTTGGAGGATGATACCACTTATGTGAAAATTAGGAATCCACATATCAATAGACTACAAGATAAATTGAAAGAATTATTGATGCATTGGAAAACAAAAGCCTATATTAAAGATAGTATGTTTAAATATTTAAAATGTGAAAATGGCACTGTAGCTAAATGTTATGGGCTTCCTAAGATTCACAAAGAACAGTTGACATATAGAATAATAATATCATCGATAAATTTTCCGACGTATAGACTTGCTAGATTTTTGTCTAATATATTGTTCAAGATAGTGGGTAAAACAAATTCATATATTAAAGATAGTTGGAGTTTTTATGGTATAATGAAAGATATTATTATTCCGAATGATCATAGGATGGTTTCATTGGATGTAGTATCTTTGTTTACAAATATACCTTTAGAGTTGTTGAATGATATTATACAAGATAAATGGTCTGAAATTAAAGTACATACTAGTTTAACAAAAGATGAATTTATAAAGGCACTTAATTTGGTTTTTAAAAACACAATTTTTTCTTTTGATAATAGTCTATATGAACAAAGATATGGTTGTCCAATGGGATCACCTTTGTCACCTGTTATAGCCAATTTAGTAATGGAAAAATTGGAAAGTATTGCTTTGTCTAAGTTGGTTTTTCAGCCAATTATTTTTAAAAGATATGTTGATGACATTTTTGCAGTTGTACCAGAATGTTTTGTGGATGAAATGGTGGATGTGTTTAATTCTATCCATGATAGAATTAAATTCACAAAAGAAGTTGAGAAAGATTATCAATTGAGTTTTTTAGATATTAGAGTCATTAGAGGTAATAATAATAGAGTGAAATTAGATTGGTATAGAAAACCTACATGGTCAGGTAGATTTTTAAATTTTGATTCTCACCACCAATTCGGAAACAAGACAGGTGCGATCAAAGGTGTCATTGACAGAGCGATTAAATTGTCACATAAAGATTTTAGGAAAAAGAATTTAAATTTAGTTAGAGAAACATTTATTAAAAATAGTTATCCCGTAAAATTTATTGATAAAATGATTGATGAGAGAGTGTGGGAAATTTATAATGGTGGATTGAAGCAGCGGGTAGATAATCAAACAAGGAATAGAAATGGAAAGAATGCATATTTTAGTTTACCATATGTTAGAGGTTTGTCGGAAAGGATTAGAAGGGTTTTTAGTAAACATAATATTCAAGTTTTCTTTAGAAATGATAATAATTTAGAAAGGTTATTTAGTAATTGTAAAGACAAGGATGATAAATGTTTGAAATCGGGAGTTGTTTATAAAATTAATTGTAGGGATTGTAATGGTTGTTATATTGGTCAAACGGGTAGATATTTGAAAAAGAGAATATATGAACATCAATATAGTTTACGCAGCTCAAGTTGTACATCGGGTTTGAAAGAACATTGTTTAAATAGTTTGCATTCTTTCGATTTTGGGAGTGTGGATATTTTGGAACAGGGGATTAAGAATAAATATAAGAGGGAAAGCCTTGAAAGTATTCACATTCTAAGAAATCGGAATAATGTAAATTTAATGATAGAGTCAAGTAAATTAGATAACATTTATCATTCTTTATTAATTTAAGTGAGAATGGCAAGTTGGAGAGGGGAATGTGGAGGGTGGTGGGGTAAGAGAAAAGAAGGGGGTATGGGTGCATGGTATATAAGGAGGTGTATCGCGGGTTTTATTTCAGTCCCTGAGGAGGAGCCGGAGCAGGCTCGAAACGTCGGACAATGTGGTGGTGGTGGGCAGTCAGATCGTCCTTTGCTAACAAAGTTTTTTCCAGATTTTAATTAAGTTTTTATTTCAGATTCTGCGGGGGTGATTATAAACAAGGGCAATCTGACTGCCATAAATATTAATTATTTTAATTTAATTTGTAAGACTGTAAGACCGATGGAAAAATTCTTATCAGTTAATATTGTAGTAATTATAATATTTTTATTTCAGTGAAACATAACTTTATTTTAAAAAGAAAACTAGATCAAACGCGTGCTGCGCGCGCGGAGATGAGCTATGCTTTGAATACAATATTCAAAAATGGGAATATAACCTTATAAGAAAAATATAAACAAACAACATTACGTTGTCATGCACATAGCTACAGCATGGCAACGCTTCCGACCAATCAGATTACGAATAAAACGTGAAATAACATAACCATCAATTTTAATAAAGGGGATAAAATTACAAAATATCTGAAATAAATGTAAGTTCAATTGACGTTCATGAAAATAAAATAAAGTTATTTTAAGTAAAATAATAATTATAGAATAAATACTCTACGGCTGTTGCTTGAACGTCATTGCCTCAAATAAAATTAAAAAATGGCTATTAATCCACTGGTTTTAATATCTTTATTATCTATAATCTTTAATTCTAACAATGTTAAAATTGAAGAATCACAAGCTAACGAACAAGAGATAAATTTATATCATTTAATAGAAAATATAATAAAGGAGAGTGTAAATTACAGTTTACATACAGAAGAAGAATATACTTTACTTTTTGAGGATGACTATAGTGATACACTTCCACAAGATATTGAAGAAGAGGATGAATTAAATAATGATTATACAGAGGTGTCTGCTTGTTGACCGAATGAAGAAGATGTAGACTTTGAATATAAGAAGCAGGCAGTGCAGTATTGGCAAAGTGGAAAAAGAAAGCCATTATCCTTGACAAGTGTACAATGGAAATATAGAAAAGTTACTTCAGATCGTCAATTGCGACGGTGGAAATTACAAATTGAAGCAGGGGGTTCCAGAAAAACTTCTCTATATGAAATAACAACTTATGTACTTCAAAAAGTTAAAGAAGCGATAGAATCAAAAATGACTCTGCATGATATTGATATAAAAAGATGGGCTCTCGTAAAGAAAGCAGAACTAAATATTCCGTGGTTTAAAGCTTCACATAGATGGATACAAATATTCAAAAGAAGCATCACATTGTTTCACGTAAAACAACAAAATTTATTACTATGTCATCTACATAAACGGCAATAGAAGTAGAACCACACAAAGAAAATTTTGTTAACGATGTCAAGAATCTCATTAAAGTAGATGGTGCTCAAAACGTTTACAATCCTGATCAAAGTTGGTTTAATTTAGAGATACATAGTGGTCGCACTCTTTGTTATAAGGGGATTAAACATGTAGAAAACATCGTTCAGTCGGTATCTTTTACAACACATAGTAACACTATTCAACCAACAATATCAGCAAAGGAACAGCTTATGTGCCCGTTATTTATAGTTTTGAAAGAGGCTCATAGGCAATTTGGACCTAAAGTAATGAAAACTTTATTCAAACCAGAAAATATATACGTAGAAGCATCAGCGCCCGATAAATTATCCAAGGAACTATTTCAAATTTGGATTCAAAATGTATTTTTGATTCACAGTGAGAATTCATCTATACTGCTATTAGATTCATGGAATCGATAATGTTAAAATGCTGTAAAAGAAGCTTTACCGAAAAAGTCAAATCTTATATTGAAAATGATACCAAAAGGCACAACTGGTCAGATACAGCTTCTTGATGTATATCGTTTTCGATTATGGAAAAAGTTTATAAGAAAATTATCAGACATAAAACTTCTTATGAATCATGATGCATATTATACGAGAGAAATAATATAATCAGACTACAATCTCTAACCCATAATCAATTTTCTTCACCAAGATTTCAAAATGTTTTTAAATATGTCTGGTATAAAAGTGGATAACTAACGAAAAAACCTCCAAGACATCAAAATCCAACAGTTTTCCGTTTCCATACTCAAGAGGAACCAATTAGCGACATATGTGGAGCAATTGCAGTCATACGATGTGCATGGTGTAAAAAGCTATTATGTTCTAAACATTTTTCACAGATTATCATTATTGTCAAATGTATATTGAATAAAATTTGCAAATTCACCAATTTCTGAAATATTTATATACGTTACATTGACAAATCATCACATAGCACAAATTAATAAAAATGAAAAAAGGTTTTCGCTCATAGTCTAGTAATAATAATATTAATAAGGGTAGACACCCCCACTAAAATTAAAATATTTTTTATTTTTTTAACTTCTAATAGTAAATATGAGTCAAAATAAGCATTACAAAATTAAAAATCCAAAGGAATGTTGTGATTAATTTTTTTTAATCACTAAAAGATAAGTAACTAAATAGGGGATAGCACACCCCTTCTATGTGTTTTTTTTAACCTCAAAACAGGTCAACTATAATTTTTAATTTTCTTTACAACATGGCATTTTTTAATCAAATATGGCTCGTCAATGTTATTTTAAAAACAGGGTGAAAAATATTATATTTACCCCCATAAAAATGGGGGGTGCAACCCCTTATCATTAAAAGGGTGTCCAAATACTCGTCTTTTTATAAGAAACAAATAGGTGTTGATTTTATTAAAAAATTCCGATTCCATCTCGAGATATTAAAAAAAACTGTTTTTGGGGTGAACTTTAAGGGTGGTTTTCACCTCTAGATATCTTTCTCCACAGATATAACAAAATACGTTTCAAATATTTTTCGATACTCTAACCAGTTGCAAAGTTTCGTGAAAATCGGAGGCAGACACTAACAAAAAGGTAATTAATTAAATTAGGGGTAATTCACCCCGTCAACGTGTTTTTATTTTTAAATGCCGAAACAGGTCAACTATAATTTTCAATTTTCAATTTTCTTTATAAAATGGCAATTTTCAATCAAATTTAGCTCATTGAAACATTTTTATATCAAAAATACAAGGGAAAATATCATATTTATCCTTATAAAAAATAGGTGATGTAACCCCCCAGCTTTGAAACTATGTCGAAAAACTCGACTTTTCGTAAGGAACAAATAGGTGTTGGTTTCATTAAAAAATTACGATTCCATCTTCAGATATTAAATAAATACGGTTTTTGGGGGTGAAATTTAAGGGAGGTTTTCACCCCTTAGATATGTTTTTCCGCAAATAAAAAAAATACTTGTCGAATATTTTTTGACACTCTACTCATATGCAAATGTTCATGAAAATCAGAGGCGGACACCAAGTATCCTTTACTTGTGAGTAGTTAGCGGAATCGCCCGGTGATCCGTAGGATACGATTATAGATTATTTCTGCGAGGGCTTGACTATTGTCGAACATATCCTCGCGTGTTCAAGGACAGAACAATACTAATTAGTGCGCGCTCTCGGCGCGCTCGCGACAGTGCCCCCCCTCTCTCTCTCTCTCTCTCTCTCTCTCTCTCTGTAGCAAGGACTTCCCTCGCGCTCTCGGCATCGGTAACATAACTATTACATTATACATGTGTGATATAGGCAACGGGAGAAAGTTATTCGACGGTTGAGAAATTATCCTCTCAATATATAGATATATAGCACTGGTTAGTGATTATTGAGAGAGAGAGAGAGAGAGAGAGAGAGAGAGAGAGAGAGAGAGAGTGAGAGGGAGAGAGGGAGATAGATAGAGAGAGAGAGAAAAAGAGAGAGAGGGAGAGGGGGAGGGAGATAGAGAGAGAGAGGGAGAGGGAGAGGGAGAGGGAGAGAGACAGAGACAGGGAGAGGGAGAGAGAGAGAGAGAGAGAGAGAGAGAGAGAGAGAGAGAGAGAGAGAGAGAGAGAGAGAGAGAGAGAGAGAGAGAGAGAGAGAGAGAGAGAGAGAGAGAGAGAGAGAGAGAGAGAGAGAGAGAGAGAGAGAGAGAGAGAGAGAGAGAGAGAGAGAGAGAGAGAGAGAGAGAGAGAGAGAGAGAGAGAGAGAGAGAGAGAGAGAGAGAGTATATAAATGTGTGTGTGCGGGCGGGCGTGTGGGTGCGCGGGCAGGCGGGCTTGCGTGCGTGTGCGTGTGCCTGTGTGTGTGTGTACCGCAACTGCCAACTGGATCTAGTTATCACCTAACCTTATATTAGTATTTCTCTGGAACTTTTAACTTTTAGCTAAATAGAAATTTCAAAATTTAATGTTCAGGCACATACACAAAACTCACTTGTTTCTGTTTTAGGTACCCCAAATAACAATAAAAAGGGTCAGCTCCTCATTTTTAAACATAGTTTTTTTATTTCGTATGCTTAAGCACGTACGAGTAAGCGTGAGCAAATGCATGTAAAACTGCCTTACAATCACTTTCTTTTTTGATTTTTTTTTAAATAAACCAAAATTTCGTTAGACACCCAGTGAACTTTTGAGAAATTGTGTGTAGAAAAAAGAGCCATACTTACATTAGAGGTATATACTGTTGTTTACGTGTGCCACCAAACATGATAATTTTTTAGGCGAGGGGCGAATCGATACCGTGTGTTTTAGTAGATCATACTTTACTTTCCATAAGAGGCACACATATAACAAAAGACGTCTTTTCACAATTTCTTCTGTATTCACTCATTTTGTTAATTTTTTTAGGTAGGTAAATAATTGATGTTGATGAGTACAATAGTATTATTATTAAAAAACGTGCGACGTTTCGGTAGCTGGTTTGCTACCCTTCTCAAGCACGGAAAGTTTATTTATGAAGTTAACCAGAAGTCAAATTAAACTATACATAAACATCACAATATTGCTCGTGATTCTTACCTAAATTTCAGTTACAACTTATTAATATCGTCGAGTTTTATTACAAAATAAGTACTTGTACTCTGTCTAAAAACGAGAAACAATAATGAGAATTTAATATGAATCTTTGCAAGGAGGTTAGTTTTCAAGTGAAATTAATCGTTACCTTCTTCTTTGGTATAAATATTCTGAATTTGAATAAATCCATTCTTACTGTTAACTCAAAAATGGGACAATACTAAATAAATTAACACAAGGGACGAAACAGTTTAATAAATTAACACAGAAGAAAGCCAAATCAATCAGAATTTTAAAGAAACGTAAACAGGTAACTGTCAACATGACTTGTCTTAATCAAAACAATTACACTGAGTATAATTAGCATATGTAGATAAGTAATCAACCCAGTATAATACTGTCTAAATTAAAAGTTAACTGATAAGATAAAATCCCTTTTAATTAGTCAAATTGATAAAGAAACGTCCCAATTATTAATTTAATATGCAATGACATTAATTTAAAACTCTACAATTATTTAAAAATTAATAATAATAATTAAAATTCCACCTTTAAACCTCTGCGTTTTCAAATCTTCCCGCAAATTTTCGGGCACTACACCTCTGCACGTGCACACCAAAGTTTTGATGCGCGCCCGCCGACCTGCAGCGCCCGTGTGGCAGTACTATACCAACGAAGAACGGCCCCGCGGGCAATTGGAAAATTTTTGAGGTTATGTTACTTTAAAATTATGAACGGTTAATTTCACTTTACAAACTTGAACATTTTATCTCAGTTTCTCAAATAGATGTGATAATAATAGCTTAAATTATTTGTATCTTCTTTTATATTGATTGGATTTTCTTGTAATTTTATATTCACCATTTCAGAAATTAACCTTCTTTTCCAACAACTTTCGTGATCTAATATTTTCGCGATGTCAAAATTAAAGCTATGTTTATGTTCTTTGATGTGATTGTTGATGACGAATTTTTTATCACTTTTTTTCGTATTTGCACAATGTTCTTTTATTCTTGTGTCGAGAGTACGTTTACTCCTACCAACATAGCTAACACTGCAATTATTACAATCAATCCTGTATACAATATTGGTATTTTCGTATTTTTCCATCTTATCTTTACCTCTTATTATTATCTTACTGAGATTGTTATTAATTTGTGGTACAGTTTTTATACCAAATTTTTTCAAATTAACTGAGACTTTTTCAAAGTTGTCTGGTATGTATAGTAAACTTAATGTTACTTTCATGTATTCTTTATTCATGTTATTATTATTTACGTTTGTATTATTATTATTATTATTATTGATCTTATTTAATCTATTTTTAACGTGATGATCAATGAATTTTTCAGGATAGTTATTATTAATTAAGAATTTCTTGATTCAATTCATTGATCATCACGTTAAAAATAGATTAAATATGATCAATAATAATCATAATAATAATAATACAAACGTAAATAATAATAACATGAATAAAGAAAATCCACCAACTTTTTGGTAAGTATTACAGAAGAGTATGGAGCTGAGACTACAAGCCTTCTTAAAAAAAAGGTACATAAATACTAACGAAAAGCTCACAGAAGCAAAATCAAAACGACGGTTTTTAGTACTTTGTCGAACACGTGATGTTAAACCTAAACATGTAAACGGTCTATCTGATAATTTGAAACATTTACATTTTTATAGCAAGTCAGCTAACAATAAATTTCATAAGAATTTAGAAGTATTTAAAACAAAATTACTTAATGTCGAAATAGAAGATATAAATATACATGTAAAATATTTAGAAGAAGGAATAGTTAAAATCGAATACGAAATTGAATTATTGTTACCACAGAATATAGTTAATAAGTTTGTAGATACACAGCTTAACAAATAAAAAATCGAATACAATAAATAAAAGAAAAATATGTTAAAAAGTTAAAATTTGTAACTGACAACACTGATTGTGAGAGAAGCAGTAATGAGGATTTTAATAATAACAATACAATTACAGATTCTTCAGAAATTAGTTTAGATAATAACAAATGGTTTTACAATTTAACTGATATTAACATTTCTAAAGAGATTACTAATGTAGTTTCTCTAGGTCAGAAATTTAACGATGTGTTTAACATTAACAGTAATAAAGTAATTGTAGATACCATAAAAAGCGTCGAACATATGCTTGATATTAACGACTTTAAAGAAGATACTAGTAACATGATTAGGAAGAATATTATTAACAGCTTACAAGATCATATGAATAAGAAAAAACATATCAATTATGAAGATAGGATCTTTGCAAAGAGGTTAACAAAAACTAAGACTTTTTTAAAGAATAATGATATTTTTCTCACAATGGCTGATAAAGGCAACGTAACAGTTGCCACCGACAAAACACAATATAATCAAAAAATGAATAATTTATTTAACGATAGTAACACATATACACGAATTTCTAGTAATCCTCTTCCAAAACTTCAAAAATGTGTACAGAAAATAATGAATAATTGGAACGATAACAACTATTTCAGTAAAAAGTATCACAAAAATGAATTCACACAAACGAATACTATCCTCCCGAAGATTTATGGACTACCCAAGATACATAAAAAAGACACACCTTTAAGACCAATAGTGTCGTGTGTTAGTAGTCCTACGTATAATTTATCAAAAAGATTAGATTCACTAATACGTAGTAGTATACCAAAACCGAAGTCGTATATTAAAAATAGCTCGGATTTGGTAAATAAAATCAAAGATGTTATCGTTCCGGATGATCACTTAATAATATCATTAGATGTGACATCATTATTTACCAATGTACCCCAATAGTTAGTTATTAAAGGTTTAGAGAAAAGATATCAACATATGTTTCACCATAACATACCATTTAATGAAATAATAGAGACGTCCAGGTTCTTAATGAACAACACCTTTCTTCAATTGGTAATTTTTACAAACAAATATATGGGTCACCCATGGTAGTCCCATTAGCCCGTCATTCGCCGATATAGTTATGGTTGATTTGGAAGAGGATTGCATAAAAAACTAGATTTCATGCCATTGTTCTACTATAGGTACGTTGACGATATTATCATGTGCTTACCAAAAGAAAAAATACAACAAGTACTAAATATATTCAATTCTTATCATGAGAATTTAAAATTCACACATGAAATTGAAGAAAATAACAATATTAGTTTTCTAGAATTAAGTCTAATCAAAGAAAATAACAGAATTATTACCGATTGGTACCACAAACCTACTTTTTCAGGTAGATTTTTGAATTTTAAATCACATCACCCTACAACGCAAAAAAGAGCAATGATATTTAATCTAGTTGACAGAGCAATATTACTTTCACATAGAAAGTTTTGGGGAAAAAACATTAGTCTGGTCAAGAAATTCTTAATTAATAATAACTATCCTGAAAAATTCATTGATCATCACGTTAAAAATAGATTAAATAAGATCAATAATAATAATAATAATAGAAACGTAAATAATAATAACATGAATAAAGAATACACGAAAGTAACATTAAATTTACCATACATACCAGACAACTTTGAAAAAGTCTCAGTTAATTTGAAAAAATTTGGTATAAAAACTGTACCACAAATTAATAACAATCTCAGTAAGATAATAATAAGAGGTAAAGATAGGATGAAAAAATACGAAAATACCAATATTGTATGCAGGATTGATTGTAATAATTGCAGTGCTAGCTATGTTGGTGAGAGTAAACGTACTCTCGGCACAAGAATAAAAGAACATTGTGCAAATAAGAAAAAAAGTGATAAAAAATTCGTCGTCAACAATCACATCAAAGAACATAAACATAGCTTTAATTTTGACAACACGAAAACATTAGATCACGGAAGTTGTTGGAAAAGAAGGTTAATTTCTGAAATGGTGAATATAAAATTACAAGAAAATCCAATCAATATAAAAGAAGACACAAAAAATTTAAGCAATTATTATTCACAACTATTTGAAAAACTGAGATAAAATATTCAAGTTTGTAAAGTAAAATTAGACGTTCATAATTTTAAAGTAACATGACCTCAAAAATTTTCGAATTGCCCGCGGGGCTGTTCTTCATTGGTATAGTACTGCCACACAGACGCTGCAGGTCGGCGGGCGCGCATCAAAACTTTGGTGCGGCCGTGCAGACGTGTAGTGCCCGAAAATTTGCGGGAAGATTTGAAAAGGCAGAGGTTTAAAGGTGGAATTTTAATTATTATTATTAATTTTTAAATAATTGTAGAGTTTTAAATTAATGACATTGTATATTAAATTAATAATTGGGACGTTTCTTTATCAATTTGACTAATTAAAAGGGATTTTATCTTATCAGTTGACTTTTAATTTGACAGTATTATACTGGGTTGATTACTTATCTACATATGCTAATTATACTCAGTGTAATTGTTTTGATTAAGACAAGTCATGTTGACAATTACCTGTTTACGTTTCTTTAAAATTCTGACTGATTTTGCTTTCTTCTGTGTTAATTTATTAAACTGTTTCGTCCTTTGTGTTAATTTATTTAGTATTGTCCCATTTTTGAGTTAACAGTAAGAATGGATTTATTCAAATTCAGAATATTTATACCAATGAAGAAGGTAACGATTAATTTCACTTGAAAACTAACCTCTTAGCAAAGATTCATATTAAATTCTCATTATTGTTTCTCGTTTTTAGACAGAGTACAAGTACTTATTTTGTAAGAAAACTCGACGATGTTAATAAGTTGTAACTGAAATTTAGGTAAGAATGACGAACAATATTGTGATGTTTATGTATAGTTTAATTTGACTTGTGGTTAACTTCATAAATAAACTTTCAGTGCTTGAGAAAGGTAGCAAACCAGCTACCGAAACGTCGCACGTTTTTTAATAATAATACTATTGTACTCATCAGCATCAATTATTTACCTACCTAAAAAAAAAAGTCGCCTTTTGTTAGTCTCTTCAAGACGAGTAATTTACGCTCCAGAAAGTTAAAACCACAATAGTTATTTCTTTTAATCGACAAATAAAGTTTACTTCTGATTTTTACCAAAATACAGTGTCGCAGAGATAATGCTATGCACTTTTTTTTAAATCGTAGGCACATTCAATCCGACAACATATTTTTGAATACTAAACAAAAGATAGCTTAAGAAAGTTAGTAAAGCATTTATAAAATAGTTATTTTTTTATTGATGTAAAAAGGATGAAAATTTCCTACGGTTCGCATGCAAAACCTCTAAATTTAGGCCTTTTCAGATTTCCGACAGAGCTTATTCTTGTTTAAAAGTGAGTACTATGTACTGGAACATGTTACTGGATGTGGACTTTATAAATATTTGCTTGACTTTGATAGCTAAATATCTTGGAACCATGAGATATGTTACAGTACGGTAAAAGTTAAAAGTTCTAGAGAATTGCTCATATACACATAGATTTTGATATATGCGCATCAGCAGTTTGTATACACCTATCAAATCATGGATCAGCAAGTTTTACTATAATCAAAAAGATCAGCAATACAGCTTATAAGATTTATTTATCTACGTGCAGTAATGGGGCAAATAACATTTATTAGATACGTATTAAATGACTAAATGTTAAATGTTTAAAATCATGTTTTTTTTAACTTAAAAATTGATACTTTGTGTGAATTTTTTATTTAAATATTATTCAAGATTTTTTACATCACTAAAACTCGATTCGTTTTGTAATGACTTGGATGGTTATACCACATCAAGTAATATTGAAAACTCTATTCATATTCTCTTTTGAATTGGATTAGATGGTTGTATATAAGTAGTATATGGACTAGTATAGCGAGACATATCATATTACAAGGGGGGAGGAGGGCGCCCCGTGGCGGCGCCGCGGGTGGGGTCATTAAGTTAAGTGTTATGTAAACAGTAGCTGCACGATAGCTAATGACCCATGTCAAGGGCCCATGTCAATGGGGCTATTGTTTTCAAAACCGCTACTGTTTTGTAAACAAGCCACCTATTAACAATGGGTAATTAGCTACTGTTTACATAACAGTTATACCCTCTTGACACCTCCACGTAATATGATACGCGCTATACCAGTCCATGTACTAGAGAGAGAGAGAGAGAGAGAGAGAGAGAGAGAGAGAGAGAGAGAGAGGACGCACACATCCACCCACGCACACCCACCCGCCCCACCCACACCCACAAGCCCACATCCACCCCCACACACACACACCCACACACACACACACACACACCCTGCGCCCACACACCCTCCCAGCCACCCACCTGCACCCACATCCGACCAGCTACCCACCGCCCACCGCCCACCCCAACCCACCCACCCGCCCACAACTACACACAGAGAGAGAGAGAGAGAGAGAGAGAGAGAGAGAGAGAGAGAGAGAGAGAGAGAGAGAGAGAGAGAGAGAGAGAGAGAGAGAGAGAGAGAGAGAGAGAGAGAGAGAGAGAGAGAGAGAGAGAGAGAGAGAGAGATGGGGGAAGAGAGTGGTGGGGAAGAGAGAGGTGGCGGGTAGAGAGTAAAAACAACGTTTATATATTTATTTATTAATATTTATTGACGCGCGCACGCACACACACACACACACACACGTGCGCATACATTTACGTGTGTACGCAGACGCTGCGATTGTCACACACACACGCACACACGCACGCATACACATACACACACGAATATGCACACATACATTTACGTGTGTTCGCAGACGCCATGGCCGTCACACTCACTCGCGTACATTCTCGTGTATTCGTAGACACCGTATTTCACTTGTCACGGTGCGTACATTCATGTGCGCCCACTTCCCACACGCGCACATTATTTTTACACTGGTGTTGCTGCTGCTGCTGGTGCTGGTGCGTCCTTTGATGGTGTATCCGCTGCTTGCCTTCACCGATACTTCAATCTATCCGACGCTAGGCGATCCGGGTGTGTCTATTCCTATAAGGCACTTACACGTGCTTTCATAGCAGGCACCGCATCTAAAGTTTTTGCAGTGTCAGCATTGCTCCCATGACCGGCCCTCCGGGTCACTCTTGAGAATGCGGAACATAATTCCGCACACGTTGCACTTGACGCTGGCGATATTGGATGGTGGTGGTGGGGGTGGTCTTTGAGTCCGTTACTGCTGATCGAGGCGCTTTATTTTCGACTCTAAGCGTCGAATCATCTCCTTGGCCTGAACCGCACCGGCGCGATAACGTTCCAGCTTTTTATGATATCTTGCGAGCCTTGCTCGCAGACTCGCTACTTCTTGGTCCATTGCTCGGTGAATACTGGTGCTATCAGATTCTGTTAAACACTGAGTAGAGTCGCGACTTGGTCGCGTTGGTGGGGAGGCCTCTGTGGTGGGATGCGACTGTGGAGTGCTAGCGCCTGCTAGTTGGGTTCTCCGAAGCGCTGACCCTTGCGCACAGGCCCACGCTTCTACCCCCGCTCTGCGCTCCTTAGGCCACACGCTCAAAAGTAAAGTAACGTCTTCGTGACATTTAGCCAAACTTTTGCTACGAAGGCAAATATATTTGCATATCTTATTTAATAACCGTCTGTCAGCGGGTCCGTCAAAGTCGCGCTGTATGCGGTTTTCTATGTTGGCCGCGTCGCTTTCAGCCCTTGCTATCTGTTTGGTCTCTCGTTGTGCGTAATAGCAGAGTTCACACAGAACCGCTACTATAATCTGGAAATCCGCACAGCTAGATTCCATGGTGAAGACTGAACCGGCGTGCGTGCGTGGTCAACCTCATCCCCTCGGTCACGTGAAAGAAGCGGTGATGGTAGGGATGCACGAGTGGTGGACGTTTTGTGCGGTACAGTCGTCGAATTTTTATGACTCAACCGTTCCGGCCAATATTATTGCCGGGAATTCCACATCAACGGGTTAGGAAAAAAGTGGCCTGCGTCCGTACTGGAAATATTTTTACCCAAGGGTAGTTAACCCGAGAGAAATTTTTTATACACCCGGCTAGCGGGTGTTTGTCAGGTCATTTTTCAATGGCATTTACAACACTGCGCTCCTGCACTCTTCAATTTTTTATCATAGCTCTTTCCATTTTGGCATCACTGCATTTTACGTCAGCTACGACGCGGCACAGGGGTTTGACCCGTGCTGTCGAAAGTAATAAACTATGTTTTTTGTAGAACAATATTTCATGACCATTAGCTGTGCGTTGTAAATTTTTATCTCGCATGCATGTGTTCTTTTTCCACCGATGCGTCACAAATGTTTTGGTTTCGAGAGCCATGAAACTCTATCCCTTTTCAGTGTCGATGTTCGAGTATAGAAGGCTCATTGTTTTTTTATCGTTCATCTTAGACCTCCTTTGGAAAAGCGCTGTTTCGTGCCACATGCCGATTTTTTATCAAACAGTCCTCACGGGCACCGTTATTGTTTTTCGTGCGCGCAGGAGGCATTTTTATACTACGGGCATCTCGGCTCCTAGGAAAATGCGACTGGACGCTCCGAGGAAAAATAAGTTTGACAAACGTCACGTGACGAGATGCTTATTTTTTTTATCGCTCATGCTTTTGACTGTGCTTGTATAAGAGCTCTAAGCGACGATGCAGCGGTATCAGTCTGTTCGAAACTCGGAGATGGATACGTTCGTAAAAATTTCGCTGCGAAAAGCCATACTGCGGCTCTTTGGTAGGAGTGGTATAGTAGAGGTAGTGCGTGGTTGCAGCGCTTACGCGGGATGACTCGCGATGAGTTGATCTGTCAATTACAGAGGACCCTTAGGACGACGGGGTATCGCGCAATCGCGCGCTTATATCTGGGCTCTAGACGTTCCGGCGAAGTTTTACGGATAATCGAAGAGTTTGTTTTTAATCATGGATTAAGTGGTCTGCCAGTTTTTAGTGACATAATCGAAGGAAGGTCGGAGCGGCTTGGTAAGTTTAAAATATTTCAAAATATTTATAAAATTTATAATCATTGACATGCTATTTTTCAGCTCTGGAGAGTCTACTAAATGACGATGATTCGAGCGATGCTACATATTTTTCCGGCGCGGAAGACAGCACGCCTACACACTCGCGGCGCGCCGCTGGGACGTTTAATCCAGTCGCACGCACTCTGAGTTTTGATACCAGTGATGATGATGATGATGAAGACGCTGAGCCTGCTGTTATTATAGCCGATGTTCATGCTGGCGCCGAGGAGAGTGAAGAACCTCCACGAGAGGTAGAAAGCCCTGCACTAATTGTAGGGGATATCCTTAATCGCATGGAGAAGGAGGAGGAGGAGTTGGAGGAGGAGGAGGAGGAGGAGGAGGAGGAGGAGGCAGTAAGAGAAGCGCGAGAAGTAGCAAACAAGATCGAGCTTCAAGAAGAAGCCATAGGCCAGTATCTTGCTGCGTACGATCGTCTACCTCTCATCGATGATGACTTTCGGCTTCTGGAAAGTCAACCACCTGGTGTAGAGGCTGACGACCATTCCACCACTGTTGAGAGTGCGCGCAGAGAAAGACGGCACATACTGGGTGTGCTGTGTGCCACCGCCAACCGATCGGCCCTAGGGTACAACACACGCGAGCGCCTCGACCGTGTGGTCAACGAATGTAAGTAAATATTTATTCTTATATTTTAAAATATGTGCCCTTTTTAAAAATATTTTTCCGTGCGTAGTTGTGCGAAGACGCGATCGGTCTTTAACGCAGATTGTGGCATCGCTCTCCGAGCTTGCTCGTTTGCGGGAGGTATACGAGCGGGTATCAGACAATCGCCAAGCACGGCTCCAGCGATGGTTTCGCGACCAAGCCGAAGACGAATCCTCGCCTTTGTATGCAGAAAGCAATCTGCGAGATTTGGTGAATAGAGTATTAGAAAGCTTTGCGGGTATCGCAGAACCTTAAAGTAAATCCCTCACCGTAAAACCATTAATCTATTTTAATATATTTTAATAAAAGGCATAATTTGTTTTGTTACAGCTGAGGTTCGCTCACCCGTGCAGGTAGGCGGTGGTGGCAGTGAGGACATTTATGATGCCGAAGACTACGACAGCATACGGCCCCCCCGGCGTGCACTTCACTGCTGTGATTGAGGGACAGCAGTACCTGCGACGCTTCGGAGTACAGGGCCATAGAGTAAGATTTTCAATTACCGAGCCACGCGCAGATATAAATTCCGTATTATGGGTAGAGGCCGCGATTAGGGACATGCACGATTATATAACGACACGCGTTCCAGGACATACATTAATCGGGATTACAATTTGTAATGAGCGATTTTCACGTGGTACGGGCGGGCTGTCGCTCAGGCCTGTTGCGAACTTTAATTACGCTGATTTATGGAATTTAATAAGTTCCATAAGTCAGAGTAACGAAATTTTGGGTATCGGAGAGGGACTCGAGTTACAAGTGTGCTATGTAGTAATGCCCGTAGGTGCGGGTGGTGGCTTAAAGTTGAGCGATTTGCGAAAGCGCTCAATCGTTGTTATTAACAATGCCGATAATTTATGTTTACCGCGTGCGCTTGCGGTCGGAAGGGTATACATGGCTCTCAAGTCGCAGCCTTGCGATGAGATGCGCGCAGAATGGCATGAGATTCGCGACGGGCGTCGAAAATTGCAAAAAGAGCGCACGGAAAGTCTCGTGGATGCCGCTGGGGTAAATATTCCTGGTGATGGCTGTGGTTTTGAAGAGCTCGTGAGCTTTCAAAATTTTTTCTCGCAAGTGGCGTAGCACTCGTTGTTTTCGAGAAACAAAATTTTGGAAGCGGCGAACCCCCGCTCCTTGGTGGACGAAACACTCTCCGGGAATTAAATGCCCCACTAGCCGGTATAATTGATTTAATGTTTGAAGAGCGTGCACGACATTTTAATTTAATTACTAATTTATTCGGAGCGGCGGAATTGCGTTTTTTCTGTTCTTATTGTAATAAGGCATTCCGCTGCGTAAATCGGCACAAATGTACGCGAACATGCGCGTGCTGTTACGTTTCACTGCCATGCAGAAGCGATCAAGTCGAAATGATAGAGTGCGTGGATTATGGGCGACAATTTTTCGGTCACGAGTGTTTCGCGAATCACAAGCGTGCAGGCTCTTACAAAAAAAATAATAAAAAAGTGTGCGACGTTGTGCGGTTGTGTGAGAATTGCATGCACATTGTAAACGTGTACCAGCGGAAACACGAGTGTGGTATCAGTTTTTGTAGGCACTGTCAAAAGCACCATGCCTTTAACGATTTGTGCTTCATGCAGCCAATCAGCGTTGTCGTCCCGGGTAAAAAAAAGAAATATCTTTATATTTTTTATGATTTCGAGACAACACAAGACACTCCGTATGGCGAAAATGCGCGCGTTCATGTACCTAATTTGTGCGTTGCGCACCAAGTATGCTCGGATTGCATCGGCGTGGACGACATACAAATAGAATGCCCCACTTGCGGGGTGCGCGAATTCATTTTCACTCGCGATCGCGTTAAACAACTCTTGGAGCTATGTGTGCGAGAAAAGACAGATTTTGCCGAAATTATGTGTATAGCGCACAATGCTCGGGCATTCGACTCTCAATTTATATTGAAAGAGTTAGCGGAAAGTTCCAAGTGTGGCACGCCGCGCGTAATATTAAATGGCCACAATATTACGCAGCTAAAGTACGGGAGCGCAAAGTTTATTGATAGTATCAATTACTTTCAATTGAAACTGAGTGATTTGCCTGCGACATTTGGACTGCTCGAGAGCGCTAAGAAAGGTTATTTCCCCCACCTTTTCAATACCATTGAGAATGAGCACTACAGGGGCCCTCTACCCGCACCCGAGTTTTATTGCCCAGGTACTATGTCTGTGGCTGAACGTGCCTCTTTTCTTGTGTGGTGTGAGAATACAGCCCCAAACTACGTATTCGACTTTCAAAAAGAGATTGTCGAATACTGTAAAATGGACGTCGAAATATTGAGACGCGCGTGCATACGGTTTCGCGAAATTTTCATAGAAGTCGCTCAAACAGATCCGTTCGTCTCCGCGTGTACAATTGCGTCCACACGTATGTATGTTTTTAAAAAAAAATTTTTGCAGCCAAAAACTATTGGCCTGATTCCGCCAAACGGATATAGGCGCGGGGATAAGCACTCGCAGCAATCTATAGAGTGGCTGCTATACTGCGAGCGCGAGTTCGAGCGTGAAATTATACACGCGGGGCGATCGTGCGAGTTTCGTTTACGCGAGGGGTTTCTCGTAGACGGATATCTACCGCCAATCGGGGGAGGAGAGCCTTCCTCAACAGCCAAAGGAATTGTTTTTGAATATCAAGGCTGTTACGTGCATGGCTGTCTGCGCTGTTTCAGCGATAATCGTACTGTGAGAAAAAATAAATACGGCCAAACACACGCACAGGCGTACGAGAGCACGGTGGCAAAAGTCGCAGCAATGAGGCGGTTCGGATACGACGTGCGTGAGATGTGGGAATGCGATTTCGCGCGCGTGAAAAGTCAGCAACCGGAAATTTCGCAATATTTAGCGACTCATCCGGTCATGAGCAAAATATCCTTAAACCCGCGTGACGCTATTTTCGGTGGCCGCACGGAAAATATCGTCACTTCTCGCAGTACCGCGCCGGACGAAGAGATCAAATATACCGATATTTGCTCTCTTTACCCATATATCTGCAAGAGGGGACGTTATCCCATTGGGCACCCGCGCATTTACATCGGCGGAGAATGCACGAAGTTGACTGGCGGTCGAAACAATGATCTCTCGCGCGTGGAAGAGCTGATAAAGTGCAAGGTTTTACCACCTCGTAGTTTGATGCTGCCTGTGTTACCCATAAAAATGGACTCTCGGTTGATTTTCGGACTCTGTCGCTCGTGCTGCGAGGAATTGCGAGAGGGCGACTGTAATCACGACCAAGCCGCTGAGCGTGAATTGACAGGCACATGGGTTGTCTGTGAGTTACAGAAGGCGATCGAACTTGGCTACTGCGTCACAGAAATATTTGTTATTTGGCAGTATGAGACCACGCAGTTCGATCCTGTCACGGGTGCGGGTGGGCTGTTTGCCCCGTATGTCAATACCTTTCTCCGATTGAAGCAGCAGGCAAGCGGTTGGCCTGCTTGGTGTACAAACGGAGAGAGTAGAAAACGGTATGTCGACGAGTACGAGCGTGACGAGGGGATAAGGTTAGACTCGGAAAAAATAGAAAAAAATCCGGGGCTGCGTTCTGTCGCGAAATTGTGTTTGAATTCGCTGTGGGGAAAATTCGGCCAACGCTCAAATATGAAACAAACGACTATTATAAAAACGCGTGAGGGACTATTAAAACTTCTTACAGCGGCGGAAAAAGAAGTATTCGATGTTCTTATGGTCAACGAGAACCTTTTATACACGAATTAGCGCTTTCGCGAAGATGCCGTCGATGTTTCGGGTAATACAAATGTGGCAATAGCTGCGTATACAACCACGCAGGCGCGTCTCGAGTTGTATTCTTATATTGAAAAACTCACCGCAGCGCGTGTTCTATACATGGACATAGACTCGTATATTTTCACATGTAAGAAAAATGACCCTACTGAGTATACTCCATCTCTGAGTGCTTTACTCGGCAACATGACAGACGAGCTAAAGGCCTACGGCGAGGGTACCTATATTACAAAGTTTCTCTCAGCGGGTCCAAAATTTTATGGCTTCCAAGCTGTCGTACCCTCTACCGGGGAAACTGTTGAGTGCTGTAAGATTAAGGGTATTAGTCTCAATAGTGCCAATTCATGTATAATAAATTTCGAGAGCATCGCGCGTTTGATCGCAGCGTATTTTGAAAACGAAAGAGAACCCATCGTTTTGAAATATAAACCGATCAGACGCACTCGCACGCACGAAGTCATCACTCGCGACGAAAAAAAGTCGTGTTCCGTAGTACTTAAGAAGCGTAGATACTTTCGCGATGCAGTATCACTACCTTTTGGTTATAAGAGCGACGCATAGTATGTATATTTTATAAAAAACTTGTAACTGCGTGTATTTATGTAAAATAAAAATTGTCCTTTTTAATAAATATTACTTACCTGTCAAAATTATTTCTACCTATATCCATCACTTTCCTCGCATTAGTACGCTGAAAAAAAAGCATGCTGTGATAATAGGCCGTCACATTTTCTTAACAAAGTAATATACAGAATGATTTATAGCGTTTTCATGTTAAATATACTAAGATGGTATTGTAGTTACAAAGTCGCTTCATGTTTCATAGTTAACTATATCGCCGGCTTGTGCATGCTAGTCAACGCGCGCGTGCGCGCGTGAATCAGCTAGTCACCGCGGATCAGCCCATCCCCCCGCACGACCAGCTTGTCGCCACGTCAGCTCATCACCGCGGTAAAGATGCTAGTCCCCGCGCGCCGCCGCCGCCCCGACCGTGCGTCATGCAGACGATAATGTTTCGCGCGAATGGGAAAAAGGGTATAAAATGATTGGGAAAGCGTGGGACAGTCTCATTCGGTGGCTAGAGGTCATAAAAAAATGGATACACGCTTGAAACATCCGTTTACCTGCTGTGTGTGTGGACCCACAGGTTGTGGAAAAACACGCTTTGTTCAGCGCTTTCGCGCCCATTTACCGATCATGTGTACCGCACGCTTCGACCGTTTACTGTTTTATTACGCTGAATGGCAAGAGGCTTACAGAACAGTTTTTAAGTCCAATGGATCTATCATTGAGTTTCGAGAGGGGCTCCCGGCAGGTAGGCCACTATTCCTCGGACAACGAGAAGAAAAAATTACTCATTCTCGATAATCTTATGCGAGAATCCTCGAGCGACGTTATTTTAGACTTGTTTACGAAAGGTAGTCATCACAAAAATATCAGCGTGATATTCATAACGCAAAATGTTTTCCACAAGGGAAAGGCGCAGCGTGATATAAGTTTAAATACAAAGTACCTAGTGCTGTTCAAAAATCCGCGCGACAAGGCACAAATATAGCATCTCGCGCGCCAAATCCATCCCGAAGACTCGGGTTTTCTCCTCGAAGCCTACATAGATGCTACGCGAGCGCCACACTCTTATCTCTTTATAGATCTCTCGCAAGACTGTCTCGATGAGTTTAGATTTCGCGCAAACATATTCCCCGGTGACAGTGCGCATCACGCATACGTGCCCAAATACTTTAAATCACGCTAATTTGCCCGCCGAACGTTAGTCGGGAAATAACTATGGCCCCGTACGGACGAACTACCTCTTGTCGCGGCACGTTAACGCACGGTAAACATTTTTTCAAGAAAAATCTCGCGCTACTCGGCGTGCTCTGCCACGGCGATAAGAAACATCGCACAACCATAGCCCGAGCGGCTGACAAACCCCTTGTCAAGTGCATACGCGAGTGCGTGTTGAACATTTTACACGGGGTCGTAAAATTATCGGATAGTGAGAAGAGACGATTGAGCAAGCATAAACACACGTTGCGCAAGTTATCGCACCCGAGTGGTAACACCGATTGGCGCACAAAGAAACGAGCGATTATTCAGAATGGGGGATCATTCCTGCCTATCTTATTAGCTCCAATCGTGAGTACTCTCATTCCGAAAATATTTGGCTCGCGTGGCACGCAATAAGATGGAACACGCGCGTAAAATGATTCTCGTGCCAGAAGGTTCGATGGCCGCGAGCCCGACCGCGGATGTCGAGGAAAAAAGTTTACAAACGCATGGCGATAATTTTTCTCGCTTGGACACCGAAATGTACGACGTTTTACGCTCGAAGGCAGCGCGCGATGATTACGAAAAATGTCTGAATTATTTGCAGATTTTACGACGCTATCTTTTTTTCCGCGACAACGAGCGTATCGACGAGCGGCGCGAGACGAATCACGAGGTAGACGAAATCGAAGAGAGTCTCGCGCCGCTCAGCGAGTAGACCATTCTCCGAGGTATACCCAAAGTACTCGCGCCAAAAGCGCGACTCTTGCTTCGGCACTGGAGGACAACGGTTCCCGAGCGTCTAAAGTGGGACAATGCAGACACTGTGAGCATCGATGGCCGACAAGTGGCGCGCTCGAGCATAATCGAGTTACTTCTCGACACACTGCAAAAGAGCCCGCGTGTGGAGGTGGAAGAACCGCCTGTCGGGCGCTTTGAGTTTGCAAAATTTCTCAAAACTAGCGAGACGCCCGTTAATCTCATCGAAAATCCCAAAGTTTTGAAAATTGAGCGGATTTTGACTGCAACAGCGAATACGGCCAAACGACGTTTGCCGCGGCAACAGACTATAGAGGCCGGAGAAAATAATGCACCCTCGCCCATGCTAACTCGCAGTAAAAAGCAGACCAAGAGAAAATGGATGCACTTTGATATATATGCGAAAAGATGCCATACGGAAAACAATACTACAATCTCCAGCATGAGGCGGGTTACGCGGGTGCACGAAACCTTCTTCGCGTAAATGCCAAGAAGGAGAAGAAAAAAATTTACGCGTGGCTGAGCAATCAAGATGCCTACACACTTCATCACCCGATAAAAAGAAGATTCCCGCGCCTGTCGTACAATGTAACGAACGTCGATGACGTGTGGGAGTGCGATCTACTTCAGCTGACATCGATAAAGGATTACAACGACGGGTACTGCTACATTCTCGTGGTCATCGATGTACTCGGTAAGTTTACCTGGGTTGAACCACTGAAGGATAAAACTGCGCGCAACGTTGCCGACGCTTTTGAGCGAATTACCGACAGAGCGAAGCCGCGCTTGCCCATGTGCGTGCAGTCCGATCGTGGCAAGGAATTTCTTGGCGCCGCTTTTCAAAATCTTCTCAAGCGCATGGAGATCGGCTTTCGTGTCGCTAGAAATCCAGATGTCAAGGCAGCGGTGGTCGAGCGGCTCAACAGAACGCTGCGCGAGCGCATATGGAGATATTTCTCACATCGAAACACCAAGCGATACATCGATGTTCTGCAAAAAATTGTGTACGCGAACAATCATTCTCGGCACAGCGGTACGCCAATGCGCCCAGCAGAGGTCAACCTTTACAACGCTGCGCGAGCGCGCGAAAATCTGGCCAAGCGCGCGCGCTCCAATTATCGCCGCCCCGCCGTGCGCTACCGTAAATTTGCTGTGAATGACCTCGTCCGTGTCAGTCGAACAAAGAACACCTTCGAGCGCGGATACGAAAAAAATTTCAGTGAGGAGATTTTTAAGATTATACGCGTATCTCCGCGGCAAGGGCTGTACACATATGTATTGGCGGACTTAAACGGAGAAATAATTGACGGATTCTTTTACAACGAAGAGCTCGTTTTGGTCGGGCACGATCGACTGACTGGCGATAAGAGCTTCAAAATCGAGCGTATTGTGCGCACGAAAGGTCGTGGCGCCAACAAACAAGTGCTCGTCAAGTGGCTAGGCTATCCCGATAAATTTAATTCTTGGGTGAAAGCGAGTCAACTCGCGAGCATTTCGTAGAAAACCACGAGCAGACATGGACGCGAACGAAGATTTTTACATGGTACTGCCTAGCAACAGCAGTATGGCTTACTTTCCCGATAACACAACCAGTTGTTTCACCACCCACTTGTCACGCGAGATCAAATTACACGGTGAGTGGCACGTCGGACCGGTGGAAATTCACGTACCATGTAGCATCGTGCATTTTCAAGACAATGATGCCTTTTACACTTTTAGTTTGTTCGCCATGAACGACGACGAACAGAGTGAGAAAACATTCTGCCATTTTCCAGTCGGCATTTACGACTCTCTCCAACAGCTGGCAGACACCATAAATAACTTGAATGACACTTATAAGCATCACATGCTTGAACCCGTAAAGGAGAGCAATGGCTATTATGCCATCAGACGCAACTGCGCCTGTCAAGAGCCACATGCGACTCATTTCAACGAAAAAATTCTACGCATTTTTGGGTTCGATGACGAGCCCGGGAAAAAAATTCTGTTTACGACCTTTATCCATGGCGCGCTACGGGAAATTGTAGCCGAGAGACCAGCCTCGCTCTCTCGTGCTATTCCCGACCAATTTTACGTTTATACAGATATTTGTGAACCCTACACAGTGGGGGACACACAGGCCTCGCTCTTGCGCATCGTTTCCTTGGATAACTCAAAATTCAGATACGGCTGCAGTGCTGTGCAGCGTTTCACGCCCGCCCACTACATACCGCTTCTCTATCACAATTTTCACAATATTATCATCGATATAAGAGACCAGCTCGGACGGCGCATTCCATTCGAGTACGGTACGCTGACCGTGACACTCCATTTCAGACGAAGTCACTGAGATGTCTCATTATACTAGATACTACGATGAGCAGATTGGTGGCGGGAGTGGGGTAAGAAGCGTTTTCGCTGGCTCGACCTTTCAGAGAGGGCGCGGTGTTGGCTCTTGGTTGGGGGGCCTTTTTCGCCGCATTCTGCCATACGTCAGGAGTGGCGCTAAGGCCGTCGGGAAATAGACCTTGCGCGCAGGTATGAAAATCATAAACGATGTCACAAACAATGGTGTCAATTTCAACGAGGCCATAAAATCGAGAGCCGGAGAATCGGGACGCCATCTCAAAAGAAAAGCGGCAGAGAAAATTAGCGAAATCATGAAGGGGTCAGCGTATAAAACTACCAGGCGCGTGAAACGGCAACGGCAGTCGACAAAGGCACGTGCAAGCGCCCGTACCTCGCGGACCAAGCGTAAGAAAAAATTGACAGCCGCACCGCGCAAGACTTGTAAAGCGAGCAGGAGAACGCGGAAAACCTCCGCTTTTCGGGACATTAACGATATTTTCGGTCCAAAATAAATCTTGAAAATGTCTTTCTTGCACTCTCACTCGTCAGAGTGTATGTCGAGCGAACTCGATGTTTTCTCCCTCCCATCTACTCAAACCTCCATCGAGGGCAGCAGTTTTTTGAACTATAAGCCCGTCTCTTCGATCAGCGACGAGGGCGATGCACCCATCGAATTCGTCGTACCTAGTGCCAGCGAGCATTACATCGATCTCGCACACACCATGCTCTTTGTCAAGGCACAAATACTCCCCAACGACGATGTCGACACAAATCTAAAAGTTGGCCCTGTAAACAATCTTCTTCATTCAATGTTCAATCAAATCGATATTTTTCTCAATCAAAAGCTCACCTCACCGTCCAACAACATGTACGCGTACAGAGCTTACATAGAGTCACTGCTGAGCTATTCCCTCGCTGCCAAAGAATCTCATCTCACCGCGAGCCTCTGGTACGATGATACACCCGGCTGTATGGAGGGCGTGGCGGAAAATCAAGCAATCGGTTCGAACAAAGGCCTCGTTCAGAGGCAATATTTTACGAAAGAGGGTCGTGCATTCGATATGATTGGACATCTGCACTGCGACTTGTTTAATCAGGATAAAATGCTTATCAATGGCATTGAAATGAGAGTGCGTCTGGTGCGTAATAAGGATGCATTTTGCCTGATGGATTCCACAAACGACGGCCGAATCGGAATAAAAATAAAAGAAGGTACCCTCATTGTTCGTCGTGTCAAGATAAATCCTGGTATTTTGATCGTACACGCCAATACACTGGCCAAAGCAACAGCCAAATACCCCATTACGCGTGTCGAGGTGAAAACATTTACGCTTCACACTGGTATACTAGGCGATAGCATTGATATTGCGATTCTTGGTCAACTGCCGAAACGTATAATCATCGGTTTCGTCGATAACAAAGCGTTTAATAGAAATCGAGCGCTACACCCATTCAACTTTCAACACTTTGACATAAATTATCTCTTGCTATATATCGCCGGGGTTCAAATACCAAGCAAACCGTTACAACCGCACTTTACAGGCAACAGCGCAACGTGTATCGAGGCATTCCAAACACTCTACTCAGGCACAGGGATACATTTTCTCAATGAGGGGCTAGGCATAAACCGTTACAACTATTCAATGGGGTATTTTCTTACGGTATTCGATCTCACACCCGATTTATCAGCGCATTGCCACTCTCATTGGAACCTCGTACGCTCGGGCAGTGTGCGTATCGAAGTGGGCTTCGCGACGGCGCCGACTGTTACAATAAACTGCATTGTCTACGCAGAGTACGATAACGTTCTCGAAATCGACTCCACTCGACAAATTGTAACGGATTTCAGCGCCTAAGCGCAAGAGCAGAAGACGACGGGCCTGCAGAGGCACCACGTGTCATAAAAAGTGCCACAGTCATAAAAAGTGGAGGGGGAAGAGTGGCGCTCACATGCGGCGCTCTCTCGCGTCACTTCGCTTTTTCTCTTACACGCGAACACGCGCCTCTACACAAAATGGACTACGTAATCGATATTCAAGGTTTTCGTGATTCGGAAAAAAAGTTTCTGCCCAAGCAAGTAGCTAGCACGTGCCTGCAAAAGAAAATTAGTGATCATTGGATAGTGCAAGCGCCGCATAGTTTTGCCGACTTGCCGGACGATGTCGAAATTCACGATGTTCATTGGTTTGACGGCGAAGTAACGCTTCGTCAACTACATCGGCATCTTTACAACATTGCCAGAGTATCGCGAACAATTTTTGTGCGCGGCGAGGAGAAGGCCCGATACATCGAAGTGCTTTTCGGATGCAGCGTCATCAACTTGGAAAAATTTAATTCACCATCGTTTAAAAAGCTCAACAAAATGTTCCCAGACAATACACTGTGCGCCACGCATTCAACCAAAATCTTTTTGACCAAAAAAGAGTTTTGTGCTCTTTACAAAGTTCATCAGCTAAAAAAGTGGCTGTGCTCGATACTTCCTGCGAAATGGAAAGCGCTTCCTAAAGGGAAAGTGGAAAGTGAAATGTTCCTTGCAGCAGTTTACGAGCAAAGAGATACAAATAGTGACATCAGCGATAATAATGACATATACTACTCAGCCACCGAGGGCGACACATCCTCTGACTGAAAAAAAAATGAACACGAATGAAATAACGCGAGCCATCTGCGGTCTCTCTGCTAATTCGCTCGGAGTTTATGCAGCCAATCTCATACCAAGCCGGTTGAGCCATCCATCGGCGGTTATTGCAAATCTCGACACAGCGAACAAGCCCGGCTCTCATTGGGTAGCTTTCTACATAGACATTCATGCAAGAGGCACCTATTTCGATAGCTATGGACTACCACCATCGTCGCGACATCATCTCGAATGACTCAGAAGAAATTGCAAGTGGTTCAGGTGGAACAAGAAGAAGTTGCAAAGTTTCGATTCTAAAGTGTGCGGTGAATATTGCGTCATGTTTTTGCATTTTATGTGTAGTGGGTTTACTTTACGAAAATTTTGTAACATCTTTACGACGGATGCTCGCACCAACGACAAAATAGCTGCTAAATTTTATAACATTATAAAGAACAAAAAATTAAAAAAAGAAGGACGTGCGTACAATTTCCCGCGTGCTACTTCACAAGGGTGCGGCTCGTGCACTCAGGCATGTAGGCCAATGACTCATTTTTAATCTCTCTAACTTTAAGATATATTTTGCATTGTTGGGCCTAGATTTGTAAGCTAATATACGTATGCGTGATTGTTCATTACTTGTAATATCTTAATACTGAAATGAATCAGCCCCTGGTTCAAATGCGATTTTATGTATTCGTAGTTAATTTTAAGCATCGCTTGTGTCTGTCTCGGTTAAACCAAATGTATTCGTAGTTTTTAAGTTTTTGTCTCTTTTCAAAATTTATATATTCATAGTTTGTAAGTTTATGTATTCATAGTATGTAAGTTTATGTCTTCATAGTTTGTAAGTTTGATCGAATAAACAAAAAAATATATAAATCATGTTTTCATTTACAGACCTTTCATTTCCCACTCCTGAAAAAAAAAAAATCAGTTAAATACATTTTCCTCCCGCAAGAGAGTATTCAAAACGTTTTCTTGTATTACGAAATACTTACGCGTGAAAAATTTTATCATCATATACACATTTTCTTCACGCGTAACTTAAAAACCGTTGAACAAAGAACGCATTTATGGCGAGGGTGAAGTGTTCTTAGAACCACTTAACGCAGTTATCGGGTACAACCATAAAAAGTTATATGTCGCGGCACACATTTCCTTCTCACAAAACAAAGAATGCATTCATGTGAAAAATTTATCATGTATACGCTTTGACTCGTAATCAGTTAAACACACACACACACACACACACACACACACACACACACACACACACACACACACACACACACACACACACACATATCGTAAAATCGAGAGCACACTCTTGAAACTGTCCGTTAAATTCGTTGAACAAATGACGCATTCATGGCCAGGGTGAACTGTGCTTAGAACCACTTAACGCTGTTATATTTCCTTCTCACGAAAATCTTTGTCGAGAGTACGTGATTGAAAGCGCTAAACAATGGACGCATTCATAACGACAATTATTGGAAACGCTTTCCACAGTCATTGGGTACAACCATAAACCTAATATTTTTCTCGCCACCTTTCCCCACTACCGGGTACGTTGCGTCATACACGTGCTCTCATTGGCTGCGCCGCCATCCCCCACTGTCGACGTCCCCTACCATCTCTCGAGGCGCACACCCAAACGAATAGCGCAACCGACGACGTTACGTCAGTCTAGTAGAACACGCAGCACCAGCAGCACCAGCAGTCAAATCAGCTGTAGAAAGCACGCCTCAGTATTTCTTTACACACACACACACACACACACACACACACACACACACACACACACACACACACACACACACACACACACACACACACACACACACACACACACACACAGAAAGTGCACTCGTACAACGACATTGCTTCAGCCACGAGCATTAGTATTTCTTTTTTAAAACAAGTTTGTGACAGCTATTTTAAAATGAATCAAGACGATCTTCCGCAAAACTTGCTTTTTAACACAAGTTACGCGCTCAATAAGTCTCACTCGAAATTTGCATACCTTGGATTGCAATATTACGGTGGGCATTTCCGTACAGTGATTCAATTCGGTGGCGATACTTCGCCACGCAAATACATAAGAATGGGAATCACCGCGTGGGAGGAATTCACCACGCATTTTCCTGCAGTAATATATCATCTGTACGGGCACAAGCAAGAGTTTACAAAAATCGACCTAACTGAGCACGAGATTAATTTGACTACCGCTTATAATTCGATAGTACTGGGAATCAATCAGAAAAAGAAAGCAGTGGAGCCTGTGTCATTACGGAGCCGGCGCATGAGGCGCAAGATTGGGATACCAACGACGGATTGCGCTTCGATACAGAGTCAATCATCACGGCCGTCGACGCAGATGACAACGACGACGACGAGAGTGCACTGGCGCGAAAGAAGAGAAAAGTTGAGAGTCTTCCAAGTGTTGTGATCATGCGACGTACTTTTCTAATATTAAAAAGCATGAGCGAGTGTATAGAGTTTCGTCTTGGCGAGTTAGAGGATATGTCCACGTATGTTAATGTCATGTATGATGTAATGATAGACAGTTTGAAAATGCACGAGAACAGTCGCGAACTTGATAAATGTTTCGACGGGTCCACATTTCTTGAACTTTTCAACGACCACAAAGACGAATTAATATCTAATGTAAAAAACCGGATGATTTATTCAAACATTGGTAATTCGAATGTGGATGGACTATTTATAGAAATAAAATGTCTTTATTTACCGACACTAGAAAAAGATGTATACGAGGCTGTTAATAATTAATCAATAAATACAAATTTTAATTGAATTGCCTTCTTCTTCATTATTTCATAGCCCCTACTCTTCCGCTCTATCCCCATCCACCACCAATCACTTGGCCTTACATATAAGCTAATAGTAGCATCGGCACGAGAGCAGAAGGACTGTAACCTTCACAGAGCACACATCATGGGTCCGCCATTTAGCAAGCAGACATCAGAGGATAAACAGCCTCTCATCGATAAAGAAAAGAAAGATTATTCGTCGACGGATAAAGATTCATCGCGATATAAATCTTTTTCCACCAATACCAATTCCTTTCCCAAAAAACAAGGTTATTCACGATGTAATTAAAACTTAACACAAAAACGGCCCTTTTCAGGGCCATAAACTCATTATTACATATACAAAACTATTTCTTATACTTTGACCACTTGGGACTCCCGCTGCGCAGTTCGACGGACCAACGATGGAGTAGGGATGCTGACGCGTACCTGCACCACACAAAGGAACTCTCTCTCTCTCTCTCTCTCTCTCTCTCTCTCTCTCTCTCTCTCTCTCTCTCTCTCTCTCTCTCTCTCTCTCTCTCTAGTACATGGACTGGTATAGCGCGTATCATATTACACGGAGGTGTCAAGAGGGTATAACTGTTATGTAAACAGTAGCTAATTACCCATTGTTAATGGGTGGCTTGTTTACAAAACAGTAGCGGTTTTGAAAACAATAGCCCCATTGACATGGGCCCTTGACATGGGTCATTAGCTACCGTGCAGCTACTGTTTACATAACACTTAACTTAATGACCCCACCCGCGGCGCCGCCACGGGGTGCCCCCCTCCCCCCTTGTAATATGATATGTCTCGCTATACCAGTCCATATACTACTTATATGCAGTAGACAAATGCTGCAAGGATCCAATTTTTCCTTAGCTTATGTAAAAGGTAACAATAAAGGCCTTTACCGATATCGATAGATAAAACCAGCCAACTAAAAATATTTGTTCCGTTAAAAGTATTATAAGGATAAAATGAAATTAATAATTAATAAACCTATAATATTATCTACTGGATGGACTGAGTGACTTAGTTTCTTAAAGAAGGTCAAACTTCATGTGATTTTCTTTTGAGAATAAGCAGTTGTGAATGAATTTTATAAAATTTTGGTTTGTTATTGTGTTTGTTTATGGCTTGCTATAAGTGTCATGTTCATGTATACCATATCAAAATCTTTGAGTAGAACACCCGGTAAATCTACAACACCGGGAAAGGATCTGCAAAAACTTTAAAAGACCAATTATCTGGTACACCTCAAAAATTATGAAAGTTAACTATAATGAGCATGCTGATGATTCTATGGATGAATAAGTTAATAAAAGTGACGAATATAATGGTGGTGTGGAAGAAGAGGATGAAAGTACAAATAAGAGTGAGAATAAAAAAAACACACTTATATATTCTACTTATTTTTTGTGAATGCGGTTTTTCTGAAACACTTTTATTTTTGTAGCCCTTGTAGACACAAGTTTATATATTCACTGCAAGATTTGCATACTTTTGCATAATATAAACAACTGCCTGAAGAAATGGTAATCTACAAGCGGCATCTACAAGAAAATAATCTGGAAATATCCTGATTTGTTTCCCATATGTGTATACAGGATCCAATAGATTCTCAAAATGTGTCTAAAACTAATAGGAAGCAACAACTAAGATGTTTTAGACAGTATTGTACTGATAAAAAATAACGTAGTGATCTGTCCGATACAAATATATTATTGTATTATTAAAATAAGTGACATCTAAACAGTGTTTTGTGTAATAAATAAAATTAAGTACCAGTATGATGTGTTACATGAAGTATTTATAATCGAATTTTACAACTTCTACTTAAAATCAGTTTGAAATATTTTGAGAGTACCTCAAGTGTTTATTAACCAAAATAATGAAACTCCCAATTTACTTAGTGAACAAATTCCAGATTTAATTAAAAGAAATTTCCTACTATAGTGATAGAATAAAAGATGGTAAAAGATCTACGAAAAAGTTCTCTATAGGGTTCACAACTGAATAATTTTTTCAAGAATTGTGGACTTAAAGTGATGTTTTATGTACACTCACCGGACATGTACAAATGACAATCGTATCTGGACGGATGAGAATAACTGTAATCAACATAAAAGTTATTATGTTTAAGTGCTTGGTTGCTCCATCACAAATATTGAACTTTATGTGATCAGTAATTAATACAGAGCATAAATAATTAAAACAAACTCGAGTTGTATGATAAGTGAATTATTTAAGTAATCTATGGATCCAGAATCAATGTGAAAAGAATTCCTGCAACAAGTGTATAATGTATGTGAGTGAAAATGAAATATCGGATAATTATGAAATATCTTATTGTTCGTTTTGTAACGTAAAACCATGATGCTTCATAGTGAAATAAATTTTTAAACTTATGTATCAGTGAAATATACATAATTTTTTCATATATTTTAAAAAATGAGTTGTGCGGCAAAAAGCATAAATGATTAAAATAAATGAAGTGGATAAATAAGTGAATTAAAAAAAGGAAATAAAAATATGTTTATTAGGTGATCTATGGATCCAAGTAAGTGTGTAAGTATGTAAGTGAATCTTGGAACGCGAGTTTGTTATATGTGTGTATGTGTGTGTTTGTGAAAAAAATATTTGTTTGAAATAAACAATGAAAATTAGCACAGAGAAATACACATCTGGTATTTGTGAAATTACTTGTTCTTCGTAATATAAAAATATGATGTTTCCCAGTGAAATACATTTGTGGGCTTTTACGTCAGTGAAATGTGCGTCATTTTGCGTAATTTGATAAAAGTGTTGTAAAGTAAAAAACATAAATGATTAAAATAAAGGAGTGGATACATAAGTGAATTCAAAAAATGCATTTAAAAATATGTTTATTGTGTGGTCTATATGGATGTAGGGTCTATATGTAATTGAAGCCTGGAACACGTGTATTATAATATATATTAGCTAACTGTTTAGGCTGTATCTTATTTTCATAAATAACTTAACTTATTGTGATTGAAGTTACATTGTTTATGATCAGAGTTGATATATAGTACATATGCATTCGTTACAAATTGTTCTTGATAATGTTTAAGTCTGTCAAATCACGCAGCCTCCTATAGTAGAGACAAAGAGAAATACTTTTGTAGATATTCCACTAGCAAAGCCTTATTCTATACTTTACGGTGTTTTAATTATCAATGCTTTACTGGCTCTATGATTTCGAACTAGCAACTATACCAAAGGAAGTTGGTCTAGGACCTGTGAGTTTAGTTATGAAGGAGGTTTTATCAATCTGTCGGATATAGAAGTGCAAGAACCTTAATAAAAGTACTACAATGTAATACTAAGCCAGACACTGGTTATAATTTATAAATATTGAATATCAGTGTTATTGTACCTGTGTACAATGAAGAACGATGTCATAATAATAATATGGCAAAAAAACAAGAGCAAATTGCTGCAAAAAAGGATTTTGGGATTTGAATTGTAATTCTGAAAACTGGGCTGTCGTAAAAGCATTATTTGTCATGCATAATCAACCATCAATAAAACAAGCGGCAATGTTTCTTCATAAAGGATTTGCAGCTGGGATTTACTCTGACTACATACCTGCATTAACAGCCTTCCTAATGGCAAAAAACAAGAGAAAATGGATTCAGGAGTATTTTGTGAAAAAATTTATTATGAGCTACTGCTATGGAAATGGTAGGGGACATGAGAACTCAAGTTCTGGACCGCCTTTCAGCTTCTAGTTTTATAATTCCTTGCAAGCTCTATCTAATCTATTTATAACAATCAAAATTTTTATCACAATATGGAGACGGTTACAAAGATATATTATTCCCGAATGTATAAATATATATTAGGAACTTTTCAAATTTCGTATCTTAATACTTTTTCCACGTAACAGCTGATCCCTCGTGACCTTAATTTTCAGGCCTCTACCAAATAAATTATTATAAGTCCTTCGATGATTATGATAATTATATACGCGGTCACCTAGAAATTTGCATGACCTAATTGAAAATTATAAAGTATATTGTCACGTTAAGGCGTTTTACTTTAATTGAACTTTAAAGACACCCGAATCTTTCTCTCTCTCTCTCTCTCTCTCTCTCTCTCTCTCTCTCTCTCTCTCTCTCTCTCTCTCTCTCTCTCTCTCTCGTCTTTTCTTACTCAGTAACTGTATGAGGGCTCCACGAAAAACTTTGAAAGGAGCCTAAATATTTTTTTAAATCGGCCAACAAGACGTTCTGTACAAGAATAATATACTAACAAACTTTATATTGAAAGAACTACAGAATCTTTGAAAAATGTGTTCTCTAAAAAGAAAGCATTAACATTTTTTTGCGAAAATATTTTTTGATTTATACACTTATCTAAATTAAAGTAGAAATAAACTCTCTCCCTCTCTCTCTTTCCCTCTCCCCTCTCTCTCTCTTCCTTCCTATCTCTCAACATCCGTCAAACTGAGTACAAAAAACTTTAATGAGAGCTTAAATATTTTTTTAAAACAATCAAGACGTTTATTAAAAGATAATTTTTTAAGTACGTTCTAACAACACAATTTGTCTAGTCCTTTTAACTCTTCTAGTCTCATCTATTCAATAAGCACTCTCTAAATGGTAATAATTATTTTCATGACTGTACAAATAATGATATTGATAATATAAAATTTTCTACGAAAGTATAAAATAAGGCAAGTATAGAAGTTTTTTCTCTATAATCTACTCTCCCTCCCTCTCTTCCCCGCCCTCTCACCACCCATCTATTTATCCCCCCCCTCTCTCTCTCTTCCTCTCACCCTCTCTCTCAATATCCGTTAAACTCTGTACCAAAAATTTGAATGAGAGCTTAAATATTTTTTAATAAAATCAACACGTTTAAAAAAAAAAATAATTTTTTAAGTACGTTTTAATAACACAAATTTTGTCTAGTCCTTTTATTTCTTCGAATCTCATCTATTCAATAAGCACTCTCTGCAAATGGTAATAATTTTTTTCATGACAATACAAATAATCATATTGTTAATATAAAACTTTCTACGAAAATATAAAATAAGGCAAGTATAGACGTTTTTTCTGTATAATGTATAAAATAAAACTATTTATGATTTTTTAAAAGAAATAAAATAAATAACAGTGAAAAAGTCTTTTACTTCTTTGAATCATTGTATGATGAGCAATTTATATGTAAGTAAGTACATTCAAATTGTTTACTGCAAATCAAACAAAGGGAAGTTTTTAAATCAATTATCGATAGTCAAGTAATGCAAACAACTCACGGAAACAACTGTATGACTGTTCTCAGAAATGTATTAAAATTCATTCATTCTTCTATAAAAATTAAACACAAGAAAGCACTGAAATCAATTTACTGTAGTCAAGTACCGATAAGTTAACTTGTCTGCATAATAGAACTTTTGGTACTTTGCGTGCCAAATTACATTTTACGCCCAAGCTCTAACTTGAAAAATACTCAGCCAGCGAACATAAAGTACTACTTAACGCCGAACAGGCGCAATAGCTTACATACTCTTACAAAACTTTATTGAACCTACGCACTTTACTTCCGTGTGAGCGAAAATTATTTTAATTATATAACTATTATGCCTTCTTTTTATTTCTAAAATTCATAAGAATCCTATCAGATATTTACGAAAAGTCAAAGCCTATATAACAAAATACATAGTTACTAACACATCCACAATTTTCATTATTCTTGCTCACTTTTAAAATTTTTATAATATTACACATCTTGGGAGGACAATAGAAGTCTATAGAGCTGCTCTAGTAGGGGTGGTCCTCCAATCTCCCATGCATACTTGGCGGGCCCGACGGTTTTCAGTTAACCGGTGGGCTTTGTAAATATAGAATACTAAATTTTTGCATTAATTCATTAACAGTGTTTATACCGATAAGTCCACTATAAATAATTATATTGGCTCTAATTTTTATTAATACCGTTTAAATATAATATCCCTAAATGTGCAGAATCTCATGATTTATTTTCATTACCTAATTTATTTTTCTTTGTGTTCCTCTTTTTTAAGCGGGAATGAGATACAAAATGCATATAAATTTATAATCTACTCAAAAGTGTTTAAGATTTTACTAACCATTACCACGTGTCCTCGGTGTCAGCGAATCACGACACCGCAGCCACTTCTAGCTCATCCTCATCCTCATACATACGAGAGAGAGCGTCTGCCATGTGGTTCAAGGCGCCTTTGCGGTGTTCCACGGTGAACTTGTGACCTTGCAGCTCCAATGCCCAACCAGCCAACCTGCTCGTTGGGTTTTTCAGTTGGCATAGCCATCGTAAGCTGCTGTGGTCTGTCACTACCTTAAACTCGTAGCACTCGATGTGTGGGCGAAACTTTTGGATAGCCCATACTACCGCGAGGCACTCTCGCTCGGCAACGCTATAGTTCCGTTCCGCCCATGTGAGCACACGGCTCGCGAACTCGATCACCCTCTCCTGCCCTTCCAACTCGTGAAGTAGCACTGCGCCTAGGCCCACGTCACTCGCATCCGTCTGCACGATGTATAACCCCTCAGGATGCGGTCGGTGCAGCACCGGAGCGGTCATCACCATCGCTCTCAGCAGATCGAAAGCGTGCTGCTGCACTTCGAGCCACTCATACTTCTGTTTTTTCTTAGTCAGGTTCGTGAGCGGCTCAGCGAGGGCGGCGTAGTTCGGGATGAACTATCGATACCACGAGGTGGTGCCTAGGAACCTCCGCAGTGCCTTCAGGTTCTGGGGCACCGGGTAATTCCTAATTGGTTTGATCTTCGCCGGGTTAGATCTCGTGCCGTCCCGGTTAATCAAAAAACCCAGGTATGCTAGCTCTGGCTTGCAGAAAACGCACTTATCTGCATTAAGCGTCAATCCAGCGGCTACTAGCCGTTCTAGCACCATTCGGAGGCACTCCTTATGCTTCTCGAATGTCTCGGCGACAATTATAATGTCGTCGAGGTAGGCATAGACGTACGGCTCCAGCTCGGGTCCGAGCAACGGGTCTATGAGCCGCTGGAAGATGGCGGGCGCGTTCGTAAGCCCATACGGTATCCGCCGGAATTGGTATAGCCCCATCCCGGCGACCGTAAAGGCTGTTATGGGTCGCGCTTCCGCCGCCAGAGGTATCTGGTGGTACACACTCTTAAGGTCGAGCGTGGAGATGAACTTCGCCTTCCTCAACTTCCGTAGAATATCCTGCATATTTGGTAGGGGATAGGCGTCTGGTTCCGTGACTGCGTTTACATTGCGCAGATCTTCACAGAACCGCCGTGTTCCGTCACTCTTCCGGATCATCACGATGGGGCTCGACCAACCGCTTCGGGAGGGCTCGATCACGCCCTCTTCGAGCATCTCCTTTACTTGGCGGTGCATCTCCTCTTGCACTTTATCCGAGACTGGATAGTGCTTCTGCTTGATTGGTCGAGTGTCCCGCAGAGTGATCTCATGCTCCACACCCTTTACACATCCCAAGCCTGGCGGAAGGTTGCTGAGGATACCGTCTACCATTTCCTTCAGCTCCGCCCGCTGAAGGTCCATAGCGTCCTCGAGCCCGATAGCAGACACTGCGCTTGGATCTGCCGTCGAGCTGGCTACTTCCAGCTCGACGTAGGCTTCTGAGTCCTTACAGAAGAGCCTATCCGTATCCGGGTCAAGTACGGCCCTGAACGCACGTACGAAGTTGACCCCTAAGTAGCAGTCTGCATCGAGCTGGGGCATAATGGCGACTCTAATTTCACGAGTAAGCCCCCCCACGGTGAGTGGGAGACACGTAGCCTAACAAGAGGCTGCGGCTACCATCCGCAAGCCTCACGCCTTGTTTCTCGGACGCTACGAAATCTTTCCCGAGTGCTGTGGCTAGTTGGAGCCCGACGGTGCCCAACACCGTGGTTGCTCGGAGGTTGAAATCACCCACCTCAATTCGAACCCACCAGCGCGTCTCTGCGTTGGTTGGTTGGCCGACGGAAGCTTCTCCTCGGTCTGGAGGCGGGTGAGTATCTGACTCCTCGGAGGCCGGGCGAAGGTCGCATGCGGCCGCAGTGTCCTCGCACACTGGAGTCGTGTTCGGGTTCGGCACTCGCAGTGCCGCCGGGGTTGGCTCGAGTGGGTCTACTACCATTGCTCGAGCTCCCCGGGGACTTGGGGCGGGGGCGATTTTCTCTAATCGCCCCCCTTCCCGTTTCCCGAACAATTGGGGCAATACCTGGCCATGTAGCCGATCTTGCCGCATGAATAACAACTCAGCGGCGGCCTCGGCTCCTCTGGGGTTCGACCCCCGGGTTTAGCAGGTGGCGCGGAGTCCCCTCCCGAACTCGCATCCTTGCCCGCCGGAGTTGGCGCCGGGCCTCTGTGCTCCCGTTCGCCCAGGCAGCTGATGGCCACGCCCTCTACGCGGGCCACCAGGCGCATGCCTCGATGGGTGCTCTGCTCGAGGGCTGGCCAGCTCGGCAAGGCTCTGCCTTAGCACCCGCCGAAGCATGCGCTCCAAATTCTCCGATTTGGGCTCAGGCACGCCGCCCGCAGCAGCTACTTTGCCCTCCTTGGCGTCTGCCTTGGGCTTCCTCTGCGGGTCGGCTTTAGGGGGCGGCTTATAAGCCATCTCCGGCAGTAGCGTCGTCGCTGGCTGTGGAGGGGGCCTATAAGTTCTGGATTTTTCAGAGTCTGCACCGCCTCCACCGCCAGCTCTAACAGACCCTCTACTGTCTGGAAGTCCGTCCTCCGAACCATGGCTTGCAGCTGTGGTCGGAGGTTCCGGTGGAGTTGATCCAGCTGTTGCTCCATCTTGGGGGGAGGCGATATCTTGTGGTTGATCGCTATGAGGCACGTGATGTAGTCCCTCACGGCCCCCTCTTCCCCCTGGGTGCGGTTATTAGCCTCCGCTATTAGCCGCTGCTGGAATCCTTTTGTCGTTCCGTACCAGCGCCCCGCCGCTGATACGAACTCTTGCCACGTAGCCCACTTCTCCTTCTCGTTGCGGTACCACATGGCCGCTGTGTCCGTGAAGAGCTCCGATAGCGACGACAGCACCTCTTCTTCCGTGAGGTTGGCCAGGATTCTGCAATCCTCGAGCCTCGCCAGGAATACGTCTATGATCTGGCTCTTCGCGCCAGAGAAGAGTATCTGCCACTTCCGCACTATTTGGCCGATATCTCTCGAGTGGAATAATCCCGATCTCGAGAAATTGGCCGACGTTCCTGGCGCGGAGTAGTTGGGCCAGCTCGTACCTCTCGCCGAATTTCGGAGGTCACCCCCCTCCCAGGCTGGGTTTACGCCCCGTAAGTCAGCCTGGTCACTAGGGCGAGCTGGCGGTGGCTAAGGTTGCCGACGATTCCAGGCTTCGTTCTGCTCTGGGATCGTGAACGTGTCTTCAAACCGCACGTTTAGTCCTGGCCTGGTATCCGCTATATGGGTGCTGGTCGCTGTTTGTCGCTGGTGATCTAGTTTGTCCTCCAGCGACCTTACTTTTGTCTCCAGCCTCGCTATGTGGATATTGTACGCTGCTTGTCGTTGGTAGTCTGCTGTTAACCTCTTCTCCAGCGACTATACTCTCGTTATTAGGTCCACTAATAGCAGGCTGACGTCCTTAGGCACCTGAAACCCTATCCCGTCGCTTGCCTGGAGATGCAACATGTCTTCTCGATGGCAGTGTTTCTTCCTCTAGCGAGGTTTCTTCATCGTCGTGTAGGTCGCCTCGTTGCGGATCATCTTCTTCTGCTGCGTTTTCCATGTGTACTTGCGCAATTTCTTCAACGCTGGCGATCTGGTCGCGCGCCGTGGGTTCATGGGGGTGTGGGTGTTGGGCTCGCGACACCGCTTCTTTCGTCGTTTCCCTCACTATTTTCATTATTGGCTCATTCTTCAGCACTACCTCCAGTGGGTGTACTTCCCAGCTGGAGATTTGCATGAAGGTGCCTTCATCTTCCCTGAGGAGTTGACCCAGAAGGCTTGTCCTCAGTGCTTTCCGCCGGGCGATCGCATCTCCCGGCTCCTCTGGTTCTTCAAAATCCTCCGGGCAATACGTCCCCAACACCCACTTGATCAACCTTTCCAGTTTTCCAAACGACATGCCCTGGCGCCTTAACTCCAATTGCGCCAGGCAGCTGTCGATTTGCTGGTGCGTGAGGGTTTTTCCCGAATCCTCCAAGGCTTCGTAGATGTTGTACGCCATCACAGAGCCGTTCGCAGTTTTTGTGTGCGCTAGGGGATTTTTAGTTCAATAACGCGGAACTTGAAAGTGCTTTTGCACTGCCAGTGGTATCCTTCACAAGGTACCTACTGGATTACCACTGACTAAGGAAAACACGAATTTTCGCAACTGGTGGTTCAGTCTCTAATCGCTAGACCCGGGTAACTCGCACTTTCACCTGCTTGCTTGAAAGTTAAGTCGCTTTATGGTTATTGCGCTAACGTAATTCGCTTGTTTGCACAATGTGCATACGTTTTTATCGCAGGCGCAACGATTCAGCGCATGCGCAAACGATAAAATCGGTGCGGTCGCGATTTCGCGGATGCGTGAGCGTTCTCGCGGGGTTACAAGTCTTCGATTGCGAATTGTAAATAAACTAATTGATTTTTCTCACTTCTAGTATCTGCGCAAATCTATTCGGCACGCGAGCAAACGATTCCGCGCCGAAAAATCGAAATCTGCGTTTTCCGCGTACTGCGCATGCGCGGAACTCAAGTCACTATATACAAAATGTTCTCCAGCGCATGCGCAAACGATTCCGCGTGCTAAATCAAAATTTCGACTTTTCGACCTTTTGCGCCTGCGCAAACTCAAAATTAGTGATGCGCGCACCTCCCAGTAAGATGCGCTACGTAAGATTACGCAGTAAGATTCCGCGTGTTAAATCAAAATTTTAATTTTTCGACCCTTTGCGCATGCGCGAACTCGAAATTAGTGGATGCGCGCACAGGGATGGGGCAGAAATTATTTCAACATGGCCGGCGCTGGCACCGTAGGCGTGAAGGCTGCCGCTCGCGACTCCGCGGCACCGCGATGGCGCACTTCAGACTGTCGATGCCAGTTCGAAAAATAGCGGCTCGGACGATTTCGTGCGTCTGCACCATAAATGATTCGGAATTGCGTAGAAAATATCCAGAAAGTAGAATCCATCAGATTCTATGTATAATAATAATAATAATAACTAATACTATATCAAATATACTATGCGTGTGTTATTAATAATTGATATTATTATTATAGTATTGAGTATGTAAAGAAATTACAAGTAAAACCTTTTCTTATCTATTTTATTGCGTAACTTAATAATGTAAACAATTTCAAATCTAAAATTTATTTGCATAATATCGAATAAACTGACTAACTTTTTTTATCAACCAAGATTTTTCTTATATGGACACTGAAAATATCAACAACGGTGTTCCCTATATGTGCACTGAAGAAAATTTGCTAAAGCGATAGATAACTAGGACTTTGTAAGAGTAACTATGTTATATTAAAAAATTATATTTTTTATTAATATTTCAGTATTTCAAAATATATTCTTATAGAATAAATAAGTATTAATAATGTAAAAACCATAATGGTAAAATAAGTTGACATAGTTAATTTGCATAAAATTAAATAGTTTCTTCACTGAATATAATAATATTATAATTTTGTTTTATTTTAATAAGAAATTTCGAATTTGCTAAATATTTATGGCAAATCTTGATGAGTTTTCTAAGTAATGCGTTAATCCTAATGCTATTTTTGAATGTGTCCAACCTTGTAATTCATTTGTATTTACTATAAATATTGGTAGTGACAAAATAGTACTATTTTTCTTTAGTAAATTTGGCCAGTAACTAAAGTTAACTATGTGATTTCTTTCTCTGGAATATAGCTAAAAAATAATTTATATGGAAATGTATTACATTGTTAAGTCTTGAATGTCGAGGAATCTACTCTTATATGTGTATTGAAATTTGTATGGTTTATCTTCAATTTATATTTGTATATATATTATATTTTCAATTGATATTTGATTTATATTACCTTTATTCTGGGCGTAGGCTCTCGTAAATAATAAACAGCTGATTAGTTAGATGCACTATTTATTGAATAATATAAGTTTTATAAATAAGACTATGCGATTTACAACTTATTAACCTTGTTAATCAATATATAATACCGATAGATTATTGAAATTATTGATATAAGAAATTCTCTTTGTAATTGAATGTAGGGTATTTGACCTGTATAAAATATTCGCTACTCCTTTTGTCGACTTTTGCACGATTACTAATTTGTGTGTTGAGAGTCGCCGTATTTATTAAGCGGTTAATTGGGGTTAAAGATGTTTTTGACGCTGAGTAAAAATCCTCTTTTTAAACAAATTTAGTAAACATTTAAATATCATCCTTTCGATTTCACATTTAAAAGTGCTGATTCTAAACAAAGATGCGATGAACGGTTGGTTTCACAAGGTCAGTGGCCCGCTACGTCACGCTGGCTGTTGCGTAGCCGAAATTGCTGTACTGTTAAAATTCGCACTCGCATCGTTTTGTGGGTCAAGAAAAATGAATATTGGAATTTAATAACGTCACGCTGTTTCGTAGCCGAAATGCTGCGTTTTCAGATTTACAATTATATCAGTTTGTGGGTCAGAAAATTACTGATGAGAAATATGCATGTAAATTGATTTTAGAAATACGTCACGGACGTAACACCTCCCCCCTTAGATTGTTGAATATCGTAGTGATTCAACAAGTATAATAATAGTTAGCCATCAGTAATTTTCCCTTACAATAATACAAACTTTAACTTATTTGATTACAATTATAAATACAAACGTTAAACTTATTCGATTACAATTATAAATACAATAATGTCTTCCGTAAAACTTCCCTTTTTTTTGTGAAATTCATAATTCATTTTGTATAAGAGTGTCAACAGTTTCCTGCGTTGCATTTTTTCGATGTGCTGGTTATTGGGGTCAATAACACCCGTTTTCGCAACGTTATGACTGCAATGACTACGGAATCGCCGTAGACAGGTATGATTTCGTCGAAATTTTGCTGGTTCAACAGAAAATTGTATATAAAATGCGTTGGACGTACAGTGAATGTATTCAGTTCAGGATAACATCAAGATCAACAATGGCACCAGTAATAAACGTAAGTTACATAATTGATTTTAGTTACATAGTTTTATTTTCGCAATTAATTTTTCTTGATGGTTTTGAAAAAAAAATAAAAATGTTATGTTTTATATTTCAGTGTCACCGCGTCCTTTACCAAAGAATCAAGCGATCCTTTTTCCGTATCCGGAATAATTTATTCCAATCGGGAATGGAGACAGATGGCAGCTACTCCAGACCTTCACTTTCACGATTCCTCATGGTAAGACTTGGAAAAATATTTTTGTAATAGAAAGAATATATATACATAGATAAGTATATACATCACTTTCCTATATTTTTGTTTTAGATACCGCAATGGGCAAGACTTGGTTTCGAAGGAAGGGAGAGGATCGTAGGCCTCAATTTCAATATCTCTGAGGTGAAAGAATCCTTGGTGCATGATGGTTCGGTTTCCTTAATAAATGGACGATTGCAGCTATCAATGGTGCCGTGCGAAGAAGATGATTTCTATTGTTTGCGAGAGTTATTTTATATCACTGATATGTATGTAGATTGGAGAGTACGGTTGCGTTTCGTACAAACGCGGTTTGAGATTATATTTTATTTAGGAGATGATATAATTTTTAAAGCTTAGTATATAATTGTTACTATTGATGTATATATCTTGTGATTAATATATGAAAAGAAAAGGAAGTTTATTCTTGTTAAAAATTTTTCTTCATCTCCATTCCTTCTTATCCCTTGTTTTCCCATTAATGAAATAGATGGTCGACGGTAACCTTAGTTTTTTTCGCTGATTGATTTTAATACCTTAGAATTATGAAGTATTTAAACTAAAATTATAAATATATTAAAATTTGTCTTTGTATAAAAGTAGTTAACGATGAAAAACTATGAAATTGTTCTGACTACAGATAGATTTTCAAACTCCAAATTTTCCTAATGCAAGACTCAAAAATAATTATTCGATAATTTTGTGAATATTGAAAAGTAAAATAAATTTTCAATCATAATATTACACGTTTTAATTCTCGATTCTCATGTTAAGTGATATAGATCAATTCTCTTTGTGCCCTTAAGGTCGGAATTTTATTTTATTAAATGAAATAAATATTATTCACATTTGTTCGGGTTTAGTTACATCATATTTCCTCCCCCCTTAAGATAATATTTATTTCATGAAAGGATTGACATTTTAGAATTTTAAAATCAAATAAAATTTTAAACCAAATTTCAAATATAGATACTGGTGTAGAACTTCCGTCATTTTGTGCATTCATAGATGGACCTGTTAATGGGATTGGGGGTAAAGGTCTAAACTTCTGGAATTTTGGTGTTTTTGGTGGTTGAAGTTCAAATTCTACCATTTTTTGAATTGTTGAGTTTTTTAGAATAGGATCAGATATAATTGGTCTTTGGACTCTGACCTCTTGTAATTCAATGTGTTCTCTAGCTGATTTTCTTATATTCTGTTCAACGTTATTTTTATTTAATGCTACCAGCAGGTGGGTCACTGAACTAAAGATGGCTCCGAGTAACTTCGTTGACCATCCGTATAATGTGTGTAGAGCACATCCTCGTATTATTAAGTCAACCATCATCTTAATGAGTTGGCATATTAGAAGTGTCATTATTATTCCAGAACTTATCATGCCGTATTCCTCGTACTTTTTAACAATTTTATTCCAGGTGCTTTCGGCAATATGCGACAGTGTGTTTTCTGTAAGAAGATTTTTCATAATATCATCCTTTACAGAACTTGAACTCTGTGTGATATGTGTTATTGTACTGATAATTGCTTTTTTCTCAAGTGGAAAGAGTAATCTTTCCTCGAATTTCTCTAAATCTTGCTGAGAGTAAATACCACTGGTGGCCAGTGAGCTTAGCTTTTCTGGTTCCCAGTCCTTTGATATCCGTGTTTTAAAAGTTGTAATATTTTTTTCTATTATTCTTGGTTTCGGCAGCAGATTTATCCAATTTCCATCTATCTTATAGTAAGGAGGAATTATGGTGTCGCAGTCAACTTGTGTTCCTGTCTTCACCAATATATGTGTTTTTGGTGTAAGAAACCATGTTGTGTTACCTGCTGCAACTGGAAACTCTTCGTAACATTCCTTGGTGTGATGTATTTTCACATTTGTGGGCGTACATTTTATGATATGTACAGCCTCTCCTGCAAGTTTGGCGAGGTATCCTGGTTTTTGCATTATATTGTAGGTAAACTCGTCTGGGGAATTGGATGCTAATGATAAGGAATTTTGAATTTCCCTCCTTTCTACTTCGCACATTTTTGTCAACATATTTAAATATATACTTTTAAATTGCATTCTAAAATGTCTTTCTACGTGTACAGATTTTGCATTAATGTAAGAAAAAATATTTATATTGACATAATCTCTTTCTTGTCTAATATCGTTATCGAATAAAATATTATCTACCTTTTCATAAATAAACAATTTTGGGTGTTCTGTTTTCGTGATTATTCGATCGCAGACTTTAATTTTTTCGATCGCTGTTAATGAGAAAGATAAATCGTATGTATTTACAGTATAGATAATTTCATTATTTCGAGATAAAGTCTTTGTTACAGTACCACTATATAAAGTATCATATTTATTATTAAGGCAATTTTCCTCTGAGAAATGTGTCCAAAATGTATAACCTGCTTGTATATCTATGCAATGTTCGTCGGAGAATTTGCAAACTGTTCCTGAACTTAAATGTATTTTGTTATTATTCAGATTAACTTTTGCATATTCTTCGGTAAGTGTAATTTTTATAATGCCCTGAACAAGAACTTTATCCCAACTTCCGTAGCTATCAGCATATGTCCCTCCTGAACACGATCTTTCTGTTACTTTTCTCGCGAGGTCAATTCCTACGGTTTTTGTTTCGTTTACTCTAATGTCGGCTATAGTGTGTGAGTTATCATATTTAAATATTCCCGTTTCATGAATAAATTTACATCTTTCTGCACTAACTTCATATAAATATTCTTGTAATCCGTTTTCTACAGGCCCTAGATGACTAAACATTCCGCAATTATAAATTGTATGAGAAATTTCGATTTTGCACTGAATAACTCTACTACTTTTAAATTCCACTAACTGTAGTAATTCTATCGTTGTGTTTGATATCTGTAGATCGTCCTCGTGGAAATTGCATTCTCCTGTGTCCACTAATGAGTATGTCGATACTGCTGGATCTGCTGAACCGCAATTAAAACCAATAATTGCGTGATTTGCTTTAAAAAGCGTTAGAAGTACAATGATTGAAAGATACATGGTGTCCAGTTTCTGTAAGATAATTATGTTACTATTCTTTATTATTAACAAGGCTTAATTTATTTGTATGGACTGTTTTTGCCTTTCCTTTATAGTCTATGACAACATTATTATTTTCATTTACTTTAATAATGTCAAAAGGGCCATGGTAATGATCTTTTTCAAGTTTCCCTGGTTTAGGTTCTTTGATCAACCATACTTTATCTCCCATTTTAAATTCTCTTGGGTTAATAAATCTGTCATAATATATCTTTGATTTTTCTTTTGACATTATTAATTTTTGTTTTGCTATTAAGGCAATTTCTCTCATATTATTAATCAGTTTTTCTAAATATCCATTATAGGTCGGTAATAATTCTGATTTTTTTACTGGTTCGCTAGACGGAATTCTAGCAAGACAGGCAAAAACTAGTTCATATGGTGTGAATTGATGGCTAGTATGTACACTAGTATTATAATGAAATTGTGCAAAATCTAATAGTTCATCCCATTCATATTTCTTTGTAGAAAAATTTTTTAAGTATTCACACAACGGGTGGTGTGCTCTTTCTAATGAACCATTAGATTGCGGCGAGAAAGCTGTAGTTTCAATTTTATCAAATTGAAACCTTTTAGCTATCTGTTTCATTATTTTACTCGTGAAAGTTGCCCCTCTATCGGTTAGTACTATCTTTGGACATCCAAATATACATATAAATCTTTTTATAAAAGCATCTGAAACCGATTCTGCTGTTTGATCTTTTAAACATACTAAAATTACAAATTTTGATAATTGATCTTGTATAGATAAAATATATTTATTATTATTTTTAGTAATGTTAAATGGTCCTACAATATCCATTGCGATTTTATCGAATGTTTTCCCCGGTGTATCTGTGATAATCATTGGTTGTTTAGTCTTTTTCCGCTTTAATTTATTTCTTTGACAATCTTCGCATTTTTTTATTCTGTTTTGGATGTCTGATTTTAAGTTTTCCCAAAAATATTTTTCCTTAAGTCTATTGTATGTTCTATTTGCACCTGAATGTCCTCCTATCATAGAGGAGTGATACGTGTTAAAAATTTTATCCCTGTCTTCAATTTTTACATATTCAATATTATTTAAACATATTATTACCTTTATATTTGTATTGCTAAATATTTCTTTTAATACTTCCTCTATTTCTAACCAACTTATATTTAAAATTTCTATATCCCTAGACATACTATAAATACATATATTCTTAGTAATTAATAATTCTTTTAATTGATTAAATAATTTCGCTAAATTTTCTTTTATTAATTTACATGATACGGATGTATCTATGTATAACATAAATAGTTTTTTATTCTCTATATTTATTATATCTATATTATCTTTTGTAAGTGATAGTTTTGGTTTTATGTTTTTACTTTTGATTAATAATTCAGTATTTTTATCTAATGATTTTCCTTTTAAATTTATTAAATGAACAATGTTATCGTTTCTAAATTGTATAGAATTTTTAGAATAAATGATATTATTCATTTCCGGTATATTTTCTTTGTTTTCCTCAATTTTCTCTTCTTTTCTACCCATAGTCATTTTTTTGTCATTTTTCCTAGGTCTGCCCCTTTTTCCTTTAATTTTCTGTCTATCTTCATTCATTACTTTGATTTTGTCATCGTTACTAAGAATTCTAGGTTGTTCGTTATTTTTATTTAATATTTTCTTATTTTGTGCTCTGGTAACAACAAATATCTCTACTGGATTCCTAGATAGAGCATCTGAATTTGCGTTCTGTTTTCCTGGTTTGTATACGGTATCAAATTCATAATCTGATAGTTTTAGTCTCCATTTTTGGACTCTTGTATTATTATCAGCTGATCTTAACGATAACAGCGGTTTGTGATCAGTAACTATTGTGAATTTGTTTCCATATACGTAATTTTTAAACGTTTTTATGGCAACCATTATTGCTAATGCTTCTTTTTCATAGGTGTGATATTTAGTTTCCGCTTTATGTAGACTTCGTGATGCGTAAGCTATCTCTGGATCTTTGCCAATTTTTCCTTGCCACAAAACTGCACCTAAAGCAGAATTCGAAGCATCTGTTGTAATAATGAATGGTTCATCAAAACGTGGATATTCTAAGATTGGTGCTGTGCATAATAATTCTTTAATTTCCTCAAAGGCTTTTTATTGGTCTTTTTCCCAATGAAACTTCACATATTTTTCTAGCAATATATTTAAGGGTTTTGTTACTTTTGCGTAATTTTTTATAAATCTTCTATAGTAACCTGAAAGCCCTAGAAACTCTCTAATATTTTTAACATTTTTGGTGTAGGAAATTTCTTTACTGCTTCTATTTTCTTTGGATCAGGTTTTATTCCCTGTTCACTAATAATGTGACCTAAATAACATACTTCTTTTTTAAAAAATTCACATTTTTCTGGTTCTAATGTTAAATTCGCTTCTCGTAATTTTTCTGCAACTGTATTGAATCTTTCGTTGGCTTCTGTCATAGTTTCGCCAAAAATAATTATATCATCGATGAATACGAAGCATATCTTACTGATTAAATCGCCTAAGACTGTATTTAAAACTCTTTGAAATGTACGCGGTGAGTTTCTTAATCCGAAAGGTAATACTCTAAATTCAAAACGTCCCAATGGATTGATACTAAATGCAGTTTTATGTATATCACTTGGTTCCATAGGAATTTGGTGAAATCCCGACTTTAAATCTATAACGTGATAAAACTTAGTTTTCCCCAATTGATCGAATATTTCTGTAATGTTTGGGAGTAAATATGGATCTGGAATTGTCTTTTCGTTTAGTTTTCTGTAATCTATTACTAAACGCCATCGTTTTTTTCCGTCTGCTAACTGTTTTTTTGCTACAATCCATGCTGGAGTATTAAAAGCACTTTTTGAGTTTCGAACTAGGTCATTTGTTATTAATTTTTGAGTGTTCTTTATCGCGATTTCTTTTAATTTATGAGGTAAAGGAAATTGCTTTACGTATACGGGTTTATCATCTGTTAAATTTATTTCATGTTGTTCTACATTACATGATCCTAAACTGTCTCCCTCTAGCCAAAATATATCCTTATTTTTCAATACTAGATCCTTAATCATTGTTTTACTATTTTCAGACAAGTTTTCGTAACATATTTTTTCTAATAATCTTTCTTCTCTATTATATTCTTTAAAATCTTGTACTGACTCATTTTTTCCTGTAAAATTTATTGATCCCAAATTTAAAATTTCATTTTCATCTATGTTAAAGTCTTCTGTTATCTGAAAACCTTCAGGTAAATTGTCTATTTCATAAGATATAAAGCTATATTCTTTTTCATTTCCATAGAGTTTATTATAATCTTCTAAATCTACTTCAATCTTTTTATTCATTATTGTCAAAAATTGTTTATAATCTGTTGATTCAATTTCCTCAAAATCGATTGCTTGGTCATTATTTTCAAAAGCAATATTAATATTATTTATTAATGACTTAATATTATTTTCGTCATTTTCCAAAATTTCCTCATAATGTAAATTATTTATATTTTCTAGTAGAATTTCATTTAACATTTTTTTTTTGTAAATCTTTTCCTTCTGCCTTTAATATTGGAATCGTATTTAAAATTTTCATAACGTCATCATATAATGTTATTTCTGAATTTATATTTACTTCATTTTTATTGATTAACTCAGGTTCATAAGATATTAAACAAGATGATTTCTCCATTTCATCCTCAATTTGAAAATTTTCAGTTTTTTCGTTTATTTGTATTACTTGTTCACAATCCCTATGAATTACAGCTGTTGAATTTTGTTTTTCATTCGTATCTTCCAACATTTTCTTTAAAAATTCCTTTTGTTCTATTGTTACTCTTGATTTGATTTCTTTATCAGTTTTTTGTAGGTTTTCAGTTACTGTATTAAGATTATGATTTAGTTTATGGGCTGGTTTTAGCTTGATTTTATTATTATTTATTTGTAAATAACCCTCGTCTAATCTTAATTTTTGTTCAGTAAGAATTTTAATTCCTAAAATTCCGTCGTAGGGTAGCCAAAAATCTTCTGGTGCAACATGAAAATCAATATTTAGTCCATTGATTTTCATTTTTATTACTCCTAATGTCTCAATAGTTTTATCTGTGATACCGGATAAACGAATTTTTCTATTTTCCAAAATTATGTTAGAAGGTATTTGATTTCCTTTGATAATATTTAATTGAGCTCCACTATCTACGAGTAAATTACATATTTTATTTGTATAATGATTCTCTATTTCGATATACTGAAGTGAGTTTTCCAACTTCAGAAAATACATTGCAATCTTGGTAGCCATTATTCTCTCTTGTATTTTTTCCTTTTCAACACTATTTATTTCAGGTTCGTTAAAATTGATTTTGATAACATTTTTTCCTTCCAATTTGTCAGCTTCCTGATTTTCCTTCATATTTTCATTAATATCGCTAAAATTCTTCGTAATTAATAAATCAATGTCCGTATCTTCCCCTTTGTTGCGATTTATGTTTGTAATATTATCGCCATTAAATGTACTTATTTTAATATCTGCGTTATTTTCGAGTGGTTTTTTGTTAATCCTTCTAGTCCACTCATTTCCAGAAGAATTTGTTAGTTTTCCGAGGTTTGTTGATTAAGTACTGATCGCGACGCACATTCCTCACTTGTGCGATTCGTGTTTTTACAAATTTTACAAAATGTATCTAATTTATTTTGTAGCATCTTGATTTCATGGCAATTGTTTATTTGATGTCCATTTTTATTGCAAAAAGAGCATTTAATTTGTGCCGTCAGATTTTTTAATTTTCTACAATTTTCCAATGTATGCCCGGTGAAATTACAATATTCGCATTTTATACTTTGTGTATTAAAGTTCCCCCGATAATTACTGTTTGAATTCCTTGAAAAATGATTGCTGTTCTAGTTATTTGTTCGGAAAAATCCATTTCTATTTTTATCTCGATGTTCATAGGATTTATTTAAGGCATTGTAATTGTTACTTGGGAATGTACCTTGTTGGTTATTGCTTATTTTCCTACAAGTTTTTGCTGAGTGCCCCAGCATCTCGCAAAATTGACAAACTTCTTTATTCTGAGAGTTTTGTTGTCTATTTTGCATAATTAAAACTTTTACGCTCTCGCAATCCGCGGTTTCGTGACCTTCATCCGCACATATCGCGCACCATATCGTTCCTTTGTTTATCGTGCAGTATTTCATTAAATGCCCGAGGTTGTTGCACCTCTTACACAATGCTGACCGGCCATTTTTAGCTGTGTGTGACGCGCTGCCACAGGCGTCGCATACTTCCGTAATTCTTACCGAATTATTACACGTAAGCGGATCGTGTCCTCTTTCCTTACATCTCCAACACAGCTCGTATTCTGTAATAGTAGGACATTGCGTAACCTCGTGCCCCATATTTTGGCAGTATTGACAATGATTACTCTGCATCTTATTTAACTTACACGCATCTATTGAGTGGCCTTCCGTACTACACAATTTGCAAATTAATTTTATTACGTGCTTAGCTGTTCTGCAATGATATGATACATGCTCCTTACTTTTGCAATAAACACATGAAGCTTTCATGCAAAATAATGCTTCGTGATTTATTTTCTTACATAATTGGCAAAAAACTTGTTTAATTGTGTTTGGAATTGGAGTTTCGAAATTAAACAATATGCTTGTAGTATCATTTCTTAAGCTATTTTGCTTTTTTAAGTTTGATTCTATTTCAATTCCTTTTTGTACTGCGTTCCATGTCTTGGTGTTCTCCGAGTTCGATTCTAATTTCTTGTTTTAATCCTTTTTTAAAACTACTGAGTATGTCGGTTTTTAATCTAGTTTTATATTCTGTTAGAATTTCTCCTGTTACATTAGGTTCTAATTTTTTTAATTCTATTATTTGTGTACCCAACACTCGTAATTTGTTTGCAAAACATAGTACATCTTCATCTGATTTTTGATTTTGTTGTGTTATGTTTCCGTATAATGAATATATATTATCCGTTGATGGATATATTCTACGTATTGTTTTAATAAAAGTTTCAATACTTTCAATTTCTACATTTGCTAATGCTTTATAAATTTCTCCTTTGAGCTTTATTTTGAGGATCTGTACTTGGTTCGATTCATCATTATTCGATATTATTCTTTTTGCTTGTTTTAATTTTTCTATATATTCTTCTAGTTGGATATTTTTCTCGTCAAAATCCGGTACTAACTTTGCAACTTCTTTAAGTGGTAATTTTAATGCTTGATTTGCCATTTCTGGTTCTAGATTTATTAAATCTTCGTTTATTTTAATTTCTGGCTGTTCGTTATTACTTGTATTATCTCTAGCTAAAATCAAACTTTGTTCATTGAAAAATCCTTCTATATCCGTGATGTCGTGTTGCCTACCGTTTTTTACATATATTGATTCTTCAAAAAATGCTGGGCTCTGACTTGGTGTGTTTGGAGTATGAAAATTTGTTGGTGATAATATATCCCGTTTTATTTCCGGAATAAAAAGATTATTTATATTTTTATTTGATATATCTTGTTTTTGTGTGGGGTTTTTAATATTCTGTTTTTTGTTTAAATGGACTGAATGTTGTGCATCTAGTTCATTATGGTCTATTTTTGAAGTTGATGGAATTGAAAGTATTTCCTCATTTTCCTGTGTTTTTGAGTTAATGTAGATATCCGATGTAGTTCTATTTAATTGTGTATTTGGAGGTGATCTTGGTACTTTTGGTCTTCTTTCAAAAATGTTCGTTTGTTTATTTATATCATCTACTTGCTTTTTAAGTTCTGGATTTCTTTGGGTAGTCCATCTGGTTATAATCCCTTCGTCTCCCTTATTTCCTATACCTTTCTGATTTGACATGACATATTACTTCTTTGTTTATACTATACTTAATATATCTTTTAAAATATGTTTTTATTATTAATTCCACTATTTTTCTGTATATATTTTGTAATTGTTTATTTCACAATATAATTTATTTATTTATTTGTCACTTTTATAAATTTTTTCCTTTGCTTAGTTTTTAGTGTTTTATCTTTTATTGTTCAAACTGTAATGTTTATTTATGCAATTTTTATTTAATTAATCAATTTGTTTAATATTATTATTCGTTTTCTTGAGCTGCGTTGATCATTATTCTATGTTTATTGCTTATGATCATTATTGCTGTATTTTCGATTGATGTGATCGTTGGTCTTAATTATTTTGTAATTATAATTTGTCTTTATGATATTTTGTTTTATCTATTGTAGTATTTTCTTTTGTTTTTACTTTTATATCTTTTTATTATTGATTTTTTCCAATTTCTTACTTGTATTAGACTGCTATTTTCGCGTAATATATCTTGATTTCACTCTGTAAATTTATCTTTTCACTTGCTATTTCAGCTATAATTTGTTATATAATTTGTTGTTAAAAATTTTTTCTTACTTCTTTGTTTTATTACTCCTTGTAGTGTCGTAACTTTTTTCGTTTGTAATATTTTTATTTTTCAATTTTCTAATCTGTGTTAGACTGTATTTGTATTTTGCATAATATATTTTTGAAAAATGTCATTTGTGTTGTAGAAATTATTCTTATTTCCGTATTTATCATTTGTTGAATACTTGTTAATAACTCGACGAGCCGTACTTGCTTATCTTCCGAAATTTGGGCGATTCATGCTACAATGATCCCCCCAACTTCTTACTGCAAAGCAAGAAGCTCGGACTTATTCTATGTTAGTTGTATTTATATAATAATATTTTCCTCGTCTTTCAAGAGCTTATTTTATCTACTTTAAAACGTTTAAAGTTGGATTTAGCTGATCTAATGAACTTTCGTTCGACTGTGTACTGGAACCACTGTTAAGTTCCGGAGAAAAGTTATTTTTATTCTTTAATTTGAAATAGTCTAGTGAAATATGTGTATTGAAATTTGTATGGTTTTTCTTCAATTTATATTTGTATGATATATATATATATATATATATATATATATATATATATATATATATATATATATATATATATATATATATATATATATATATTATATTTTCAATTGATATTTGATTTATTTTACCTTTATTCTGGGCGTAGGCTCTCGTAAATAATAAATAGCTGATTAGTTAGATGCAATATTTATTGAATAATATAAGTTTTATAAATAAGACTATGCGGTTTACAACTTATTAACCTTGTTAATCAATATATAATTAAATCAATATATAATACCGATAGATTATAGAAATTATTGATATAAGAAATTCTCTTCGTAATTGAATGTAGGGTATTTGACCCGTATAAAATATTCGCTACTCCTTTTGTCGACTGGAGTTGTACGGAGTTCGCGACTTTTGCACGATTACTAATTTGTGTGTTGAGAGTCGCCGTATTTATTAAGTGGTTAATTTGGGTTAAAGATGTTTTTGATGCTGAGTAAAAATCCTCTTTTTAAACAAATTTAGTAAACATTTAAATATCATCCTTTCGATTTCACATTTAAAAGTGCTGATTCTAAACAAAGATGTGATGAGCGGTTGGTTTCACAAGGTCAGTGGCTCGCTACGTCACGCTGGCTGTTGCGTAGCCGAAATTGCTGTACTGTTAAAATTCGCACTCGCATCGTTTTGTGGGTCAAGAAAAATGAATATTGGAATTTAATAACGTCACGCTGTTTCGTAGCCGAAATGCTGCGTTTTCAGATTTACAATTACATCAGTTTGTGGGTCAGAAAATTACTGATGAGAAATATGCATGTAAATTGATTTTAGAAATACATCACGGACGTAACAACATCATAGGAAAATACTAATTACCCCGGTAACTACATTACCCTTTATTGCATGTACGTAACTATAAAAAATAGTAAACTTTGCTTCTATTTTCTCTATTCTCTAAAGTTGAATTAGTGAAAATTTCTTCTCCCACAAAATTAGTCGAAAAAACTACCAATTTATTAGTGCATACAATCTATTTAATTAGTACTTAAAAAAACTACTAATGAAATGGTGAATATGGATAACTATATTACTAGTTTTTGCCAATAATTTCTTGACTGGAGAAATTGTCACTAATAATTAGTAGTTATTCACTGGAAGAGAAACGCACATAGATACGCGTAAAAAAGCAAGTTGATCATTGAATGAACCCCACAACTCAAAAAGCCGGGGGAGCAAGGTTTACGTACAAAAGAAGGGTACGTAGGCAGACGATAAAAAGCAAGTTCAGTGTTAAATAAACTCCGAAACACCGAAATAGCCGGGTGAAGCAAATTTCATGTAGAAAAGGAAGGCACGTATATGGGCGCAAAATGCGAGATAATTATTGAAGAAATACCAAAAATCAACTAGTCGGGGGATGAAAGTTATTCAAAGAAGGTGGAGGCACGCAGACGGGCAAGAAGAAGCGAGTTCGTTATTAAATAAACTCCAAAATCCGAGTAGTCAGGGGAAGCGAATTTCACATAGAAGGGAAAGGCACGGAAACACGCGGAAACAAGCAAGTGGATCATTGAATGAACCCGAAAACTCAAATAGCCGGGACAAGCGAGTTTCACATAGAAGAGGAAGGCAAGCAGATGGGCGAAAAGGGTTTGCGTTTATAATTTAATAGACTTAAAAACCCAAATAGCCGCGTGAAGCAAGATTCACTTAGAAGAGGAAGGCGCGCTGCAGGGCAGGTGGATGGGCGAAAGAGTGCGAGTTCATTATTAAATCAAATCCAAAACTCAAAAAGCCCGGGGAGTATGTTTCACGTACAAAAGAAAGGCACGTAGGCGGGTGATAAAAAGCAAGTTCATTATTAAATAAACTCCAAAATCCAAATAGCCGGGGTCGAGGTTCACATAGAAGAGGAAGGCAGTCAAATGGGCGAAAGAGTGTGAGTTTGAAATTAGAAAGCTTTAAAAACCCCAACAGTCGGAAGAAGCAAGTTTCGCGTAGAAGAGGAAGGCACACAGACGGGCAGGAGAAAGCGAGTTCGTTATTAAATAAACTCCAAAATCCGAGTAGCCAGGGGAAGCGAGTTTCACGTAGAAGAGAAAGCCACGTAAACAGGCGAACACAAGCAAATGAATCATTGAATGAACCGCAAAACTCAAATAGCCGGGACAAGCGAATTTCACATAGAAGAGGGATGCAGGCAGATGGGTGAAAGGGTGTGAGTTTGAAATTAGAAAGATTTAAAAACCCGAAAAGTCGGAAGAAGCTAGTTTCACGTAGAATAGAAAGGCACACAGACGTGTAGGAGGAAGCAACATTATTATTAAATAAACATCAATATCTAAATAGCCGAGGGAAGCGAGATTAACGTAGTGCAGAATTGCACGTAGATAGGCGTAAAAGATTTAATAATGAACTCGCTCAACTTGCTTCATGTTTGGGCTTTTCTGTTGGGGTTTTCAAATTTTTCTAATTTCAAACTCACACTCTTTCGCCCATCTGACTGCCTTCCTCTTCTATATGAAATTATGAACCTCCCCCCCCCCCCGCTATTTGGATTTTTGAGTTTATTTAACAATGAACTTGCTTTTTACCGCTAGCCTACGTGCCTTTCTTATGTACGTGAAACTTACTCTCCGGGCCTTTTGAGTTTTGGGGTTCATTCAATGATCAACTTGTGTGTTTCCGCCTGTTTTCGTACCTTTCTCTTCTACGTGTATTTGAGTTTTCGGGTTCATTCAATGATCCACTTGCTTGGTTCCGCCTGTTTCCGCGCCTTTCTCTTCTACGTGAAATTCGCTTCCCCTGGCTACTCGGATTTTGAAGTTTATTTAATAACGAACTCGCTTCTTCTTGCCCGTCTGCGTGCTTTCACCTTCTTTGAATAACTTTCATCGCCCGACTAATTGGTTTTTGGGATTTCTTCAATAATTATCTCGCATTTTGCGCCCATATGCGTGCCTTCCCTTTCTACATGAAATTTGCTTCCCCGGCTATTTCGGTGTTTCGGAGTTTATTTAACACTGAACTTGCTTTTCATCGTCTGCCTACGTACCTTTCTTTTGTACGTGAACCTTGCTCCCCCGGCTATTTGAGTTTTGGGGTTCATTCAATGATCAACTTGCTTTTTTACGCCTATCTATGTGCGTTTGTCTTCCAGTGAATAACTACTAATTATTAGTGACAATTTCTCCACTCAAGAAATTATTGGCAAAAACTACAATTATAGTTATGTATATTCACTATTTCATTAGTAGTTTAAGTACTAATTAAATAGATTGTATGCACTAATAAATTGGTAGTTTTTTCGACTAATTTTGTGGGAGAAGCAATTTTCACTAATTCAACTTTAGAGAATAGAGAAAATAGAAGCAAAGTTTACTATTTTTTATAGTTACGTAAATGCAATAAAGGGTAATGTAGTTACCGTGGTAATTAGTATTTTCCTATGATGTAATACAGCTCCATATAAATTATTTTTTAGCTATGTTCCAGAGAAAGAAATCACATAGTTAACTTTAGTTACTGGCCAAATTTACTAAAGAAAAATGGTACTATTTTGACGTCCATTTCCCCCGCCCCCCCAAATCACTAATCCTAAAATAAGCAATTGGATAATTTTGTACACTTTTTTTACAATTAATTACAACCACAATCGATTTTTTTACAAGTGTATAAACAAAGTTATAAACAAACAAAAGGGGGGGCGGGAGAAATATTTCGCCAGCCCCCACATAAAAAAACCTCAATTACCAGAACGGGAACGTAATCTACAATTTATTCATAATTATTTACAACCACAAAAACTGGTAAAAGTCGATTATTTATAACAATTTTGAGCAATAATTTCGTCAGCCCCCCCATACGCCAAAATCAATTTTTCAAGTGCTAACGTAATCTACAATTTATTTACAATTATTTACAACCATGAAAAATGGTACAAGTCGATTATTTATAACAATTTTGAGCAATAATTTCGCTAGCCACCTCATACGCCAAAATCTATTTCTCAAAACGTAAATAGTCTATATTGTTTAAGATATTTTTAAATCATAATTTTATTATCCATTGTTCGGCTTTCGTTTACCAAATAATACTGCCCATCAGGCTAGGTGTGGTTGTGATTCTGTATGACTATTGTTACTCGGAAAAAATGTATGAGGAAGTATCGCGGTTGATCGATGATAGAAATTGAAATTTTTACCCTCGCAAATACTTAAATGACTAGTAGCGGCTTAGGGTTACAGATGACAAATTCAGATGAATCGGAACTTGGAGCGAGTACGCTGATTTGCGAGTATGATACTCTATATAGTATAACTGTTATTATAACTGTTAGAGGCCTGCGTTTATTACAGGGAAGCAAATGTCTCCTCTATTTCCTCTTTTTTTCAATCCTCTATTTTACCCTTTTTCCAAGTTACGCCTCTATTTGCTCTATAATCAGCGATCTCTCCAATTTACCGATGAATTGCAATGAAAAAGACGCGCGGACTACAATTTGAAAAGATTTGGTCGTCTCCTGTAGGTAGGGTTGCCACCTTTTACATTTGAAGTTGCTGGCCGACTGATGACTGGCGGCGGAGGGGAGGCAAGTAGGCGGGGGATATGGGGTCCATGCATATTAGGGAATGACGTAGCCCTGCAGCAATGAGCAAAACAATTATTTAAACAATTTTGAAACCAATGTAGGGTGCGTATATGGGACCCACGTATATTAAGGAATTACGTAGATATGCAACAATAAGCAAGAGAATTATTTAAACCATTTTTATACCCAAGCAGGCGGGGGATATGAGATTCACGCATATAAGGAAGTCATGTAGACATGAAAAAAATAAGCAAAACGTTTATTTAAATAAGTTTTAAACCCAAGTAGGATGTGGGAAATAAGGTCCACGCATATAAGGGAGTCATGTAGATATGAAAAAATAAGTAAGAAGATTACTTAAATAATTTTTAAACCCAATTAAGTAGGGAGTATGAGGTCCACGCATATAAGGGAGTTATGTAGACATGAAGAAATAAGCAAAACGATTATTCAAATAATTTTTAAACCCAAGTAACCGGGTGACGCGAGTTCCCCGCTGACGTGGTGTGTTCAAAAAGTAAGGTGACTTACTTGCAGTCGATTTTCGTTTTTTTTTCTTATATTGAAATGTTGACAGTGGCATACGGTGAGTCTACTCTGAGCAAAACAAATGTTTATAAGTGGTACAAGCTCCTCCAAGAAGAACGAGAAGATGCTAATGACGAACCTCGTTCTGGACACCCCAGCACGTCAATAACTGATGAAAACGTTGAAGAAGTGTAAAACATGGTGTTGGAGAATCGTCGAATCACCATTAGACAAGTTGCTGATGACATCGGCATCTCGATTGGCTCATGCCATGCAATTTTTTCGGATGTTTTGGGCATGAGACATGTGTCAGCGAAGTTTGTTCCGAAACTGCTTAATTTTGATCAGAAGAACCGTCGCATGAGCATCGTCCAGGAGCTGTTGGATAACGTCAATGATGATCCTGATTGACTTAAAAGGGTTATAATTGGTGACGAATCATGGGTATATGGTTATGACGTCGAAACCAAAGCCCAATCGTCCGAATGGAAGAGCCTAGAAGAGACAAGACCGAAAAAAGCACGCCAAGTTCATTCCAATGTCAAAGGTTTGATAACTGTTTTCTTCGATTAGCGCGGCGTAGTACATCAGGAGTTTTTGCCACAAGGTCGTACGGTTAATAAGGAGTATTACCTTGAAGATATGCACCGTTTGCGAAAAGCAATACGAAAAAAACGTCCGGCGTTGTGGAAAAATATTTCATGGCTTTTGCATCACGATAATGCACCTGCTCACTTATCGTTTCTTGTGCGTGATTTTTTGGCTAAAACCAAAACCAAAATCATGCCTCAGCCACCATATTCACCAGATTTGGCCCCCTGCATCTTTTTCCTGTTCCCAAAACTGAAGAGACCCATGAAAGGACGAAGATTTTCAACGATTGAGGAGATAAAGACTAAATCGCTGGAAGAGCTCAAGGCTATACCAGAAAATGCTTATCAGAAGTTCTTCGAGGGTTGGAAAAAGCGTTGGCATAAGTGTATTATATCTGAAGAGGATTACTTTCAAGGGGACAACATGAATATTGATGAACAAATAAATATTTTTTGATAAAAAAATAAATTCACCTTACTTTTTGAACACACCACGTATAACGGAGTTACTTACATTAGATGTGCGACGTAAGCAAGACTTTTATTTAAAAAATTCTTAAGGTGGCTCATCACTGAATTGAAAAACGAGAAACCGGGGAGAAACTTTGAGAGGTTGTTAATTAAGATACAAGAATGTTCCTGATGAAATTTCAGATCCTGTTACCAGGCAAATTGTTTCAAAAAAGCCACTTAAAAAATATCCTTTTGAACACGGCTTTTATGGGAGTTTACTGAAATGTCACTGATTATGTTATGATAGCTTTTCAGCAAAATGGGAGTGAGCGTTCAAAATACATTTTATTGCAAGAAGAAATCATAAGCATTTCATTGATACGCCCAAAAGTGGGTCTTCCCACAGATTATTCAAAGATATTTAATCGAAAAGGCTTCGGAAAAGTGATTAGGCATGTGGTTACCGGAAGTAAAATGGCCGCCATATATAAACAAGCAGACGCTCAACATGCGTGCGCACAATTCAAATGAGTCGAAAAACTGCATGAATAAGTGGAGGATATATGATTAGAAATATCCTTTTTTATACATTATATTTTATTTTAGATTTACATAAACGAACGTAATAAATTATTTAAAATTAAGCTTTGGCTAGAAAAAAATTATACATATATATGTATTAAAAATTTAACGCCATTTTTGGCATAACATATTACATTTTAAATATTAAACGTAACAAAATATCTTGATATCGCAAATTGAACAAGAGAATAATCACACATACTTTTCGTATATTAATCATTAATAAATAATTTATGTATCGAGTCTAAAATTTTTTTATTTTTGGTCACTCTAGGTTTTTTATTCACACTTTCAGTTAATAAAATACGCAGTCCATCTTTGCCACTTTTTTCAAAGGCCTGCAGCATTATATCTTGCGTAATGCCAGCTTTTGGCATTCTCTTTTATCACAGCTTCAGACTTTACAATTTCATGAAGCAATTTTTTCAATACTTCAACGTCATCAACAGCATTGTGGAGTGACTGAGAGTTTTGTTCAGGTAAGTAGTCAGTCAACAAATGAGTAACTGAAAATTTTCCTTTTTGTTTTCTTCTCTTTGGAAGAGCATTACGGAAAATTTTTAAAGAGTCTGCAAACTCTTTAACGATATCACAGAATTCTTGATACAATTGATATTGTTGCATCAACCTTATTATTCTTGGATTATCAAACCTACATATACAATTAAGGTACTGTAGGTAATGCGATTATATATAATAAATGAAGATAATACGTAAAAAAATACGTACGAAAAACCATTGTGGGCAACTAAAATAATAGGACATTTGAAGTTCTTAAGATGCGCTAAAAATTGTTGACAAGCAACTTTAGCAGACACTGATCGCACACGATTTTCGTGCAGATACAATTCTCCTCCTCAAACGTGAAGCCCTGTGATCTGTGATGCCGCTTTATTAAATGGTTTTGATGGAACAATGTAAGTGCTAAAAGGATTTGTCTCTACGAATGATTCGACTGCAATCTAAAAATAAAAATATTATTTAAATTTTGCATTCATTAAAATAAGTTTATTTGAATTATATAACAGCTTACTTGAACAATTTCGTCTTGAAGAGAAGTGCCAGTTGTTTCTAAATCATAAAGTAAAACTTTGCAAGCATCCAGGTCAACTTTTTCTTGAATGCGATTTTCAGGATGAGGAATCAAGTTTGAAACGTCATCGATGGCAAAGCCACTTTCGTAAGTAATTCCTTCCTTCCTATTGCAAGCTGCGTTTTTCGATGCTCTTAATTTCTTCAATACCTGTCTTCGTTGTTTTGTCGAAGTTTTACTTATGCGATTAGATTTTCTCTCGCGAAGAATATCCTTTTGTTTTCTCAGAGCAGAACTTCTGTCACTCTTCTGATAGCCCATTTTACTAAAAACCAATCTTGAATATTGGCAACCAATATTTTGTTGGCAGATAGCTGCTTGCACCCGAAAACTCAATGACTCAGATCCGGCGTAATGCCTGGCTTTCGGGTTTTTAGAGGCTATCATTTGATTCAGTGATTCATTGGCTTGACTTGAACTACATGGGGCTATTTTTTCAGAGTTAACAGCATAACGACCAATCAATTCGCTCAACCGAACCATTAAATTAGTATCCGTCAAAGCTTTACCTTGTGGGAGATTCTTATGAACGTTGTTTTCATTTACTGTAGCATTACACCAATCTCCGCATTGAGAGTGATCACCGTAAGCATGAGGAACAATCCCTAGCAAAGCCTGTTGAATTTGTGCAGCATGTCCTTTATTTTGTTTGATAGCGATCGCAAAGTTTTTACCAAAGTAATCAATGAGAGTTTGGGATAATTTCATTGCATACAGATTGCTTCTGAAACTTTTTTTTATGTGGTTGTAATCCGACCATTTTTTCACATCGTAAGCAGCTTCTCTTCTAACTGAAGCAATCGTACAGCTATCCTCATCTCCTATCAAAGTTCTAATTTCAACATCTTCTTATTTGAACAGAGAATTCTTGTTAAATATTTCCACTGCCATGTCAGCTTCCATAGACTTTGCTGAATTTTGATAATTACGTCGACAATCATGATCATCCTTGGGGTGCCCAAGTTTACAATAGCGGCAATCTTTGCATCGAATAGCAAATGAAATTACTTTTCCTGAATAATATCCAATCGCTGTACCGTGTCCTGTAGTTTTCATAACAAGTTTGTAAAAAATACAATGACACCCCACATAAGAGTATTTATGATAACAAGGCTAAATGAACTATTGAGAGTTTTTATCTTGTAATATGAAATTGTCTTACCACTCAAACTGTTGTAAGATCGTCCATTACCACGTTTTTGCCATCCACTATCATACGATGCTTTTAGATGTATTGGCTTCTTTTCATGCATCTCATTTTCAAGTTCTTCATTCGTACTGCATTAAAAAAACGGTTTAAGGAAAATGTAAGGAAGGAGCATAGTGTCGTGGAAATTTATATGAATATGATAAAGATTTTATTAAAAACGACAATTTTTCATTCAAATTCAATCATAATGTTTATTTACGTGTATATCTAAATCACGTGCATAATAATATATTTACAGTAAAACTGTAAATCTGTAAATAAAATCTTATATAAAAAACATTTGTTATAAAAATCACTGTATAAAGAATTGATTCATAGAAATTATGTAAATGTAAATTATATATCTACAATTTCATTATATAAATATACTTATAATATTATAGATTCTATTATTACGATAATTGTGTAGTGGTCTCTTAAAAAGTATTCATAAAAAAATAGTTTAAAAGTCAATAAAAACCTATGCACAAAAAAATGTCAAACATGTTCATGAAGCACTTTAATAAAAACATTTTTTTCTTTGAACTTATTAATTGTGCAGCTTATATAAGGCCAATTGTATCTTACGAATTTTGTTCTGGCTCGTTTTCCAGGGTTAATTTTTTTTCCAATCGAATACCTTCAATGCGTGATTCTTTGGCAACTTCTTGTATGGCATTACCAACTTTTCTCTCATATTTTTTCATGATTTTTGATGCCACCAGGGGTACGCCAATGGATGAAAAAGTTGTGTTGATATGAGTCTCGCCAGAACCTACATCAATCATTCCTGAAATTTATGAAAAACCAGATTTTTTATATTTTTGATTAGTTACAATTCTTTGATCTCTCACACATACTATGCATAATATACATATATTGATTTACGTACCAAAAGCTATTTTTGCGTTGACTTCATATGATTTCGTTTTCTTGTCGTACTTATTCGTATGAACAAACTTAACAATATTACATTGAATACACTTTACGCTGAAAATACTGGCCACTCCTTCTCTTTTTTCTCCTACGATATATTTCAGAGACAAAGGTATTCGACATTGATTGCACCATAACTCTGAGGCTAAGGTATCTACCTCAATAATACGTCTCGAATGTGGAGCCCAATTATCCTATTAAATAATGTATGTTTTTAATTTAAATAGTTATTTAGTACAAATCAATAACTTCAGTTGCTATAAATCAACTTATATTTACATTGTTTTGTAATGACAGAAGTGCTTGAGCTTTGAGTTCCCTGGTTTCCTTTATTGACGCAAGAACATTTTCTCGAGCTATCACTACTTTCTTTTTTGCAAACTGCCCTTTCTTCTTACCTCTTACACGACGTGCAGGATACTGTGGTAGCATTTTCCTTTTTTCAACTGTAAGTATTTACTTTTACAGCTAAATACGTCTGAGTTCCGACTAACTTGGACGCGTATTAAGTATGGTTATGTTGTCGTATTTACACTCTCGACCACGCTCGATTCGACGCATGCGCATTGACTACTATCGCGCGCCCGGAAGAAAAGCTGACAATGTTAATTAATGAACCTTTTGCATATACTATTTTATTATTAATTATTAATTAAATATTAATAAAAAATATCATAAAAATTCATTATTTTTATTTAGACATAGTTTTTAAAATATATTTTGTAAACTTTATTCACGTAATGATTTTGACTCGCCAAATCAGTGATGAGCCACCTTAACCTCTATAACTCGACTCCCTTCTATGCGCGGACCTCGCGGCCGGGCTACATGAATATAATAATTCTTTAAATAATAGTCATGCTTATTGTTGCATGTCTACGTGACTCCCTTATATGCGTGGAACTCATATTCCCCGCCTACTTGGGTTTAAAAATTATTTAAGTAATCTTATTACTTCTTTTTTCATATCTACATGACTCCCTTACATGCGTGGACCTTATTTCCCACACCCTACTTGGGTTAAAAAATTATTTAAATAAACGTTTTGCATATTTTTTTCATGTCTACATGACTTCCTTATATGCGTGGACCTTCTATCCCCTGCCTACTTGGGTTTAAAAATTATTTAAATTATCGTTTGGCTTATTTTTTCATGTCTATATGACTTCCTTATATGCGTGAACCTTATATCTCCTGGTTACTTGGGTTTAAAAATTATTTAAATTATCGTATGGCTTATTTTTACATATCTACATGACTCCGTTATATGCGTGGACCTGATATCCCCCGCCTACTTGGGTTTAAAAATATTTAAATTATTTTTGTCTTATTTTTTCATGTCTACATGACTCCCTTATATGCGTGGACCTCATACTCCCTGCCTATTTGGGTTTAAACATTATTTCAATTACACAGCCCCACAAAATAGAAGAAAAGGTTCTGTACTTTAGTTCAGACTATCATAACTCGGTGTATTTTGGCCCCCTAAGTACGATTCCAAGGTCAAAATTCGTCCAACACTTCTGAATTTGGAGATATCATTACGTATAAGATTTTTGAGATAGCTTGAAAAACAAAGTAAAAACAATTTTTTTGTTAATCTTCTCTACAAAACAATACATTGTTTGCGCCCTTAAAGACCAACTTTACACCATCCCTCTACAATTTTTTTCTCCGAGATCTAAATACCTGAATATTGTAAACTCGCACATATCTCTTAAAATCAAATTCTTCATTTCTATCTCGAAATTTATATATTCAGATCTCCGAGATAAAAAATTGTAGAGGGATGGTGTAAAGTTGGTCTTTAAGGGCACAAATAATGCATTGTTTTGTAGAGAAGATTAACAAAAAAATTATTTTTACTTTGTTTTTCAAGATATCTCAAAAATCTTATATCTAATTATATCTCCAAATTCAGACGTGATGAACGAATTCTGACCTTGGAATCATATTTAGGGAGCCAAAATACACCGAGATATGATAATCCGATCTAAGGTATAGAACCTTTTCATTTTTTTGTGGGGTTGTGTTATCGTTTGACTAATTTTTTTATGTCTACAGGACGCCCTTATATGCGTGGACCTCATCTTCCCCGCCTGCTTGGGTTTAAAAATTATTTAAATTATCGTTTGGCTTATTTCTTCATGTCTACATGACTCCATTATATGCATGGACCTCACATCGCCTGCCTACTTGGGTTTAAAAATTATTTAAGTAAACTTTTTGCTTATTTTTTCATATCTACATGACTCCCTTATATGCGTGGACCTTATTTCCCACATCCTACTTGGGTTTAAAAAATTTTTAAATTATCGCTTGGCTTATTTTTCCATGTCTACATGGGGGGGGGGGGTCCAGAGTTTAGATGACTCACTTGAAAACTGAAGTCAACTATAGACGTGCTCGGTTTCGATATAAGCTACTGCAGATTGTGCAAAATTTCGAAATTCTAAAAGACGAAAATTATATTTTCGAATCTAACAATTCACCTACTGTCCAAAACATCCAATTTCATCAATGCGATTTCAAAGTAAAGATAACTTTTTTCTAATGATTTATTTCGAAATATGTTTATTGTATCCCTATTAAAATTCTATTAATGAAATTCGATGTTTTGGACAGTAGGTGAATTGTTACATTCGAAAATATGATTTTCGTAATTTAGAATTTCAAAATTTTGCACAATCTGCAGTAGCTTATATCGAAACCGAGCACGTCTATAGTTGACTTCAATTTTCAAGCGAGTCGTCTAAACTTTGGATCCACCCCCCCCCCCACCCCCCGCGCCCCGTCTACATGACTTCTTTATATGCGTGAACCTCATATCCCCCGCCTACTTGGGTTTAAAAATATTTAAATTATTGTTTGGCTTATTTTTTCATGTCTACATGACTCCCTTATATGCGTGGATCTCATACTCCCTGCTTACTTGGGTTTAAAAATTATTTAAATTATCATTTGGCTTATTTCTTCATGTCTACATGACTCCCTTATATGCGTGGACCTCATATCCCCCGCCTACTTGGGTTTAAAAATTATTTAAGTAATCTTTTTACTTATTTTTCCATATCTACATGACTCCCTTATATGGGTGGACCTTATTTCCCAAACCCTATTTGGGTTAAAAAATTATTTAAATAAACGTTTTGCTTATTTTTTTCATGTCTACATAACTTCCTTATATGCGTGGATCTCATATCCCCCGCCTACTTGGGTACAAAAATGGTTTAAATAATTCTCTTGGTTATTGTTGCATATCAACGTAATTCCTTAATATACGTTGGCCACATATCCCTACCCTACTTTGGTTTAAAAATTGTTTAAATAATTGTCTTGCTTATTGTTGCAGGGCTACATAATTCCCTAATATGCATGGACCCCATATCCCCCGCCTACTTGCCTCCCCCCACCGCCAGTCATAAGTCGGCCAGCAACTTCAAATGTAAAAGGTGGCAACCCAACCTACAGGAGACGACCAAGTCTTTTCAAATTGTAGTCCGCGCGTCTTTTTCATTGCAATTCATCGGTAAATTGGAGAGATCGCTAATTATAGAGCAAATAGAGGAGCAACTTGGAAAAAGGGTAAAATAGAGGTTTGAAAAAATGAGGAAATAGAGGAGACAGTTGCATCCCTGTAATAAACGTAGGCCTCTAACAGTTATAATAACAGTTATACTATATAGAGTATCATACTCGCCAATCGGCGTACTCGCTCCAAGTTCCGATTCATCTGAATTTGTCATCTGTAACCCTAAGCCGCTACTAGTCATTTAAATATTTGCGAGGCTAAAAATTTACATTTTCTATCATCGATCAACCGCGATACTTCCTGATACATTTTCTCCGAGTAACAATAGTCATACAGAATCACAACCGCACCTAGCCTGACGGGCAGTATCATTTGGTAAACGAAAGCCCAACAATGGATTATAAAATTATGATTTAAAAATATATTATACAATATAGGCTATTTACGTTTTGAGAAATAGATTTTGGCGTATGAGGTGGCTAGCGAAATTATTGTTCAAAATTGTTATAAATAATCGACTTGTACCATTTTTCATGGTTGTAAATAATTGTAAATAAATCGTAGATTACGTTAGCACTTTGAAAAATTGATTTTGACGAATGAGGGGGGGGAGCTGGCGAAATTATTGCTCAAAATTGTTATAAATAATCGACTTTTACCAGTTTTTGTGGTTGTAAATAATTGTAAATAAATCGTAGATTACGTTAGCACTTTGAAAAACTGATTTTGGCGTATGGGGGGGTTGGCGAAATAATTGCTCAAAATTGTTATAAATAATCGACTTTTACCAGTTTTTGTGGTTGTAAATAATTGTAAATAAATCGTAGATTACGTTAGCACTTTGAAAAATTGATTTTGGCGTATGGGGGGCTGGCGAAATTATTGCTCAAAATTGTTATATATAATCGACTTTTACCAGTTTTTGTGGTTGTAAATAATTGTAAATAAATCGTAGATTACGTTAGCACTTTGAAAAATTGATTTTGGCGTATGGGGAGCTGGCGAAATTATTGCTCAAAATTGTTATAAATAATCGACTTTTACCAGTTTTTGTGGTTGTAAATAATTGTAAATAAATCGTAGATTACGTTAGCACTTTGAAAAATTGATTTTGGCGTATTGGGGGGGCTGGCGAAATTATTGATCAAAATTTTTATAAATAATCAACTTTTACCAGTTTTTGTGGTTGTAAATAATTGTAAATAAATCGTAGATTACGTTACCGTTCTGGAAATTGTGGTTTTTTTATGTGGGGGCTGGCGAAATATTTCTCCCCCCCCCCTTTTGTTTGTTTATAACTTTGTTTATACACTCGTAAAAAATCGATTTTGGTTGTAATTAATTGTAAAAAAAGTGTACAAAATTATCCAATTGCTTATTTTAGGATTAGTCATTTGGGGGGCGGGGGAAATGGACGTAAAAATGCGCGCCTCTACACGGTGAGAAGTGCGCAGGGTCTGATACGCTGTCGGCAGCGCGTGATTCACTGGCAGAGAAAAGCAGGCCGAGCCCCAGTGCGTTGGGCCATGCCTGTTTCATCACACTGCGACGCACAGGATTTCCAGATTTTGAGCACTGAGTTTTCAATGCTAGCCACCGATCTTCCAGCATGTCCAATTGTAGATCTAAAACTGGCTATTTTTCCATTCTACACATAAGCTTCCTCCCGGAAAACGTTATTTGATCATATATTTATATCCACTGAATCTGAATATGAAAGCCTTTTTGTAAGATAATAAATACAAATTTTAAGACTAAATGCTTTAAGTTCAACAAATGGAATATTTGTAACACATCTTTTGTCATAAAAGAACATCTATAAATTAGGAAAATAGATATGTTGTATGATTTAATAGTCAAATATTGTAGTAATCAGCGACCCTTGGGCGGCGTGGGGAGGGGGGGAACATGGGAGGGAACTCATAAACCCCATTCGTTTGATCGAGTTTGTTGGTTTTATCTTTACCAAGAACAACTAGTTTTGAGAGTTTATTAACTATATTTGGGATCGTTACAATATTGTGTTTCCGTAGAAATTTTGAACAATTGTTGTAAAATTTTGAATAAAATGGAAGTGATACTTTAATGTTGTGGGGGTTAGTATTTACAGGACTGTTTGTTTTATTTTGAAAATGAATTTTAAATAGTCTAGATCTTATATGTTTGTGACAAACTCTGGTGGATATGAGTTCTCTTAAGTATACCTTTAACAAGCAATATATTGCTATAATGAAAACGTTTATCTGATTTATTATTAAAAGGATAGCTCTATCAATCAAGTTAACAATTATATTCTTTTTTAATGATATCGGGTGGTTGCTGTATTAGTTTAAAGTTCTATTAGATGACATCGATTTTGAATACCAGTCAGTGATAATATTACCATCCTGTTTAATGAGAGACACGTCCAAAACGTTAATATTGTTATTAATTTCAATTTCATAGGTAAACTTAAGGTTGGGATCAAAATTGTTATAACATTGATTCAACATATGAATATCGTCTTTTTTGATACGACAAATCGAATCATCAACATATCGAAAATCGAACATAAGTATTATATTGAATTCAGTTTTTAGTTTCTTCCAACAAGCAATTTCTAAATCTTCCATAACTAGATCAGCAACAAACGGAGAGATTGGAGAACCCATCGTTGTCCCAAAAATTTTGGGTCGCAATTTCGCATTTACACAACACAACATGCAGAAATTGATGGTTTTTAACACCATAAAAAACGTAGAATCAATGTTTATTTCCTCGCAACTCAATATCGATGACAAAAATAAAATTGACAAGACATAGTGAAAGCTATAAAGTTTCAAAATAATTGTAAACAACCAACGAAACATAGTGACTTATCTTTACTTAAGAAAATCAAAACCACTCAAAAATTTATAAACGATAATAAAAATATATTCTTTACACAATCTGATAAAGGCAATGTTACCGTGTGCTTAGAGAAATCTGTCTATATAGAAAAAATTAATAGTTTATTGAATGGTAATAAGGTGTACAGAGAAATAAAAAGAAAACCATTAAATACATTACATAATAATGTCTATAGGATTCTGAAAATCTGACTGATAACAACCTTCTATAACAAAAATATCGTAATATACAACTTACGCAGACAAATACATCTCTTGCTAAATGTTATGGATTACCAAAAATCCATAAACCAAAACTATCCTTTAGACCGATAATTTCAACTGTGAACAGCCCTATACATTTCTTAGCAAAAATTATTTATGAAAACCTCAAAACATGTCTTCCTCTTCCTAAATCACATGTAGATATATAGATAACAGGTTTGATCTAATTAATAAAATTACGAATATAAAAATTCCAGATGACTACACACTGATATCTTTAGATGTCGTTTCACTTTTTACAAATATCTCTGTAGACCTTGTTATCCAGAGTTTGGAAAAACGTGCGCAGTATATTCTCAACAATTGTAAAATACCGTTCGGTGATATTATTTCCTGTACCAAATTTTTATTTGAAAATGTATTTTTTACTTTTAATAACAAATATTACCAACAAATTTTTGTTGGACACCGATGGGTTCTCCAATCTCTTCGTTTTTTGCTGATCTAGTTATGGAAGATTTAGAAATTGCTTGTTGGAAGAAACTAAAAACTGAATTCAATATAATACCTATGTTCTATTTTCGATATATTGATGATTCGATTTGTTGTATCAAAAAAGATGATATTCATATATTAAATCAATGTTTTAACAATTTTGATCCCAACCTTAAGTTTACCTACGAAATTGAAATTCATAAGAATATTAACTTTTTGGACGTGTCTCTCATTAAACAGGATGATAATATTATCACTGACTGGTATTCAAAATCGATGTCATCAATAGAACTTTAAACTACTACAGCAACCACCCGATATCATTAAAAAAGAATATAGTTTTTAACTTGATTGATAGAGCTATCCTTTTAATAATAAATCAGATAAACGTTTTCATAATAGTAATATATTGCGGGTTGAAGATATACTTAAAGAGAACTCATATCCACCAGAGTTTATTGACAAACATATAAGATCTAGACTATTTAAAATTCATTTTCAAAATAAAACAAACAATCCTGTAAATACTAACCGCCACAACATTAAAGTATCACTTCCATTATATTCAAAATTTTACAACAATTGTTCAAAATTTCTACGGAAACACAATATTGTAACGATCCCAAATATAGTTAATAAACTCTCAAAACTAGTTGTTCTTGGTAAAGATAAAACCAAAAAACTTGAGCAAACGAATGTGGTTTATGAGTTCTCTTGTAAAGATTGCAATGCACGGTACATAGGTGAGACAAAACGTGCCCTAAATAAACGAATTGCCGAACATCGCAAGAATAATAATTATAATTTTGTTGTTAATGTACATAAAAATGAATATAATCATGAGTTTGATTTTGAAGCAGTAACAATTAGAGATATTGAAAATAACTATAATAAAAGACTTATTTCTGAAATGTTATTTATTAACAGTACACCAATTACGATAAACAAAAAAGAAGATACGCAGAATCTCAGTAGAGAATACAAATCTATCTTTAATCTGTTACACAAAAAGTAAAGTATATTTTCGATCTAATTCAAAATTTGTTATTGTTCACGTTTTGGTAGGAAGCCTATATATATAGGTATATATTAATCATGTTGCTATGTACTTTCATATTACTCGACGAATTGCTGTGCGATAACTTAGGTAATTCGTTTCGCATTTTTTAAAAAAATTTTTTCAATCATTATAAGTTAAGACTAGTGCGACCTCGTTCTGTTAATTATATTATTATTTTTTTAATAAAGCCTGAAGAGGTCGACAAAACGTTGCAACTACTTAACATCGTAGTCTATTTTCTTTCCTGCTCCCAACGGATCTGGTCAGAATTGACCAAAACAATTTTTACATGCTACGTTTATTCCCTACCCCCACTATACTTACCAGTGCCACGTACATGTCGTTGGGTTAGTGGAATAAAGAGCGACATCGTTTTTGATTTTGAAAAAGGGGACACCTCGAATTTGAAGATATAAAAGGGGACACCTTGTGTTAAACAATTGTATATTGCACTCGTGAATATAGTGGGTTGTGCAAACCTGCGCGTTTGTCAACCTTGCTTCGCTCGTGCAATAACGCAGCCCACAGTTAAAGTAGTTTTCTGTAAAGTTTTTTACGACCAGGTTCCAAGAATGCTGAATTATTGTAAATAGTTTCTAAATATGTGAGAACGACGGATAGCGCGCATCAGGCGGAGCGTGCGCACGGCACGCAGTGATTGCAAAACTAGCAACCATTTACCACCCTTAACACTTAGAGATCTCAGACTTTGCACAATTCCTTTTCAACTATTAACTTTTAATACTAAATAGTTTAGTTTCGACAAATCGAAAACTTGTTGCACAAATTTTATCAGTAAAGATAATTATTCTTTCTAAATTTTTATTATTTTAAAAATTCCTATTTGGTTTTCTAAACATCTACTTTATTTTCTAGTTTTACCAGCCGTGGAAAGCCTTCAAAAAGCCGTCATTAATCTTTTAAGCAAAATGAGGAACTTAGGAAGGAAATGGTGTCGTTTGAAGTTAGAAGAAGTATTAAATTATAGAATTTCAAAAAATTTCAAAAAACTCTAACTTTATTGAATTGCAGATTTGTAATATGGTTTAAAGGACCTTTTCTTCACAAAATGGGCTAAATTTAAATACAAAATTTCTACCATAGTAAAATCAGATTTCTTTAAATTTGTTTAAATAATTAAATTTTAAGCAATGTTCAATAATTGTCTTGCAAAAAGGCCTTCAAATTCAGATTCAGCAGATAAAAATACATTAACAAATAACGTTTTCCGGGGGGGAAGCTTATGTGTACACGGGAAAAATAGACAGTTCTCGACGAGTGATCTGGACGATCGGTGGCGAGCGAACACTCTGTTCTAAACACCTGGAAATCTCATGCGTCGCAGTGTGGGATATTTTGAGTTACTCCCGTAATAATTTTGAAACTCAAGAAAATTTACTCCTACGTTCGTATCTTTTTTAAGCGGCTTCAGAATTTGTATCGTTTTGACCTGGCTTCCGAGTTGGTACCATTTCGACCTGGCTTCCGACTTGGTAGCATTTCGAAATAGATTGTACGCTCTTTTACCAAACCGATGATATACGAATTACATATAACTGACAATATCATCGCGAATTGAAGGTAGCATGAGCGACTTTTGTAAAATACCAGCTGTAACTAAAGAAATTATACTGCATTCTTGAAGTATACAACTAATCATATCCATCCAGAAAAAATATTATTGCCGACCAAATTATCGAGAAAACAATTGCTGGGAAATGTTAGTTTAATACAGGCCTTATGGAAGTTCCCTTTTCCAAAGGTGATTCATCAGAAATAACTCAGCCATAAAATGCTAGCTCTTGAAGAGAAAACTACTGGTTGTAGCATATTTCACGTAGATTAGCGTAGAACTAAAGAAAATATGCGTTGCCCAACAAAATATTATGAAAATCTAGTTACTTTCGATAACATCGTGTATACAAACGCTTACTGCGCATGCGTGTGATGTGACGCTTGTTTACATGCGATGAGCCGCTTAGCCGTAGGCTGCTCCGTGGCTTCGACATGCATGTATAGATGTCACGGTAGTTTACATCAGGAGCTTATCAAAAACACTTATCTTAACCCGAAGAGAGAAAAAAGACGGAATTGTGGTTTGAATAACTTGAATAACTTTGAAAAACATTGTTTTTATTTGATTTATTGTAAATACAAATAAGTTTCCGCCGTTTTTTTATAAAAATTATCAATTTATTGTAAAAAAAAAATATACGTTACATTTTATTCAAAATATTGTCCGTCATTGGCTACTACTTTTTGCCATCTTTGTGGCAGCATTCGGATGCCACGTCGAAAAAACTCTTCATCTTTTGAGGCTACTCACGAATCAACCAAATTTTTGGCTTCTTCGTAAGAAGTGAAGTGCTGCTTGACCAGGGCGTGAGCCATCGACCGGAACAAGTGGTAGTCCGAAGGAGCAATGTCTGGTGAATACGGTGGGTGGGGTAAGACATCCCATTGTAAAGCTTCCAAAGTATCCTTGACGAATTTTGAAACATGTGTCCGAGCGTTGTCGTGCTGAAAAATCACTTTGCCTTTGGCATATTGGGGGCGTTTAGGCTTCAATTCTCTGGTCAATTGCTATAGTTGCTGTTGATAATGTCCAGTGATAGTTTCGTTAGACTGGAGTAGCTTGTAATAGGTTACTCCGAGCTGATCCCACCAAATGCACAACATTAACTTTTTGCCATAAATATGCGGTTTGGCCGTTAAAGTTGGTACATGGATGGGCTTACCGCATGATTTCCTACGCTTTGGGTTGTCGTAGTAGATCCACTTATCTTTGTCTTTGGAGAAGCTCTTCGCACGTGAAAAGACGGCGCTCGACGTCTCTGGGTTTCACTTAATGCGGAACCCAACTTAATTGCTTTTGTACCATACCAATGGTCTTGAGACGGTGTGAAATCGCTTGTTGAGTCACTCCCAAGCTTTCTGTGAGCTGCTCTTCAGTATGGCATGAGTCTTGGACCAATAATGCTTCTAAGTCAGCGTCTTCAAACTTGACTGGCCTTCCTTCGCGTTCTTTATCTTCCACGACAACTCGCCGTTTTTAAACTTTTGAAACCACTCACGACAACTTCTCTCACTTAAAGCAGCATCACCGTAAACTTCTACAAGCGACCGATGCGCCTCAGCGACAGATTTCTTTAAATGAAATAAATAAATCAAAAATTCCCGCAAATGACGCATATTCGGTACAAAACTCGACATTTTCGAATAAAAAAAGGTATACTGGCAATACAAAGTCAATAATATTTTAAGGTTATGTTGTTGGCAGGTGTCCCAACCTTCTATGTGACATTTTACATCTGATGATCTCAAAGTAATCTTGTTGGTGGAGCCATCTCTTGAAAACGGCGGAAAGTTATTTGTATACACAATATCATTGTCAAGTGATTTGCTGCAAGTACGGCTGAAAGTACGGCTGAAAGTACAGCTGCAAGTAGGGCTGAAAGTAAGGCTGAGAATACGGATGAAAGTACGGATGAAAGTACAGCTGAAAGTATGGCTGAAAGTACGGATGAAAGTACGGTTGTAAGTGTGCCTAAAAGTGTGGCTGAAAGTGTGATTGAAAGTGCGGCTGAATGTGTGGCTGAAAGTCTGGCTGAAAGTCTGGCTAAAACTATGGCTGAAAATATGGCTGAACGTATGGCTGAAAGTATGCTGAAAGTATGGCTGAATGTCCGGTTGAAAGTGTGGCTGAAAGTGTAGCTGAAAGTGTGGCTGAAACTCTCGCTTAAAGACTGGCAGAAAGTGTGGCTGAAAGTGTGGCTGAAAGTCTGGCTGAAATTCTGGCTGAAAGTATGGCTGAAACTATGGATGCAAGTATGGCTGAAAGTGCGACTGAAAGTATGGCGGAAAGTAGAGCTGAAAGTAGGGCTGAAAGTATGGCTGAAATTATGGATGAAAGTATGGCTGAAAGTATGCCTGGAAGTGTGGCTGACAGTGTGGCTGAAAGTACTGCCGAAAGTGTGGCTGAAAGTACGGCTGAAAGTGTGGCTGAAAGTGTGGCTGAAAGTGTGGCTGAAAGTATGGCTGAAAAAATGGCTTAAAGTCTGGCTGAAAGTATGGCTGAAAGTATGGCTGAAAGTAGGGCAGAAAGTGTGGCTGAAAGTGTGGGAGAAACTACGGCTGACAGTATAGCTTATACTACCGCTGAAAGTATGACTGAAAGAATGGCTGAAAGTACAGCTGAAAGTACTGCTGTAAGTACGGCTGAAAGTGTGGTTGAACGTTTGGCGGAATTTGTGGCTGAAAGACTGGCTGAAAGTACAGCTGTAAGTATAGCGGAAATACGGCTGAAAGTACGATTGAAAGTGTGGAGGAAAGTGTGGCTGAAAGTATGGCTAAAATTAGGGCTGAAAGTACGGCTAAAGGCACTGCTGAAAGATCAGCTGAAAGTGTGGCTGAAAGTTTGGCGGAATTTGTGGCTGGAGGTCTAGCTGAAAGTCTGGCTGAAAATATGGCTGAAAGTATGGCGGAAAGTATGGCTGAAAGTACGGCGGAAACTATGGCGGAAAGTAGGGCTGAAGGTATGGCTGAAAGTATGCCTGAAAGTGTGGCTGACAGTGTGGCTGAAAGTACGGCTGAAAGTATGGCTGAAAGTACGGCTGAAAGTACGGCTGAAAGTACGGCTGAAATGTGGCTGAAAGTTTGGCTGAAACTATGGCTGAAAGAATGGCTTAAAGTATGGTGGAAAGTACCGTTGAAAGTATGGCTGAAAGTAACGCTGAAAGTATGGCTGAAAGTATGGCTGAACGTGTGGCAAAATCTTTGTTTAAGTTTTGAATAAAGTAGGACTTTTAGTGTTACTATTAGCTGTTGCTACATATAGCTAGCACCTTGTTAAAAGTACAGCTGAAAGTACGGCTGTAATTAAGGCTGAAAAAATGGCTGAAAGTACGACTGAAAGTAGGGCTGAAAGTTGGGCTGAAAGTACGGCTAAAGGCACTGCTGAAAGATCAGCTGAAAGTGTGGCTGAAAGTTTGGCGGAATTTGTGGCTGGAGGTCTAGCTGAAAGTCTGGCTGAAAATATGGCTGAAAGTATGGCGGAAAGTATGGCTGAAAGTACGGCGGAAACTATGGCGGAAAGTAGGGCTGAAGGTATGGCTGAAAGTATGCCTGAAAGTGTGGCTGACAGTGTGGCTGAAAGTACGGCTGAAAGTATGGCTGAAAGTACGGCTGAAAGTACGGCTGAAAGTACGGCTGAAAGTGTGGCTGAAAGTTTGGCTGAAACTATGGCTGAAAGAATGGCTTAAAGTATGGTGGAAAGTACCGTTGAAAGTATGGCTGAAAGTAACGCTGAAAGTATGGCTGAAACTATGGCTGAACGTGTGGCAAAATCTTTGTTTAAGTTTTGAATAAAGTAGGACTTTTAGTGTTACTATTAGCTGTTGCTACATATAGCTAGCACCTTGTTAAAAGTACAGCTGAAAGTACGGCTGTAATTAAGGCTGAAAAAATGGCTGAAAGTACGACTGAAAGTAGGGCTGAAAGTTGGGCTGAAAGTACGGCTAAAGGCACTGCTGAAAGATCAGCTGAAAGTGTGGCTGAAAGTTTGGCGGAATTTGTGGCTGGAGGTCTAGCTGAAAGTCTGGCTGAAAATATGGCTGAAAGTATGGCGGAAAGTATGGCTGAAAGTACGGCGGAAACTATGGCGGAAAGTAGGGCTGAAGGTATGGCTGAAAGTATGCCTGAAAGTGTGGCTGACAGTGTGGCTGAAAGTACGGCTGAAAGTATGGCTGAAAGTACGGCTGAAAGTACGGCTGAAAGTACGGCTCAAAGTGTGGCTGAAAGTATGGCTGAAAGTATGGCTTAAAGTCTGGCTCAAAGTAAGGCTGAAAGTATGGCTGAAAGTAGGGCTGAATGTGTGGCTTAAAGTGTTGCTAAAAGTACGGCTGACAGTATAGCTGATAGTACGGCAAAAAGTAGGGCTGAAAGTAGGGCTGAAAGTACGGCTGAAAGTACGGCTGAAAGTACGGCGGAAAGTACGGCTGAATGTGTGGCTGAAAGTGTGGCGGAATTTGTGGCTGAAAGTATGGCTGAAAGTCTGGCTGAAAGTGTGGCTGAAAGTATGGCTGAAAGTATGGCTGAAAGTGTGGCTGAAAGTTTGGCTGAAAGTTTGGCTGAAACTATGGCTGAAAGAATGGCTTAAAGTATGGTGGAAAGTACCGTTGAAAGTATGGCTGAAAGTAACGCTGAAAGTATGGCTGAAAGTATGGCTGAACGTGTGGCAAAATCTTTGTTTAAGTTTTGAATAAAGTAGGACTTTTAGTGTTACTATTAGCTGTTGCTACATATAGCTAGCACCTTGTTAAAAGTACAGCTGAAAGTACGGCTGTAATTAAGGCTGAAAAAATGGCTGAAAGTACGACTGAAAGTAGGGCTGAAAGTTGGGCTGAGAATATGGCTGAAAGAATGGCTGAAAGTACGGCTGAAACTATGGCTGAAAGTGTGGCTGAATGTAGAGCTGAAAGTACGGCTGAAAGTACGGCTGAAAGTACGGCTGAAAGTATGGCTGAAAGTGTGGCTGAATGTATGGCTGACAGTTTGGCTGAATGTATAGCTGAATGTATGACATGATGACTTGTTTAATTTTGGCTTTAAAGTATCGCTAATAGTATATAGGTGGCACCTCCTTAAAAGTATGGCTGAAAGTATTTATAAAATTATGGCTGAACGTAGGGTTCAAAGTATGGCTGAAAGTAACGCTGAAAGTATGGCTGAAAGTATGGCTGAACGTGTGGCAAAATCTTTGTTTAAGTTTTGAATAAAGTAGGACTTTTAGTGTTACTATTAGCTGTTGCTACATATAGCTAGCACCTTGTTAAAAGTACAGCTGAAAGTACGGCTGTAATTAAGGCTGAAAAAATGGCTGAAAGTACGACTGAAAGTAGGGCTGAAAGTTGGGCTGAGAATATGGCTGAAAGAATGGCTGAAAGTACGGCTGAAACTATGGCTGAAAGTGTGGCGGAATTTGTGGCTGAAAGTATGGCTGAAAGTCTGGCTGAAAGTGTGGCTCAAAGTATGGCTGAAAGTGTGGCTGAATGTATGGCTGACAGTTTGGCTGAATGTATAGCTGAATGTATGACATGATGACTTGTTTAATTTTGGCTTTAAAGTATCGCTAATAGTATATAGGTGGCACCTCCTTAAAAGTATGGCTGAAAGTATTTATAAAATTATGGCTGAACGTAGGGTTCAAAGTATGGCTGAAAGTGTTCTGTTAAGTCCGTCTTTAAGTATAACTGAAAGTACAGTTTCGCTCAAAGTATGGTTGAAGGTAGGTTTGAAAGTATGACTGAAAGTAGGGCTGAAAGTCTGACTGAAAGTCTGGCTGAAAGTATGGCGGAAAGTATGGCTGAAAGTATGCCTAAAAGTGTGGCTGAAAGTGTGATTGAAAGTGCGGCTGAATGTGTGGCTGAAAGTCTGGCTGAAAGTCTGGCTAAAACTATGGCTGAAAATATGGCTGAACGTATGGCTGAAAGTATGCTGAAAGTATGGCTGAATGTCCGGTTGAAAGTGTGGCTGAAAGTGTAGCTGAAAGTATGGCTGAAACTCTCGCTTAAAGACTGGCAGAAAGTGTGGCTGAAAGTGTGGCTGAAAGTCTGGCTGAAATTCTGGCTGAAAGTATGGCTGAAACTATGGATGCAAGTATGGCTGAAAGTACGACTGAAAGTATGGCGGAAAGTAGAGCTGAAAGTAGGGCTGAAAGTATGGCTGAAATTATGGATGAAAGTATGGCTGAAAGTATGCCTGGAAGTGTGGCTGACAGTGTGGCTGAAAGTACTGCCGAAAGTGTGGCTGAAAGTACGGCTGAAAGTGTGGCTGAAAGTGTGGCTGAAAGTGTGGCTGAAAGTATGGCTGAAAAAATGGCTTAAAGTCTGGCTGAAAGTATGGCTGAAAGTATGGCTGAAAGTAGGGCAGAAAGTGTGGCTGAAAGTGTGGGAGAAACTACGGCTGACAGTATAGCTTATACTACTGTTGAAAGTATGACTGAAAGAATGGCTGAAAGTACAGCTGAAAGTACTGCTGTAAGTACGGCTGAAAGTGTGGTTGAAAGTTTGGCGGAATTTGTGGCTGAAAGACTGGCTGAAAGTACGGCTGTAAGTATAGCGGAAATACGGCTGAAAGTACGATTGAAAGTGTGGAGGAAAGTGTGGCTGAAAGTATGGCTAAAATTAGGGCTGAAAGTACGGCTAAAGGCACTGCTGAAAGATCAGCTGAAAGTGTGGCTGAAAGTTTGGCGGAATTTGTGGCTGGAGGTCTAGCTGAAAGTCTGGCTGAAAATATGGCTGAAAGTATGGCGGAAAGTATGGCTGAAAGTACGGCGGAAACTATGGCGGAAAGTAGGGCTGAAGGTATGGCTGAAAGTATGCCTGAAAGTGTGGCTGACAGTGTGGCTGAAAGTACGGCTGAAAGTATGGCTGAAAGTACGGCTGAAAGTACGGCTGAAGGTACGGCTGAAAGTGTGGCTGAAAGTATGGCTGAAAGTATGGCTTAAAGTCTGGCTCAAAGTAAGGCTGAAAGTATGGCTGAAAGTAGGGCTGAATGTGTGGCTTAAAGTGTTGCTGAAAGTACGGCTGACAGTATAGCTGATAGTACGGCAGAAAGTAGGGCTGAAAGTAGGGCTGAAAGTACGGCTGAAAGTACGGCGGAAAGTACGGCTGAAAGTACGGCGGAAAGTACGGCTGAATGTGTGGCTGAAAGTGTGGCGGAATTTGTGGCTGAAAGTATGGCTGAAAGTCTGGCTGAAAGTGTGGCTGAAAGTATGGCTGAAAGTATGGCTGAAAGTGTGGCTGATAGTTTGGCTGAAAGTTTGGCTGAAACTATGGCTGAAAGAATGGCTTAAAGTATGGTGGAAAGTACCGTTGAAAGTATGGCTGAAAGTAACGCTGAAAGTATGGCTGAAAGTATGGCTGAACGTGTGGCAAAATCTTTGTTTAAGTTTTGAATAAAGTAGGACTTTTAGTGTTACTATTAGCTGTTGCTACATATAGCTAGCACCTTGTTAAAAGTACAGCTGAAAGTACGGCTGTAATTAAGGCTGAAAAAATGGCTGAAAGTACGACTGAAAGTAGGGCTGAAAGTTGGGCTGAGAATATGGCTGAAAGAATGGCTGAAAGTACGGCTGAAACTATGGCTGAAAGTGTGGCTGAATGTAGGGCTGAAAGTACGGCTGAAAGTACGGCTGAAAGTACGGCTGAAAGTATGACTGAAAGTGTGGCGGAATTTGTGGCTGAAAGTATGGCTGAAAGTCTGGCTGAAAGTGTGGCTCAAAGTATGGCTGAAAGTGTGGCTGAATGTATAGCTGAATGTATGACATGATGACTTGTTTAATTTTGGCTTTAAAGTATCGCTAACAGTATATAGGTGGCACCTCCTTAAAAGTATGGCTGAAAGTATTTATAAAATTATGGCTGAACGTAGGGTTCAAAGTATGGCTGAAAGTGTTCTGTTAAGTCCGTCTTTAAGTATAACTGAAAGTACAGTTTCGCTCAAAGTATGGTTGAAGGTAGGTTTGAAAGTATGACTGAAAGTAGGGCTGAAAGTCTGACTGAAAGTCTGGCTGAAAGTATGGCGGAAAGTATGGCTGAAAGTATGCCTGAAAATGTGGCTGACAGTGTGGCTGAAAGTACGGCTGAATGTATGGCTGGAAGTACGGCTGAAAGTACGGCTGAAAGTGTGGCTGAATGTGTGGCTGAAAGTATAGCTGAAAGTATGGCTTAAAGTCTGGCTGAAAGTATGGCTGAATGTATGGCTGAAAGTGTGGCTGAAAATGGGGCTAAAAGTAGGGCTGAGAGTATTGCTGATAGTACGGCTGAAGGTATGGCTGAAAGTACGGCTGATAGTATGGCCGAAAGTAGGGCTGAAAGTACGGCTGAAAGTACGGCTGAAAGTACGGCTGAAAGTGTGGCTGAAAGTGTGGCGGAATTTGTGGCTGAAAGTATGGCTGAAAGTATGGCTGAAAGTGTGGCAGAAAGTATGGCTGAAAGTGTGGCTGAATGTATGGTTGAACGTTTGGCTGAAAGTATGCCTGAAAGTGTGGCTGACAGTGTGGCTGAAATTACGGCTGAAAGTATGGCTGGAAGTACAGCTGAAAATACGGCTGAAAGTGTGGCTGAAAGTGTGGCTGAAAGTATGGCTGAAAGTATGGCTTAATGTTTGGCTGAAAGTATGGCTGAAAGTATGGCTGAAAGTATGGCTGAAAGTGTGGCTGAAACTGGGGCTGAAAGTACGGCTGACAGTATTGCTGATAGTACGGCTGAAGGTATGGCTGAAGGTATGGCTGAAAGTACGGCTGAAAGTACGGCTGAAAGTGTGGCTGAAAGTGTGGCGGAATTTGTGGCTGAAAGTATGGCTGAAAGTATGGCTGAAAGTGTGGCTGAAAGTATGGCTGAAAGTGTGGCTGAAAGTATGGTTGAACGTTTGTGCTGAAAGTATGCCTGAAAGTGTGGCTGACAGTGTGGCTGAAAGTACGGCTGAAAGTATGGCTGGAAGTACAGCTGAAAATACGGCTGAAAGTGTGGCTGAAAGTGTGGCTGAAAGTATGGCTGAAAGTATGGCTTAATGTTTGGCTTAAAGTCTGGTTGAAAGTATGGCTGAATGTATGGCTGAAAGTGTGGCTGAAAATGGGGCTGAAAGTAGGGCTGAGAGTATTGCTGATAGTACGGCTGAAGGTATGGCTGAAAGTACGGCTGATAGTATGGCCGAAAGTAGGGCTGAAAGTACGGCTGAAAGTACGGCTGAAAGTACGGCTGAAAGTGTGGCTGAAAGTGTGGCGGAATTTGTGGCTGAAAGTATGGCTGAAAGTATGGCTGAAAGTGTGGCTGAAAGTATGGCTGAAAGTGTGGCTGAAAGTATGGTTGAACGTTTGGCTGAAAGTATGCCTGAAAGTGTGGCTGACAGTGTGGCTGAAAGTACGGCTGAAAGTATGGCTGAAAGTACAGCTGAAAATACGGCTGAAAGTGTGGCTGAAAGTGTGGCTGAAAGTATGGCTGAAAGTATGGCTTAATGTTTGGCTGAAAGTATGGCTGAAAGTATGGCTGAAAGTATGGCTGAAAGTGTGGCTGAAACTGGGGCTGAAAGTACGGCTGACAGTATTGCTGATAGTACGGCTGAAGGTATGGCTGAAGGTATGGCTGAAAGTACGGCTCAAAGTATGGTTGAAGATAGGTCTGAAAGTATGACTGAAAGTAGCGCTGAAAGTAAGGCTGAAAGTAGGGCTGAAAGTATGTACGGCTTTCGCTCCCGGCGCCCGATCACGAATGTTGTATTTTCGACCTCGCTAGGCAAAAATAGTATATTATACACCTATGGAGTAAAGTAGGCTAAGTACGCCCGCGAGTGATTTACTTCCGAGGGCAATATACAATATTTTCGGATGCCCGTTGGAAAGTTATTTGTGCTGAATCCCTGATTTCAGGGTCGAAAAGGTCACATAATCTCACTCCTAGGAACTGTGCTGCTTATGCTTGAGTGTCTCATTTTTGGAACACACAGACGGTGATAGCCGGGAAAAAGTAGGCAACCGTGCATGCGCGTGGCTTTTTATATGAGGCAGTACATGTAGCGTTTTATTTCCTGACAACAGGGAGTAAACACAATACTTTACACGTGGTATGCGAAAAAATCGTATACGCACCACGGGACCAAATAGGGAATGCCCCAGATCGCATGTTTGTCACCCTCGCCTTCGGCACAAATGTCAATTTACATGCAATCTAGGACATTAGTATACTATTTTAGCATTCGTACTAAGAAGGTGCCTCGTTGTGTATAAGTTTTGAGTGCACTAAATGACAAATTACGCACTGCGTTCGTTATTTTCTATCATACAGTAATACGTTGCGTTAGGAACGATAACTCAGACAGGTTATTGAGAGGGTACGAAATACATTTTCCAATATAATTTCCACACTGTTTTTTCTACGCACTTATGATATAAAATAATATGTGTAATTATTGCGGTATTGTTGCCAGTAGCACACGTGGGTGCGTTGACAACAATGCCGCACTCGTCGCACAATGCACTATTTATATCTACTAGCCCTCTAAGATCAAGCGCGCTGCGCGTGCTAAGGACGCCATCTTGATTTTTTCAGTCAATGACAGTACACTTTATCCACCTCGTTGAAAAGGTCCGATAAAAACTAATAAGAATATTCAGATTCGGGTGCAGAAAACTCATAGGATATTAGATTTCTGCACCCTTTTTATCTGGCTGTATCGGATCTTTTCAACCGGTCACTTAACGCTCTGAAGTGGTCCTCTAACTTCAATTCGTTACTATCGCGTTCTCCCTTTTGTAGACAGAATAGTTATATATAACTATATTTAATCTATATTACACACTGTGTTCTTTTCTTTATAACTTTTTTTCGAAACTTTCTTTTCTTTCTAAACTATAGGTACAAGTGCATAAAAATTTTAAAGTTTATATTTCTGGAGCAGAAATGAGTGAAATTAAGAAAAAATTAAAAAAAAAACAAAAGAGAAATGGTAAGAAGACTAATGAAAGAAATTTTGGGAATTGAAAATTTGATCAAAATGTCTTCGGCGGGTCGTGGCGGCCATAAAGAGATACCGATCCTCGTCAAGTTCCCAATATTTCGTAAGACAGATTTTATTGTGTGATATGTTGCTTTTAGAATTATTACTATATCAAATAATTAATATGCTCCCACTATCCGGATAATACACGATACAACACTACTCTTCTCTCATTATCCAAAAGGGAGTCCGTCGTAAAAGTCTTTCTCGAGCAAAGAAATATTATTCAAATTATTCATTTATTATCTGCAAATTAAATGCTAAATAACTCGAATTTACTTAAACTCAATCTAAAAATGCACGAGACTAACTAAATAAATCGCAACTATCTCGATGCCACTCTAGCTGCTCGTTCACCCGCAAACATGTTTTCAAATATTCCACAGAACTCTATTAGAGTGTGCGTGGGGCACACTCTACAACAGTTTGACGCTCGCTATCGCTCTTTCGTTTTCGCTGAACTCGCTTGAGATGTTCCATCCCCGCTGTCGTATATGCCGCCGCGCCGCTATCCCAATCTTCCTCCACGCGAGACTATTACTAAATAAACATTCAAAGAGTTAATAGTTTCAGGAATCAGTCGTCACCGCTCCAGCGATCGATACCACGTAACGCATAAATCGCAATAAACGCTCCGCAGCGCACATATTGCTTGCGATTTCTCTATTTCTCTTTTTCTCTATTTCTCTATTTCTCTATGCCCATTCTCGCTTGTCGTTGCTTTCTCGGATACTCACATTCATGCGGTGATCACTTACCGATTGTCGTTGTCCTCCAGACGCATGCATGAAATCTAGTCATATTCTTGGAATATAGTAACCATATTATTTGTGTCTCGATATCAAAATTGGAGAAATTTTAAAACCTGCAATCATTTTTGTTACTGTGTAATCGGTAATTTTTTGTAATTTGGAATTCTCTTTAGTCACAATGCTGCAATCTTCAACCACAGCAATAACCCATTCAACTGTTTTATTTAATGTATAAGTTCATGATATACTTCATGACATTAAAAGCTAATTATTTCCGTAAAGGACTTTTGACTCTATTACAAACATATAAAACCTAAGTAATTTATTTTGTTTTAGCTAATTTAGTGCTAAAAGCAAGATTTGGATTTTATTTAATAACGTCAATTTTAATGCTAAATGAATATGTCGCTTCTAGATTTTATAACATAGTTATTTCATGAAATACTAATGCATTATGTTGTACGCATTATGTAAAAATCATTCTATTTAAGTCATTCATTAGCTAGAAATTATAGTTCATTTTCTACTAAGAACTACTTATTAACAATCTTTTTAAAACTTCAAAGGTAAAAAGTAAATTGCTAATACTTTCTTTCTTACAGATTTCATCAATGAAAATGTAGAAGTTGATAAAAAAATATCGAATGATGGGTACCGGCGGATTTTGAAACTTATGTGCAATACATTGCGCAATCCGAAAAAACATTAAAATGTTAATTATATTTCATTAAAATTTAAAAAATTAATTTGTTTATTTGAATAAAATCTTATTGATAAAACTCGTTTATTCTTATTTCTTTCTTCTTCAAGTAAAAGAATAAACTATACTAATTAGTTTACTTTGGATAATGATTAATTGTTCATCATACAATTCTTAAAATCTAAGCTAAAAGTACCAATACTTGGCCATCAAAAATCCAGTACCAAAAAGTGTCCGCATGCATTTAATAGTATGTTTTTGAAGTTAAATTAAGAAAAATATATTATTTTCTTGATGAAATCTAATCTAGACATCTAGCTTTTAGTAACTAACAACGCGTTGCGTTCTCCGATATATATTTTATGAAGATAAATGACAATTTGTTATGACATCTGTGCTTCGGCGGCCATCTACTGGTACTTTCACATAAGATTCAAGATAATTCCAGCTCAAATAGTGGCCACACCAAGTATATATTCCAGTAATAAATGTTTTGGTATATTTTAAGTACTAGTAATTTACTTTTAGGCTACGCGCGCCAGATGGCAGTCCTTTGGCCCATCAGCGAATTCTCTGAAGTTGGCTCTATATGTTTCAACCAATAAAATTTTTTTCTCAGCAATATGGCTGCCCGGTGAAAGCATATGGATGCCTCCTCATACCCATCTCCCTTTTAATATAGAAACATTGTTGCATTGCATGTTTAAATAGACATAACAGACAACAGCTTATATAAGTCGACAATTATAAATTCCTATCGAAGCTGTCACACTAGACATCAGCACTCTTTCTCTCGAAGCCATCAGACAAGACTTCAACACACTCTCTCGAAGCCGTCACACAAGACTTCGACACTTTTTTCTCCGGAGCTATCACACAAGACTTCGACACTCTTTTCTCCAAAGCCATCACACAAGACTCCAACGTACTCGCTCTCGAAGCTATCGTACTGAACTCCTTCACTTTCGACGCCGTTACGCCAGACTTCATCTCTCTCAAAGCCGTTACACTAGACTCTAACTCTCTCTTCCTCTGAGTCTCTAGCCTAGGCTCTCCTCTACACTCTTTACATGATAGCACGTTAACTCGACCCCTGTCCTCACTCAACTCGGCTCGACTCCATTCACTACCATATAAATTCCTCTGTCAGATTCCTGAGTCCCTGTAAGAGCTGTACAGAACGCAGGGGGCTCTACTGCGTCCCGGCAACCGTGTAGGGCACTGTGCTGCTCGATGTCCTACCAGTTGCCAGACAAAACACTGATTGTCAAAGGTCGCATCGCCCGTTCTATTCGTGGCTTCAGCCGACAACTGGCGGCACAGCCTGATCATTATTGTCACGATTTCCCCTTCGCACGACTCTGACCGTTTTTTCTCCGACTCTTTCGTCACCCGCTGTCCTCCAACTCCATTCTTTTCGTAGTCTTCCGTTGACTCGACAACAGCAGTGACTTGATACGACGCTTGATGGGAGCCGTCGTACATAGGGCCCCGGATTCTCGACTTCTCACGACGTAGTGTTGGCCTGCATCACTTTTTAATCGTCTCTTCGCTCTCAAACTCTCGTCCATGTCGCTCAATCGCCTCGAAGCTATCTAGGGTTTAATCCCACAGATAGTCCTGATATTCTGGACGTAAGTGGAAGGAAGCGAGGTTAAGCTGCTCGCTCATCGAAGGAAATTTCATCAAGTAGCTGACAATTTGCCGGAACTTGCTAAGAAAAGGCGTGATCCTGTAAGCTCTCTCGAATGTTTTGAAAACTCAAGTGATGATTTCATCTTGGTATACTTCATACCAGTTACTCGCTTGGTATACATCATACCAATCACTCGCTTGGTATACATCATACCAATCACTCGCTTGGTATACTTCATACCAATCACTGTGTTTCGCGTACATGCTTTGAGCGTTTTTTAACGTGGAGACTGCTATCATCGAATCCGTGGCATTCCTCTTGACGACTTTCTCTACGCGAACTCCTGCAGTCACGATGATTTTGCTTCCCTCGATTTCTCTGGCGCCGTACAACCGAACTGTTTCGACTCGGACAATGCGATCTAGTGGGACTGATGTCTCGAAAGTCTGCTCTAAATCGGCTCGAGAATACGGATGGCGACTCGAAGGTTATCTCAGACTCAGATTCATTCGGCAGAGAAATTCGTCTTTGCTTCTGCGGGCGAGCTACTGTACGAGAAGACTCAATTCTAGCATTGACTCGAACAAACCTCTTCCCAAGCTGAATAGACTCATCGCCTACTTCACTTCGCCAATCCTCTTGTCTCTGGATTTGAGATTTTCGTTTCCATCCTCGAGGTGGCTCTTGCAACCGCAACGGCCCCAATGCGTAACGTGTCCCCAGATTATCGTAATATAGTCTGTCACATCTCCCCATCACCGACTCAACATTTTCGTGAAGAGATATTCGAGGGATTGTGCCGACATTCGTCGATCCCAGGAGTCTCTGGTATTCGCAGGTACGAAAGGTGAAAGTATGACAACTTCCTCCTGAATGTGGAGGGCCGTTGTCTGGTGTGATGAGGCCATGGTCACAATCGGCTCTGATCGCGAAATTAACATGAATGCCTCTCCTGAAGTGAGTGACAGGTAGTCCAAAAGATCAACTCCTGCATTCGAAGAACTTGTAATTCGAATCGTCGTCGATATAATTCCATCTTCTTACACTCTCGACCCACCACAACCACTATCCCTCAATAAACTATCACGTTTCCAAACTCGACAGGAAAGCAGTCCCAGTATTCTCCGATCTTCTTGAAAAAAAAGAGAAACTTGACACCTTTCACTCGTCCCTCTCGCTGGCAATCTTGTATCTGAATCACAACCTCGATTTCCCTTGAATTCGACCCAACCTCCTCTTTGTTGCTGTCGTTAGCGCGGCACCACGTTGGGCGCCATTTGTAAGGTTGTATTTGCTTAAATGCACTAGTAGAGTCGAAATAGTCAATAAGTATGATTCGAGCAAATATTTCGGCTTGCGGCTAGTATCTCGATGAGAAAGTAGCCACGACTCAGCAATAACCAAGGTTGAATTTTATATACTCCAACACACAAAACCAACGCTAATGGACACAATATTCTTATTCGGGCCGTAAAGAGATTGCACACTCGCTAATAACAACAAGCACGTAGGAAGTAAAATGTAGTTTATTAATTTTAAATCAAGATTCCGCCATTTTGCGTCGTCGGATCGTCTTTCCTCTCGGCTGCGTGGCTCTCACTAGACTTTTTCCGCATTCCTGCCACCGGACCTACTAAACACACAAAAGAACCTACCGATGACGAAACTCGACCCTGCAACTCACGACTCGACTCACGACATGACAACTTAGGAGACACCAGGACTTCACTGTGAAACCTACTACTTCAGCTACCCTTTCACGCCACCACGTTACACTAGTGTAATTCCTCCTCGGCTGTGCTCCGGCTCTCGAATATTTGGAATCTCAACCCCAACCTCTCTCACTACCCGAAGTGCAACCCTCACGACCCCATAACTTGCTTCGCACAACTTACCAGCCTCAACTTGTACCTACCTACCTTTACACCTTCAATCCTTGCTACTTCGCAGCTACTTACTAGGTTCACAATTTCTACGGCAACACCTCACACATCCTACCAATGACTCATTACTTTTGCTCGTAGAACAATGGAAGAGTTAACTGAACTATCCATATTCTCGCATGAGCTCGTTTGGAGGTCAATCGCCTCGAGTGATTGGATATTTCCTTTCCTTACCCGCGGTCACTAGCGCCCGTCATACCCATCGCGTGGCTGAGTATATTCTTTGTCTCTCTCGCGCTCTATCTCTACCTCCTTCTCTATTATGAGAAAAAATTGTTAATTGAACATGTGGATATTGTTCGATAAGGAGAAAAGTTACTATTCGCTTCTTACTAACTTTTTATTTTTCACTAGATTTTAATGTTTAACGTCCCATTTTGCTGCTGAAACATTTGTTTAAGACCTATCGATGCTTATATTATGAAATAATTAATATTTACAGAGCAACATATAATTGTTTACAGTTTAAATCTAATAAATTTCAAGATAGATAGTATAAGACTGTAAACAATTACATGTTGCTTCGTATAAATTAATTATTTCATAATATAAGCCTGGATGAGTTATAGAAAAATGTTTAAGAACCAAAATGAGACGTTAAACATTAAAATTTAATGAAAAATATAAATTTGTATGAAGCGAAAGTAACATTTTGACTTATTGCACAATATCTACATGTGCGATTCACAATTATTTCTCACAATATTTTTTTTGCTTCATATAATATTAAGATAAAAAGAAGCAAAAATCCACGCGACAAATACAGGATATGCAACTTGTGGGTGAGTCTCGACTACGCCGCTCGACTAGTTAACTCCAGTGTATACGAATGTTCCAGTGATTCCGGAACATGCATACATCAGGCTTGAATGAGCTACAAGTCGCTGCAGTCCGATATGTCCGACGAGATTCGTGAACTTCCGAAATGGGTCCTCTACGTAAAAATCTCGCCTTCAGATATGACCGGGGCTGTCCTAAAGCACCTGGAGTATGCCGATGACAGCGTACTGGAAGCAGACATGGCGAACGGGTGTTCCTGCTCAGCCGGAACATTCCGACGCATGAGAAAAAGAAGCAAAAATCCACGCTACAAATACAGGATATGCACTTTCTGGTCGAGTCTCGGCTACCCCTCTCGACTAGTAAACTCGAGTGCTTACGAATGTTCCGGTTATTTTGGAGAAGACGGCTCGGCGGCTTGGTGCTCGTGCACTGAACGTATGTACACTCGAGCGGCCCGCTCGAGCCGCGCGCTTGCCGGATCTGTTTACTTCTCCCAACAACCCGACAATGGCCTGGCAATCGCCGCTCGGTCGAACATTAACGAATTAACGAAATTTGTCACTCAAAACTACCAAACCCAAATTCTAAATCCTAACCTAAGCCCGAAGTGGGGAAGCTAAACAAAGCGATTTTAGGGTTACTCATCAATGTCGCACCGGTAGCCGTAGCGGCTAAGGCGCGCAGCTACTCTTGCCTTAGTCTTTTGGATCCGAGTTCGATCCTCGCATCCAATTTTTTTTCCTTTTTTTTTTAATATAAGTACGTAAAATTTCTTTTATTAAATTGTTGAGCCACACACACTTTTTTTACTTCAATTTTTATTCTCAAATAAATTAAAATTTTAATTGTAATTGATATATACAGATATATTTTTTAGAAAACAATGCCAGTAAAATTTGCGTTTTTCAAAATTATTTTATTGAAATACTATGATATTTTGGTACCCTTTGTTCAGTTATGAATATATTTTGTATCCTGAATAAATTAATTCACCGAGAGTAAATTAATTAAAAATATCGTTATATTTAGTTTGTGAAAAATAATCCCTATCCAATTTATATGTAAAAATGTAATAAAGCACAGTCACAGTTTTCTTTCGAAAAATAATAATTGGAATATCGCTTAACTGTATAACCGAAAGTGCGCAAAAGCGATGCCGAAACAATCTGCTTGAGCTTCCATTGTCTTATTCCTCACAGAAACTAAAACGAAAATTCCAAGACATAATCCAAACAGGCTGGGATGATGAGCCCAAATGATTTTACAGTTTGCATTTATATTTGTGGTGTAATCAAACTACCATATTCTCTGAAATATTTATTACTCTAGTGGAGTTGAAATTTTAATTATTCAAAAAATCATATTTTAGTAAATATAACAACTCTTCTGTAAAATATATAATTATATACATGTCTTTGAATTCAGTTTTTCATTTATGTTTTTTAAAAATATATACATATAAATTTCTAACTTCTACTGATAAGCACCCAGCCCTTGCACATTTATTTACGTTAAGAGTGCAACCCTATTTATTAAGGCACTTTAGGGGACTAAAAGAGGAGTATTAGTTCTATTTTTAATTGTTCCGCTTTTAGATTGGGTTGAAATTGGACCATGTTGAGAGTTAATCTGTCGAACATTACATCTATATGGAGTTTTAAAAATGTTGTTAAGCCTCTATTATTATAATTCTATTAAAACGACTGTAAAAATCTTATGACTATAATTTATTATATTTCAGAGGATATGGTGGTTTGATTAAACCACAAATATAAATGCAAACTGTAAAATCATTTGGGCTCATATTTCTAGCCTGTTTGGATTATGTCTTGGAATTTTCGGTTTAGTTTCTGTGAGGAATAATAAAACAATTAAAGCACAAATGCATTGTTTCCACATCGCTTTTGCGCACTTTCGGTTATACAGTTAAGCAATATTCTAATTATTATTCTTCGAAAAAAAAACTGTGTTCATATAAAGTGAATGGGGATTATTTCTCACAAAGTAAATATAACGATATTTTTAATTTAGGATGGAGTGAATAGGTCGATCAACGAGGAACCATGAGTATAATAAAACTTTGTTTATTAGGCCGACGTTTCGGTACTGAAGTAAGTACCTTCTTCAGGGCTAAATAGGGAAAATACATAATAAGTACATATATACAAATTGTTTTATATAAGAACCAATAACGTTTTTTGACAGTGTACTGACCTAATGATTAAAAAAAGGTTTACACCATGATTCGTAGATGCATCGTCAAGATACGGATTTTTGTTCAACTAGAACAATTGAATTTGAAAAATTTTTGAATTTAAGTTAACGAATAAAAATTTATTTATTTAAATGAAATAATAAACAGCTAAATCTCTTACCCAACCTGTGCTCTGGAGTCCCATATTTTCGACAATGAGAGAAAAGCGAATTTCCCGGGGTTTATATACCCACGGAGGTGACGTTAATAACGCAAATTCAAATTTGTAATTCGAGAGTGGGAGGAGAGGGAGCGAGCTAGTTGGTAGCGTACTGAAGGTACCCGCGTTTATTATTAATATCGTTATTATAAAAGTGCTTGTTGGTTGTGTCAACGGATTTTTTATAAATATATTTGAGATTCTTAGTGTCATCCAGTCGATTTAAACTTTTTTTTGTGAATGTATATGCAACATTTCGGAAAAAGTGCGTTTTTGGTAGTTAGTTTCTGTGTCTATTATTTGTGTTTTTTCGAAGTCTATTTTATGTCCTGTTATTTTAACGTGATCTGAAAGTGCGGAGGTAGTTAACGATTTAGAGACCGCGTACTTGTGTTCATATATACGTTTGCTTAATTTCCTTTTTGAAGTGCCTACATAAGATGCATCACACTCTTTACAGTTAATTTTGTAGACAACAGATGCTCTTTCAAGCGGAACTAACTTATCTTTACCTAGTTTTATAAATCTTAGTTTATTAATGTTTCTATTGATCATTCGTAAGTTCTTAACGTCTTTCATAGTACTGCAAAGTTTTTTATTTAAGTCTTTAATGAAAGGGATTACTAAAATCTTGTTACGGTGATCTTGTTTATTGTAAGTTTGATTGTTGTTGTGTTCGTAAGAAAGTAAGCGTTTATTAATATATTTTTCTATGAAGGTAAGAGGATACTCATTCTGCATTAAAAAGGATTTGATAATTTTTAAGTTTTCATTGTGGAAAGAAATGTGTGAGATTTTAATTGCCTTATCAACTAGCCCGTAAATAACTACAATTTTCTGGTTGGTAGGGTGATGTGAAAAATAGTTAATGTATCTACCGGAAGCGGTTGGTTTCCTGTACCAATTCGTTTTTAAAGAGTTCCTGAAAGGAGTGGAATTACTGCTTGACTCTACGTTTTTTACGTTTAATGGTGAATTTTCTGTTCAAGCCCCTTGTTTACAGACGTAGTTTTAGAATTTCTTGAAAATAAATGCTTAAGTTCAGTAAAAAACTCAATAATTTTATACAAACGATATGTCGATGACTGTTTTTTAGTTATTAAAAATGATATGATTAATAAAGTTTTAGAAAAATTTAACTCGTTTGATCAGTTTTTGCAATTTACTATTGAACTAGAAATAGATAATAGTATTAGCTTTTTAGATATTAAAATCATTAGAGAAAATAATGACATTGTAAAAACGAATTGGTACAGGAAACCAACCGCTTCCGGTAGATACATTAACTATTTTTCACATCACCCTACCCACCAGAAAATTGCAGTTATTTACGGGCTAGTTGATAAGGCAATTAAAATCTCACACATTTCTTTCCATAATGAAAACTTAAAAATTATCAAATCCTTTTTAATGCAGAATGAGTATCCTCTTACCTTCATAGAAAAATATATTAATAAACGCTTACTTTCTTACGAACACAACAACAATCAAACTTACAATAAACAAGATCACCGTAACAAGATTTTAGTAATCCCTTTCATTAAAGACTTAAATAAAAAACTTTGCAGTACTATGAAAGACGTTAAGAACTTACGAATGATCAATAGAAACATTAATAAACTAAGATTTATAAAACTAGGTAAAGATAAGTTAGATCCGCTTGAAACAGCATCTGTTGTCTACAAAATTAACTGTAAAGAGTGTGATGCATCTTATGTAGGCACTTCAAAAAGGAAATTAAGCAAACGTATATATGAATACAAGTACGCGGTCTCTAAATCGTTAACTACCTCCGCCCTTTCAGATCACGTTAAAATAACAGGACATAAAATAGACTTCGAAAAAACACAAATAATATACACAGAAACTAACTACCAAAAACGCACTTTTTCCGAAATGTTGCATATACATTCACAAAAAAACAGTTTAAATCGAATGGATGACACTAAGAATCTCAAATATATTTATAAAAAATCCGTTGACACAACCAAAAAGCACTTTTATAATAACGATATTAATAATAAACGCGGGTAGTCGTACACTCAGAATCGGGCCGAGCCCGCCCCTCCAGTACGCTACCAGCTAGCTCGCTCCCTCTCCTCCCACTCTCGAATTACAAATTTGAATTTGCGTTATTAACGTCACCCCCGTGGGTATATAAACCCCGAGAAATTCGCTTTTCTCTCATTGTCGAAAATATGGGACTCCAGAGCACAGGTTGGGTAAGAGATTTAGCTGTTTATTATTTCATTTAAATAAATAAATTTTTAATTCGTTAACTTAAATTCAAAAATTTTTCAAATTCAATTGTTCTAGTTGAACAAAAATCCGTGTCGTGACGATGCACTACGTGCTGTACCGAATCATGCTCGACGTCACCTGTCGTGATCTACGAATCATGGTGTAAACCTTTTTTTAATCATTAGATCAGTACACTGTCAAAAAACGTTATTGGTTCTTATATAAAAAAATTTGTATATATGTACTTATTATGTATTTTCTCTATTTAGCCCTGAAGAAGGTACTTACTTCAGTACCGAAACGTCGGCCTAATAAACAAAGTTTTATTATACTCATGGTTCCTCGTTGATCGACCTATTCACTCCATCCTAAATTAATATTCTGGAACGTACGAGCCACCGTCTCGAAAGATATTTTTAATTAATTTACTCTCGGTGAATTAATTTATTCAGGATACAAAATATATTCATAACTGAACAAAGGGTATCCAAAATATCATAATATTTCAATAAAATTAGCGCATTCAATAAAATAATTTTGAAAAACACAAATTCTACTGGCATTGTTTTCTAAAAGAAAATATATATATATATCAATTACAAATAAAATTTTTATTCTATTTGAGAATAAAAATTGAAGTAAAAAAAGTGCATGTGGAAAATGGAAAAATAATTGCGAGCGAGGATCGAACTCAAATCCAAAAGACTACGGCAAGAGTAGCTGCGCGCCTTAGCCGCCACGGCTACCGGTACGGTATTGATGAGTAACACTAAAATCGTTTATGTTTATCTTCCCCCCTTCGGGCTTAGGTTACGATTTAGAGTTTGGGTTTAGTAGTTTTAAGTTACAATTTCGTTAATTTGCGTGTATAATAAAAATGTTCGACCGAGCGGCGATTGCCAGGCCGCTCGGCCATTGTCGGATTGTTGGGAGAAGTAAACAGAGCCGGCAAGCGCACGGCGCGCCGGGCCGTTCAGTGCACGTGCACCAAGCCGCCGAGACGTCTTCTCCCGCTTCCCCCATCCCGCACCATGCGCACGTTTCAACGACCAATCAGGAAACTTGCCTCTCTTTTCTCCGAGGCGCTGGCCATCTCCCTATTTTTCTAAGGTTGTACTTGTAACTGCATGAGTATAAAATGATCAAGTAGTTTGGTTTATGGAGGAGGTCATTGAATTCAAATATTGCCCAGTAACGAAAGATTACATCATGGAACTCCGAAATAATACAGAATATAAGAAAGAGGAAAAAGCCCCACTGCATTGAGTATTATTTCGGAGTTCCATTATGTAATCTTTCGTTACTGGGCAATATATGCCCGGAACGACTAACTTACACTGGTTATATACTCTTGACCATGCATTGTATCCACGAAAAGCAGTACCGGAGCGCCGCATAGCGGTTCCAAGCGTCAACTTATGATGGGCGGCTCTCAATAAGCAAGCTCCCGTTGTACTTTATGTGGAAATTCATATCTGGGTGATTCTCAGCAAAAGTGCTCAAATTTTGTCCTGTAATCTCCGTGGATATTTGATTAGATTTCATAATATAAAATCTTTAATTTTTTCAAAAAATACGTTTTTTTTTAATAGACTGAAACCCAAATTACTAGAATATCATACAGTAAAAATAAAAATTTCCAGATTTCCATTTGTATTCAATGAAAGAGAGTTTTTTTTTTACCACGGAGATTACACGAAAACTGAGTACTTTTGTTGAGAATTACTCATCTATCATATCTATCATAGAATGACGAGAAATTGCGAACTCGGCCGAGAACGTAAGAACATATCAACTCGCCGCAGAAAAAAAAAACCAAAATCTGTTAGCGAAAATACTTTTTTTCAACGTGCATGAAACAGGCCTTTTCTCATGCCTGAAAGCTTTGTATAAAATCGCGCATTTCGAACGCGATTCATGAAAGAATTAAAAAAATTCATTTTTACCCGCTCGAAAGAAATATCCATTTTTCTCCGCTCCAAGCGAATCTTTGTAAAATTCTTCTCTTATTGTCAAATTAATATATTTTTCACCATACCCTGGCCGAACGTGCCACATACCCTCCCGGCTGAAAATCGCGAATGTAGTACTTTCGGCGCGGGTATGGAGAAAAATAGTATACGCTCCACGGGAGTAAAATTGGCCTTTCCTCTTTTTCAAGTTTTTTCCTCTCTAGGTGCGTAATATACTATTTATTGCTTTTTGGCCTGTTTAGAATGATATTAAAAAACTTTCAGAGAGTAAATCACAAAATAATAAATTTTTATATATAGGTATTAATAGGTAAGAAATAATTGCATGAGACTTTAATTTATATTTTTTTAATAATTATATTTTTAGTTTATTATTAATCTTCAGTATTAATTCACTATTTGGTTGTGCACGACACGAAATGCATGATCCCCTATATAACTTTTGTGAATATAAAAAGGCCCTCTCATACACTCGTTGAAAAAAATACAGTGTGTAACACGGGAAGAAGCGCTATTCAGACTCGGGTGCGAGGTGTTTTCACCACTCGTCTCCGTCTCGGGCGCCCTCGACTACAACCAACAGCACATGTAAACATTGCAACGAACATAACCCGCATCATACCCCGTAATTTGATAAACAAATTACACACACCGGTGAATAGAAATAGAATGCCATTCATTTTGTCAAGCAATCTTTAAAGGTTTAATGAAATTTCGCGAATATTCCGTTAGCTGGAATCAAGTAGTTATGACTATATCAAAAACGCCCATTGCGTCATGAAGTTGCCGCTTGCTATTGTCAGCTGCCGAAACACAGTAATGATCGTACTGGCCATTTACGGTCATAAATACCGTTATAATACCGTTTTATTGCAATATTACGTTATGATATTGATAAATGATATAAATAAATCTAGATTTTTTTTCAAACTATCCAAAATGAAGACATTATTGCCCTCCGTAATTACATAATCTACCATCCTGTAAAGTTTCAAGTTGATATTCGAAGGCGTTTAAAAATCGTAGTTAAACAAAATTTACATATCTCGTCTTCAGTGATATGAAAATTGTGTGCTTATGTGCATCTAGGTATAGTTTGGGTAAAAGGACAGTCGCTTTATCGTGTTTTTGTCTTTATAATAAATCAATACTATTAGAAAATACATGTGTAACTTCAGCCATCAAATGTATGTTTTTTCAAGACGTGCATGAAACGGGCCTTTTCTCATGCTTGAAAGTTGTGTCGAAAATCGCGCATTTCGAGCAAGATTTAGGAAAGAATGAGAAAAATCCATTTTTTCACCGTTGCTGAACAAATAGTACATAAAGATACAAGTGCGCCAAGTAGCAAGTGATTTCCGCACGAGCGGAGTTTGTCGCCCGAGCGAAGCGAAAGTGACAAAAAAGCGAGTGCGGGTACACATAAGGAACGCATGAGTATCGTATACTATTTTTACTATCAAGTTATGCAAAGTTCGAGACTGAGCACGCACGGCGCGCGCAAATCACCACTGTCTGCCGCTCCAAGTTGCAGGTGAAAGCGACACCTCACCCCAGAAGCGCGACGCCACGGCTTCTACGATGGTGGTACAAGCACCAAACGGCTCGAGCTTTCCGGAAGCTTTCGAGCCTCGCTGCGCCCTGCGCTCCCGAGAAAAAGTCGCACTGCAATAGTATTTTCGAATTTCGTAAATACTCGCGTACGTCAATTTATTAATAATTAAAAATTTGCACGTTGAATAAAATAAACGCTCCTGCTATTTATACGTCAGATTTATGTGTACAAAGTATATACATAAAGTATAAAATAAGGCAATTATAGACGTTTTTTCTGGATAATCTATAAAAAACAACACAATTTATCTAGTTCTTTTATTTCTTCGAATCTCATCTATTCAATAAACACTCTCTACAAATGGTAATAATTTTTTTCATGACTGTACAAATAATCTATAAAATAATAATATTTATGATTTTGTATAGAAATCAAATAAATACGAATGAAAAAGTATTTTAATTCTTTGATTCATTGTATGCTGAACAAATTATATGTAAGTACATTCAAAAAATTGTTCACTGCAAACCAAACAAACGAAAGTTGTGAAATCAATTGTCGATAGTCAAGTAATGCAAACAACTCTCGAAAACTACTGTATGACTGTTCTCAGAAATATATTCAAATTTGTTCATCTTACTGAGCTATAGAAATTAAACACAAGAAAGTACTGAAATCAATTTATTGTAGTCAAGTACCGGCCATAAGTTAATTTGACTGACATAATAGAACTTTTCGTATCTAGCGTGTAAAATTACATTTTACGCCCACATTGTAACTTCAAAATTATTCAGCCAGAGGGCATAAAATACTACTTATCGCCCAAGAGACCCAATAGCTCACATACTCTTACAAAATTTTATAGAACCTACGCACTTTACGCCCGTGTGGGCGAAAATTATTTTAATTATATAACTATAATGCCTTCTCTTTATTTCTAAAATTCATAAGAATTTTTTTCGATATTTACGAAAAGTCAAAGCCTATATAAAAAAATTACATAGTTACCAACACATCACTATTTTTCATGATTCTTTCTCAATTTTGAACTTTCTATAATATTACGCACCTTGGGAGGAAAAGAGAAGTCTAGGGCTGCTCTAGCAGGGATGGTCTTCCGATCTCCCATACATACTTGGCGGGCCCGACGATTTGCAGTTTACCGGTGGGCTACTTAAATATAGAATACAAAATTTTTGCATAAATTCATTAACAATATTTATACCTATAAGTCTACTATAAATAATTACATTGACTTTAATTTTTAATTGGTACCGTTAAGTACAACATCCCTATATGTGCAGAATCATGATTTACTTTTATTACCCACAATATTTTTCATTGTGTCCGTCCTTTTTAAACGAGAATAAAATAAAAAATTCATATAAATTTATTGTCTATTTAAAAGTGCTTTACATTTTACTAACCGTTTTATAAGCAACCTATTGTGTATCCTTTTCCCGCGTGTAAATATCATATAAGATCTCATATGAGAATTTCAGGCATCGCATATCTCGTATCAGATCTCATATGCGATGTCATCTGTAATTTTATATATTATGGGATTACATATGAGATCTCATATGATACTTTCAGGCGGGTTTGCACTTTCTATTTAAAAACAGAGTGATAGATTCACGGATCAGTAGTTAATATCTAGAAGCAACCCATTTATACATTTTATCTGATCTTTAACCATATGAATAGTTATATGAAAATGACCATGTCTTACACCTTGAACTGTAAATCGTCGGGCCCGCCAAGTATGTATGGGAGATCGGAGGACCATCCCTGCTAGAGCAGCCCTAGACTTCTCTTTTCCTCCCAAGGTGCGTAATATTATAGAAAGTTCAAAATTGAGAAAGAATCATGAAAAATAGTGATTTGTTGGTAACTATGTAATTTTTTTATATAGGCTTTGACTTTTCGTAAATATCTAAAAAAATTCTTATGAATTTTAGAAATAAAGAGAAGGCATTATAGTTATATAATTAAAATAATTTTCGCCCACACGGGCGTAAAGTGCGTAGGTTCTATAAAGTTTTGTAAGAGTATGTGAGCTATTGGACCTCTTAAGCGCTAAGTAGTATTTTATGCCCACTGGCTGAATAATTTTGAAGTTACAATGTGGGCGTAAAATGTAATTTTACACGCTAGATACGAAAAGTTCTATTATGTCAGTCAAGTTAACTTATGGCCGGTACTTAACTACAATAAATTGATTTTAGTACTTTCTTGTGTTTAATTTCTATAGCTCAGAAAGATGAACAAATTTGAATATATTTCTGAGAACAGTCATACAGTAGTTTCCGAGAATTGTTTGCATTACTTGACTATCGATAATTGATTTCACAACTTTCGTTTGTTTGGTTTGCAGTGAACAATTTTTTGAATGTACTTACATATAATTTGTTCAGCATACAATGAATCAAAGAATTAAAAGACTTTTTCATTCGTATTTATTTAATTTCTTTTACAAAATCATAAATATTATTATTTTATAGATTATTTGTACAGTCATGAAAAAAATTATTACCATTTGTAGAGAGCGTTTATTGAATAGATGAGATTCGAAGAAATAAAAGGACTAGATAAATTGTGTTGCTTTTTATAGATTATCCAGAAAAAACGTCTATAATTGCCTTATTTTATACTTTCGTAGAAAGTTTTATTAAAAAATTAGCTTTTAAAGAACGTGTTGATTCTTCTAAAAAAATATTTAAGCACTCATTAAAGTTTTTGGTACTCAGTTTGCCGGATGTTGAGAGAGAGGGAGAGATAGAGAGAGAGCCGGAGAGAGAGAGCGAGAGAGAGAGAGAGGTCGGAAAGAGAGGGAGGGAGAGATAGGGTGGGAGGGAGACTAATAGGTACTTGCTCATATAATACAGTTAGATAATTTGCAAAATTGAAGATTATTAATTCTATTTCACTTCAATTATTATTTTATAATATAATTTATAATTTTATCCTACAAAAATGTAGCCATAGCGCCATCTAGAGTAATTTACGAGAACTACACAACGTAAACAAATATGAGGTGCAAAAAGAGGTTGGTACGACTTACTTTGCACCATACACAGCCATTTCACGTTAGTGGAGCAGTTTGGCCAACCTCACAAGTTATTGTCGAAAGTTTATTTATGGAAAAAAATAAAATAATACTTTTTGGCGATTTTCAAAAAAATATGTCTTTCAGGCGCTCGTAAATGCTACGGCGAGCATATGTGTAAAATTTCAGACAGATTCGATGTAAATTCGAGCTTATATCCACTTTTTAGATAAAAAATTTCACTAGAAAGTGGATAACTTTATGACAGTTATCATTTCAGTTCTGAAAATTTGACACAATCATCATCAAAGAATTTTCGAGCGCCTGAAAGAGCGTTTTTGTCATAAAAATTATTGTTAATTTAATTATTATTTAATATATACTATGTTTTCGACATATCGGTAACGTAGGGATTTTCACTTGAGTATCAGATGGCCTTAAGTACGAATTTTGTTTATCAATTCCATCTATATACTATTTTGAAGCTTTGTCAATTTTTTGAATTTTACGCAGATAATAGGATAAACTTCCTGTAAAGAATTCATTTTAAAAAAATGTAATTTTGTTATATATATTATCAAAGGGCGCGGCAGCGCCCTGCTTGGCGAGTAAAAGAACGAAGTGACTAACGAGCAAGCGGGGCGTTGACGCACCCTTTATTCTTTGGAATAGTCCGCTCCAACCTTACTTTTTTCTATTCTTGATAACAACATTTTTTTACTCTTTATTTGAATACTTAAGGGGATGTGAGTACCGACGTTATTTTTCAAACGAGCATAACTCACGCAAATATCAATAGAATTATCCAGAAAAAAATCTGCATATAGTGTTTGCGTGTACGGAGCGCTTGACAGACGTCTTTTTCCAAAAAAATGATGAGAATTTATTTAATTAAATAAAAACGGTACTGTCGGTAAGTAGGAATCTACAATTGATCTACTTTTCAAACGAGCATAACTCACGCAAATGTCAATAGAATTATCCAGAAATAAATCTACATATAGTGTTTGCGTGTACGGAGCGCTTGACAGCCGTCTTTTTCCAAATAAATGTTAGAATATTGATTTAAAAAAATATTGAAATTAGGGTTGCACATCCCCTTAAATGCATTCCATTAGATAGAATCTTTTATGTACTATCCATATCTGCAATTTCATGTTTGAAGATTCTTTCGTTTTCGTATACTTTTAATAATAAATTTGCCCTCTCAATTTTCATCTCATTTTTCATTTTCTTCGTCGTCTTCGCGTCGTCGTCGTATTTTAACCCTATACCATACATATACGTACGTATAGGCACGGCACTATTAGAAAGTGGTTCTACTTGTATCCGAGAGTGGCGCTATATAAATTTTTCTCCAGGGCTCTCCTCTCTCTCTCTCTCTCTGTCTCTCTCTCTCTCTCTCTCTATATATATATATATATATATATATACACACACACACACACACACACACACACACACACAAACACACACACACACACACACACACCCACACACACACACACACACACACACACACACACACACACACTCGTAATCGTATCGACATAACCTCACGCATCTCTAATCTCTAATAAACAAAAACAATGTTATTATGAAATATGTACATACACAATATGTATATACTATCACGGATTAATATTTAAATTATATCAAAGATCTCAGAAAGTGGACTGATGAAAAGAATTTATTCTTTTGTATAAAAAATAATTACGTCTAACAAAAAATATTACAATTTAACTATACATGCATCTCTTTTTCTCTCGCTCGCTGCCTGCGCGCTCGTAGTATAATTTTATTATACTTTTTATACTATTTTTACTGTGACGGAAAAATCGGAATCACACGCTCCGTTCGATCACTTATTGTTTTCTGTTTAAAAAAAGGGTCAGGACGGTGCAATGAAAAAATGAGCGCCCGCTCGATGCATTATTCCGTGGATTATAAGCCCGATAAAACGTCCGGTTACAATCTCGCTAGAAAAATAATTACGGATTATGAAGCTCGACAGATATGGGGCTAAATAAAGACACTGATATCCCAGAGGAGCGGAAGATAGAAAAAATACGCGCGTGCCATGCGTATGCGTTATATGCAAGAGACGGGGGGAGGGGGAGAGGATCATTCCGAGCTCAAGAGTTAATCATACTCTCGGCTGCTTGGCAAAGTCAACTTATATATTGAAACGCTACAAGATTATTGCCCCGAGCAAACACAAGGAACAAGCGTACGCGTGAGTGAGAGAGAGAGAGAGAGGGGGGAGAGAGGAATAAAGGGAAAAAGTGAAAAGGAGGGGCAGAGAAAAGGGATGAATAAAGAAAAAATGTGCGAAGTAAGAGGGAGAGAGAGAAAGAGTGAGGAAATGCACGGGAGAAAGTGGGTGAATAAACAACCTTATAAATAAACAAGGAGCGGAGGACGGCGTAAGGTCGGAAAGGAGAGAGATGCTCGTAGTTGAGGGAAAAAAGTTTATTTCATGTAAACTTTTATAGTTTTGTGTGGGCGTTGGTAATATTTCTTCTCTTACTTTATTAAAAAAAAAAAAAAAAAATACTAGACGATTTTGAAATGGAAAATTTTTTACATGGTTAAACCAATGTTTAAATAGTATATTACGCAACTAAGAAGGTAAAGGGTTGGCCAGTCCAGAACACGGGTAAGTTGCCACCCGAGCCGAAGGCGAGGTCTTTATCCCCTGTGTTGCGTATACTATTTTTTTTTGCCTAGCGGGCCGAAAGTAGCACTTTTGCTTCCGGCGCCCGATCGCGAAGGTTGTATTTTCAGCCTCGCTAGGCAAAAAAAAATCGTATACATAGAAAGAAAGGATTTCTTGTATTTAAGAATATTTATTAAAAGAGCCGTGCGGCTCTTTGCAAAAATCGTTGGCTTCAGACTCATGCAATTATTCCGTGGTGGCACTGAATTAATCCATGTGAGGCCCGGGTATATCGCAAGAAAACTACATGGAGTCATAGCATGATGAAAATCTCATGGAATAAGTCCGTGATTTTTCTCTCCCGTGTACCCGGGCCGAAAATACCACATTTGCGTTTCTGAGACGGGAGCAAAAGTGGTACTATAGTATATTGTGTACCTAGGGCGTAAAATGATAAAAAAAGATGTTTTTTTGTGACTCATGTATTGATTTTCGGGGTTTTTAAGTCTAAAAGGCGAGGCTAAATTGATTTTTGTTTTAAACGACAACAAAATACTTGTAGGAATAGAGATTTGAGCTGTTTGTTCAATTTTCTGTTTTTTTATTATAATTATTTGGAAATCCAAATAAAATAATAAAAAAAAATTTAACAAGCCTCTTTAGTGAAATTGATTGATAGATTTTGTTATAACAAATAATTAAATGTTAACCGAGTAAGTGAAACTTCAGTTCTAAAGAATTCATCAAATTTTAGATACAGAAACGTCAAGGATTTTATGATACTGTGAAAAATTTATTTTCTCTTTTAAAAATACTTTAAATGCAGTTTTCGTATGATTATGTTTTGAATAAATAGGTCACAGTAAACATTTAATATCAAATATAAATGTTAGCAAATTAATAGTATAGAAGATTATTAAATACAAAATGAAAACGTGGGCGAATGTGCGTAAAATGCGTATGTGTGGGTATTAGACAAAAAAAAAAAATCATCAGTTTAGTGGGTTATACCAAAAAAGAGGTGGGCTGAAATCCGAGTGACGACGAAAGAAATGCATTGATGAGGAAAGAAGCAAATTAATATTATAGAAGATTAGTAGACAAGGGCTTCATTATATGAAAGTCTACACTATACATTCTTTTTTTCTATTAAGATTTATTGAAGTCTCCCAAGAGGCTATATAATAAGAGTGTGTAGGTAAAAGTTGCCCTTTTTGCTTTATTACAAAATACAATGATTATACATGAGGTCGTTTACAATTTTTTTTTTCTTTTCATTTTTTATGCAGTGGATAGGGGCATAATCGTTTTTATACTCCTAAATTGCGTACACATTCTTAACTGTAACAGATTAAAATGTTACTCGCATTGGATAAACGACCTTTTTATCTAACACAGAAAAAAGTTGCACAAGATAGAGCGTACGGAATATAATTAGTCGATTTTTCTTGCCGGCGCTTTAGCAAATTGATAAATTACGAAGCATTTTTGCACGATCTCGCTGCGCGCGAGCATCCTTAATGAGTGCTCGATTAAGGAACTTATAGAGAGAGAGAGTGAGAGAAACAGAGAGAAAAGAGAGCAGGGCTTTGCCGTCTTTTATTAATGAGCTTCACCTTTCGATAGCTTGTTATGAAAGATTTGAAGTAACGATTTTTCCGATAATGTGTGTTCTGAAAGGAACTTAGGTGGATCATCGAGATAAGAGTTTCGTATTTATTGATACTTAAATTCCAGCAATTTACGGCTTATATAACGCTATATGAGTATCATAAAGGAAAGATAAAAATACTTGAAGAGAATGGAGAGGTTATTTGTACTCGTTATTTCACCTCTTTAGAAGGTATCGATATAAATGAACGAATTCATCGACGAAGTAAACTATATTTTGCTTATTCTAGGAATTGATTTTAATTATAAACGTTGAGATATTTCTTTTACAATAAAATAAAATTGTGTATTATATTAACAATTTTTCAATTTAGAATCACGTTTCAGTTTGTAATATAGGGTTTTATAACACGATATTACTTTCTTTTCAGAATTTATGTCGTGTGTGATGAATGCGTGTGTATATACCTTATTTCATTACGTTATTATTAGAACACAGATATATATTTTATTCATTAACAGATGCAATTTATGAAGAAAACATGGGTCAGCACAATCAATATATGCCGCTTTTAAATATTGAAAATGTAATCCAAATAAAATCGTCAACCTTTCAATTTATTTATAAACGTACTGTTTTATGCTTTCACTATACGTCTATATTAAAAGTTAAGCTATATAGTGAACGACAATTTTCAGCCGTTCGAACAACAAATCGACAACCTCGAGACACCATCCTCCACACATTCACCTACATACATCTCCCCGAAAAACGGCTTCCTCTTCAACCTTTTCCATCACACAACCAGAACTTCTGGCAATTAGAATAATGGTCGATCAATGAGCGCTTGCAGAATCACCCTCGTCCATACCCCTTACCTCCCCGAGAACAGCCTCTCTTTAGGACGGATAATGGAATTTCCCCTCCTCCATTGTACTCTCAGAGAGACGTTGGCCAGCAGCGCGGCGAATTTTCAATTTTCCGAAAACAAAATTCGCGCCTGCCGCTTAATTTCCTTCGAAGCGCGTTGCTACAGCCGCCGCCGCTGCTGCTGCTGCTGCTGCTGCTGCTGTTCCACTTTTCGCCGCCCCCGCCCAACTTTTGCGCTGCGGGTTATCCGTCGATTGAGGGCCTCGGCGCCAAAAACGACGAGGGAGAGCGCACAGAGCAAGCGAGAAATTGAAGAAAAAGGAGCAATCGAGCGTCGAGGGTTTTCTTGTTTCCCACGCGGTGTATAGGTCTCTCTCTTTCTCTCTTGTTTAGTTTATTTATGGGATTTCGTGTGGGCTAATCGCGCCCGGGGAGTGTCCTAATGATGGAAAATTCCTCTTGCGGTGAGTGGAATTCGCGTATAGCGAGTTGATTGGTAATAGAGATGGAACTCTGATCTTCCAATTCCGATATGTTTGGCTGTGGGATTGTAATGTAGGTACACCATTCGTATAGAATTTTGGACAACTTTAGCTCTCATTGTTTCACTTTATTTTTAACGTTGAATCTCTACAAATTCATTAATACTACACAATTTAAGTGGTTAATTAAATACCGTTAAATATTTTTGTCACATATTTTGAATAAACTTTTTATATTCATAATTTATTTTGATATAAGTACATTCGCCTAAATGTTAAATATAAGTATAAAATATTGAAAAGCATGATAAATGAGATTATATTACTGCAATAATAATAATAATAACCATAGTTGGACACAAAGCACAAAACAATGACAATATTTTACGAAAGTAAGAAAAACATTTTCCCTTTAACTATTCCCTGCACAGGGACAATAATAATAATCCATAATAACACAAAGTGACAGAAAAAGGCGAAGAAGCGGGGATGGAACACGGCCGAGAGAAAGGAAAGAAAAAGAGTTCGTATATAGCCGCGGCTGCATGCGCGCGCGCAAAAGCAGAAAGAGAGAAAACAAAAGCAAAGGAAGTTGGTAACAGGTGCGGTCGGGACGACGCAAACGAGCCGTCGTTTGTAACGGGACGCAAAAAGCAACTCGAAGACTCGTTTCTTCTCCCTCTCTTCTCCTCCTGGATTCCACCTGAAAAAATAAAGCAGCACGAGGTGTAAAATAAAGGACGGGGGTGTAAGGGGGGAGAGAAATATTGTTACTGTGCATACTTTTTTCGTCGCGCACACCCGCCAAATTCCATTGTCCTTCGATCTCGAGCGAGAGAAGTTCGATCGTCGGCTCGCGAACACCTTTGGCGAATTTGTATCTAGGTCGAGGATTGGTCGACTTCGGGCTCCCTTCTTTCTAACAATGGCATTTTAAAGTATATATAGAAATTTGTGATAGCTTTTGTTAAAGTTAAAGTTTGAAAAATAGTGTTTTGCTATGAGTTACTTATTCGATTAAATAAATTCTTTTTAGATTTTTTCTTTACCTTAGTAGCTTATTTCGTATTTTGATTTAATCACTACTAAATACGAATAAAGGAAAACTCACAGGTAACACTGTTATTTTATGTCAATTACAGCGTAGATGGCTCTTCAAAATTGTAGCTAAGATAACAACCTGACTTTAGCATGTGAGATTCTTTAAATTAATTGCACGGCATCGTAACTTAAAAAAAAAATATACATTAATTCCAACAATTCTTACACACTAATAGCAATTTATTATAAAAAATGTATCTACATCATACACTTGCAAACTTTTCAAATATAATCCTCGCTTACCTTGCAAGCAACCCGCTATTCCGTCGTAATTCCCAAAAGTAAAACTTGAAAGATACATATACGCCGCGTGCTGCAAGGAAAAACTTCGGTATTAGATGAATTACGAAAGTGCACCGTGAGCTTCCGAAGCTCGGTGGCAGACTGTTAAATCGCGGTCAGGTAATAATGGAGAAATATAAATTTTCCCCGCGGCTGCTTGCATTAAGTTATTGATTGCGCGCGGGTGACTAATGAAGGATGATTAATCGCTCGGGTATTGTATGCCGCAGCTGCGTTGAAACAATTTTTCTGGCGGCGGCTCCCAATCAAGAATAAAAAACACAAATCAATTGAGAGCGCGCGCGCGCGCGCGTGCGCATTTCCGGCTTGAATTTCAAAATTTTCCGCAGCGCCGAGACTAATCTTATTATTAATTCACGCGCCGGTTGCGCGGTCTATCGCCCCCACAGACGCGGACGCAAAATGCGGCACTGAAATTGCAATGGGTAACACGACGTTGACGAGGTGCGCCGGTTGTTTTAAGTGGAATTGTTATCGCTTTAAAGTAATTATGCACAATTTTTGTTTTCATTATTCAAAAAGATTATTTATGCTAAAATGTTGTATATTAGTCTGAGTAAATAATGAATGTGAGAGACATTTAAAAGCTAATGCATTATTCGTTTATGTAAGCTGGTCAAAGCTTTTGAATATTTGAAACTAATTCGGAGACTGAAGTCAAGATTTTGTCAGAGGAAATATTTTAGTACAGCTAACAGTATACATACTAGTGCTGATTATAACGTGCTGAAACATTAAAATTTGTTTATCAGGTCTTTAGTGTAGCTAGCTAATAGCATTGTTATATTATAAAATTATTATCGTTGCATTTATGTTCATATAAAAGTAATGGCACGGTAAATATTTTATAAGAATATGTGTACATGAACTATATATTTTATTAAGTGATAAAATTTCGTCTCACAAATGTATCGTAAAATACTTTATTTCTAGAAGTAATAAAAAAAATAATCGCGTGTAGTTATACGTTATCTGCTTTTAATAATTAGAATAATTATAACTACTTTAAAATCAAAAATAATATCCTACTTATACACTTCCAAAAGACACGAATGCTTTGTGACGTTTGCAATAGTCCAGAGTTCGTATTTTGTTAACTATTAGATTTGTTGTGCTAGCGGTTATGCCTATGTCTATTTGCTTTCAGTTGGAAATTTGGGAGTTATGATTTTTGTGCTGAGTTCAATAGCCTGTTCCTCTTTCCATTTTCTGAGGTAGCCTCTTTTGTAATAGTTGCAGTGATGGCTCCATTCCTTGCACCTGGCATTGAAATCACCTGCTAACATAAAATAATTGTCATATTTTCCAAAGTTGAGTGCGTAAATTACTTTCTCTATTTCATCTATTATTTGCTTTCTCTTGTTGTTTGTGGCATGTATACTTCTTCTGATTCCTTTGTTATATTTATAATGCATGCTTCTAGTATTAGATTTTCTATGGTATTATTCTAATATAAACTTTTTCAAATAGGATATTATTTTTAATTAATATTGCTGTACCTCCTTTTCTTGGTACTTTTGGTCTATCGCTCGTGATCATAATAGTATCCGTTTATAAAAGAACCAACGCGATAAATCTTGAATTGGAAGTAACGCATGTATTCGTGCTCTGATTAGTCAAGTTTCTAAACAATGTAGCCTACTTCACGTTATTTGTTTATAAACTCATGTGTATTTCAAATTTAAATTACGCAGGATTACGTGCGTGCATCGTGAGCACAAAATTTCGCTAGTTCTGTAAATTAAATAATAGTACATTTCGACATTGGTACGGAAGTAAATAATCAACTTCCGCACTCGTTTCGAACGGTATTTTATACCACGAGAGCCGAAAAATCATACCAAAGTTGTGATTTTGAGGTTAGAGTGGTATAATATGATTTTTATTGAGATTTGTCTGACATAATAAAGCCATATTGGGTTTCTTTTTTCTTTTTTCTTTTTTTTTAATGTTTAAGTTAAATTTTTTCATATTTCTAATTATAAGATTTACATTCACTACTATTATTTTGAACACCATGTTATAGGGTAACTGAAGGTATTATTGCGATGTATTTTGTTAGATTAGTTTCAAACTGATCGATCTCGTCCGAATGTAAACATATCAATCTGCGGTTTTTTGCTAATGAAACGTTAGTGTAGTATCTATGTATAAAGCTATAATTTTATAGCCAAAAGTGTTTAATTAATTTGTGAAAAGAAGATTAAAAGGTACATCTCTCTGCTGGTATTATTGCGGCATGAAGATATTATTACGCAGGTATTATTGTGCCATGTTAAAGCACAGGGACATCCGCAATAATACCAGCTGCGCATGCTTATTAAACATGTAGGTATTATTGCGGTTTGGCGACTAAAAGTAAAATATACGTTATATTTGTGTTAAAAGATTAACGATTAAGATATATTTAACAATATAAATGAATAATACGTGAAAAAATTAGGTCTAAAAGTATCATAAAGCGTAGTTTTCTGCGAAATTCTGTAAACGCAATAATACCTGCAACCGCAAGAATACCTTCAGTTACCCTATTGAGTTTTTTTACTAATATACCAATTTTTATTGTGTTTTTCTCTGTTCGTTTTCTTGTGTTTGTAATTTCATTTGATACTGAACCTATTCATTTTTTTTTCACTTTCTATTTTTAGTGTTGTCTGATATTACTACATAATTATTACTGTTCTGTGATACTCCAGTATTTAAGTTATTTTGACCGATTATCAGTACAAAGTTGTTGATATAATTATTTCTATTATGCATTATTTGAGAATATGAAATGTTTAAACTGATTTGTCTATTTATTTTTTATTTTATCATGTCGTCAATTGCTGAATGTCCAAGTTTTGGTTTCAGATCTTGAACATTTCCCTAGTTCACGTTACAATACACACAGCTTGCAATGTGTGCTTTAATATCTTACTCTGTTATACATTGAATTATCACAAATAAATTAAATCGAGAAACTAACATGGTAGACAGATACGTCACTATTTAACATTTCTTATGATTTAATACACTATCTCATCCCAGGAATCCAATTATACATAATGTTTACAAAGTTATCGAGGCAGTTTAATTATGTCACGTTATAATATATAGTTAGTCTATTTCGCCTCATTTGAGCATATTAATTTTCGTACGTCCCCCGACCACCTGTGCACAGCAGCGTTTCTGCGCGATATAATAATATTGTATTATATTACAACATCCGCGTAATATTCATCTAAAATGAATTTGTCTACATTTTCCACTCCCTCTTTCCCTCTCGCTAACTTTAACCTAAATATTCGCCAACTAAAACGAGCAATGAGCAGGCGGGGCAACAACAGTAGGGCGACTGCTGCTGCTGTCATGTAGAAGCTCGTTGAAAGTAGAATGCACGTAGAATGCACCAGGGAGCGAGGTAGCGACGGGGTGCACTTTCAGTCCGTATCCATCAGGCAAGATAGCTCAAACGAACGAAGACGTCGTCCGCTAAAAAGCCTTACGCTCATTCCTCTGCAGAAGCGGCAACTAATTATCGGCAGTCGTGCATTGTTAATTGCGCTCTAGACAACAAGTGCCTTATTAGCCTTTTGGCCGAACGTCAAGCTGCGCGCCACCGTCGCTCTAGTGGCTCTTTAAAAAATTCAACGCTCGCTTGCTCGGCCGATGATGCGCAGAGCTATATAGATCTCCACAAGGAGAGAGACAGGGATGAATAAAAAGTCGTTAGTCGTGTGTCGTGCCTGCAATCGATTTTTTCCGTCCCCTTCCGCTTTTCTTCTCTCTGCGTGATACTTTGTTTTTATTTCTCTTTTTTTTTAGCGTAGGTGGTAGATTCGACCGGGAAATTTACGGGAACGAGAGTTGGTCGGCTGTTTAGCCGCGAGGCGCTTCAAAGGCCTTTGAAAAGCCAGGCGAAATTTGTTTAATTACCGCGGTGGCGGTGCTCACGGCTGCTTTTTTCACGGGGCCGATGTGTTTGCCAGTCCTCGACCTCTGATGGTGTGCTGGATATAGAGGAAAAGGGCTTTCGGTTATTTATTCGTTTATTAGAGATATCGCTGCGTCGTGCTTAATTGGCGCGCGTTGAATACAGAATTTATTTTTTTTTTTATAAAGCTAACCGGATGCGATCGATGACTAGGTACTTAAGCAGCTTTGACAGCATGATTTGTCTTTGACAATCTGTTTTTTAAGTCAAATAGCATAATGTGAACAGCAAACATAATAAACGAAAACTCAGAAGTGCAGCAAAGACGATCCTGCACAAATCATGATAAATGTGATGATTAATGTGACACAAATGATACGGATCAGTTGAATAGTCTTAGCTTGACTGTCAGCAGCAAAAATGGGTCATGCTCAAAAATAAATATTTCTCAGTTGAATAGATCAAATAATTTTGGTAAACTTTTGAAAGAAGCAGGAATGAGTGTCGTTTCTACTAAATCCAAATACAAAAGTTATTCATGCCCTTATTGTCAGAAATGTTTTGCAAAATTATCGAGTCATCTATTTAATAAATACGCTGATAAAAAGGATCTTTGAGAAGTTCTAAATTATCCCGCCAATAATCCAAATCGAAAAGCAATGTTAAAAAGAATTCTGGCTAGTTCCCGTTACGAATAGAACAAAAAGGCTGATCAAAATTTTCAAGTCGCACGACGGCCTAACGCAGAAATAAAAGAAAGTTGTTGCACATTAGTTGCATTGCCCTAAGTGTAAAGGACCGTTCACGAAGAACTCATTATCTAAACATTTTGAAAATTGTGGCAAGTTATGTGGAAGGAAATCAATTGTCATTCGCTTTATCATTTTATATAATGTATAATTAATGTTTATAAGTCAGATAATCTTATTGTGAAATAATTGAGCATTTATAAGGGCAATCTGCTGCAGCTAGAATTAGTATAATATTAAATATTATCGAGATGGTTTATTAAGTTTCAACGCACATGACTTTTGCATTTTTTATTACATTTGTTTTAAATATGAAATATAAATGTTATTTGGTGGAAAAAATCAACGCGGCGAAAAAGTAATATAGATATGAAAGGTTATGTTTGAAAAAAAGCTAAATGAAAATTTTTACATTTTTAAACTAACTTATGCGCAAGTATCAAATTATACTCGTCGTTTAAATTTCAAACCAAGTCTTCATAATTTCATTTGCACTTTTTAAAGTCCTCTGGTTGTATTGCTTTTCCGTATAAGCTAAGCAGATTTTTAAAAAGTTGTAAAATTCTATTTTATGTGCTCAAAATATGTGTTGTATGTATTTTGTGCTTGTTAAAAGTTCTTTTTAATTTGTTTTTTCCTACTTTAAAAATAATATAATTTTGTTCATTTTATTTCATTCTTGGATTTTATTCCAGTTATAAAAGAACCAATGTGATAAGTCTCGAATTGAATGCAACGATGTTATTCGCGCTTTGATTGATCAATTCGTGAAAAATGCAGTTTACTTCACTTAATAGTTTAGACCACGCATGGACAAAATCCGCTAGTACTAGTAAATAAGTAAATAAGTATATGTATAATATTACAGATGATTAGTAAACTAGTATTTTCTTTGACAGAATATTTAAAAGTATACCTCACATATATTGTATAAAGCAATGAAGAAAAAACTAAAATGCAAGAAATGACACCACGTGTAACAAAATATATAAAAAAAATATATCCGAGTTTCTTATTTAACGCATTTCTAGCTTCTTCACCCATGTAAAGTTAAGAAGTTAACTTTGATACATTATTTTCAATTTAATTTTTAACAAAGAATTGTATAAGAATTTTTATGAGAATTGTGTAAAATCTAAAAAAACAGTTATTATACAGAGTACTTCTACGCAAATTATTTATAATAATTGGTTATAAAAATTTTTTGAATTTATAATCTAAATTAAAAGAACATTCTTTTATTACGTAAACGTATTTTCTAAAATAAGTTATTAATACAAGTTACATCGTATATGACGTATTTTTGTATTATTATAGTCATGCTTAAATAGACATTTAATTTTTTATAACGTAACAGTTATTTTCGTTTTATTGATTTTTAGATGTCATTTTAGATAAACGTTTTGAAGTAGTTAAGTTTTATTTTCCGATAAAAGAAACAAAACAATTAAAACCGCTAAATAAAAGCTAAATAAAAATAAAAAATAAGTCCATGAATTCGTAGAATTTTAAAGTTATTAGCCTTAAGGTCCCTGCCAAAAGTTAGTTTTTCACGTTAAAACTGCGATACATATATATATATAAAATCGTCATTACGTTGAAATTAGTGTATTTTAACGATTTAAAAAAAAAATAGTTCCGAGTTTACAATTTGGCTTTGATTTTTTATTTTTAAAGCTTATAATATTCCATTTGCATTAATACATTGATCGCGAGAACTATAAATTGATCAATTGCTTTACATAATTATTTATCGCAGTTTTAACGTGAAAAACTAACTTTTGGAAGAGCCTTTACGGCCAATACAACTTAAAGTTAAGATTTTATCATTATAGCAGCAATAGCAAACTTACTAAATCTTACTATAGTCATCATGAGCAATGACAACAATAAAGTGGCAAAGCTTTAAATCTAAAAAAATAACATGTTTTTAATTAATTTAGTCGGTCTCCAGTTTAGCATCAGAACGGTCACTGGCCGATCGTTGCGATATCGACCGCCAGGAGTGCGTTTTAATCACGAGTCATCTCCCACGATCATCATCTGCTAAGTGGATCAGTAATGACCCCACTGGAGACGGCTTTCCTCGGCAGCGGCAGGGCCTCTAGTAACCGCGACCGCCCGCTTTCTCTTTGGCGAGCGAAATTTCCCAGTCGTCGCCGCAACGCGGCTGTGCCTGGAGTTACCTGCCAAGTCTAGCGCTGTCTCTGTCTTCGAGCGTTCCAGCGCCGCCAAGTCGTGGCAGTGCTGCGTACGCGCGCGACGCGTTGCGTAACGCTCACGGAGCGGAGAGGGAGAGAAAGAGAGAGCGCGCAGGAGCGTTGCCACGTGCTCGCAGCTTCGACTCATGCTCCGAGATGTGTTTCGGAGCAACACGAACGCATGGCATTTGAATTTACGGATAACGAAACGTGTCGGTTTATGGGATTTTATTTGAACGGTGTTTAATGGAAAATTGATTTATTATCAATTTAAACGTATAATTTTTTATAAAAGTTTATTATTTTTATAAGTACAAATTCAAAACAAAAATACATTAATTGTTTAAAGTTTTACTAAAATTAAGTTCATTAGTTTATTCAAATATTTGAATATCATATTCATTGAATATCTCGAATAATAACTTGTATAAATTATTTCATTTTCTATAAATATTACAGTACTTAAATTAATAAAGTACTAGTTTTCTCTTGTCGAAGATTTTATGTCATAATTTACATTCACGGCGTGTATTTATGCAAGAGAAAAATACTTGATTACACGTGCAATCCTATAACGTGCAAACAAATAATAAATTTCTTTCTTGTTATAGATGTACCTATAACATTTTAAATCTTATGTGTTCACATAAATTCATGTAATATAGCCCATATCAATGAAAAAAATCATTGTGATTGCATAATATGTAAAAATTAGATACACAAACGAGCATTTAATTGATTTCAGCAAAAAATTGATCACCCAGACTATGATCGCTCATTCTTTCATCACCGAATCACTTGACAAACCACTTCCTATCCACCGTGCTTAAATTGTTTTAAAAAAATTTAACTTGGCACGGTCAACTAGCAAACCTGTTGGCGTTGCAGCGTGGGAGGAAAAAAAAATAACGCCCCCGGGTGGGCTCGAACCACCAACCTTTCGGTTAACAGCCGAACGCGCTAGCCAATTGCGCCACGGAGGCCTGACGGTCACCGAGTATAAAATCCTAGACCCCCGTACGCGAGCAGTCAGCTGTGTAAAAGATGCCTCTCCCCCCTCTTAGAACATTGTACAGTGTTCCCGAAGATATATACAATATATATACGTGTACGTATAATGGAGCGTCTCTGCGATGGCACGCTGTAACCGCGTGTGCAGCATAAGATCGGCGTTGTACGAAATATGCTGACGTTGGATGTGCTGATTTTGCAATACGGGGGGATTGTAAAGTGGTTTTGCTAGATTATTAAATTTTATGGTAGTTTTCGCATCAAGACGCTTCTGTTGACTTTGGGGGTATGGAAGATCGATATTTAGAGCTGCGATGTTTTTATTAAAAATAGGCGAGACTTTGAACTTCATTGAACTTATTCGTATTGTAAGTATATATAACTACGAAAGTATAAAATAAGGCAAGTATAGACGTTTTTTCTGGATAATCTATAAAAAACAACACAATTTATCTAGTCCTTTTATTTCTTCGAATCTCATCTATTCAATAAACACTCTCTACAAATGGTAATAATTTTTTTCATGACTGTACAAATAATCTATAACTCAACTTTTCAAAAGTAGACCTTCTTCGACAGTTTTTTATATGCTCCGAATTGGCCAAGCGTGGCACACTAATATCGTTTACAGGACTGGTTTTCTACGTAAAAATTGAAGCTTTTACACCCTGTCTGGTTCATGTGCTTCTCACGCACCGCTAATAGCAGCAATAAATTGCTTAAAAAAAGAGTGACATAAAAGTAAAAGTTCCTGAGAATTACTCATATAAATGCAAAAAGCTACGGTGCGCACCTCATCGACTACCCCGAACACCTGGACCACGTATTAGATGCACCCTGAGATCTAATCGCAAAAAATTACGGAGCGCAAACCTAGACTCCATTATCGGCCACCCCAAAGACCTAGACCACGCATTCGATGCGTTCCCATATCTAGAGGTAAAAAACTACGAAGCGCAACACCTAGACATCATCATCGGCTACCTCGAACACCTAGAATTCATATAAAATGCGCACTGGCATATAAATGCAAAAAACTACGGTGCGCACCATCTAGACATCATCCTCGGCTACCCCGAACACCTGGACTTCCTGTAAAATGCGCGCTGACATATAAATGCAAAAAACTACGGTGCGCACCACCTAGACATCATCCTCGGCTACCCCGAACACTTGGACCACGTATTAGATGCACCCTGAGATCTAATCGCAAAAACCTACGGAGTGCACAACCTAGACTCCATCATCGGCCACCCCAAAGACCTAGACCACGGATTCGATGCGTTCCAATACCTAGAGGTAAAAAACTACGAAGCGTACCACCTAGACATCGTCATCGGCTACCTCGAACACCTAGACTTCCTGTAAAATGCGCGCTGATATATAAATGCAAAAAACTACGGTGCTCACCACCTAGACATCATCCTCGGCTACCCCGAACACCTGGACCTCCTATTAGATGCGCCGTGACATCTAAATGCAAAAAACTACGGAGCGCACCACCTAGACATCGTCATCGGCTACCTCGAACACCTAGACTTCCTGTAAAATGCGCGCTGATATATAAATGCAAAAAACTACGGTGCTCACCACCTAGACATCATCCTCGGCTACCCCGAACACCTGGACCTCCTATTAGATGCGCCCTGACATATAAATGCAAAAAGCTACGGTGCGCACCACCTAGACATCATCATCGGCTACCTCGAACACCTGGACCACGTATTAGATGCACCCTGAGTTCTAATCATCAGAAACTACGGAGCGCACAATCTAGACTCCGTCATCGGCCACCTCAAAGACCTAGACCACGCATTCGATGCGTTCCAATACCTAGAGATAAAAAACTACGAAGCTCACCACCTAGACATCGTCATCGGCTACCTCGAACACCTAGACTTCCTGTAAAATGCGCACTCACATATAAAGGCAAAAAACTACGGTGCGCACCACGTAGACATCATGCTCGGCTACCCCGAACACCTGGACCTCCTATTAGATGCGCCGTGACATCTAAATGCAAAAAACTACGGAGTGCACCACCTAGACATCGTCATCGGCTACCTCGAGTACCTGGACCTCCTATTACATTCGCCCTGACATCTAAATGCAAAAAACTACGGAGCGCACCACCTAGACATCGTCATCGGCTACCTCGAACACCTAGACTTCCTGTAAAATGCGCACTCACATATAAATGCAAAAAACTACGGTGCGCACCACGTAGACATCATGCTCGGCTACCCCGAACACCTGGACCTCCTATTAGATGCGCCGTGACATCTAAATGCAAAAAACTACGGAGCGCACCACCTAGACATCGTCATCGGCTACCTCGAATATCTGGACCTCCTATTACATTCGCCCTGACATCTAAATGCAAAAAACCACGAAGCGCACCACCTAGACGTCAGCATCGGCTACCTCGAACACCTGGACCACGTATTAGATGCACCCTGAGATCTAATCACAAAAAACTACGGAGCGCACTACCTAGACTCCATCATCGGCCACCTCAAAGACCTAGACCACGCATTCGATGCGTTCCAATACCTAGAGGTAAAACGCTACGGAGCGCACCACCTAGACATCATCTTCGGCTATCCCGAAGGCTTTACCTCGAGTTCCTCGGGTACAGTTCGGATGAGCCTCGAATTCACCTGAAGCTAGCCGCGGGTGTGCCTCGGATTAGCCTCGGCAGCACCTCGGCTGTACCTCGGCTCGAGCCGCGGCAAATCCGGGGCTGGAGCCGAGGTCCGAGCCGAGTTCTAGCCGAGGCTCGACCGAGGTCCGAGCCGAGGTAAAGCCGAGGTCCAAACCGAGGTCCCAGCCGAGGTAAAGCCGAGGTCCGAGCCGAGGTAAAGCCGAGGTCCGAGCCGAGTACTCTATACCTTTGTAAAAGTCTACATTGTTATGACTCATCTCGCGCAATTCGATCTTACATATGAAGTGTCATGACAGAAATTTTAAAACGTCGATTTCTCGAAAACACGTACAAGTGGGTTAGGTCGTTATTCCGGGAAGCCACAGATATTATGTTCATGTTTATATGTATGTGTATATACATATATAGAGGTATATACATAGAGAGAGGTTATGTACTAATAAACATATATACTGTATATAATAAAAAATATACATATGTTTATGTCTCTTCTTCTCTCCCTCTCTATCTATATTATACGGCCATTATCACTGCTTAACTCTTCATGGTCATTAATTCCGGGTGATTGTATCTGTGTATATATACATAACATATATGACGTCACAGGAAGTCGGGAAAAACCGGATGCGAGGCTGAATACCATGGAGAAAGTTAAGAAATCGGAAAGCCGACAAAAAAAAATTCAGTGCCTTATATCTTTTGAATGAGATAATCTTTTTAAATAAAATCTTTTGATTTGAGTAGAGCAATGAAATGGCTTTCGATTAAGAGGGATATGTTATATAGTTAAAACTAGCGCAATAGGTGTATAAGCTCATAGAATTTCTCCTACATCCATTTCAATGTATATCATCACGCGGTCGTCCTAAGGCTCTTCTATACTTGCCTTCGGAACGCTCCCGCGTTCCTTGATATAACGGAATATAATTTCTCTAGTCAGATGTTAAAGCAAAACAAACATCACAGCAAGGTATCGTTAAAGTACGTTCGTGATATTTAAGTTTATTTGGAAAAGGCGGACATCAAACGAACCAATGAATAAGCGAATATTATTTTTTATTAGCCGACGTTTCGGGAGCGTTAGATATACTCTCCTCTTCAGGGCTACAAGATATGTAAAAATGGTAAATGTACAACGTCATGATATTTTTTTAAATAAGAAAAACAAGTCGGAGAATTCCATAAAATTTTTTACCATAAACAATTATTCAGTCATTATTAAAACATTCGGTCCTGCCGCACATACATCCACGAGAACTACACCAAACTTTGAGGAAAACGTTAAGAAAATTCAAAATTTAAAAAATAATATTGTATTGAATTAAGAATAAAATAGATATCAAACTGTAACTTACTACCAACTTATGCGTAATTCTCTCATGATTACTATCGGATAAGGCGAGTGCCATCTCCGATAAATAAACTAACAATGAGAGGCATATGTGACTTGTTAAACGGGGGAACAATAGGCGATTTTGGAAAAACTGTTGGGGATCAAGGGTAGGGAGGCAAGAGCTGGAAGTGGGAGAAACGGCACACGGAGCTGTTCGAGTGATATAGGAGAGCACGAAACGAGGAAGTGGGCAGAGCTAAGCCTATACAGCGAGAGAGTCCTCGCTAAGTAAACGTGCTCGTGTGTGCCACTTCCACGTTCACGTGCGCTCCCAATCATTCGGCAGGCTCATGGACGTATAGAATGGGGAAAAGGAGTATGAAAATCGGTGCTGTGTGTCGGTGCATTCGCCTTTCCATACTCCTTTTCCCCATTCTATACGTCCATGAGCCTGCCGAATGATTGGGAGCGCACGTGAACGTGGAAGTGGCACACACGAGCACGTTTACTTAGCGAGGACTCTCTCGCTGTATAGGCTTAGCTCTGCCCACTTCCTCGTTTCGTGCTCTCCTATATCACTCGAACAGCTCCGTGTGCCGTTTCTCCCACTTCCAGCTCTTGCCTCCCTACCCTTGATCCCCAACAGTTTTTCCAAAATCGCCTATTGTTCCCCCGTTTAACAAGTCACATATGCCTCTCATTGTTAGTTTATTTATCGGAGATGGCACTCGCCTTATCCGATAGTAATCATGAGAGAATTACGCATAAGTTGGTAGTAAGTTACAGTTTGATATCTATTTTATTCTTAATTCAATACAATATTATTTTTTAAATTTTGAATTTTCTTAACGTTTTCCTCAAAGTTTGGTGTAGTTCTCGTGGATGTATGTGCGGCAGGACCGAATGTTTTAATAATGACTGAATAATTGTTTATGGTAAAAAATTTTATGGAATTCTCCGACTTGTTTTTCTTATTTAAAAAAATATCATGACGTTGTACATTTACCATTTTTACATATCTTGTAGCCCTGAAGAGGGGAGTATATCTAACGCTCCCGAAACGTCGGCTAATAAAAAATAATATTCGCTTATTCATTGGTTCGTTTGATGTCCGCCTTTTCCAAATAATCACAGCAAGGTGTTTTGAAACTTATTCTCTGAATCAATGTACTTTACATCCGACCTACGAATAGCAAGAGCCTAAAATAAATTAAGAAATAAAAATTATTTAGTTAAATTTATAAAAATATTTAAATTAAATTGATTTAATAATTTTACACATACTTTGAGTTGATACTAATATGAAAAATATTAATTTAGAACTTTATTATTTAGTACGAAAAACTTACTCGTTCTTTTCTCGAGAGAGTACCAATAAGGTAGGACTCGCGAGGCAATACAAAAGACAAAATAACCAATAGCTGCATGGTAACAGCTGCACCGGCGCCGATTATATTAGAACAAACAGAGACCAAATGCCTCAGTTGGCATTTTTGTAGAATTGCATCTAATCTTGTGTCGAATCTTGTATCGAAAAGAGGAACACGAGAGACGGTATGTCATATCTCGTGCTCCCACTGCGTTTGCATCTTTACATTAACATTATCTCTGAACTTTGCACTTATCGGAATTGACGAAAAAGTCGTTTTCGAAAATTTAACGCTCTTTCATTTGATGCAAGCCATTTTGCCATAGACTAATAAGTAAATAACACTTTCAAACGCTGTTTTCGCATAGAACCTCTGGGAAGCTCAGGAAGCTGCAAATTTCGAAATCAGGTTTTTCGTCCTCGATTTATCTAATAACCAAAATGCAGCCATTTCTGTCACAAGTTGATTTCAGAGCTTTCTTAGTGGTCTATACAACAAAATATTGCAAAATACTGCGAAGGCAGAGGGCGCGTCGCGATTTTCTTTTGTTTTTGCAATTGGCGACATTTCATATTCATCGCAGCATTTTTAATGCGCCTTTCTTATATCGCGTGATCATGGATGGGCAACCAGCTCGTAATTTTGGTGATACTAATCAAGAGTATGCAGATATGCTATTAGTTTACGGTGCCTGTAATGCAGTGGGGCGAAGAGCAGCAATAGAATGTCGGCGTAGCTTTCCTAATAGACGATAATCTGACGCAGTTACATTTATCCGCGTCTATCAACGCTTGGCTGAGACGGGCAGTGTCCAGGTGAGGAATCTCGATGATGGCCGTCGAAGAGGTGCAAGGACGGAGAACGATGAAGCCATTTTAGATTGCTTCGCAGAAGACCCGACAACAACATTGCGTCGGAGAGCTCGAACCCTTGATACGTTGTATTCGACGTGCCAACGCGTGATGAAGGAAGATCTCCAACATTCCTATTAATACAGACGTGTGCATGAAATACGTAAGTCACAGATTATTTTTTTATTTATCAGCCGAAATTTTGTTAATTATTAGTAACAAATTTTTAAACCAATATAGAAAAATGCGTTTTTTTATTAAACTTATAGAAAAGATAAAGAAAATAAATACATTTTCATTGTCCTTTGCTTTACAGAGGGAGAAGATTCAGCAAATCGGCTTGTATTTAGTCATATGATCGTGAATGAGCATGAGCAAGATCCCACGATATTAGATCGAATCCTCTGGATGGATGAGGCGACGTACGTCCGAACAGGCATGATAAATGCTCATAATGAGCATTATTGGGCCCACGAGAATCCGTTCCTGGCCCGAGAAGGTAATGGAACAAATAAAATATTCATTAAATAAATAGAATAAAAACATTTTAATAAGCTAGTTACATTAATCCGCTTGTGTATTAATTATTTAATATTATATGAAATTGATTTTTATTAATAAAATTGAGTTTCTATACAAGTTTTATACTGAGAAAAAAAGCGTTAGTACTATTAAGTATATTGAATAGTAAATCTAAATATTATTGCTTAAACAATGTTTTTTTCTGAAATGAACTATAATATATTCATATGATTCAAACGACTATAAAGTATAGTAACTCAATTATTGTACATTTAACTAAATTTTTTGTAAAATTTACTCTATTTATTCAGTATAATATAAAATTTCCTTTTGAATTTCTTCGATGTTTCAAATTTTACTATATAATATAGTACCTAATATCATATTTATAGTTATCTATAATTTTGTTATTTGTATCAATAAAATATAGTTGCAGCCCAATACCACTTTATTTTATAGTACTTTTATGTGAAAATATAATATTTTTTTCTCAGTCGATATTACAAATATTACAAGTACAATGTTTTAGTACTTCATAATTTATTCGTACTTTTCTAGATCGCTTCCAACAAAGATTTTCAGTCAATATATGGATAGGAATGATAGGGAACCGGATTATAGGACCGTGCGTCTAATACTAATCTAACATTCCTGCAAGATATTTTACCTGGACTTTTGAATGATTTTTTTAATCAAGAGAAACAGGAGAATATTGTTCTTCGACGGAGCACCGGCTCATTTTATGGTCGATGTCAGGAACCATCTAAATGAAGTCTTTCCAGACAGATCACCGATAATTTTATTATCGGAATACAATTTTGAGCATACAGGATAGCTGCAAAAAAATTAGAAACCCCAAAGCACCGCGGAAAACCCCCATACTACCCCTTCAATCCAAAAAAACGCAAAAAAAATCTGATTCCGCCATTTTTGAGATTCCCGATTATTTTATCATCGGAATACAATTTTGACCATGAAGAGTATCTACAGAAAAATGGCAACCCTCAGAGCACCGCGGAAGATCCCCAAACTACCCCTTTCGCACAAACAATCGCAAAAAAATCTAATTCCGCCGTTTTTGAGATCTCCGATAATTTTATTCCCGTAATACAATTCTGAGCATGCAAGATAGCTACAAAAAAATTGACAACCCCCACAGCACCGCGGAAGACTCCCAAACTACCCCTAAAGCACGAAAAAATCGCAAAAATAAATCCAATTTCGCCGTTTTTGAGATCACCGATAATTTTATTATAGGAATACAATTTTGAGCATACAAGATAGCTGAAAAAAAATTAGCAACCCCAAAGCACCGCGGAAGACTCCCAAACTACCCCTAAAGCACGAAAAAATCGCAAAAATAAATCCAATTTCGCCGTTTTTGAGATCACCGATAATTTTATTATCGGAATACAATTTTGAGCATACAAGATAGCTGAAAAAAAATTAGCAACCCCAAAGCACGGCGGAAAACCCCCATACTACCCCTTCAGTCCGAAAAAAACGCAAATAAAATCTGTTTTCGCCATTTTTGAGATTCCCGATTATTTTATCATCGGAATACAATTTTGATCATGCAGAATATCTACAAAAAAATGGCAATCCCCAGAGCACCGCGGAAGACCCCCAAACTACCCATTTCGCACAAACAATCGCAAAAAAATCTAATTCCGCCGTTATTGAGATCGCCGATAATTTTATTCCCGTAATACAATTTTGAGCATGCAAGATAGCTACAAAAAAATTGGCAACCCCGAAGCACCGCGGAAGACCCCCGGAATGCCCCTCTTACCCAAAAAAAAAATCGACAAAAAAAATCTGATTCCGCCATTTTTGAGATTCCGGATAATTTTATCATTGGAATACAATTTTGACCATGCAGAATATCTACAAAAAAAATGGCAACCTCCAGAGCACCGCGGCAGACCCCCCTTTCGCACAAACAATCCAAAAAAAAATCTAATTCCGCCGTTTTTGAGATCCCCGATAATTTTCTTCCCGGAATACAATTCTGAGCATGCAAGATAGCTACAAAAAAAATGGCAAACCCAAAGGCCCGCGGAAGACTCCTAAACTACACCTTCAGTCCGAAAAAATCGCAAAATAAAGTCTAATTTCGCCATTTTTGAGAACGCCGATAATTTTATTATCAGAATACAATTTTGACCATGCAGAATATCTACAAAAAGAGTGGCACGCCCAGAGCACTGCGGAAGTCCCCCAAACTACCCCTTCCGCAAAAACAATCGCCATAAAATCAAATTCCGCCGTATTTGAGATCCCCGATAATTTTATTCTAGTTATCCAATTTGCAAGATAGTTACTAAAAACTGGCAACCCCCACAGCACCACGGAAGACTCCCGAACTAACCCTAAAGCACGAAAAAATCGCAAAAATAAATCTCATTCCGCCGTTTTAGGGATCACAGATAATTTTATTATCGGAATACAATTTTGAGCATGCAAGATAACTGCAAAAAATTAGCAACCCCAAAGCACAGCGGAAAACTCCAAACTACCCCTTGAGTCCGACAAAATAGCAAAACAAATCTAATTCAGCCGTTTTCAAGATCTCCGATAATGTTATTCCCGGAATACAATTTTGAGCATGCAAGATAGCTACAAAAAAATTGGCAACAACCAAGAAACACGGAAGACCCCCCTTTTGCACAAAAAATCGCAAAAAAAAATTCTAATTCCGCGATTTTTGAGATCCCGATAATTTTATTATCGGAATCCAATTTTGACCATGCAGAATATCTGCAAAAAAAATTGCAACCCTCAGAACACCGTGGAAGACCTCCAAACTACCCCTTTCGCACAAACAATCGCAAAAAAATCTAATTCCTCCGTTTTTGAGATCCCCGATAATGTTATTCCTGAAATACAATTCTGAGCATGCAAGATAGTTACAAAAAAATTGGCAACCCCCACAGCACCTCGAAAGCCTCCCCTAAAGCATGAAAAAATCGCAAAATTAAATCTAATTCCGCCGTTTTTGAGATCACCGATAATTTTATTTACGGAATACAATTTTGAGTATGCAAGATAGCTGCAAAAAAATTAGCAACCCCAAAGCACTGCGGAAACCCCCCAAAGTACCCCATCAGTCCGAAAAAATCGCAAAAAAAAAATCTAATTCAGCCGTTTTTAAGATCCCCGATAATGTTATTCCCGGAATACAATTTTGAGCATGCAAGATAGCTACAAAAAAATTGGCAACCTCCAAGAAACGCGGAAGACTCCCCTTTCACACGAACAATCGCAAAAAAAATATAATTCCGCCGTTTTTGAGATCACCAATAATTTCATTATCGGAATACAATTTTGAACATGCAAGATAGTTACAAAAAATTCGTAACCCCCAAGAAATGCGTAACAATCCCCTTTCGCACGAAAAATTGGCAAAAGAAAAATCTAATTCCGCCGTTTTTAAGATCCCCGATAATGTTATTCCCGGAATACAGTTTTCAGCATGCAAGATAGCTACAAACAAATTGGCAACCCCCGAGAACCGCGGAAGACCCCCCGAAAAAATCGCAAAAAAAACTAATTACACCGTTTTTGAGATCCCCGATAATTTTTATCCTGGAATACGATTCTGAGCATGCAAGATAGCTACAAAAACATTGGCAATCTCCAAAGCACTGCGGAAGACCCCCTTAAGCACGAAAAAATAGCAAAAAAAATCTTTGGGTGTATTCCGCGGTGCTTTGGGGGTTGCCAATTTTTTTGTAGCTATCTTGCTTGCTCAGAATTGTACTAAGAGAATAAAATTACCGCGGATCTCAAAAACAGCGGAGGAGATTTTTTTTCGATTTTTCGGACTGAAGGGGTGTCTTCCGCGGTGCTTTTGGGGTTGCCAATCTTTTTGTAGATATTCTGCATTGCCAAAATTATATTCCGATATTAAAACTATCGGGGATCTCAAAAACGGCGGAACTAAATTTTTTTTTATTTTTTTTTCGTGCTTTAGGGGTAGTTTGGGGATCTTCCGTAGTGCTGTGGGTGCAGCCAATTTTTTTGTAGCTATCTTGCATACTCGGAATTGTATTACGGGAATAAAATTATCGGGGATCTGAAAAACGGCGGAATTGGATTTTTTTGCTTTTTTTTCGGATTAAAGGGGTTGTTCCGCGGTGCTTTGGTGGTTGCCAATTTTTTGTAGCTATCTTGCATTTTCAAAATTGTTTTTCGATAACAAAATTATCGGGGATCTCAAAAACGGCGGAATTAGATTTTTTTGCTATTTTTTGGACTAGAGGAGTAGTTTGGGGGTCTTCCGCGATGCTTTGGGGGTTGCCAATCTTTTTGTAGATATTCTGAATTGCCAAAATTGTATTCCGATAATAAAATTATCGGGGATCTCAAAAACGTCGGAACTAAATTTTTTTTTATTTTCTTTTCGTGCTTTAGGGATAGTTTGGGGATCTTCCGCGGTGCTGTGGGAGCAGCCAATTTTTTTGTAGCTATCTTGCATACTTGGAATTGTATTACGGGAATAAAATTATCGGGGATCTTAAAAATGGTGGCATTAGATTTTTTTTTTACGGTTGTTTGTGAGAAAGGGGTAGTTCGGAGTTTTCCGTGGTGCTCTGGGGGTTGCCTTTTTTTTTTTGTAGATATTCTGCATGGTCAAAATTGAATTCCGATAATAAAATTATCGGAAATCTCAAAAATGGCGGAATTAGATTTTTTTTGGAATTTTTTCGGACTAAAGGGGGATCTTCTGCGGTTCTCTGGAGGTTGCCAATTATTTTGCAGCTATCTTGCATGCTCAAAATTGTATTCCGATAATAGCATTATCGAGGATCTCAAAAACGTAGGAATTAAATTTTTTTTTTTGCGATTTTTTCGTGCGGAAAGGGGTAGTTTGGAGGTGTTCCGCTGTGCTTTGGGGGTTGCCAATTTTTTGTTGATATTCTGCATGGTCAAAATTTAATTCCGATAATAAAATTATCGGGGATCTCAAATACGGCGGATTTACAATTTTTTCTTTTTTTTCCACTATAAAATAGGGTATTAAGAGGTGAGTTTCTGTTGGTTTTTATTTTTTTTGCACTTTTACTTGTTGTTCACATAATTTTTGTCGCTGTAGAATCGATTCTGGACGGAAATTAAAATTTTTTGGATGTTTGGATTTTGGTTGGAGTCACAACGTTGCAAACTTCAACCACATTACTTTCTGCCATACTTTAAGCCATACTTTAAACCATACTTTCAGCCATACTTTAGACAAAGCGTGTCACAACCATCGACGGAAAACGTAATGTGAACATTAGATTAGTTTCCGCTAATGTCTGTGTAAAAATACGAATCTTACACTCGCTTACAATCTTTCCAACCTTTTCGCATTTGCGGGGAGAAAATCCAATGTCAGGATAATTTGGGTCATGTGTTATACATATGAGGCGTTTCACGTCAAATGTCCCAGCGCGGCGCGCGAGCGCCAAATTGTGCTATATCTAGCTCATGTTTACGATACTAAAACGTACTTAAAAAAAATTTATGATCAGCATTTCCGACGTATTTTTTCCTCAGCTTTCCAATGGTGTAGGCAGTTTTCCCGAAATTTCCCATTTCCGCCTTCAAAAAGTACAAAACGTGTTATATCTTAAAAAGGGTATTTTTAATATTTTTTTTGACCCTCTAGATCGAATGCTGAGCATTTTTTACGTAGGAAAGTATAGTTTCCAAAGAGTGTCCGAAAGGTTTTCTGCGAGAAATAGAATGCGAAAGAGTAGATGCATCGCCTTTCCGGCGCGCGGGACTACGCGGTACAGCGCGCGGGCTGCGCTCGCCTCGTTGCCTAATAATAATCTTTTATAATCTTTAATTCTTTACCTGTTTTTTTTTTTATTCTTGAATAACGCATGGATTAATATTTTATTAATTATTTCATAAAAAAATAAAATTTCAAAATTAAAAGCAATATGTGCAAACTCTTGTACTAACGTTTATTTTTCAGTGTAGATAATTTTTTTGTTTTTTTTTTGCGTGCTATATCTCGAAAAGTATATTTTTAGTATTTTGTTTTACCCATAATATTGAAAGCTATCCTTTTTTTAGGTAGGAAAGGATATTTCCCAAATAGTGTCCAAGATGTTTTATGCTATGCAAATAAAACGCGAAAGATTATATGCACGACAGGGCGAAAGCATATTCTACGCTACGCGCGGTACAGCGCGGTTTGCCGTGAGACATGGAATCATTTATTTTTCTTTGGGTGGGTGGAGTACACACTTTTTACTCTGTATGCAAATTGTCACGTCAAAAGTATATAATTACCATAACTTTTTATCTTTTTCCTCCTCGAATTTTTTCGAATTTGTCGTTGATAGCAAAGAAAAAGCTTGCCATTTCTGTTATAAACGATTAAAATGGATTCACATTGGAAATTGAAATGTATAAATCCTTTAAATAAAAATGATCACTCTCCATCTAAGAATTTGATTGATTTTCCAACACTTTTAAGAAGTGCATTTCCTTTAGTACCTGAAAATGCTAAAATATGTTTAACCTGTCCACGCCAAATTTATAATCACAAATCAAATTTACCTCAAACTGATGCTAAAAAAGCTAAAATCGTGTGCGATGATGAATATCATAAAGCTGGTGTTGCAGTTCTCCAACAAATTAAGAAAAAATTTTCAGAGTTAACAAATAAGCAAGAAAGAATTCAGCTATTAACTCTTGCACCGGAGTTTTGGTCTCGTAAGAACTTGATGCGAGAATTCAATTGCAGTGAACGGGGGGCTCGTGAAGCGAAAGATTTGGTAGCAAATAGCGGAATATTTTCAATACCTGCTAAGAAACGTGGCAAACCACTTCCAGCTGATACTGTAAATTCTGTCAAATCTTTTTATGAGAGAGATGATGTAAGTCGAATCATGCCGGGTTCAAAAGATTATCTATCTATTAAACAGAGTAATGGCAAAAGAAAAAGATTACTGCTTGTATAATGAACAAGGCTGAATCTATATTAGTCACGTTACTGTATCAATAGATGAAAGTACATTGAAGCTCAAAAAAACCTCTCTTAGTTCTGAGTATAAAATCTTCCCTAAGAAAGCTGTGAAACCAAAAACAAAAAAATTATCTACACTGAAAAACAAAGTTAATTTAAAAATTTTATTTTTTTATGAAATAATTAATAAAATATTATTCCATGCGTTGTTTAAGAATAAAAAAGAAGCAGGTAAAGAATTAAAGATTATAAAAGATTATTATTAGGCAACGAGGCAAGCGCAGCCCGCGCGCTGTACCGCATAGTCCCGCGCGCCGGAAAGGCGATGCGTCTACTCTTTTCATTCTATTTCTCGCAGAAAACCTTTCGGGTACTCTTTGGAAACTATCCTTTCCTACGCAAAAAATGCTCAGCTTTCGATCTAGAGGGTAAAAAAAATATTAAAAATACACTTTTTACGATATAACACGTTTTGTACTTTTTGAAGGCGAAAATGGAAAATTTCGGGAAAACTGCCTACACCATTGGAAAGCTGAGGAAAAAATACGTCGGAAATGCTTATCATAAAATTTTTTTAAGTACGTTTTAGTATCATAAACATGAGCTAGATATAGCACGATTAGGCGCTCGCGCGCCGCGCTGGGACAGTTGACGTGAAACGCCTCATATGTAGAATGCAAATTTAAAATATATTAAAGAAAGAAAAATGAACAAAAAAAAATCGAAATCAATATTATCTATACAAGGGGAAAAATGTAATTTACACAAAAAATAAATAAAAAGATTTATCAATGTTTTGTGTATATTCTTAAAACAAAAATAGATAATGCTTTAAAACAATTTGGGACATATTGTACAAATTTTTTTTAGTGAAATATTTAGTGTAATAAAAAACGATTTTTCGTTATTTTAAAGGTGTCTGACCCCCTTAATGAATTTCTTTGGATCTCGTCGGGGGAAAAATCCAAAATTATTTAATATTCAGAAAGTTATAACCATGGCCACGGTTTTTCATAAATTCGTGTAAGTGGTTAAAGAAATGTATTTTTGAAATTTGCTTTAACTTCAAGGGTTTTGGATAATTTTGAAATTTTTCTTCGGCAAGTTGCCATGAAATTAATTAAGAAACAAAATCTGATCTTGATAAATGAAATCGGTATTTAATGAAAAAAGATTCCTGTGTTTTATTAATACTTGTTTGTACTGACGAAATCTGTTCCTGAAATATAGACATTTTGTTAAGAAATGTTAGTTTAGTTATATTAAATTGACTTTTTTATAACATATAAACTATTTATATAATTTGAAATCGCTTAATTACATTACAACTATTACTCTTACAAATTTTAGACAACCTCTTGCTTTAACACTGCTTTAATTTGGGAGTCGCGCATGAACCTCGTTAACTAGAAATACGATTTTTTTTTACCATTAATAGAAGTTTTTCTTTCAATTCACATTCTAATTATTTACTTACGTTACAGTTTATTGAATATTAGGTAAATAAATCTGCTTTTTGTATGAGCTTTTACTGTTCAAAGCGCGAGAACTTTTAATGTAAGGCTGCGAAGCGACAGCATCTCTAATTTTGCAATTTTTTCAACACAAACAATACTCTTGGGCATCATAGGGAGAAGTGTTGTGATGTTCTAGATGTTTTTGCGAAGTACGAGAACACTTTACGTAAGGATACGAGGTGCCTGTGTACGCGATTCCTTGATTTCTAATAGAAAAACGCTTGTGTTTAAAAGGGTAATGTGTTACCAGCCACCTGAGCTCATCGTGGGATTAAAAGAATATTTTAAGCCAGAAAATCCTTTACATAAATTTTGACGACGGTCGTGTAACTGCTTTATCGTTTTTTTTATTGAATAATCCATTGATGATTAGATGTATAACGCGCTTACCAGGGTGAGAAATTCATTTTAGCGTAAGAACTTTTGTCGTAATGCTGCAAGGCGGCATCCGTAATTTTTCGAGTGAGCTTGTCGCTGCATGGCTGTATGCTGTTTAGGAGTCTGAAAATAAAAGTTGAACTGGTGACCAAAAGAAGCAAACGCTTCCCGTGTTTTCATCAAGAAATTCCCTGGTGCGACACGCGAAGTGTTAGCGAGATTTAAAACATGATTTAAACTAAAGAACTTTTCATGTAACGCTCTAAAATAGCAGTTCCATCGATTTCTCATTTTTTGTAAAGACTAATGACAAAATCAAAGTGCTTTTGGCGCATACTTTATTGTTGTTTGGGCTATGAAAAAATATTTTATCATGCTTTAATTCTGAATGCGTAAAATAACAGGATAATCAGATAATTTTTTAAAACGAAAAATTATTTTCATATTTTATTTTAATTTATTTATTTAGTTTAAAATACCTAAAGTATAGAAATTCAATGTGAAAAATTCAAATGTAACGAGTATAGCAAATCTTCATGCCTATTCTTTATGACCAATCTAAATCAATTTTTAAATGTTGCACAACATCGGGCCTACGTTTTTTAAGAAAGGAAATACATGACTCGTTCTGTATTTATGAACGAGAGATATCAACTATGATGCGTTCATAGTTTCACTAGCTGTACGCGAGTCACGAACATTTGGCCGATCGAAACGAAAGCTTTCCTCACCAGCCGTCTTGAAAATGAGTCTAGTACTGAAATCGACTTGTTACAGAAATGGCTGAATTCTGTTTACAAGGTAAATTGAAGTCGACAAAAACAGATTTTTAAATTTGCAGCTCTCTCAGTTTCCCAGGGCTTCTATACGAAAACAACATTCGTAAGTTTTATTTGCTTATATCTCGAGTACAGCTTAGTGAACAATAAAATGGCTTGCATCAAACAAAAGAGCTTAAGATTTTGCATCGAAAACGGTTTTGAACTCGATTCCGTTAAGTGCAAAGTTCCGGGATAATTAATCAAAAAGAAATCCGTAGCAACGGTTGCCCTCCACTCTTTGCCGCGGCGGTCGCCGCTCGGCTCGGGCCGCCGCTCTGCCAGGTCCGACGCTATGCGGGAAATTCCTCTGTGCTTAACAGAGGTGTGGAAAACTTGCCGGAAAATTTTCGGGACCAAGTGATCTTGACTCAGTTTTTCACGCTGATCACTTGGTATATAAATGTTGTATTGCTTCAGAATCACCCTGTATAACGCACAACATATGATTAATAAAATGAATTCAACTAAACAATATGCTCGTAGGTGTATAATTTACAAGAGGTGACAAACAGACAGTTTGGCGGAGTACAAGACTGATTTATAACTATAATTACGAACTAAATTACTAAATTCAAATTTTCGCATACTAACTACAATCTACTTGTTTTGTTTATGAAGTAGGTGTTCAAATAACGCCGTTTTAAATGACGGCAATGTTACTTTGAGGTGAATAGGTATCTGTAGGGTATCCCAGAAATTCATGGAAGTGATCGAGAACGTCTTTATATAAGTCGCCGTCGTAGCAGAAGGTATGACAAAGGCTATAGCGGGATAAGATGGTCAAAATTGCACTCACCTGGATTGTTTTTTGGGATTGACCATTCGAAAGTACATTATTGAAAACCTCTCTAGCCAAATTTTCAGCTCCCTAGGTGATGATTTGAGTCTCCTAACCTAAAAAACATATTTTTTCGAAAAAATTTTTTTCCGCTCGACCCTTTCTTTGAAAAAATCTGAAAAAATTCACGGACGTGTGTTTTTGAGTAAGAAAACAGCCTGATTTTTTTCAGATTTAAAAAAAAAAAAATGGGCTCAGGAAAAATTTTTTAATTTTTCAATGATTTTTTAGGTTATGTAGGTAATTTTTGGCTAACTTGTAAATAATAATTTTTTGTGTATTTCTTCCCGTTCTTTCAAATGGCGGTGTCCGAATTTGCATTTTCGAGCCGGAACATACTCAAAATTCGAAAAAACCGATTTTTTAAGCCTTTTTCCCATGTTTTTGGCACATAACCTCAAAACCAATAGCTAAATAAGTGTTTATGAACAATTTTTTTCCATTTCTTTCTGTATCTTCGAATTCCACTGTCAGAACTACCATTTTTGCATCAAATAATGCTACAAAATCAAATTATAAACATTTTTTTCGTGTTTTTACCATGTTTTTGGAACATAACCTCAAAGAAGATCGTTCCATACGTGTTAGGGCATACAAAAATATTCTAAAAATTTTTGAATCGAGTATTAAGGGGACCAGCCATGGTTAGGGGGTCGAAAAATCGATTTTTTTTTTATGTACTATTTTGATAGCAAATTTTCCGCTGAATACTATGCTTCCAACCGCATTTCCAAATTCGATTTCGTTTAGAAAATACAGCTAAAACCGTGAAGTCACTTTTTTGCATATTTAGTGATTTTTCTTAAATTATCCATTTTAGATATACTATTGTTAATCTTATATTATTTTATGCTTCACAGCATATAATACTGAATTTAGAACGTAAATGTACATTGACATAGTAGGCAAACTTAACTCGAGGTATAAATCTCGTGTATTTTACTTTTACTCTACTTATACAAAAGTATATACGTACAATACATATAGATGGTTTAAAATCTCATCTGTTTACGTTCTGTCAGCACCATAGTCGTTGGGATTTAAACTAAAAGTGTTTTGAATATAATTGAATCTGCATTTTTCAATGCAATTTATTCAGTATTGACAAAAAATTTTTTTGTAAATAAAGTGCTGTGTAGAACTCTTTTAACTGAGAGTGTAGAAGACAGCGATTTTAGGTTAACTGCACTGTGCAAAGTGTTGTTAATATTTTTAATTTAGTGAGTTCAGTGAGTGACTTTTATTTGTGTTTTTTAATAACTAACGTTATAGAGGATTAGATATTAGCCACTATGGATTCTGACAAGAGAAATAGAACATCAGGAGCTCCAGGAAAGAAGAGAAAATTTGGAAGAAAAAAAAAACATAAAGGATTTAACAAAAATTCAGAGAATGTTCAACAAAAAATCACGAACAAAAGGAAAAGAAGTACAACTTCAGGGAAAATAAAAGATATATCTGTAGAAGCGTCACAAACAAGAAACAGAATAATAGATATAAACATTCTGTTCTTACAGCTGGAAAAATTTCTTGTATGTGCAACATGTAAAGGACAAGTTAAAATTATAGAAGAAGATATTCGAGGACTTGGCTCCAAATTTAACATTATGTGCAAAAATTGTTCAGAGAGAAGAATTATAAGCACGAGCAAGCAAGTTGGAGCTCAAAGCAATGCTTATGAAACCAACAGACGCAGTCTTCTTGCACTAAGAGCAATTGGGCAAGGATATGCTGCATTGCAAACTTTTTGCGGAATCATGGATTTGCCACCACCTGTTGCACATAGTTTTTATGACCATCTCAATGAAGATTTAAGCAAAGTGACTCAAGAGGTAGCACAAAATTCTATGCAAGAAGCCGTCAAAAAGGAAACAGCATTAACACCAGCTGAAAATCAAGGCCTAGATGTATCTGGTGATGGGTCATGGAGAAAAAGAGGATTTTCTTCATTGCAAGGAATTTCAAGTTTGATTGGCTTGCGTTCTCAACAAGTTCTTGACATATTTATCAAGAACAGTTTTTTGTAAAGCATGTTTAAAGTGGGAAAATAGAAAAGGCACAGAAGAATATGAAGACTGGTTCAGTGATCATCAAGATAAATGTGCAGCAAACCATGAAGGAAGTGCTGGAAAGATGGAAGTCGATGGAGTTGTGGAAATGTTTAGAAGATCTCAAGAAAAGTATAATGTAAAATACCATCATTACATTGGAGATGGAGATTCGAAAGTGTACAGTGCTTTGTGCCAGGCCAAACCGTATGGAGATGAAGTTAAAGTTGAGAAGAAGGAGTGTGTGGGACACGTCCAGAAACGAATGGGAACCAGACTCAGGAATTTAAAGAAAAATTTTGGAAAAAAGTTATTAGACGATGGAAAAACCATTGGAGGCCAAGGACGATTAACAGCAAAAGTAATTGATCAGCTCACCACATATTATGGTAATGCCATCAGAAACAACACGGACTCTGTAGAAAAAATGCTGAATGCTATATGGGCTACGTACTACCACAAGATTTCCACAGACCAGAATTCTCAACATCATTTATGCCCACCAAGACAGAGCAGTTGGTGCAAGTGGCAAAAAGCGAAGGCTCAAAAAAAACTAAAAGATTTTCACCATAAAGGCAGTATTCCTGCAGTGATTATGGAGCAGTTGAAACCAATTTACAAAGATCTCTCTGAACAGGAGCTGCTTCACAGATGTTTAGGCGGTTACACCCAAAATAGTAATGAGAGTTTTAATAATTCAGTTTGGAAGATTGTAACGAAGACCTCCTTCAGTGGTGTACATGTGCTCACAGCAGGTGCTTGTATTGCTGTCACTTGCTTCAACGATGGAAGAGGTGGTTTTCTGAATATTATGGAAGCCTTTGATGTGAAACCTGGAGTAGCTGCAATTGAGTGGGCACAGAAAAGCAATGACATCAGATTATTTCATGCTGAGAGGAATGCCGAAGAAAACACTTTAGAAAATAGGAGAAAACGAAGGAGACTGCAATTGAATTTACCTGAAGAGTTATATGCACCAGGTTCTTACTAGAGTAGGTAAAAAGTTATTTTTATGCGATAATAGCTAATATAATATTTATTAATTTTTTTCTTTTTACAGGTGTGTTATTGGCTCTCATAAAAGGATTAATTTATTTTAAGGTTATTTTTACTGTCAATAACATTTATGACTAACAATGTTTTCAGCCTAGTACGAAAAAAAAAATAAGTACAACATTTATGTATTAATCTAAAAAATTTAAAAATATTGTTGAATTAATGAAATTCTTTTTTATAGGTTTATTCAACAGTTAAAATGATTTAGCCAGGACTACTTTCGTCTAATTGGCATCTGTTTCATTTTTCCACTAAAGTATATCATACAGAATGAAAAAAAATTTTTGGTAAGTAGTTTTGAAACTGATATAAAGTTATAGAAAACCAAAACTTTGAATTGAATTTCTGAATAACTTGTTTTTTGTATTTACAGGGACTTTGCCGCAGGATTTCTTTTAAATAAAGCAAGCTAGAGGTTTGGAAATTTAGGAGTATCTTTAAAATTGTGTTGGTTATAGAAAATGTGAGGTACTTTTTTGAAAAAGGCTTTAGAAAAAAAATTATAAAATAAAATTACAAAAAATATTGAAATTTTAATAAAAAAAACATAAAAAAATTAGATTTTTCATTAAAAAACAATTTTAAAATTTTTTAAAAAAAAAGTAGCTCATATTTTCTATAACTGGTATAACTACAAAGGTACTCCTAAGTAATCAGACCCCTGCCTTGCTTTGTTCAAAAAATTTCCTGCGGCAATGACATGCCAGTTTCTAATTCAGAAGGGTTTCTTAATCTAATGGACTGCAAGACCAAAATCTTAAACACCTGGATGATGTAGTCTTAAATTATAGGTAATTGTATAACTTAATAATAAAAGAAAGTTTGAACTCTTAAAATTATATATTGGCTTTGTTATTAAAGAATTAATACAATAGCTTTTTTTTCAGGTTCAACCATGGCTTGTCCCCTTAATTCGTCGGCAGCTACAAAGGGCCTGTATAGCCTTTTAATTAATTATTTTTATTCAAATTCATTTGCAGATAAATAAAAATGAGTAAATATTTCTAATAGAAATTAATTATTATGAATATGTTATGAATATTTTTGTGCTTTTATTAAAACAGTAAAATAAGTATGTACCATTTCATATTTGACCTTTACTCTTGCGGGAATTGTTTTTAGAAGTTCTATTTGACAAAATTACATGAGTAATAATTTTTAATATTGAATTATAATAATATTTTAATCCTCGTCACTATCTTCGTCTATTACAGGACCAATATCTGAAGTAGTAAATAATTCGGAAAGAACTTTGGCTGGTCTAATAATTTTTGACTTATATCTTACATTACTGAGATAATATATGACTGCAGCAATGTGAGAACATGATCCTACAGTTCGTAATCCATTGGCACAGCCGCCGCATGGCGTGTATCCAATTGAGTTAGGTTTGTATTCGATATAGAATTTGTAAGTCTTACTGTTAATATGCCTAGACCTTATTAATACTTTAATGATATTTGGTTTGATCTTAATATATTCCAAATTGATATTGTTACTATCATCCATTAACTCAGCCAAATAACATACAGCTTGACCTAATTGATAGGTACCTGAAAAAAATATTTTAAGATCTCTTTCAGTCATCTCCGGAAAGTCAATGATTTCTTGGGGTGTTAGCTTGATCGTAGTAGTGGGCCGTCTAGACCATCTGGTTGTCTCAGCTTCTAATGCTAAAGTATTTTCACTTTGATTAGAATTTAACCTTTAGGCTGCGGGGAAATTTCAGTACAAATTGACTTCTCAGAATATGTAAAATGTATACATAATATCACTGGATATTTCAGATAGAGTCGCTGATCTGACTGCTGGTCCATATATGGACCAGCCCCGTAGCTAAAAGGTTAACATTCTTTCGATGATTATACCTTATAAGCCACCGTCATCTTTATCGCTATTCAAACGCTTACCAAAAAGGTTGTTAAGAAAACATGCAATTCTACAATATGCACCAGCTTTTAGTCAAAGTTTATTATCTAATTGCTGGTGAAGAAGCTTATACTTTTTACCAAGAATACCATGAACAGCCTCTACAACCCATCTCAATTTCGTAACGTAACGAGATTCATTCGATTCAGTCGTACTCAAGTTGGGTTTATTTCCCTTTAAGGCAGGCATGAGAATCTTAAAGCCAAGACTTTTTAAATAAGTTATCACATCCCTAAAACCTCTATCTACAACGCAAACACCACCTTCTCTCATGGTAGTTCTTATACCATCTGGATCATCCATTACTTTCTTCATGATGCTTGCATCATTTTCTGTGACTAAAAACGGACCAGGGACATCCACAACGAATCCGTCTGTGGTGCAAATAGTGAATGGCTTGGCCAAAGGATATTTCTTCTGACCTGAATATGACTGTCTCCGGTATTCATTATTTTTACTTTTTTGGTGACGTAAGGAAGTTCCATCAAAAACCAAAACAAGCTCGTTCTCTAATTTAAACAGTTTTTTTGCATAAATGGAAGTGTGATCACGTATGAGATCCTCCCTTTTAATACTTTTTACTCCAAAATATTTCGGTATGACATCTTTTTCAAATGAATTAATTACTGATTCACAAAAATCTGAAACTTTTATTTCGTTTTCTATTGCGAAAATCGACGAAATAAAATTATTCGACGATCCAGTTCGTAATTTAAATAAACATATAACCAGCGCTTGTGTAACGTCTCTAGAATCCGATGATCTCATGGAAACTAATAATTTTCTCAGCTCTTGCAATTGATCAGTCGAAAGACTAGTAAAATAGAATAATTGGTTTTCGCTAAGCTCTGATGATTTTATTTTATCTAAAAATGTTTCCGAGGCTAAATCTGAAATTTTTTTTAAAAATAAACATTTCATCTGCAGTTAAAAAACACGTGTTAGTGTATATCTTTATTAGTTTCAGGTCATCATCAAAAAATCGTTTTTTTATTAAATGCTCGGTACAAACTCAATTGCCATCTGGAATAAAGATTTGCATTTCTTTGAAACATTGCAGTCTTGCAGTCAATGGTACACATGTCAAGTTATTTTTGTTTCTACAAACGCAACATGCTGTATGAGAAATCATAGTTCTTTTGAGGGGCAACTCAGTAGAAGGTTTTTTTTTCTACAGTTGGTTTTAATACTACCTCAACAACGCTCCCTGAACTCTGAGAGCTGGGTATTTCCGAGCTTGACTGCGAACTCATTGGCTGACTTTGATCACTGGTTGAAGGTTCTACTTTTCGTGTCCCAAAAAAAGCAAGTCTTCTACATTTATCGCGAAGTTTAAACCCAATGTCAACATTATCTACATTTAACTGCTCACAAACTGCTTCGACTTCACTAGCTGAATTATGATGATCTTAATCTGAGCTGATATTTTACTGAGATTTCGCTTGAAGCAGTTGCAACATTGATCAGTATCATCAAGTTCATCCATGTTCGATGTAAAAACTAAAATGCAGAATATTGAAGATATATTATGGGATCATGAATATAATTACAAAAAATATCGGTGATCTTTAAACAGTTACTTGTGTAATAATCAATCTTTTTTAAAGCTAAGCCATTATGTAATTACCACAAAATTAATGAATTTGATTATTATTTTATATTAAAATAATTTTTTTCACCAAGAAATATAATGCACTTAAAACTATTTTGATAATAATTAATGAATGGTAAAAAATTAAATATTTCTTGAAATCTGGACTGTATTCTGTTTTTTGTTAGGTATTGTCGGAAATTGAGATGACGATCTATTCTAATTGACTCGAAAGTACAAGTATAGACATAAATAATTTAAGCAAAACGAAACCTTTATAAAGAGAGGGTTCTCTATTAAGAGAGAGCTTTTAAATACACTTCTTTTAACGCACACCTTTGTAAGAATAAGATTATCTATATATAAATATTTTTTTGGCAACTTGCTTACGGAAAGCTAAGCAACATCTAGTGATTACAATCCCATACAATCACTAAAAAAAAGAGATATGTTCTTAATTATTTATAATATTGTTTAAAACCTGGGCCATCATTATTATCAATTTCCTTTAATATTAACTACTATTAAAATACTATTACAATACTAATAACATGGTGTGAAATTATATAGTGCAATATTTCATTATATATAGGCTAGGCTTAAAACTGTGCATGACAATGCTTGATAGCAAGTTCTTATAAATAAAATATATGTTTTCAATGAAAAGATGTGATCTTTTTTTATTAGTTAATAAAAAATTCATCGGATTTGCAACATATTCCAAGAAACTAAAAGTTAATTAAATCTATACAATATTGTACTTAATCATCAATTAAGTTACCAAATATGTTGCACAATGGGTGCATTTCTCAATTTAATAAAAACCTCTACTCATTGGAAAAACCCATTTTATTTATGAGAAGATGATATTAAGTATAGTGATACGAATTCTTAAATCCCACATCTAATATTTCTAAAAACTTTCCAGACATAAAAAGCTCGATTTATGACTGCATTACACAATGTTATTTCACAACGCATTAAAAAAAATTAGTAAACTGTTCAAGATTTGTTTAGGTTCCACAACATGGTAAATGAGATAAAATTAAAAAAAAATTTTGATCGCTTTACCTAGAAAGCATTAAAAGTTTACAGAAATGAAATATTTAATAAACTCGATGCTAGTAGATTTCATATATTTTGATAATCACCAATTTCTATCAATAGTATGTTCGTGTACTTATCAAATTCAATTTTGCAATGAACAGTGGTTTACAGAGTGGTTTTCCAAAACATACTTTAAAAATGTGTAACCTGGTAATTAAATATTTAGTTTGTGTAATGGTGCAAAATAACCGATACTTTCCTTTGATAAAATTAAATAAAAAAAAAAATAGTAATATTCTTCATACATATATCCGGAAAAAACTTAAAACATACAAAACAGATGCAAAAACTAGCTGGCTTTGCAACAAAAGTTGTACTTAAATATTTGAGAAAAAATTAATAAGTTTTCGACTATCCTTTTAAATATACTTGCAATTAGCAAGAAATTGTGATGTACTTTTTTAGTAGCAAGTATTTAAAAAAGTATTGTTCTTCATTTTAGATAAACAATATACTCACTCAAAATCATTTCAATAGGCCCGTTACACTCAACAAAATATAAGGACCAGATACGGAAATACCATGGGTTAGTATATCTATATATATGAGGAACAGTGCTTATTCCCGCTGTTCCTCGTATATATAGATATACTAACCCATGTTATTTCTGTACGTTTCACAAGTGAACAGACCATTTCGGTCGTTTCTCCTGTCTAATTAACAAAATAAATTAGTTAAAATAGGCAATTTGAGTTAAATAGAATGAAGAAAAGTAACATTTTTTTATTTTATTTTATTATATTTTAACACAATTTGTCTATTTCAACTCTTTTTTTTTATAACTAGACAGCAGAATCGACCGAAATAGTCGCTTCACTAGCGAAACGACCAATACAAAAAACGCACCCCACATGTTGATATTCAATTACTGAACTATTTCAATCGTTTGTTACTTTAAAGCATATTTTTATCATTATAATTATGCAGATCGGTAGTTGAAGTACAAATGAATATATACTCCATGCGGCACTTGGCTATCTGCATATCAACTCATAATAATTAATATTGATGCATAGTTATAAATACATACATATGTTCATATGTTTCACGAATAATTCTGTAATATGCAGTTTCCCTGCGCCTGAAAAAGGCTATATCAGGCCCTTTGTAGCTACCGGAGAAGTAATACTCAATTCTAAAAAATTTTTTTCATTAAAAAAATTTTTAGAATATTTTTGTATGTCCTAACACGTATTGAACGATCTTCTTTGAGGTTATGTTCCAAAAACATGGTAAAAAACACGAAAAAAATGTTTATAATTTAATTTTATAGCATTATTTGATGCAAAAATTGTAGTTCTGACAGTGGAATTTGAAGATATAGAAAGAAATTGAAAAAAAATTGTTCACAAACACTTATTTAGCTATTGGTTTTGAGGTTATGTGCCAAAAACATGGGAAAAAGGCTTAAAAAATCGGTTTATTCGAATTTTAAATATGTTCCGACTCGAAAACGCAAATTCGGACACCGCCATTTGAAAGAACGGGGAAAAATACACAAAAAATCATTATTTACAAGTTAGCCAAAAATTACCTACATAACCCAAAAAATCATTGAAAAATTAAAAAATTTTTTCTCCGCTCAATTTTTTTTTTAAAAATCTGAAAAAAATCAGGCTGTTTTCTTACTCAAAAACACATATCTGTGAATTTTTTCAGATTTTTTTAAAGGAAGGGTCGAGCGGAGAAAAATTTTTTCTAAAAAACACGTTTTTTAGGTTAGGAGACTTAAATCATCACCTAGGGAGCTGAAAATTTGGCTAGAGAGGTTTCTAATAATGTACTTCCGAATGGTCAATCCCAAAAAAAAATCCAGGTGAGTGCAATTTTGACCATCTTATCCCGCTATAGCCTTTGGTCGACTTTAGCCGCTCCGAACGCCTAAGATTTTCGTCGATTTGAACTAGCGCATTTAGGTAATCTGGTTTTGCGGTCGTCAGAATTTTGTAGACTAAAACACCTAAGAAATATTTTCTGCGCATGTCAGGCAACAGACCGCCTAGCTTGATGTAGTATGGCTCTAGAGCCGTATCACGTCGCAGATTAAAAATAAAACGCACAGCAACGTTAAATAATCGCTGCAGCTTAATCACGAGGTAATCCGGCATGCTGTATGTGACAAGGCAGGCATAATCAAAATGGGGCACGACTAGCCCTACTGAAAAAAATCGCGTGATTAATAGCGCGATTACTCGCGTCTATAATCACGTCATGTTATCGATCAAATCATGACGCGATTAATCGGAAAATTTTTATAAAAAAAATATACACCAAAAATATGTATAAAAATTACTTTTAATAAGAACGAATTACTTTCAAAGTTATAGTTTATACTGAAAAAATTTAGCTGATTTCAGCTGGACATTATGCCAGAACGTCACCTGATTAGCCAGGTGATTAGCCAGGTGATTAGTCAGGTGATTAGCACCTAAAAATCATGTTGATATTATCTCTTAAATAATATGGTTTTTACATTTTGCTATGAAAAATCGAGTTTTTCTCGCATTCAAAGCAATTAATTAAAGTTTTAAACTTTTATCTACGATTAACATATGTATTTAAACCATGATCAGTCACATGATTTCTTCAAGAATCTAAAATGTGCTTAGCTGAAATATTAGAATAAATTATTTAGCAATTTAACAGTGTTTATAAAAATAATAGTTTAATGAAATATTTGTAGAGAAAACATTATTTATACTGGTATTGTATTTACATATAGGTAAGGTACTTACAATTCTTTCGAAGACAAAGAACGGCAGAAAAGAGAAAGACGAGACGATGTTTAACGAGGCTCGGGCTCGCGCTACTCGACGCCGACCCGTGATATCAAAAACACGCGAAGCCAGCATCGAGCGCGCCCTAAAGTACTCAATAGTAACTACCTTGATAGGCGTCGGAGATGACTGTGGAATAGGATTTGCGTACCCCAGGTCCCCACCACGCACGTACACATAAAGACCTGCACATGTCAGTACTCTCTAATATATGTGAATAGCCCTGGTAGAAAATTAACCATAAGTTGACCAGAATATGTTTAATTTTCTGGTAATTGGTCAACTTATGGTGAAAATTCTGGCCAGAAATCCCGCGTGCTGGCGATAGTTTCTGGTCAGAATCTGACGAATTTCTGGTGAAATAAAAACATTATATTTTAGGTTATGCTCTATATACATAATGAATCTGTCATTTTTTAGTAAATAGATTTTTTTTATTGTACTCCATTTTACATCAAAGCGGAGCAGTAATGAAAAAAATATAATTATAATGATTTTCAATGTATCATAAAATTTTCATTGTAAAAATAAAAATATAACTAGAATTATTTTCAAATAATATATCATAAAGACATTACCTCTGACAATGTAAGCTAAGCTACAAATTCCTAAACCCATTTTATGCAACGGTAAAATATTTTCAATATTTTGTCTTTGATATATAATACTAATTGGGTGATGGATTTTCATGAGATAAAACTTATAACCTTCATATTTTGGTCATATTCATGATTTGAAAAGTTGCAAATATGAACATTTCCTTATTTCAAGGTTTTTTATATCTGTTATGATTTTTACCATTTAAAAATGACTTATTGAAGTAATTTATTGAAGTGCAACTCTTCGAAAGACAATAACTCTCATAATCTAAGCTAAGCTAGAAGTTTCGAAACCCATTTCATTCATAGGTAAAGCCTTTTCAATATTTTGACTTTCGTATATAACCAACCGGGAAAAGGATTCTTATGAGACAAAGATTATATTCTTTGTATTTTGGTCATAGTTATGATTTGAAAATTTTCAAATATGAAAATTTCCTAAATTTAAGTTTTCTTATATTTGTTATGATTTTTACCATTTAAAAATGATTTATTGAAGTAAATATCTTTTCCGATCAACCGGATAATGGATTTTTGAGACAAAGCTTACGTTCCTTGTATTTTAATAATAGTTCTGGTTTGAAGAGTTGTACATCAATAAATTACTTCAATAAGTCATTTTTAAATGGTAAAAATCAGAACAGATATAAGCAAAATTAAATTTAGGAAATTTTCATATTTGAAACTCTTAAAATCATAACTTTGACCAAAATACAAAGAATATAATCTTTGTCTCATAAGAATCCTTTACTCGGTTGGTTATACACGAAAGTCAAAATATTGAAAATGGTTTATTTACGCATAAAATGATAATTCTAATTATATTTTCTTCGTTCATACAGGGGACATTTGATGTAAAATCCAAAGCTTTTATATTCCTTTAACTTATTTGCATTACTGAGTTAGGTTAATATATAATACACTATTTAAGATTAAGACTATTTGTATTGATTCTTAAATAGCGTATTAATTTGTATAGATTCTTAAATACACTATTTAAGAATCAATACAAAGTTTTTGCTTCCTCATAGAGGAAGCTTTGTAATAGTAAAATTTTAATTTTCTTTAAATTGCTCTAGAAACATGAATAAGGGTGTTAGAAGTTTTATCACATGATTTTACAAAATGTCTGTGTGTGTGTGTGTGTGTGTGTGCGTGTGTGTGTGTGTGTGTGTGTGTGTGTGTGTGTGTGTGTGTGTACCGCTTTATTTTCGGATCTACGCGGTCGATTTTAACCGGACGGGTCTCATTTTTTTTGTTTTTTGATTCCGAATTCGGGAAAAAAATAATTTTGTACGACTAACTGATTCGTTTTTGTTTTATGTCAAATTTTTCATTTTCGAAAAATTTATTTTTGATTTTTTTTAATGATTGGATTTAAATTTTATAATCCGATGGGTAGCGTTCGAAAGAGCATAAAAAACCTATATTTAAAAAAAAATTTCTCTAGCTATCACGGTTCTTTTGTTATTAACAAAAACGTGTTTTTTTTTTAAATGCTTATAACTCCCAAACTAAATGGTCAATTTTTTTGAGAAAAATCATGATAATTGAGATTATGAATAGCTATAATATGTATAAAATTGAATCCATTCTATTGGTTAGTTTTTAAGAAAAAAATTGAAAAATGAAAAAAACGTGTTTTAGGTGGCGACAATTTACGGGAGTAAAATTGTGTTAATCGCTTCAAAATTCCTTGTAGAGGTAGATTTTTGGTTGCCACCTGCACCTTTCTTTGGGATAGATGATTGGTTCATAAATTTCAGATATTTTTGAGGTTAAAGTTTTTGTAACCTCTTTTTCGAATCGTAATTTCTCGAGAACGGTTGTATGTATGAGAATGGGATAGGCAGCATTTAAAAGAGAATTAAAATACCTATATTTCTTGAAAAAAAAAAGTTTCTAGCTATCACGGTTCTTTGGTTATTAACAAAAACGTAAAGCATGAAAAATGAAAAAAAATGAGTTTTGTATGTCCAACGATTCCGGAGGGAAAATAGTCGTAATTTCTTCAAAATTCCTTGTGGAGGTAGATTTTGGATAGCTCTTGGTCGAGTTCTTTGGACAAAATAATTGGTCCATAAATTTCAGAGGTATTTGAGGTTAAAATTTTTTAAACTTTTTTTTAAATCGTAATTTCTCGAGAACGGTTCTATGAATCAGCTACAGATTTCTAGACAATTTTGTATGTGATATAGATATTATGTATGTGAATTTTCATCAAGATCGTACACGATTACTTTTTGATATTCAAAATTTTCCTATTTTACAAAGTTATATTATTTGTCGCCTGATAACTAGAGAAAACTTGTTTTAATTTTTTTTTTTTAATTTGGCGGAGATGTAGAATGTATATTATTTATTATATGCGTTTTTAGAGTAAAAGAATTCGTTTATGAATTTCAGAGATATTCGAGGTTAAAACTGATTTAGCCTTCTTTTCAATTCGTAATTTTTTGGATATATCTATACTAGAAAATGGAAATAACACGTGCTATGTGTGCGTGTTGTTTACTTGCTTTTGTTTTTTATTGAGGGTAATTTACAGCGCGCTCAAGTTTTAACCTTATTAGACTCATTGAAGAATATATTTGGTCGAAATTTCAAAAGATTATCTTTATTTTTTACTCAAAATATCGAAATTTTTTGTATAGAACATTGATTGGGAAAAAGTTTGCATTTTACTTGCAGAATATGCCAGTATTTTTGTTGTAACCTTTTTGGAAAGTCTCTTGACTGATTGACTTGATTGGTGACTTTATAATAAACATTCATATGTGTAATAAACGAATATATGTAATACAGAGTTTGGTAATTTGTTCGAATTTATTTTTAAGTTTTCAAAATATTATGGATTTAAAATATTACCCAACGTTGAAGGTGCACGCGATAACAATATTAAGAAAATCAACCAATAGTCCTAAAATTTGGGAGAGATATATTTTTTTTATATCTTCAAACTGAATTCGTTGCCCAATAAAATCGAACTATTACGACGAAAGATATTTGAGGTTTAAAATAAAACTAATTGAACATATGATAATATTTTGAAAAAATTGATTTATAAAAATATCGGGTTGTCGCACGAGAAAAAGTGTAACAAGAATGAATTTTCGAAAAATATACATATATTAATTTATTACGAATATTCATAAAGAAAATTGGGTACGATAAAATTAATTATTGTGATAAAAAATTTAAAAAAATGAATAAATACATTATTTTGAGGAAGCTAAGTGCCAATGTATTGGCAGCGGCTTTTATAATAGTATGAAGCTAAACAATTTTAAATAATATATATTATATTTACATCTGACTCGTAACAGTGAAAAAAAAAATTTAGATATGAATTTTTCTTCCAATACACTTCCCTGCTTACATTAAAATAAAAATAAAAAACATCTCGTATAAGCATATGATTCTATTTGTGATAGTGTATCACACATTTTATATTTTATATTCGTAAAATAAATTCTTTTAGTTAAATGTAATAGCTGTTATTTTAGTCATTATTTCATCTATTTTATTTTATGTTACATTTATGTAAATGATACATTACATAAAATATATTAATAAACATATATAAAAAGAGGTTAAGTCGGTATATAGGAGATCAAACTTTTTTTAAATTAATGTATTTAGAGGTTATGAACCGCATCTATCAATCGTTGTTCACCAGATTCTGACCAGATATCTGGTTAATTATTGACTAACTTATGGTTAAATGTCTGGTCAATAGTTAGTGAACCGGTCAGAAAAGATGGTTAATTTTCTACTAGGGAGGTAATAATTTTAAATGCTTTATATTTCTTTTACCAAATAAACTGATATTCAATCTTATAATGAGTTAGGAAATTGAAAAAATTGGACATCCAACATACTCTATTGGATACGCTAGTTTATTCCAGCCTAACACCAGGCAATATAGTTCGTCTAATGTCCAATTTTAAAATTTCCTTAATCATATTCTACAAACCATTCAAAACACACCGTACAAATTATGAAAAATTTTATAAACTCTAAATAAATTTTCTTATTATAACTAAACATTTTTCCATCAATCATTCACAATTAAAATATGTTAAGTTTAAATATACCTCAATAAGATACTCGGACAAGTAAGCAAATTTTGATATATAGTATTGGTTTACAGGTTTTTTGTTAAACATAAGTCTGGCATTGAAGGGACAGCAGCGATAGTATCGGATTTAAAGTTATATGAAAGGTCAGTATTTTTCATACTGCTACCCAAGACATAACAACAACAAAAATTGAATATCAGTGTGCATGTCTTGGACTGCAGTCATTCTATTTGTTTTTTCAAGTTACAGTTATACTTTGCAAGTATTCCGTATATAATACAACAAGTTATTGTAAGTAGTATGAAAGAATACTGACATTTCATATAACTGTAGATCCAATACTATCGCTGCTGTCCCTTCAATGCCAAACTTATGTTTAATGAAGAACATGTAAACCAGTACTATCAAAATTTTCTTACATGACCCAGTATCTTATTCAGGTGAATTTCAACTTAACATATTTTTATTGGGAATGATTCATGGAAAAATCTTTAGTTATAATAAGAAAATTTAATTAGAGTTTATACAATTTTTCATAATTTGTACGGTGTCTTTTGAATGGTTCGTAGAAGTATGATTAAGGAATTTGAAAAAATTGGACAATACACAAACTATATTGCCTGGTGTTAGGCTGGAATAAATTAGCATATCCAATAGAGTTCGTTGGATGTCCAATATTTTCAATTTCCTAACTCATTATGCCAATGCTCTTTCATATTACAACGCGTGTTATAAGTATATAAGATGAAGCTATTTTTAATGCTATTCTTTTATTAAACAATTAATTGCATTTTTCTAAGGTAAATTATTCTCAAGAAAAAAAGATTGATTATCAGTTGATTCAATAAAAGATAATATAAAGCATTTCTAATTATTGCAAATTCACATATATTTACAAAATAACTTCAGATATATTAAAGAGTATTGATATGTGCCATTTTTTTTATATTTATGATTTGCAAGTATTTTATATATAGAAGTACAGTTTATTTTTATAGAACTTACAGTGAAAGAGGAAATTTAGCACGGATCACACAATACTTTCTGTGTATATCACATACAGATAAGACGACTAAGCCATATCCATTGACAGAAGCCTCCCAGTCAACTGAAGAAGAGTAAATAGTGGTTGAAGTAACAATGGCAAACTATTAAATATTGGAATGTTACTCACCAGTTGAGGACACGGCAACAAACTTGCAAAAAGGGCTTAACTGGCATCAAGTACATTGTAGCAAATATCAGGAAGAGTCACCACGCATGGCAGAGAAGAAAAAATAACTTTACCCAATGAACGCAGCGCCTTCGTAGCAGAACTAGGAAAATGAAGAAGCATGATACATAACCTAAAATACATTGAAGTGTGAGTGCACTGGTCTAAACTAGATGTAGTAAACATTAGAAACATAACCACGAAGATGACAGCTATACATACTCTGCAGAGAACGCCGGCTGCCAGCAACAAAACTTATGACCTCGGACATGGGATGAATCCACACTGTACTCTGTACTCCTACCTTTTGCTTTTGCTCGTATCCGTAGCCGTACCCTTACAGTGTAGGGTGTACTTCTTTACAAGGCTATGCATCCATTAGGCCGTGTCTACACTATGCGACAAACACATGCGATCAGCGTGACTGCAGCCAATCACAGCTTGATTCGAGCGGTAGACACTCTTTCCTTCTGCGCGAGTCAAGCTGTGATTGGCTGCAGTTACGCTGATCGCATAAGCTTCTTGCATAGTGTAGACACGGCCTTAGGGGCAATGTACATAAGCCCCGTTCCGCGCTGCTCTGCTCTGCTCTGCTCTACTCTGTTCTGCTCATCTCCGTTGCGCTCTATTCCGGTTCAGAATTCGGAAACAAGTAAAGGGAAAATAGCTTACAGACGGAACTGAATTGAAATTGGACCGGATTTGCGCAGAACAGAGCAGAACAGAGCAGAGCAGAGCAGAGCAGCGCGGAACGGGGCTTATGTACATTGCCCCTTAGAGAATTCTTCTTCTTCTTCCTTTTTCGCAATTGGGCTAAGCTCGTGTTGCCATCACCCGGTGGTTCATTAGTGAATTCGATAGTGTATGCGAGAAGCGGATCTATAGAATTACACACCGTTGACCATAGGCTTGTAGAGAAGGTACACCCTGCAAGAAAATCGGACAGGGTACGGAGTTACGGATACGCGGTAAGGGAGGAGTATACGTGGTACAGTGTGGATTCTCTATACAAATTTGTCTCTATACAAATGTGCCCATAGGAGGCTTTCTATACAGTAGGTTCAGTTATATTAACTATTCAGTGTTCAGTTCCATCGAATACATTATATATACAGAGTATATATAGCTGTCATCTTTGTGGTTATGTTTCCAATGTTTACTACATCTAAGTGAGACCAGTGCACTCACACTTCAATGTATTTTTGGTTATGTATCATGCTTCTTCATTTTCCTAGTTCTGCTACGAAGGCGCTGTGTTCATTGGGCAAAGTTATTTTTTCTTCTCTGCCATGCGTGGTGACTCTTCCTGATATTTGCTACAATGTACTCCATGCCAGTTAAGTCCTTTTTGCAAGTTTGTTGCCGTGTCCTCAACTGGTGAGTAACATTCCAATATTTAATAGTTTGCCATTGTTACTTCAACCACTGTTTATTCTTCTTCAGTTGACTGGGTGGCTTCCGTCAATGAATATGGCTTGGTCGACATCTGTATGTGCATTTCAAAGGATGACACTATTGGCATAGAAAGTATTGTGTGATCCGTGCTAAGTTTCCCCTTTCACTGTAAGTTCTATAAAAATAAATTGTACTTCTATATATAAAATACTGACAAATAATAACTATAAAAAAGAATAATCAGAAAGACCTGCACATGTCAATACTCTTTAATATATCTGAAGTTATTTTGTAAATATATGTGAATTTGCAATAATTAGAAATGCTTTATATTATCTTTTACTGAATCAACTGATAATCAATCTTTTTTTGTTGAGAATAATTTACCTTAGAATAATAAGACAAAATGCAATTATTTGTTTAATAAAAGAATAGCATTAAAAATAGCTTCGTATTATACACTTATGGGACGCGTTGTAATATGAAAGAGTATTGGCATAATGACTTAGGAAATTGAAAATATTGGACATCCAACGAATTCTATTGGATATGCTAGTTTATTCCAGCCTAAAACCAGGCAATATAGTTTGTGTAATGTCCAATTTTTTCAATTTCCTTAATCATACTTCTACGAACCATTCAAAAGACACCGTACAAATTATGAAAATTTTATAAACTCTAATTAAATTTTCTTATTATAACTAAAGATTTTTCCATCAATCATTCACAATTAAAATATGTTAAGTTGAAATTCACCTCAATAAGATACTGGGCCATATAAGAAAATTTTGATAGTACTGGTTTACATGTTGCTCATTAAACATAAGTTTGGCATTGAAGGGACAGCAACGATAGTATTGGATCTACAGTTATATGAAATGTCAGTATTCTTTCATACTGCTAGCAATAACTTGTAGTATTATATATGGAATACTTGCAAAGTATAACTATAAATTAAAAAAACAAGTAGAATGACTATAGTCCAAGACATGCACACTGATATTAAATTTTTGTTGTTGTTATGTCTTAGATAGCAGTATGAAAAATACTAACATTTCATATAACTTTGTGACAGAATTACATGTAACTACTTGCTCGACGCGGGCAGAACGCGAACACTTGTTTCGTGAGCGCTGTCCTGCTGTTATTGCCAGCGTCGAGAATGATCAGCAAAGACATACACACAAGCATACACTATCATTGTCGGGTCGAGAGAACGCGCAGAGAGCGAGGGTCGAGGAGGGGGATCGTGCGCACGGGAGAGTCGCGCAAACCGGATCGCGGTCGCGAGAGCAGTACGGAGTGAGAGAGAGAGGGAGAGACAGAGCGGCGCGGAGAGAGAGACGTAACATACGCGAGAGAGAGAGAGAGAACAGACAAGCAGCCGACGACGATAGTGTAGGTTAGGCGCAACTATCCGCGCGCGCGCCGAGGAGAGAGAGGAGCGCGCTGATACTGCTGTGAGTAGGAGGGAGACAGAGTCGCAGCCGACCCGCGCGTATAGTACCTATACGAGTACGTGCCGCTGCACGGATGGTAGAGTGGAAGGGAGAGAGAGAATAGCAGCCGGCCAGTGTGTAGTGTATAGGCATAGACGAAAGTGAGAGATAGACGAGGGGAGTGAATAGTGGCAACCGGGCCGACGCGCGGCGCGCATAGTGATATAGGTTCCGCGCATGATCTCCCGCGAACCTATCATGACTCCAATTATATGCGAGTCATGTAATGTGGACAAGATGGGTATCAGAGCGAGGGCCAGAGCCAATTATTTGTGGTGCTGCTCAAAGTGGTGGGGGACTCGAGGAAAGGATGAGCGTCGCGAGGCCGGAGGCGATCGCTCCCTTGATCACCGACTAGCAAAGGAGTAGTTAGCTCTCTCTTGATTAATTCGACGAGTTAAAAGTACATAGTGTGAATAAGTGTTGCCGGGAGATTGGGTATAAAGGAAGTGGTTGCCGATCACGAAGGAGTTTAAGTGCGCAAGTGTAGGTTGTTCCAGGTTGGAGCGGAGGAGTTGTACGAGTCGAGCTGTGGTGTGCTGAGAGTTTGGTCGTGGGTCGAGTGAAGAGTTGCGATCGAGGTTTTGGGTCGTCTCTCGATTTTTGCTGTTTCCACTACCATCTGGTTGAGCACCATTTTCACTTCGAATCGCTAGGTTAAACTTGCGAATTTCTATGACATCGTCATAAAACCGCTCGAGTTGAAGACTTTTTAGGATCGCAGAGAAAATTACATGTAAACTAATAGTACGAGAGGTGGGGATGCCAGCGACTTTTAACTCCGTTGTTTGAGGAGCGCATGAGTGCCTCGCTTGCTCAAGCTCGTTACGCAATTCGGCGTTTTCTAATCACAAGCTCGCGTGCGACACTTCGACCACTTCAAGGCGATCCGAGATTGATTTGATGTCCTCATTCATCTTCACTTTGTCGTTGCGATATTCAACAACATAACTGCGAAAATCGTTGACATAGTTCACGAACCATGCAGGGGCATCTTTATACCTGTCGGTGTCCACCTCAATTTCAGTAGGCTGTGATGAGGTCATGATATGAAATGGGACCAGCGTGTGCGAGCAGCTAAATTCGTTGTCAGCTGTGTTAACAGCTGGGCAATAAGTAAAGACTACTTCAGCCGAGGCCACAGCTGTATGAGAGCTAGGTAACTCGATAGGCAGTTGTTTGTAAATACGCTCCTCACGACAAGGGACCTTTCTTCACTGCGCACTGGACGGCGACGGCGGAGACGCCGAGCCTTTACGCGAGCTGCGAGAGGTGGGGGGGCGTAAATAAAAATTCGCGACTAGAGCTACACCGATTTCTCGTTTCGCAGGTACTTTCGTTTTGACAACCGTTTAATCGCGAGAGGACAATCAATTAACGCCATATGTCAATAGCACAGCAACAAACCGTCACACAATCTACTAACCAACTAGGATCACAGCAGTTTAGGTGGAACAGTTTATTGCTGGCACCGCAGCGAACTATCTTAACTTTTCTAGATTTAGAATTTTTGGGCACTGCTAGTGTCTTATAAACAATACACAATTTCCGCATAACATTAACGTAAAAACTTAAAATAAAAGCTTAAAATTAGAGACGCTACAACTAGAGATTGACATGGAATATACTGTACATAAACACTAATCCTATGGATGAAGATGACGTTTCTGACGTTGAAATACTGGTCATCGGTTAAATTTACTGGTCCCCTGGATGGTGATTGCGAAAATGCCGCAGGCTCTAACCTCCAACGCAGCAGCAACGAACAATCGTGGATTATTCGAAGAAGACTGACGCCTCACCACAGATTGATGAATTGACTTCTAGCTTGCACTGGAGGGATCGCACTCAAACATCAGATGAAGGAAATGCAGGCAGATTGCACGAAAAAAGAGCTTATATACACGAGCCGAAATGAAAACTGTCAACGTCGATCGATCGATCGATCGATCGAGAGAGAGAGAGAGAGAGAGAGAGAGAGAGAGAGAGAGAGAGAGAGAGAGAGAGAGAGAGAGAGAGAGAGAGAGAGAGAGAGAGAGAGAGAGAGAGCCTTAATGAATCGTAGTTATGGTTTTAGTTGAATAAACTGAGCATTAATTTGAATTATTGTTTGAGTATTTATTTTGCGTAATTACCTTTCCCAACCTTTTCAGCATCGTAGCTTGCCCAGGTATACGACGTCACAGTGGAATCTCCTTTTGGACGGAAAGTGTGTCGAGAGAGAACGAGAAGAAGAGAGAGGAAGTTAATAATTATTTTTTTGCCTAGCGGGCCGAAAGTACCACTTTCGCTCCCGGCGCCCGATCGCTAAGGTTGTATTTTCGGCCTCGCTAGACAAAAAAATAGTATACGCTCCACGGGAGTAAAATTGGCCAGCCCACAGCTCGTGTAAATTGCCACCCGAGCCTTCGGCTCGGGTGGCAATTTACACGAGCTGTGAACTATCCAAGTTTTTTCCTCCCTTGGTGCGTAATATACTATTATTTGCGGGTGTTTGGGCTCGGTGTTCATCGCCTAAGTACACCATCGCACAGTATAATCAATGCAAGGCGTTGTATTCGACTATATGCGAAACGCCTGCACTTACTCACATATCAAAACTGAACGGTAGAGTATACTAGTATGTACAGTACACGAAGCGTGTGTACTTACTCATACACGAAATCACGCAGTACACGCAATGCGCACTCTGCATTTACTCACACACGTAGACTCTGTACATGTAAGCAAAGCCCTGTAGTACGTTATACACCTTACTTTAAATACATCTAACAAAATAAGAACGATATTACTATTGCAATCATGAATATTCTTCATAATATTAAAATAATTATAAACAATTTAAAAAACTTTTTTATTGGTCAGAAATAGTTCAAGAGAACATTAGTTACAATTTTACAACTCTATATAATCAAAAATTATTCAAATAAATTCACAAACAACTGTCGAATTATTCATGATAAATAAATAATTAATCTGTATTTAGAAATAATAAGAATTTTTTATATTTATTTATGAGAAATAATTTTTTTGTAATAATTGACAAGACAATACCATATTATAATATCCGATATTATGAAACAATTTATGTTACGGATTATTAATAACTAACAGATTTAAACAAAGCATACAAACATGATATAGTTATTAATGATTCAAAACTCAACCTTTTATAAAGAATTGTTAAATTACTCGAGCATTGATCCATAAAATATTTTAAGAATTTAGAAAGAAATGCAATCAAATGTTAATGAACTTTATAACAGGGAAAGTTCAAACGTAAAATACAAGGTATTAAGGTATTTGCAATAGCTTAAAAGAAAAATCATGACGCGCGATGTTTTCGACTGAGTAACGACCGACGCTCGATACACGTGCTACGACAGCATGATGACGCACTTCGTAGGTTGCCTACGTACTAGGCGCTGGCTAATCTTACCCGTTAGTTGCCTACGTACTAGGCGCCGGCAACTCCTACTCACCGGATTGCTTATATGACGGCACTACCTACCTACCGGAATACATACAGACTCATATAACACACACGCATATATATATATATATAGTAACGGCGTGCAGTTAGGGAGAGGGATTAATCCCTCTCAGGGGTTCGCCGGGTAATATACGGGCGTATTCTAAGCCCAGGAGACTCTCCATTGTAAAATTACCTGTAGTCCGGCAGAAGCGCCTCGGCACAGATTCCGAACATGCGAGCCCGGCTTCTATTGTAGAAAGCTTAGGCCGCTTTCTACCAGAGCCGGCGCTGCGCTCTGCCACTGCTGCCAACTGCTGCCCGCGAACTACCGGCAACCCGCTACGACCTAACTTTAACTGCGCAGCCGGTCTTTCCCGTACAACGCCGCTCGAGATAACCTCACACTTTCCTCCCAGCTTCTGAAGATATATTTACTCCCACTACCGATGCTCCTTTAGGAGGCAATGCCTGCAACTAGCTGCAGCGCTGGAAAGAATGGTAGAAGGTGGTATTCGGAGAGCATGCATAGGATAAGGTCCGCTAAATAAATACTCGTGACTCGACTATTAAAATAAAACAAAAGGGGTTTATTGATATCCAGTCTATCGCGCTAGGGTCGCGACACCCGAACAGCTAAGTGACAAACACGCGCAGGCCGAGACTTAGTCGTGCCGGCAACCGGTGCCACCTACCTAACGTCCCACGTGAGGTTAGGGTTTGTGCACGCGTGGTCGCGACGTAAGCGGCGGCCTATGCAGTGGCGGGGCCGCTCCCCCGCTCCCTCGCTACAAACACGCTACTATTCAAAAACTTACGCGGGGCTGGCCAGCCATCACGCCATCTCGATCTCTCTGCAGCTGCAGTGGTGGAAGCACGAGGACACAAGAACGACGCGGACACACAGGACTACGTTCGCGTGACAGGGCGGGATACAACATGGCCACGGCATCCCTTTCGGCAGCAGCACCGCGGCTTCTTCTTCGTTTGCCTTCTTCGCGCGCCGCGAGGCGCGCTATTACTCACGATACGTGCGAGCGCGCGAGATTCAAACCTCGCCACTCTATATCCGTGTTATATATATCGGCGCCCGTTACAATATATGTGTGTGTGTGTGTGTGTGAAAGGGGTTTATAAAGCCCGTTTTTTTATATATATAGGGGTTTATCGAGCCCGATTTTGAGTATGCAGCCCGGGCTTCATAATATTTCTAAATATAGGGATTTATGCGGCCCGACCTAGAGTCTATAACGCCAGGGTCCATTATTTCTTTAGTCACTTGCCATAGGGAACTCTGAGCTGTAAGTACTAATATACAGTCTTGGGCTACATAAACCCTGATAAGTGTATATATATTTCGGTTAAGATAGACTTTTGAGGATTATATTCGTAAAGACTACGCACTTTTGAGGATTTCGAGGCCCCTTCAGGAGCTTCCTCAAAATTCCAGCTCACGAACATTGACTTTTGAGGATTTCTATTAATACCTTCCACTCAGAGAGGGAGTTTATTTCTTTAGCCAAGCATATACGAACTCTGGAGAACAAAATCCTAGATCCTCAAAAGTCCGTCGTACAGTAATGTATAATATATATATATATATATATATATATATATATATATATATATATATATATATATATATATATATATATATATTTTTTTTTTTTTGTAACATCAACTTTGATGTTACAATAGATAGTACGTAGATATTCGACCTACAACCAGCGTACTGTAGTCGAGCAGAAAAAACCTATAACTAGAAAAACCCCAGATTGACGAGCAGGCCCTAGGTAGCCTATAAACATCCCTCTAACACAGTACTTACATATATATTGCCCTATCCTACATAGATGTACCTTGTAGAAGAGAGTATACGAACTCTCTGTTAGAATAGAAAAGAAGATCTTGTAGAACAGCGATTACTGTATTGTAGAAGGCTTAGCAGTCGTAGCCTCTCAACTGTCCCCCTGTCGCCTCTCCATACTAAGCTTACAGCATCTCTCCCTCATACTTGGATCATATTGCACCTGAAACACACATAAAAAACAATTACTATAGGCTATAAATTACTCACTGTATGGATTAGTAAATGTTAATTGTGCTAAGCTCTTGGAACGATGGCCTTTTCTCTTATAATCACCCGTCAAACATATATGAAGATGGGGTCGCTCGAGCAGGAGATCACCGCCTTGGATGGAACGTCTCACCTGCAAGAAGAACACTAGTTTAAATAAGAGCAAGACTACAACCACATAGAAATGATGCTAACCTGTGGAAGACACTGCAATAACTAGAAGTACAGGGCTGCATATATTCAGCTCCTGGGGTATCGCTCATGGATTAAGTAGGGGTAGCATCTACAGCAGCAGCTACAGCTGCATCTCCTGCAGCCGCAGCAATCATCTGGCACCACTGAAAAGAACGAATAATTAAAAACAGGCAGATTATGTGGGTAGGCGACACACAAACCTTACCTACAGCCACAACAAAGCAACATAACCTCGAAGAGTGATGAGGGTCCTGTGCGAGCAGTCGGGACGAGGAGTGCGCCACCAACTCCGAGGATGACAACGAGGACAGCAGCGGACAGTCTTCCCCAGCAGCAGGGCACCACTAACACTCCGAAGCACGTCGTATCCATGTCGTCGTGTGCCGAAGCGCGTGCGCACGAGAGCACCGGTCGATGCAACGCCGATAGCTAACGCGCACGTGGAGAGACGGGAGAGAGAACGAGCAAGCGGTGATCAGGGGGGTGACAGGGGGCACCGGCGAGAGCGCTGCGACAGCTACGGCCGAGAGCGGCAGCGCGGGCTCGAGAGACGCGCTCGCTCACTCTGTACTGAGCCTAGATAGTCACCACTACATTTTGAGTTTTTGTATGCTATTGAAACATTTCAAAAAAAGTCAGTTTGTAACGTTTGCGAAAAAAAGAGAGCAAAAGTGATCTCCAAGCAACCTCGTTTTGCGATACCCGTGTGTGCGAAGTAAGTAGTATAGTGAGCCGTGAGTGAAAAGTGCGCGTGTCGAGCCTCGCGTCGCGAAACCTCGCGGAATTTTTTCTCGCGTGCGAAAGCCACCGATATCGTGTGCCGCGTCTGTGCGGCTGGCGCTCAACGTTTTGTATGTAAAGTGATTTAATAAAATAGTGTTTATATTTCTTTTATATTCAATCCAAGTGTTTGCGCACATTCATTTGCGCCCCTTCCAAGATCGCCTTTCCCTCTATCCCTCCCCCACACACTTCTCCCCCAAAGTAAATTCATGGTTACAATATATATATATATTAAAATATATATATATATATATATATATATATATATATATATATATATATATATATTTATATATATGTATATAATATATACACATTTCGGGATTTATGTAGCCCAAGACCGTATATTAGTACCTACAGCCCAGCGTTCCCTATGGTAAGTGACTAAAGAAATAATGGACCCTGGGGTTATAGACTCTAGGTCGGGCCGCATAAACCCCTATATTTAGAAATATTATGAAGCCCGGGCTGCATAATCAAAATCAGGCTCGATAAACCCCTATATATAAAAAAAGGGCTTTATAAACCCCTTTCGGGAAATATATATATATATATATATATATAAATATCATTGGACGGTATTTTGAGGATTTCATAAAGAATTTGTACAATAGTGGTGACACAAATATAAACATTGTTATAAACAACCAATAAACAAGCGCGTGACTAAAGAAATAATGACCCTAAGGTTATTGACTAACACCACGACGCCTGCGGCGCCCGCTTTTACGGAAAAATATCACGGAATTTCCAAAATCGATGTATTAACACACTATTGTGGAAACCGCTGAAAAATCCTCAAAATGCCTCTCGAGTGCTTTGGACTTTTGAGGAGACTCCTCAAAATGCCTACAAAATCCTCAAAATTCGGTATATATGACCTATATAATCCTCAAAATGCGTCACAGATGTGAATATATATATGGGAGCGTCCAGCAGAAACGGGCCACCGAGCGCGCGCGGTGCCTTTTTTCGCGTAAAAGGCGCTCTGTTTAACTCGTTCATAATCGTATGCTGCGTCTTCGAAAAAAAAAAACCAAGGACCTATATCGATAGATTTTTTCCTGCTCTTTCCAATGGTGCCATTGTTTCTATTGCGAAACGCTTTCTTCCGGACGAAAATTCGAGTTGAATATTGAAAGCCATTTTTCTCAAAGTATATCATGCTTTTTTTCAAAATAAACTACACCATTGGAAAGTACAACTCTTAAGCTTCAAAACCCTATCTTGGAGAAGTTGGAGAAATAAAGGGTTTAAAAGTAACAACATGAAAAAGACAGCGCCGAAGGTCCGCGCGAGCCCCTCGCACCCGTGCGTACGGCACGTTTAAGTGCAAGCTCTATTCAATTCGCTAATAATCGTGTACCAAGTCTCTGAAAAAAGAACTAAGGACATATCGATAGATTTTTTCCTGCTCTTTCCAATGCTGCTATTATTTTTATTCTAAATTTCACTGCTTTCAGTGCGTTCATGGATATTTTTATGTTTTATATATTATGTTTTTCAAATTTTGTTATATAAATGAACAAAGTTCATTGTAATATTATACTAACTGTTACAACTAGATCCACAAAATTATGTCCACGCATTGGCATTGTAAGTTACAAAACATTTTATATTTACAAAAAAGAAAGGGCGAAATAGCACATCGCGTGTATTAATCCGTCCTTGAGCATAGCGTAAAAAGTTCGGGCAGCCGCTGTCTTTTTGATCTTACTATTTTTGAACTTTTCATGTTTCAACATAAAAATATAATATTTTATAGTTTAAGACTTGTACTTTTGAAGAATATAATTCATTTTGAAGAAAAGACTGATATTTTATTGAAAAAATAGAGTTTAAACATTCAAATGGAATTTTCAACTAGAAGGAAGCATTTCGGAATAAAAATAATAGCACCATTGGAAAGAGCAGGAAAAAATCTATCGATATATGTCCTTAGTTCTTTTTTCAGGGACTTGGTACACGATTATTAGTGAATTGAATAGAGCGTGCACTTAAACGTGCCGTACGCACGGGCGCGAGGGCCTCGCGCGGATCCTCGGCGCTGTCTTTTTCATGTTGTTACTTTTAAACCCTTTATTTCTCCAACTTCTCCAAGATAGGGTTTTGAAGCTTAAGAGTTGTACTTTCCAATGGTGTAGTTTATTTTGAAAAAAAACATGATATACTTTGACAAAAATGGCTTTCAATATTCAACTCGAGTTTTCGTCCGGAAGAACGCGTTTCGCAATAAAAACAATGGCGCAATTGGAAAGAGCAGAAAAAAATCTATCGATATAGGTCCTTGGTTTTTTTTTCAAAGACGCAGCATACGATTATGAGCGAGTTAAATAGAGCGCCTTTTACGCGAAAAAAGGCACCGCGCGCGTTCGGTGGCCCGTTTCTGCTGGACGCTCCCATATATATATATATATATATATATATATATATATATATATATATATGGGTTCAAAAAAATACTTTGTTAAAAATTCGTGCGTACGGGGGTTCCCGATTTTTCTGGTTTTGAGATATTTTATATAAATTTTCAAAAAAATGATCTCTGGCAATTTTTATGGTCTAATATTCAAAATTGACGTCAGGAGCTGGTAATAGAGGTGCAAAAAAGGTCATTTTTTATGCGTTTTTTGGTGTTTTTCAAACTTTTTTTAAATAAGTTCATGCATATCAATTTGCAATTTATCACTGGTCTTTTTCTTCGACTTGACTTGAACTTTACAGATATATTTTTTTCGAAAACCAAAATTTACGTATACATGACCAAATTACAACAGTGCTAAAGTCACCTTTTTGACATTTTAACGATACTTTAAAGCGATTTTTCGTCCATTAGTTATAATCGCACCCCAATCTACCCAAGGGTGTTCGAAAGAGGGTGAAAAAACCTTTCTATTTCACTGGGATATCATAAAAGAAAGTTTAAAAATATAGTGCGTGTGTTAGTTTGAATTTCGCAGATTTTGAAAAAATACCATTTTTACGAAATTCAAACCAGTGCGAAATTTTTGTAGCAACTTTTATTTGGTTGAAACCTGTTGGAAAGTGTTCTTAAAACATACCTGAAAGAAATCCAATTGGACCGAGCATGGATATCAAACGATTTCCTATTGATTCGAGCTGATGAATTATGATATTTTTTCAATTTCGGTTTCTAAATTATTAAGCACTTTCTGCATTTCTAGATCATTTCCTTAAACCTTTAGGATAATTAAAGAAATTTTTGCATTATTGATTAAAATATACTTCTGAAGTCTTTAATAAAGCTTTCTGAAATACATCTATGTGGACTTAAAGCAGATATAGCGGTTTGAAGTTTAGAAAAAGAAATGGTACCATAAGATAAAATGCCTATTCTTTTACTCGCCGCAGCGCCCAGGTCTGTATAATAAATAATACTTTAAATTACTAAAATAATACCCTTAATTACTGAATATAATATTTTGATTAATGTAATATGTAAGTCAAAACTGTAGCTTAATTGGTACAGCCTTAAAAAATTGTAAAATTGGTCATTTTCTGCTATTTATAGTTCAGTTTTACAATTTTGCTAGATTTTAAATTGAGAGAGGCACATAAATTTTCTGCTATAGTTAACAGCTGTGTTAGGTATACCAGGAACTATGTTAATTTTCCCTGCATATGTAGGTATAGAAACAATGTATTTTATTACTCACTGTAACCAGTTTCTATTACGTATGGAAACCCTCATTTTCGCGGTATCTTCCTTCGTGAAAGGGATAGTGGTAGTGGCAATATCTCTTTCCCTTTCGAATTAGTGCAGTTCACATGTGTAAAGGAGTGTCTACATCAAGTGCCGTGTGCCGTGTACTGTCTACAGTGTCACGAGTAAAAAAAATGTCGTCGAACATCTATTAATCGATGTAACCACACATTAAATAGAACCGTGTTCTGACGCTGGATGGTCGAACTGTGGTTGCATTAGTTTATTAGACGTTCGACATTTTTTTTTACTTGGAACATTCATACATTGTTTCCGGTAAACGGCATACGGCATATAACATGGACACTCCTTTCAGGTTCCAACTGTGTGAGAGAGAAAGAAATCCTGTCGCTATCGGCTATCCCTCTCTTTTTCTAATGTCAATCCCTCTCATGGATGCATAGTCTATCTTTCAAGTCTATGGTGCTAACCGACTGTGTTCATGTGGTATACGGAAACTCATTTATAACTGTTAAACTGTTATTATTTCGACTATTTAGATAGACAAATTTGCAAGATTTACACTGAAGGCAAAATTTAAGGTTAATATTAAATTTTTGTTGTTTAAACTGTTATTTAAAATAACAGTAATTGAAGACTTCTATGGAAAAAAGGTGTATCTCAAAAAATTACATTTCGGGAAAATTATATTTAAAGTTTTATATATTTCTGTTGTATTAATATAAATAAATAAAATGCTTAACCCTTACAGATATAATCTACGTTATCTGAAAAATTAGAAAGCATATTTATGAGTTTGAAAAAGAAGCTACTCTAATAACTCTACAAAAAAGCAAAATGTTAAAGATACGCCCTTTTTCTGTTCAACAGGTTTTTTGCTTCCTCCTAGAGGAAGCTTTGTGATAGTAAATGCGACCGGTGCGAGAGATAAGACAAGCGCACGCGCGCGCGTGTGTGTGTGTGTGTGTGTGTGTGTGTGTGTGTGTGTGTGTGTGTGTGTGTGTGTGTGTGTGTGTACGCCTGGATCTCAGCTTCTACTCGGTCGATTTTGACCGGACAGGTCTCATTTTTTTTTGTTTTTTTTTTTGCATGATGGCGGGTCAAAAATCCGTTTTTTTATTGTGGCGATGCGTTTTTGTTTTTTTTCAAATTTTCGATTTTCTCAAAACTGTTTTTTGATTTTTTTTTAATACTAAGATCGAGTTATTCGAATCTGATGGGTATCGTTCGAAAGAGAATTAAAATACCTATATTTTCTAAAAAAAAAAAAGTTTCTAGCTATAACGGTTCTTGTGTGATTAACAAAAACGTGTTTTTTTTTAGAAGCTTATAACTCCTAAACTTAACGGTCAATTGTTTTGAGAAAAATCATGATAATACAGAATATAAATAGCTATAATCTGTTAAAATTTGAATACTTTCTGTATGCTAGATTTTGAGTAAAAAATTGAAAAATGAAAAAAATCAGTTTTGTATATCCAATGATTACAAGAGTAAAATTGACTTAATGGCTTCAAAATTCCTTTTAGAGGTAGATTTTTATAGTTCTCGGTCGAGTTCTTTGGGCAAAATGATTGGTCCATAAATTTCAGAGATATTTGAGGTTAAAAATTTTTTTAAATCGTTTTTTTAAAATCGTAATTTCTCGAGAACGGCTCTGTGTATGTGAATGGGGTGGGTGGCATTCGAAAGAGAATTAAAATACCTATATTTTCAAAAAAAAATTAATTTTCTATCTATCACGATTCTTTAGTTATCATCAAAAACAAAAACGTGTTTTTTTTTAAAAACTCATAACTCCAATGATGTTATGAAATATAAAAATAACACGTTTTTGTTAATAACAAAACAACCGTGATAGCTATTTGTTTTATTATAAAATATAGATATTTTACTTCTATTTCAAATGATAACTTTATTTATCAGCTCAAAATTTATATAAATTTGATATAAATAAATAATAAATAAATAAATAAATTTAAAAATTAACAATTTTTAATATTCATAAATGAATTTAATTATAATTATTGTCGACAGTTACCGCGTCATTCTGAAGGTTACCTGAGGTGTAGGTGACTTCGCGCGTACATAGTACGATATATTTGCGTTGCTTATGTTTTCATTTGCGTGCGGCGTGACCTCGCACTTATAGGCCTGAGAGAGACGCGAGGGGGAAGGTAAGCGCGGCGTAATATTTATCATGGCTCTTCGTTCTGGTTACTCACGATCCGCGCCTCTCGGGAGACAGTCGCACGGCTTTCTTCTAAAGCTCACTTCTGTGCGTCTCCTCTCATTGTTTCTGGCCCGACCGCGTGCTTGTCTCTCGCACCGGTCGCAAGTCGCTAATTATTACCATATCTGCGCCACGTATTCGGGATACAATAAACTCAAAAACCACCTTTTGTGACAGAAAGCGGTGATTTATCGTAAACTTAGGCTAATAAATTTGTTCAAAGTGTTTGTCAGTAAAATCTGTGCCTTCTTCATTTCCTTGACCATCGCTCTCCCTTCCACGCAACAAAAAAGAAATTGAAACGCAACCGCATAATTATTGGTGGACGTTCAAGGTTTCGCAAAATTGTCCTTCGAGCCGGATTATTAATGGTGGTCAAGTAAAGTTCACCCGGTGAAATACGTCTCACGCACAACTTCGTGTAGCATAAAAGAAAATAAATACCCAGCGGCCAGTCCTTCGCCGCACACCTCGCCCCAACCTCGCATTCAAGGAGCAATCTGCAGCGTCGCTCTGGAAAGGAATTTACTCCGGCGGACTCCATTCATAGTCTCTTGGCCGCAGCGTCCCGAGGAGGAGTTAACGAGGTACGAAATTTATCTCACACACAATCATGGATAAACCAACCGCCCAATCTCAAGCCACGCTGGCAAACAGAATTAAAAATGCGTGGATTAACACAACAAAAAAGGTAAGAAAGACATGACTCCCGGCTACCTACGGCAACGCCTTCTGCTCTTACACGGGCATTTGGTCACGTTTAGGGACGCGCATTACCAAATCTTAGCGTTGCCAGCAGCCGACCGTGCAGAATACACTCTCAGCTTAGACGACGTAGAAGAAAGCTACTGCAGATGTGCTGGGGCTTTTGAGGACGCATTAGCTATACCCGGTCCATTGTCTGCGCCGGCGGCCATACCCGTCGTGCCAACGGCAGCGCTGCCGGTCAGCGCGACTCCCTCAGCCAAACTCGCCTGGATTGACCTTCCCACATTCAGTGGAGATCGGTTAGACTGGCCAACCTTCAAGGGAATGTTTGAGTCATTGGTGCATACGGATAATTCAATCCCGAAAGTGCAAAAACTGCAGCACCTAACGTCACACCTGAAAGGTGAAGCCGCCGAACTAGTTGAAAATGTTCATGTTTCAGATGAGGGGTACGACGGCGCGTGGCAGGATCTCAAGGACCGATATGAAAATGATTACCTTCTACTCTTCAATTATATGAGAAATCTCGTCTCCTGTGCGCCTGCTACTCGCTCATCCGCCGCTGAGCTAAAACGAATTTCAGCCGTCGCTCACCGTTCACAGCGCGCATTTTCAGCCTTGGGCCGGCCGGTTGACCAGTGGAGTGACTGGTTACTGTTCTTCGTCGTCGAGAAAATGGACGCTGCATCAAAATTGCAATGGCAATCAACGATGGAGTCTAATCACAATATACCGACATACGCTGAGGTGACTGCTTTCTTGGACAATCGGATTCAAGTACTTACCGTCGCCTACGAGAGCAACGCAACTTCGTCGAAGGACCGGAGCCGCACTAATCCGGGCCAACGGTCAACCACGAAGGCGCCTGTTAACTGCCACACCACTACAGTCGTGACGGAGACATCGGGTAACTCGTGTCCGTTCTGCTGCAAGAACCACACGCTTTGCTTCTGTTACAAATTTAAACGATTAAGCTTACAAAGGCGTATCGCTTTTGCAAAAAAATTTGAAGTATGTCTGAATTACCTTCACAGCGGCCACTCAGCCAGTTCGTGCCCGTCGAAAGGAAGATGCCGAATTGAAGGATGCCATCAGCAACATCATACTCTACTCCATCAGGACTACAATTCGCGAAAGGCGACCATGCCGGAGGCCTCAAATCCGAGGGAAGTTAACACATACCCAGTGCCCACAACCACCATGGCGACGAATACCCAGCAAGCAACAGTACTGCTCGCTACGGCCATGGTTACGTTATCCTCCAAGGAAGGGTGCTCGATCACTGTACGCGCGCTCCTCGATCCAGCCTCGCAGTCGTCTTTCATAAGCGAGCGAGTCGCGCAAGCACTGCGGCTAAGCCGCACTAATGTTATAGTCCCCGTGATCGACCTGCAAGGCACAGGAACAGCAGTGGCGCGCTACCGTGCCGGACTCATTTTGGAGTCTCCCATCACCAATAAGTTCAAGCTTAATTTCACCGCTCTTATCTTGCCTCAACTCAGCGGGTTATTGCCCGCATGGCAAGTGGAGTCTGTCGATTGGTCACATACCAACGAATTAGAGCTCGCAGATTCGAGTTTTGCCTCTCCAGTTCGCGTCGATGTCCTGCTCGGCGCAGATGTCTACGGCACATTGATCACCGATGACGTCAGAAAAGGCGACGCTCACCAGCTAATCGCTCTCTCCACCGTCTTTGGCTGGGTCCTCCTGGGCCCCACCGGAAACATGAGCGGTAAGGAGCAGGCTAGCGTTAGCCTTCATTGCGGATGCGGAGAGGACATTAGTATTCAACTCCGGCGTTTCTGGAAGCTTGAAGAAGTTTCCTGGAAAGCCCCTTTATCAACGGAAGATACTTGGTGCGAACAGCGCTTCACCGAGACCCATACCCGTGAGTCTAATGGTAGATACGTCGTGCGATTACCACTTCGCTCCCATGACAAAGTCAAGCTCGGAGACTCTAGCCACCGAGCACAGCAGCTTTTTTGGAACACAGAACGAAGCTCAGCAAAAATCCAGAAGTCGCCTGTAAGTACATTGATTTCATGTCGGAGTATTTTCAGTTAGGGCACATGCAGCTCGATGACCTCAGCGAGACTGCCCGTGAACAGTATTTTTACCTCACCACGCCGTTTACAAGCCTCACGATGTCACCAAGAAAATTCGGATCGTATTCAACGCTTCCGCCCGCAGCTCGACCGGAGTGTCACTCAACGACAAGCTACTACCAGGGCCCAAGCTGCAGTCCGACCTCTGGATCATTTTGACCCGCTGGCGGATGTTTAAGGTGGCCTTCAAAATGGATGTTGTAAAAATGTACCGCCAAATCAACATTCATCCCGATGATACTCAGTTCCAGTTCATCTACTGGCGTTCTCACCCAAAGCAGCCGCTTAATGCCTACAAGCTGACGACGGTAACGTACGGCACCGCCTCGGCGCCGTTTCAAGCATTGCGCGTGCTAGCGCAATTAAACTCAATACATACGTTGATGATATTTTCGCGGGCACCGATGACTTAACCAGCGCCAGCCGCTTGAAAGACGAAATCACTTCGATCTTCGGTGCCGGTCATTTCCCTTTGGACAAATGGGCGTCGACTTCGGTAGACCTCTGCCCAGACAGCAATCCAGGAATCATCGACTTGCCTGACTTTGAAAGCATCTCCACACTTGGTCTCTGCTGGAACCCTCGTACTGATTTTTTTTCTTTGAAGGTAGAGGACCCGCCTGCTGCGAATAACGAGACCAAGCGTCAAGGGCTCTCTGCGGTGGCCAAGCTGTTCGACCCGTTAGGCTGGGTCGGACCAGTTGTCATCATAGCAAAAATATTACTACAAGATCTATGGATCGCAAATGTAAATTGGGATGACACAATCCCTTATGCAGCCCACCAACTTTGGAAAGATTTCTGCTACAATCTTCCAGACCTACGAGCCATCAAAGTGCCGCACTGGGTTGCCTGGTTACAGGCTGAGAAAGGCATCGCTGAAATACATGGCTTTGCAGACGCCTCTCAACGGGCATACGCAGCGTGTGTGTACCTCCGTATCGCTCTAGGTGACGCCTGCTTCAAATGCAATATTATAGTCGCCAAAACCAAGGTTGCTCCTGTTAAGACACAGACGGGCCCTAGGCTCGAACTCTGTGCCACCGTCCTGCTTGCCAAGCTACTCACCAAAGTGAAGACGGAGTTGCCATTCACCGAGCCACCAATCCACGCCTGGACCGACTCGCAAGTGGTGCTCGCATGGTTACGTGGGCATGCATCGAAGTGGCCGCCATTCATCTCGCATCGAGTCAGCGAGATACAATCACTTTTGCCGGCCAGTTCTTGGCACTACGTGTCCACGAAGGAGAATCCGGCGGACTTAGCCACTCGCGGCCTGACGCTCAAAGAGCTCCTCCAAGCAGAGGTGTGGTGGAACGGCCCAGCATGAATGCAAAATTCGCGACAGGTATGGCCTATAGGTTCTGAAAGCATAGAAAATGCTTCTTGTTTGTTCACAGTTCAACTCCAACAAAATGGCCAACCGGTGAAAAAAGAATCCTTATGGTGGCCAGAACCGGTACATCTACCCTATTCTTAACACTTTCCACAGTTTCAATTTTCTTCAACTTGTTTGAATAAACATCAAATTTCGGTACTGATTGTAAGAGTGTCCGCGCACAGAGCAAATATGAAAAATCTGTTTAATTGAACTCATCGATAACCAAGAACAAAAATTTGTCACAGTAGAGTTTTTGTTTTGACCTTGTATTTCGCATCTCGAGATATGCCCTTTTTCCATAGAAGTCTTCAATTACAATTATTTACTTAATACATTTTTACTTGAGGGTATTTATAATACTAATTGATTTCGACAGGATGGATGATATAAACAATTGTAGCATTTGTCAATTTTTAAAGAGTGACTCGGAATGTTCCTCTCTAAAGAAAGTTCTTCATAAAATTATAGATCTTACAGGAGATGATAAAAAAACTTCTGTATTTAAGAGTACCTGTGTTACAAAACATTGATGATGGATCCATTTGTGATGATCATTACAGAAGATTTTTACTTTTCTATTCCTCATACCAAAAAAAAATGTATTGATCCATGGAATCAACATTAAAAAAATGTTACATTTAATTTAAAAGAAGTGAGTTTATTTTTTAGAAAATGGTGGATATGGTTGTAGTGTAAATATTACACCAGGACAAAAAGTTTGTAAAAACTGTTATAGCAAACTAAACGATGAAGTTAAATCTTATCAAAACCAATCCATTTATTGCAGTGATCCATTTGAAAAACACAGTGTAAAGATTGTTAATGACTTGAATTATTTAGATCATGAGGATATAGAACACTTAAAAACAGTTTATGATAAGAATTTCACTTCTCAACATAAACTATGTAGGACTTATGGTATTCGAATAAAATCAGATATTTTAGAGTACAGAAACCAAGTCAGGACAGTTACAACTTTATCAGATGAGAGTAAAGAAAATTCTAGTCAGAGTAGCATTAAATCAACAAATGAAAGTACGCCAATATCAGAATTTTGTACAAATAGTTAGAACAAAAGAAACCTTGATACAATTTTTGATACTTTTAACATTGCTCCTTTTAAACGACAAAAGATGAATGATAATGTACTTGTAAAGGAAAGTATTAGTATTATACAGAATGTCACGAAACAGACCTCAGAAGCGTTTGAGAAAGTTTGAGAAATATAAAAGAAATAAGTGATGAAAGTTTGTGGTTTAGAAGTATGATTTCAGATATTTAAACAAAATTTGCTACTTCTACTTTTAATGAAAAAATTTGCTTATTCACTTTGTTGCCTAGTGAATGGAATTTTCTCAAGGTCAATATGTATATTAAATGCACATATTATATGATCACTGAAGCCAGACGATTAAAACTAAAAGGTAGATATATATTCTGTAACAGGTAATTGATTCTCCGGCTGCTCGATAATTATCCAGCTACAAATATAGTGCATGCAGCGGCGAGGCTGGCGCATCTCGTGCAATGCACGCCGCATGCGAATCTTAATGATTGAGTTATTAAGGGAGAACGGGGTACGGTAAATAATTAATCACGAGTAATAGGTAAAAACCGTATGGTATTTATTGCGCTGTCAGAAAAGGGGGCACAAAGCGATACGCGGTCAGCAGGCGCACGAAGGAGGCCCGAGTCGCCGCGAGTTAGAGAGAGAGAGAGTAATCGAGCCGGCACTTACAATAGTTACGTGGAATCGCTGTCGCCGGTTACACTCTCGCACCAGCACCTGATGCGAAGGTCGCTCTCGGTCGCCTATCGAAGGCTGGAGACGGCCACGTGCCGTGGCCGGGTGCGCGCCAACACACACACACACACTCGCACTCTCAGACGGGGAACACACGTCGCGGTACTCTCGCGGTACTCTCCTTCGAAAGCAAGGAGCGCGGGCGCTATCCAAAACGAGACTGATTCGACTCTCTTGTGTCTAAACGGGTCGCGTGCTCTCTCTCTCTATCTCTCTCTCTCTCTCTCTATCGGCTGAGCGTCCTTTCGCGTCGTCTGTACCTGTAGCATAGTCTGGACGGGAATTAATACAATTATCATACGGAGAGAGAGGAAAATGACGGAGAATAATTTTCAAGAACTTGAGATACCATGACGCCATGACCGGAGAAGGAACCTTCTCAACTGTTTGAGATTCTTCGGCGCCGGATATTCCCAAATTGGAGCGATTTTGTCCAGGTTAAGCTTAAAGCCATCTTGGTTAACCAAGATCCCGAGAAACTTGACCTCGCTGCGACAGAACTCGCTTTTCTCACGGTCAATCGTGAGACCTGCATCTTTAATACGCTGGAGAACATGGCTGAGCCACTTGAGGTGTTCCTCAAACGTCTGTGTGACGATAATAATATCGTCCAAGTAGGAGAACGCATGAGGTTCCATCTCCGAACCGATAACGCGGTCCGGAAGCTCCTGGAAGGTCGCTGACCCGCCCACTACTCCATAAGGCATTCGAGTAAATTCGAAGAGGCCCATTCCCGGGACAGTAAACGCGATTAGCGCCTGCGCCTCCTTCCGCAACGGAATCTGGTGGTAGGCGCTGATCAGGTCGATCGTCGATATATATCGAGCATCTTAGAGCTTGCGTAAAATCGCATCCATGTGAGGGAGTGGGTACGCGCTCGTCTTCGTTACCGCGTTCAACTTGCGATAATCGATGCAGAATCGGTACGTGCGATTCACTTTCCGTTGCATCACAACAGGGCTCGACCATTCACTGGTCGATTGGACAATAATGCCCGCTTCGAGCATCTCCCGTACTTGCCTGTGCATTTCCTCCTCGAGCTTCTTCGAGACAGGATAATATTTCTGCTTTATGGGCCTAGTGCTTGAGACGTCGATGTTGTGTTCGGCCCAGTTGGTGCATCCTAATGGTGCGTCACTCGCGGGCAGCAATTGATCGAGCAACCCTTGCAACTGTCGCCATTGGGCTTCATCGGCATTGGCGAGGCCAACCGAAGCGAGGTGAACAGCGCTCGCTTCGTCTTGCGCTAGTGACGCTAATACTAGCGGAATTCGCTCTGTAACTCCTTCGATGCTAAGCGTCGATTCGCGCGGCCACAGCACGGCGTTAAATTTCCGCATGAAGTCGGCGCCGAGCAGACAGTCTGCGTCCAATTCCTCGAGGATCACCACGTCGAGGTAATGTCGCACACCTGCCACGTCAAAGGGCAGGTCTACGTGGCCCAGCACCGCCGCGGTTTTGCTGTTGGCGAGGCGTGCGCCACTTCCGCGGTGCGGCGTAATCTTCTTGCCACATGCGGTCGCAATCTGCAAGCCAATCGATCCTTCTGCGGTGCGAGATGCGCCTGAATCGTGTAGCGCGCGTATGCGAAATCCGCCCAGATCCACGGGTAAATACCATCGTGAGTATTCTGGTTTGCTCGGGGTACTCAAATTTCCCTCCGAGTCGGTAGAGGTGGCAGCCGGGGCGCCTTGCCGAGGCACCGTTGAGGTCACGTCAGGTATTGGAGAGGCGAGAGGGACCTCGTCTATGCGCCCCCTCTGCCTTTTCCCTAGCACTTCGGGCAGTGTGGCTTAATATAGCCAGGCCAGCTACAACCCCAGCACCGCACGTGCTCTTTTGGCCCGGGCTGGTTGTTGGCGTTCTTATCGCTGGTTGGAGTTGGCGGCGCGTAATTCTTCTCACCGGTTCTTGCCGGAGCGTTTTTCCTATGATTGTTAGGCGGGCTGCGGCCGCTCTAGCGGTAGGCTCCTATCCTCTTTGGAGGGCTGCTGCTTGTTGACGGCGGACCCAAGGGTCGTTACCTGCTCAAATTAAGTCTTGCGAGCTCTCCATCTAGCAGTTGGCTAATCAGCTGGTCGAGCCCCTGTGCCGACTGACCTGCCATCACGGCTAGGCTCGGCTTGCTATCGCTCGACGCGGATCTTCCATCCTTGTCCTGCGGGGTCGTGCCACTCGCCAAAGCTGCCAGACTATTCTTGCCTCGCAGCGATTGCGTTTTCGCGGACTTTGGCCCCTTGTAGGCTACGTCTGGTAACAGACTATCGTCCGGGTTCGGGGGAGGCTTGTAACTCCTCTCCGCCTCCCTTAGCGCTTCCGCTTCTCGTGCAAGCTCTGCATGCTTGTCTATATCGGTGACTTTCTCCCGTGGTACCAAGCGCCGGAGACTAGGGAGCATATTTCTGTATATGAGGCGTTTCACGTCAGCTCTCCAGGCGCGGCGCGCGAGCGCGAAATCATGCTGTTTTCAGCTTGTGTTTGAAGGGCTAAGATGTATCTAAAAAAAAATAATCCCCAAGTGATTTCGATGTACTTTTCCTCAGCTTTCCGATGGTGCTATTAGTTTCTCAAAATTTTTCAATTCTAACTTCAAAAAAACATAAAACGTGTTATATCTCAAAAACTATATTTTTAATATTTTTTTTTTACCTGCTAGATCGAAAGAGGAGGAAATTTTACATGGATATAGCCTTTTTCTACATAGGGGTTTTTTTATTTTTTCGAGATATTATTCAAGAAATACTTAGAATTGAAAAATTTTGAGAAACTAATAGCACCATCGGAAAGCTGAGGAAAAAATACATCGAAATCACTTGGGGATTATTTTTTTTAGATACGTCTTAGCACTTCAAACACAAGCTGAAAACAGCATGATTTCGCGCTCGCGCGCCGCGCCTGGAGAGCTGACGTGAAACGCCTCATTTATGCTCGAGTTGCCTTTCCTCAACCCAGGGCTCCTCGAACATACTGAAAATCGTAAGGAGGCATATAATATAATCCCTTACAGGCTCGTCTGTGCCTTTGGTGCGGCCTTGCGCTTCGCCGACGAGTCGTTGCTGGAATCGCTTGTCGAACCCGTGGCATCGGGGTGCGGCTACACAGAAGTCTTCCCAAGTTCGCCAATTTTTGCGAGCTTGGCGGCACCAATGCCTTGCCACGCCAGACATCAGCTCGAACATCGCGTTCAGCAGATCTTCGTCTGTGATCCGCGCGAGCGAGCGGTATTCGTTAACTCGCTCGAGAAATTCCTCGATGCTACTGCCTTTCTCGCCGGTGAATTGCAGTTTCCACTGCCGCACCGTTCTGCCAACGTCCACGTTTATGGATTGATGGAGCGTGGTACCTTCGCCCGAGTATCTACTTTGCGAGTTACTCGGGAGGCTCCCCCTCCCCCAAGACTCTTGCCGGTCGCGGGAATGTGGCTGAGGATGCCGTTGAAGGCCACGCTCGTCCGCATAATACCTTTGCGGTGTGAAGTTTTGCGCTGCTGGGTTTAGCGCTGGTGGTTCTCGCGCGTTTGCGTTCGTCGCTGTGTAGCGCGAGTCTGTTTGTGTACTTCCTTCGTCAAGGTACTCTAATCTGTACGTGACTTGGAAGTTCACTGTCTTGTGTTTTTGCGAGCTCACTTCGTTGCCTGTCGTTCTGTTTGACATTGCATACAGGCGTGTATTCGCTATTAGATCTGACATCTGCTCCTGCAGCTGCCTTATTTCTTTATCGTAGCCTTTTGCGATTCCTTGTATCCTCAACATTTCGCGTGCTACTGCTCTTGGCATTGTGTATGTTTTGCCGTTTGTGAGCATGCATTGTATAGGGTCATCGGCTGTAGTTGTTCGTGTCGTAAATACCGATTGCGGGGCTGAATGTATTGTGTACGTGCCCGCAGTGCTGGCTACGGCTGTACTCGCCGTTGTCGTCGTGGTTGTTAGCGTCTTTACCCACGTTGACTGTGTTGTGATAGGCGATGGAAATCTACCTTCGGCTATCGCTTTTCCCAGGTTTATCGCTTCGCGGATATCTTGCTGCGACGTTTGCCTTGGTCCTAGTTGATTTTGCGTCGTCGCGGTCCATATTTGCTCTGCGGTTGTCGTTAACGCTGTTGCGCCGGCGTTATCTTCTTGTACTTCGGTGAGTGACATGTCCATTTGGTCCAGTAGTGTGTGACCATGGTTTAGTGGCGTTGACGCGAGACATCTTTGCGTGTAGTGTGTGCGTTTCGCAGCTTCACGCCATTCTGTCAGCTCGTTCTGTGTACGTCCGTCGAACGGTAGAGTTTGTACCAAGGTTTCCAGTTTCTTGTTTCTTTTATCGAATGCTTCTGCTTCGTCTTCTGCTTTTTCCGTTCGCATGAAATCGTTCGCCGTATAGTCACCTCGCAATCGCCTATATAACCTATCCGCTTTTGCAAACTGTGTGCCGCTTTTTAAAAGTTCTAATTTTTCGAGCGCATCGTCGAGCGGCTCGCCTGCGAGATTCATTATCCAGCCTCGGATTTCCACCACCATGATGTCTTCAAATGTATCATCGTCTAAGAGTGGCATGTTGTTGACCTGAAAATCCTTCGCTGAGGAATTCGGATTTTAAAGTTTTCATTTTTAACTTATTACGCCTTTGGTGTTTTTAAGTTTAATTTGCGCTAATCGCTGGTCAATTCTCTTTTATCTTTAAGGAGAATGAAAGTTCTAATGTTTCCTTATTTAATTCGGAAGGAAGAAGAAATTAAAAATCCAAAAAGAAAAAAAATTTTGCCTCTTCCAGCTCTATTTGTTTTCCTGTTTATTAATTTAACAACAAGAAAATTTGAATTGACAAAAGACAATTTGTTGTAAAGCCAAAAGGAGTAAATTCCAATAATTTATAATAATTTATAATATTTATACTGTTTGTGCTTTGTCTAAATGCGTCGCATTCAGATTTGCACTTGCAACATACGCATTCAATAATTTATTACCGTAGGAAAAATACGTTCGTTAAATTCTGGGAATTTATTCTGCGTGGATCGCGGTAAGTAAATTCTAAGAATCTTTTGTTAGGTGATTTAAATTATTTTATCCCTTTATTATAATAGAAAAATATATATATATATATAGCTTACTAAATTAGGTAGAATGTTAAAAAAATGTAATAAATTATTAAGCTGCGTAATTTGTTTAGGTCTTAATTTTAACTGGAAGAGTATTATGTTTAACTTAAAATTCCAAAGGTTATTTTATTAAATGTTATTGAAGGCTTAATACTTCAATATACTAGAGAAGAGAAAAAAAAATTCTGTTTTATTCAAATAATTTTGTGACCCGAATTTCTCTGAAATAGTTTAGAACGTATGTGCGTTCTCGCTTAGTTCTAAATTATTTCGTTTTTCGTAAGTCTCATGTTCTGATTTCGTGTCTATTTCAATATAGTACGATTTTAAATTTTATACGTTAATGGATAATAAGGTAACTGTTTCTAATTTTTCAACCTGGCTTAAATGCAGGGCGTTGTGAAAGTTCGCTTTCGAATTCTATAGTCTACACTATCTGCCTACTAGGTGACTATACGACACTCGCGTTATTCGCTGTCGGGGTACGATAGTTCCCGAGCGATCAGCTGTTGCTGTTTCCACGATGCTATGTATCGCGATTCGCAAGCTACATTGCGTGTGCCTGGATACTGAGTTTTGATCAGCGAGTTCGCACATGCATTATTTCGCGTTAGCAAATTTTTATTTTTTTCAATAATAATTCAAATTTTGATTTAAGTCGAATATTAAATTTAATTATTTTGAAAGTAATTCCAAACTTTAATTTACTTACAATTTTAAATTGATGTCGGTGGATAATTATCGAAAGAGAAGACAAAAAAAAAATTTTCTATTAACTTTAAAGTACAATAAAGTTAACTTATTTAAACAGATTTCAGTTATTTTTATTAATTTTGCAATAACGCGTGTCCAAATTTATCCAATTAATCAACGCTTATTAATGCGAGGTCGCTTTCAAACTCGTAATCGAACAATTGAATAGTAAGTATCTCTATAAGACGCACTGTTGTCATATGCGCGTCGCGTATTGAGTCTCATATGAACAGCGCCTATAAAGCTGAAATAATATTCGGCCGCGCTCGAAATAATTTTTGCTCCGAATATAATATTCGGAGTAATCTATCTCTCTCCAACACACGGTACGAAAATTCGTGTGCTGGAAAGGCGCGCTTTGTTTACGTTCTGCGCGGCCCGAGTCCTGTGTCGGCGCGCGACATAAACAATGTCCGCGGTTGCCATCGCTGCGCCTGTGCGCGACGACTGTAGAATATAATCTTCGACAATCGTCTTGACTTAAGATGCGCGTTCGCTAACTTTCTCGGAGTGCGGTGATGCTTAATGCATTCACCCCACCGGTGTTTGATTGCCAGTGTTTAATATCCTGATGAGCTGCGTGAACTACTATCATCGCACGCTGCAATCTCCCACACTCCGGATGCGCGCAAATTCAGATTGTTATACCCACGTTCTCGAAAACTGTGGGCTTTTTCGAGGGGTGCCAATTTGTAAAGAATAATTGATTCTCTGGCTGCTCGATAATTATCCAGATACAAATATAGTGCATGCGGCGGCGAGGCTAGTGCACCTCGTGCAATGCACACCGCATGCGAATCTTAATGATTGAGTTATTAAGGGAGAACGGGGTAAGGTAAATAATTAATCGAGAGTAATAGGTAAAAACCGTATGGCGTTTATTGCGCTGTCAGAAAAGGAGCACAAAGCGATACGCGGTCAGCAGGCGCACGAAGGAGGCCCGAGTTGCCGCGAGTTAGTTGTAGTTACCCGGCACTTACAATAGTTGCGTGGAATCGTTGTCGCCGGTCACACTCTCGCACCAGCACCTGATGCGTAGGTCGCTCTCGGTAGCCTATCGTAGGCTGGAGACGGTCACGTACCGTGGCGGGGTGCACGCCAACACACACACACACACACACTCGCACTCTCACACGGAAAAACACGTCGCGGTACTCTCGCGGTACTCTCCTTCGAAAGCAAGAAGCGCGAGCGCTATCCAAAACGAGACTGATTCGACACTCTTGAGTCTAAACGGGTCGCGCGCGCTCCACGCGTGCTCTCTCTCTCTCTCTCTCTCTCTCTCTCTCTCTCTCTCTCTCTCTCTCTCTCTCTCTCTCTCTCTCTCTCTCTCTCTCTCTCTCTCTCTCTCTCTCTCTCTCTCTCTCTCTCTCTCTCTCTCTCTCTCTCTCTCTCTCTCTCTCTCTCTATATATATATATATATATATATATATATATATATATATATATATATATATTATATTATAGGTATTTATTTTTTATCTTAATATGAATATTTAAAATATAATTTTTGGATTTCTCAAAATATGTGTGAGAATTTTAAATATATTAAGAACAGAGACATAAAGAAAAAGAATTAGTAGAAATCAATAATATACGGTTATATAAATATGTATATACACAAATGAAAAAAAAAAATGTACGAAAATGTAGAAAACCGTAAGAAAATGTACAAAACTGTAAGAAACTGTATAAAACCAAATAAAACCATTGGTTTTTGGACATTTTATGCGAAATAACTTTTATACATTTTTACACGTTTTTATACATTTAAAAAATTGATAGCACTGCATGGCATAAGCCCGCACTTCGGTCACTTCTATCTGTGACCTAAGCAGTACTTTTTGCACTGTGTTTATCGCTAACCTCACAGTGCAAAAAACGACTACTTGGGGCACGGATAGGCATGACAGTTGGCTTAGGGCAGGCAGTGATATAAAATGCTATAGGATACTTGTGACCTAAGAGCACTCTGCACGGCGTGGAATTAGGGGCCGAGCACAGCGAGGGTCCTAATTTTACGCCGTGCTAAAAAGTGATACTTAGGTCGCACGTATCGTACTATACTATAAAAGTTTTTTCCAGAAAATTTTTTCATATTCTACAAGTGCTTTTTAGTGAAAAATGAAAAACAAAAAATCGATTTTTTGTCATTTTAAACATGTCTGACAACCTCAAGTTATAGTCATTGCAAAATTATTATTTACATTTAAATAGTTACCAACATATAAGCTTAAAACAAATTTTTTCAATATTTGAACATTTTTCAGAAATTTTAGGACAACGTTTAAGAAAAACTTATTTTCGTATTTCACCTGATGTTAAGGAAGATATTGTTAAATATTATTTGGATGATTCTAATAGCATAAACTGTAGCGGAATAAAGGAATGTGTAACAGAAAAAGTTCCTGGCCAACCTTCAACATCAGTACAGAAAAGAATATTGATCTATGATCTGAAAGATTTATATCAAAATTGGATAAAGGACACCAGATGCGATATAATTCCCAGCTTATCTTTTTTCTCTCAGCTGAGACCTAAGGAATGTGTTTTTGCTGGAGATCCACGAACGCACAATATATGCGTATGTTTCGTACATCAAAATGTGAAATTAAAACTTGCATCTATGAATGTGAAAAAAAGTTACAAAGAAGTAATTGAAGTTGGAGTATGCTCCATGGAAAACCCTGATTGCATGTTTCACAAATGTATTCAATGTCCAAATAAGGATGGGATACGTAAATTATTATTTAGTACTGAAACTGACAGCCATAGGTGTATAAAATACAGCAACTGGATATCTACACCTATATCTAGTAAAAACTCCGAGGGCTCGTCAAGTACCCGAGTGATTGTACACGATTTTGAAAAGCCTTTCGAAGAATTTCTTGGTGACATATGTAATGACATATGGGCTATAACTGAGCATCATTTTATTTCATGCAAACAAAAAGATAGTTATAATTAGGAGAGACGTTCGTAGTAATGTATTAGTTAAAGTAATGGACGTCAACGAACGAGATATTAGACAAAATACTTTATTTATGCCGACGTTTCGAGAGTGAATGTTACTCTCCGCTTCAGGGCTACAATCAATTATTTAATATAATAAAATAAAAATAAATATAAAAAGAATGTTAACTTAGTTCGAGGAAAAATTTTTTTGTTACCATATAAAGTTAAATTCTACCGTTTGGTATCGTTAATGTCAAAATTTTAATCACGTGAGGAACATTTTTGTATGATCTGTTGGACCAAAATGCTAGAATGAAATTTTTAGAAAAACACCCAATTAAGCCATAACAAAAATAAAATTGTTATCCAAAAATAAATAAAAAACTACAAAAGACTTACTTCCTTCCTTTCGTCTCACCTTTATTGCCGCCACAAGAACGTTGGTTACGTGAACTTGGAGCAACACTGAACGAGAGAAAGCGAATTCATATAAGTAATTTTGTAAATGATAGGAAAAGGGAGGGGGAATGAAACAAAGTGGGAGACACAGTCAGGGCTCTCGCTAGAGTGGATCAGGAGAAGACCATTAAAATAAGTGAGCGGGGCGACATACAGACATCGTTCCACGCTCTTCACCAACGCATGCTCCCCGGATACAATCGAACGAATCTACGCCGTGTGTGAGGATAAGAGGGAGGTGTGCAACTGAACATACGCAAATACACATTTGTTAAGACAAATTGCAAAACTTTTTTACCAAGTCTATTGTTTTTTTGTAAGAGTTTTTTCAGGAATTGTGTGTCTTCTATACGATTGAGAGTATTACTGTGGAAGTAGATATTTAGCATTTCCGAGAAAGAGCGTTTGTAGAAATTTGGTTCTTTGTCTCAAATTTTGATGTTTTTAAAGTCGATTGCATGTCCAGTTTTCTCCACATGTACGGCTAATGCAGAGTTGTTAGAGCAATTTTTTACGGCTCTTATGTGTTCACAAGTCCGCTTTTTTAATTTTCTTTTGCTCATGCCGATATAAGTAGAAGAACAAACTTGGCAATCAATTTTATAGACAATCCCATTAGTATCTGACTTTTCAAGGCGATCCTTACCTAAGGTTATTATATTGTTAAATTTGTTAATCGTTTTATGTATCGGAACTATGTTATATTTATGTAGGATATTATTGATTTTTGGAGTGAGGTGTTTAATATAAGGAAGTACTACTTTATCTTTAAGGAAAATGGACCGTTTGTTGGTGTGATTGCTAGGTGGATGGTAATTCTCAATGGCCTTTAGTCTTCTCTTGATGTATTTATTTTTAATGTGGTCTGGATAGGAATTGCAACGAAGGTAATGTTTAACTGTATATAGGTTTCTCTGGTGGAATTGTGGGTGTGAAAGTTTAATGGATTTGTCAACTAAATTATAAATGATGGCTATTTTCTGTGATTGAGGATGGTGTGAGGGGTAACTGATATAACGTCCAGAGGCAGTGTTCTTTGGGTATCAGTTTGTTATGATGTTATTATTGTCTGTTTTGATGAGTTTAATATCTAAGAAACGTATTCTTTTGTTATTTTCCCGTTCTATGGTGAATTGTAAATGTTTATTATAACTATTGAAAGAAGTGAGAATTTCCTCTGTTTTATTTGCGTTGGTAATTAGAAAACAATCGTCTACATATCTTTTAAAAAGGAGTACCTCATTTTTATGTTTATTTAAACAGGAAGTTTCTAAATGTTCCAGGGTGATATCTGCAAACCATGGGCTAGTACAAAAGCCCATGGGAGCTCCCATAATTTGCTTGTAAAACTTATTGTTGAATTGTAAAAAGGTCGAATCCAGCAACAGTCTGATCCCATCTAAGAATTCTACTCTAGATAAGTTGATTTTGTTTTTTAGAAACTTCCATTTTTCTGTGAGAGCTTGGAGGTTGAGATCAGAAGGAATATTGGAAAAGAGAGAGACAACATCAAAAGAGGAGAGCTCAAAATCATCTGGAACAACTAAGTCGTCAGTAATTCTTTTGAGATCTAGGCTACTTTTTATGGTAGATGTGAGACGGGGAAAGTGTCTATTGAAAAGTAGAGATAGGTTCTTATCAGGAGCGTAAGTAGGACTGCTGATAGTCGATACAATGATGCGAATGGGATTTTTTAATTCCCGCTCTTGCGGGGTACATGCGTTGCTGAAGAGCGTGGAGCGATGTCTGTATGTCGCTCCGCTCACTTCTTTCAATCGTGTTCTCCTGATCCACTCTAGCGAGAGCCCTGAATGTATCTCCCACTTTGCCTCCTTCCCCCTCCCTATTCCTATCCTTTACAAAATTACTTATATGAATTCGCTATCTCTCGTTCAGTGTTGCTCCAAGTTCACGTAACCAACGTTCTTGTGGCGGCAATGAAGGTGAGACAAAAGGAACGAAGTAAGTTTTTTGTAGTTTTTTATTTATTTTTGGATAACAATTTTATTTTCGTTATGGCTTAATTGGGTGCTTTTCTAAAAATTTCATTCTAGCATTTTGGTCCAACAGATCATACAAAAATGTTCCTCGTGCGATTAAAATTTCGACCTTAACGATACCAAACGGTAGAATTTAACTTTATATGGTAACAAAAAAAAATTTTTCCTCGAACTAAGTTAACATTTTTTTCATATTTTTTTATATTTTATTATATTAAATAATTGATTGTAGCCCTGAAGAGGAAAGTAACATTCACTCTCGAAACGTCGGCATAAAAAAGTATTTTGCCTAATATCTCGTTCGTTGAGGTCCATTACTTTAACTAATACATTACTACGAACGTCTCTCCAAATTATAATACTTAGTATATGGACACAAAAATGCCTACTAAAATACATTGCTACAATTCTGATGGAGCACAAGACCAGCCCAATTCTTCTTTTTCTGCGACAACGTCAATTTTTGACAGCCTTTGACCACCTACCTTTGACAAGAATGTGAAACTACGAACAATTTTAAACCATATTAAGGAACTTTCTGACTCTAATGTAAAACATAAATTTGTAAGTTTGACCAAATTGCTAAGAAGACTCGCTCTCGTTGTCAGCCAAAAACAGTTTTTAACCAACTGCAGAAGTCATGATGTCCTTCCTCGGCATATTCAAAATTCATGTAAGTCAATTCACAACCTCTCATTCTTTAGCAATCGAACAAAATGGAAAATCAACCATTTATCCGGGTACTTACATAAAAAAATTTTAACTTTCGAAATTATTGACATTCACATACGCATAAATTCCATAAAAAAACAGATAAAATCCTTAAAAAGAGAACTATCCAACTTGACTTAGGAAAATTTTGTAACAGTATTTTTAAACAATTACGATCTAACACTGAATAATCAAAAAATTAAACATTCGACTACTCACAATAACAAACTCAACGGCTTACTTTTCCAAATAATAACAATTACAATCTAAACACGAATTCAAAAGTACAAAACTCCCAACGTACCACCAACACTACATTAGACCAAAATAATAACGATAATTACCAGGAGAGTATAACTGACACTAAGGATAAATGGTTGGTTAACCTCTCAAATACACAACTACCGACATACGTATGCCATCGATACGCTTAGTCTGGGTGAAAAATTCAATTTCACGATTCATTTAGACAAACGCTCAATTTTTGATTATACCAAAGACATTGAAAACAACGTTCGTATCAATGATATTAAGAACGGAGTTAGAGAAGATCTAATTGACACCTTTAATAAGTTTATTATAAACAATAATAAGTGTCACATCAATTTCGAAGACAAAACGATTAAATGCAACCTGTTGAAAACAAAACAGTTCTTAAAATCCAATCCCGATATTTTTATCACGAAAGCCGAGAAAGGAAATGTAACTGTAGTTTTGAATAAAACAGAATATTTGGAAAAAGTGGAACTGGCACTCTCTGATAGAAAATATTATGCCACAATTAAAAAATCACCGTTGAATAAATTACAAAAGAATATCAAATGTTCGATTGGTAATTGGAGGGCGAAAGGTGGTTTTCCCTACGTGTCACGGGCCAAAATAGAGCAGACCAATCTTGTTAGAGCCTATGCTTTAGTTAAGATACATAAAACTGGTAATCCCATTCGCATCATTGTATCGGCTATCAGCAGTCCTACTTACGCTCTTGATAAAAACCTATCTCTACTTTCCAATAGACACTTTCCCCGTCCCACATCTACCATAGCTTGGAGGATGAGATCAGAAGGAATATTGTAAAAGAGAAAGACAACATCAAAAGAGGAGAGCTCAAAATCATCTGGAACAACTAAGTCGTCAGTAATTTTTTTGAGATCTAGGCTACTTTTTATGGTAGATGTGGGACGGGGAAAGTGTCTATTGAAAAGTAGAGATAGGTTTTTATCAAGAGCGTAAGTAGGACTGCCGATAGCCGATACAATGATGCGAATGGGATTTTTTAATCCCCGCTCTTGCGGGGAGCATGCGTTGGTGATGAGCATGGAGCGATGTCTGTATGTCGCTCCGCTCACTTCTTCAATCGTGTTTTCCTGATCCACTCTAGCGAGAGCCCTGAATGTATCTCCCACTTTGCCTCCTTCCCCCTCCCTTTTCCTATCCTTTTCAAAATTACTTATATGAATTCGCTATCTCTCGTTCAGTGTTTCTCCAAATTCACGTAGCCAACGTTCTTGTGGCGGCAATAAAGGTGAGACAAAAAGAAGGAAGTCTTTTGTATTTTTTTCCTATTTTTGAACAACAATTTTATTTTTGTTATGGCTTAATTGGGTGTTTTTCTAAAAATTTCATTCTAGCATTTTGGTCCAACAGATCATACAAAAATGTTCCTCGTGCGATTAAAATTTCGACCTTAACGATACCAAACGGTAGAATTTAACTTTATATGGTAACAAAAAAAATTTTTCCTCGAACTAAGTTAACATTCTTTTTATATTTTTTTATGTTAAATAATTGATTGTAGCCCTGAAGAGGAGCGTAACATTCACTCTCGAAATGTCGGCATAAAAAAAGTATTTTGCCTAATATCTCGTTCGTTGAGGTCCATTACTTTAACTAATAAAAAGATAGTTATGCTCACTTCAGGCAACATTTGGACAATGATACTGGACTATTAGGCATGGATTTTGCAGAAAATTATGTAGTTATCTGTCAAAACTCTACCCAAGGATTTTACTTTAATAATATTCATGATTCGTTATTTACCGTATCCTTGTACTACGCAGATCAAATAAATAATGAGGTGAAAGTTGCATGTTTCTGTGTTATTTCAGACAGTACAAAACATCAAGCATATTCTGTACATATATTTCAAGAAGTAGTACTCAATGAAATTAAAAGCAAGTATCTCTGGATAAAAAGTCTGATTTACTTCTCTGATGGAGCACCAACACAATTCAAAAACAAGTAAGAACATATTAAACAATCATATCTTATTTAATTCCTTTACTTTCCACTTTTTTTATTATATTTTTGCTTTTACAAAAAAAACTGAACCAAGAAAAAGGAATTTTGGAGATAAAATATGTTTAAAAAAATATTTTAAGACTATTAGCATAAAAATCCATCTATTGTAGAAAATATTATCTTTTTGGATTTCTATTTTTCTGGATATTTTAATATCCATACACATAATTATCATGTCATAACTTTTTTTAGGAACCACTTTATTAATCTATGTCACCATCAAGAAGATTTCGGCATAAAAATAATGTCTTACAATTTTTTTGCTACATCACATGATAAGAGTGCCTGTGATGGCATTGGGGCGGTAGCAAAACGCACCGCAAAAAAAGCTTCACTGCAAGGTGTCACAATTTTGACTCCCGAACAAATGTACAATTATTTAAATGACAACGTAACAGGAATAAGGTGTATACATTTACTGATTCTATAGTTCAATTAATTAAAAATAAAATATGTATAAATAACTTTTCAAATAATGTTACAGATTTCTTTATGTCAGTGAGAGCAGAGTTGAAGCCAGAGGTAAAAAACTTCAAAAAAGATTTGCATCTGCAAAGACTGTGAAAAACACTCGACAATATCATTATTTTGTAATTATTGATGAACGCAAAATACGCGCCAAACTATACTCAGATGATTCAAAATCAGATATTATAAATTTATGAAGTGGCCATAAATTATATTCTCAAATATATTCGTAAATTGATAAATATTGTCTTCAATTAATAAATGTTGTTTCTAAAAATGTTAAATTATAAATTATTCTATAGGATTATTCTATAGGAAATGCATTTTCTTTTCAGGTTACAATATGGAATCTAACTTATATCATATTGTAAAAACATTATGTACATACGTTGCTCTGGAAACAAATATACTAAATATACTAAATTATGATTTGCTTGAGACTTCACTACTTCCCATAAATTTGAATTTTTGAAATTAGATTTTTAATCCTGACTATTCAAAACTAAGTTATTAAATCAAAATAGAATAAAAAGAGTAATTAAGAGTATTATTTAAGTAACTAAAAGTATTATTTGTTATACAGACCTGGGCGCTGCGGCGAGTAAAAGAATAGGCATTTTATCTTTTGGTACCATTTAGATGTATCTCACAAACCTTTATTAAAGACTTCAGAAGTATATTTTAATCAATAATGCCAAAAATTCCTTTAATTATCCTAAAAGTTTAAGGAAATGGTCTAGAAATGCAGAAAGTGCTTAGTAATTTAGACACCGAAATTGAAAAAATATCATAATTCATCAGCTCGAATCAATAGGAAATCGTTCAATATCCATGCTCGGTCCAATTGGACTTCTTTCAGGTATGTTTTAAGAACACTTTCCAATAGTTTTCAGCCGAATAAAAGTTGCTACAAAAATTTTACACTGGTTTGAATTTCGTAAAAATGGCTATTTTTTCAAAATCTGCGAAATTCAAACTAACACACGCACTGTATTTTTAAACTTTTTTTATGATATCCTAGTAAAATAGAAAGGTTTTTTCACCCCCTCTCGAACGCCCTTGGTTAGATTGGGGTGCGATTATAACTAATGCACGAAAAATCGCTTTAAATTATCGTTAAAATGTCAAAAAGGTGACTTTAGCAATGTGGTAATTAGGACATGTATACGTAAATTTTGGTTTTCGAAAAAAATATATCTGTAAAGTTCAAGTCAAGACGAAGAAAAAACCCACTGATAAATTGCAAATTGATATGAATGAACTTATTTAAAAAATGTTTGAAAAACACCAAAAAACGCATAAAAAATGACCTTTTTTGCACCTTTATGACGAGCTCCTGACGTCAATTTTGAATATTGGACCCTAAAAATTGGCAAAGATCATTTTTTTGATAAGTTCTATAAAATATCTCAAAACCAGAAAAATCGGGGATCCCCGTGCGCACGGATTTTTAAAAAAGTATTTTTTGCCCATATATATATATATATATATAAATATGAAATTCTGGAAGTTTGAGGATTATATTCAGCACCCGCTTGGAAGTTTGAGGGGTTATGGGAAGTTTGAGGAGCCTCCTCAAACTTCCAATCTATATATTCAGCATCCGAGCGGAAGTTTGAGGGGTTTTCTAGAGTCTATTTGTCTAGAGTCGGTAACCTGAGGGTTATTATTTCTTTAGCCACTCTGACCGACCGGGGTTGAGCTCCTCAAACTTACTAGCCTAATATATATATATATATATATATATATATATATTACCTAATGTCGTAAAAATATAATTATAATATGAACATTTGTAAAAATTTATGAATGCATATGAGGCGTCTCACGTCAACTGTACCAGCGCGCGGCGCGCGAGCCCCAAATCGTGCTATTTCTAACTGACGTTTATGATACTAAAATGTACTTAAAAAATTGTTTGATAAGCATTTTCGACATATTTTTTCCTCAGCTTTCCAATGACATAAACAGGTTTTCCGAAATTATTCATTTTCACCTTCAAAAAGTATAAAACATGTTACATCTCAAAAAGTGTATTTTTAATATTTTTTTTGACCCTCTAGATCGAAAGCTGAGCATTTTCTACGTAGGAAAGGAGATTTTCCAAAGAGTGCTCGAGATGTTTTGTGCGAGAAATAGAATGCGAAATAGTTTTTGAAGATGAAAATGGAAAATTTTGAGAAAACTACCTATATGATTGGAAAGCTGAGGAAAAAATACGTAGAAAACGCTTATCAAACAATTTCTTTAAGTACTTTTTAGTATCATAAACATGAGTTAGAAATAGCAGGATTTGGGGCTCGCGCGCCGCGCGCTTGGACAGTTGACGTGAAACGCCTCATATGTACGTTTATATTTTTGTTTTTTCCTAAATATGTTATCTATATTCATACATATATTCCAAATATAAATAAGCTGTAAAAACACTCATTGCTGGGGGGCGGCAATGGACGAAAGGGGAGGAGGTGTGACGTCCGTCGTCTCATAATATGGTGACATCTGTCATCAACGCACATTCCGATTATTTTTCGCAATCAGACACGCTAATATATATCGCGTATGGTATTATAAAATCGCCGTCACCGTCAGCACTCCCGTGAACGCTTGCCGAAATCGATGCGTAAGCGCCCGACTTACCCGTAATACTTATTTTATCTTTTCGTCTTCTCGTCGGGTATAAAACCGCGCGGAAACGAGGAGACAATGTTACTCCCGACTTCCTCCGGCTTGCCGCTGCATAATCGCTCAAGGCCGAACTACCGGAGACTTGGGTACCCGCTGTAGGATTCCAGCGTTACGAGGAACACCCCAAGAACCAACAGAAATCGTTGTCCAAGTTCCTGCTTGGATCCACCCATCACAAGACCATCCAGGACGGAACGAGAGAGCGACCATCATACTAGACATACTACTTAGATTTGTAAGTTGCGCTAAAACTTCGTTACAACATTGTATCAATAGCGCGTTAACTTCAATTGGTAAATTCTGTTTATGCTAAAATTTTTGGTACTGTATAGTACTACCGCGTACTCAACAAGAATTATTTATATTGTATTACTCAGGTTGTATTATTCTATTTTTACGCTAAAAGTTTCGGTACAGTATAGTATCAACGCGGACTCAACAAGAATTATTTGTATTGTATTACTCAGATTGTATTATTCTATTTTTACGCTAAAAGCTTCGATACATATAATATCAACGCGTAATAAATAAAAATTATTTATATTGTATTACTCAGATTGTATTATTCTATTTTTATGCTAAAAGCGTCGGTACTGCATAGTATCAACGCGTAATAAATAAGAAATATTTTATATTCAGTTTCCTCTTATTCTTATTTCATCCTAAAACAGTGGGAGCTCTCGAGCAAGGCTAACTACTAGAACACCCAAAACACTTATATTTAAAATACACCCAAGTCCGGGCGTAGCACCCGAGTTAAGGCGGTTTTACATCTAGTGACTTCTGAGGCCAATATCAGATGAAAAAAAAAAAGAATATTGTTTAAACAACATACATTATATATACTCTAAATATACACTATTTCTGATACAACGGCCCAAGACTTAATCTGCAGACCAATTTAACTCAGAGATATAGCATTTTTATTTTTTTGTCATTGGCGTTACTTTTTGAGAAAACTATTCCATGGAGTTTCATGGCAGAAGGCCTAAATTATTTGAAATTCATGCAGTTATGGCCCGAAGAGTGGAAAATATAAGATTTCCTGCAGTAAATAATTTTTTTATGGAAAAAACTACTTTTAAATCATGAATTTTTATGAATTTTTATTTTTTTTTGTGGTTCTTAACATTTACAAATTATTTGCATCAGGAAATGTTATATTTTCAACTCTTAGGGCCCTAACTACATAAATTTCAAGAAATCTAGATTTTTTTACATGGAATACTTTTTAAAAAGTAACGCCAAACTTTGAAAAATGGCATTTTGGGTTAAGTACTGTTTTTTGATATTCTAAAACATATTTAAGTAAACGTTATCCTATCAATTTTTTCATCATTTTAAAGATAGTAAACTCTTTCAGCCATACCATCTTAAATTTTGTTAATGTTTGATCCAACATAGTTTTTAGGTTCAGAATAACATATATAATTGAAAAATTCAATAAAAGAAATTTTATTTTTTTTAAACTTTTAGGTGTAAGTCTGCCATAAATTGTAATTCTAAACGTCTTTGAAACTCGCCTTACAGGTTATTTGAAATCAAAAGGGTCCGCTGCAAACTAAAAACCGCTGCCACTTCATTGGCAAGATGCTTCTTCAAACTAATATATCGATTACATTTTTTAAATTTTAAAACCAAACATAAATTTTTCACAACAAAACTTTATTAATAAATAAAACTGTTTTCTTTGTTGTTCTTTGTTGTTTGTTAAACAATTTGACTTAATACAAAAAATATCTTTTTTATTTTTCCATTTACGTATCCTATACAAACAATTAATTATTATTATAAAAAATTTGAAAGAAATACATTAGATTGAGACAGAAAAGTATGTATTGGCAATAATTTAATAAATATTTGTTTCGAAACAGGTATAAAACTATAGTACTATTCTGCTCGACTTACTGGTTTAAAGTTAACCCATCATCGTAACAATCATACAAATATAGTAACTAAGTTATACTTCTTAACAAAAGTCAATGAATCGTTTCTAAATTTAACAGAGAGGTATTTCTTTTATATATAAGAATCGATTTCTTTGCCCAAAAAAATCTGAAAGAGAGGGAGAGAGAGACAGATAAGGAGAAAACAAAAGACAAAAAAAAGTGATTTTATGTAAGTGCCCTTCCTAATTATTAATTTAATTAATATAAAAAATATTCTATTTATTTTCTCGTTTTGTAATGTCAAATCAACATAACCTCTTGAAATTTTAACACAATGTTGTGCTAGATAAGTGTAATAATTGGTAAAAATTTTGAGTCAATCAATCGAATATTCTTTTTAAAAATGCAAATATAAGAAATTTATAAAAAAATTTTTATCATTTGTCAAAACAGTCAAATTTTTTTAGGCAAAGAACTGAATTCTTAAAAATAAAAAAGCTAATTCTCTGCCAAATTTCAAAATGATTCATTGACTTTTACTCCTGGTATCGTAAACGAAAGGAAACGCACTTATTTTCAAAAATATTTTTTTGTCGGAAATAAATCTACATAAACTCTTGAAATTTTAACACAATATTGTGCTGGATATGTGTAATAATTGATAAAAATTTTCAGTCAATCAATCGAATATTCTTTTTGAAAATGCAAATATAAGAAATTTATAAAAGTTGTATTCTCAAATATCATTAGTCACAATAGTCAGATTTTTTTGGGCAATGAAGTGAATCCTTAGAAATAAAAAAGCTAATTCTCTGTCAAATTTCGAAACGATTCATTAACTTTCACTCCTGTTATCGTAAACGAAAGAAAACGCACATGTTTTCAAAAATAATTTTTCTGTCGGAAACAAATCAACATAACCTCTTCAAATTTTAACACAATGTTGTACTCGATAAGTAAAATAAGCGGTAAACATTTTGAGTGGATAAATGAAAAAGTTTTTGAGATATTAATTAAAGATTTATAAACCATATTTTCATTAATAACAAATGACAGGCTAAAGATAATTTGAATTTAGAAAAATGAAATTGTAGGTAATTTAACGACCTTTTAAGAAAAATTTATTTTATTAAGTAATACTGGCTGCAACAAATTAAAAAATAAAAAGAAACGAAAAATTCAAAATAATTTTTTGGTTATAAAAAAAAAGAAACGATAAAATCAATAAGTAGGTTATGCTCTTTCTATTCTCCTCCGAAACGAAGAGAATAAGATTTGTCCGATGTACATCGGTCGATTGATTCAAATGTTATCGCCTGTACACACACACACACACACACACACACGCGCGCGCGCGCGCGCACGCACGAACGAACGCACGCACGTACACATACATCCATACGGACATTTTCTAAAAATAGTGTATTTTGATTCCAAATTTGCTAAACAACATTCCTAACACATTTTCTATAAAACTTTTTTTTACTATCACAAAGCTTCCTCTAGCAGGAAGCAAAATATTAAATTATTTTGGGTATACAAATAAGTTACCGCCGTTTTCAAGAGATGGCTCCACCGACTTTACTTTGAAATCATCAGATGTATAATGTCACATAGAAAGTTTGGACACCTGGCAACAACATAACCTTAAAATACTATTGACTTTGTATTGGCAGTATACATTTTTTTTTTGTTCGAAAATGTCGAGTTTTGTACCGAATAGGCGTCATTTGCGAGAAGTTTTGATTTATTTATTTCATTTAAAGAAATCTGCTGCTGAGGTGCATCGGTCGCTTGTAGAAGTTTACGGTGATGCTACTTTAGGTGAGCGAAGTTGTCATAAGTGGTTTCAAAAGTTTAAAAACGGCGAGTTTGACGTGGAAGATAAAGAAAGCGAAGGAAGGCCAGTCAAGTTTGAAGACGCTGAGTTAGAGGCATTATTGGACCAAGACTCATGCCAAACTGAAGAGCAGCTTGCAGAAAGCTTGGGAGTGACTCAACAAGCGACTTCACGCCGTCTCAAGACCATTGGTATGGTACAAAAGCAAGGAAATTGGGTTCCGCATGAACTGAAACCCATAGACGTCGAACGCCGTCTTTTCACGTGCGAACAACTTCTCCAAAGACAAAGTCGGAAGGGTTTTTTGCATCGAATAGTGACGGGGGATGAAAAGTGGATCTACTATGATAACCCAAAGTGTAGGAAATCATGGGGTAAGCCCGGCCAAGTACCAACTTCAACGGGCAAACCGAATATTTATGTCAACAAGTTAATGTTGTGCATTTGCTGGGATCAGCTCCGAGTAATCTATTACGAGCTATTCCAGCTTAACGAAACTATCACTGGAGAACGTTATCAACAGCAACTGTTGCAATTGAGCAGAGAATTGAAGCTTAAACGCCCCCAATATGCCAAAAGATATGACAAAGTGATTTTTCAGCACGACAACGCTCGGCCACATGTTGCAAAAGTCGTCAAGAATACTTTGGAAGCTTTCCAATGGGATGTCTGATCCCACCCGCCGTATTCACCAGACATTGCTCCTTCGGACTACCACTTGTTCCGGTCGATGGCTCACGCCCTGGTCAAGCAGCACTTCTTACGAAGAAGCCAAAAATTGGGTCGATTCATGGGTAGCCTCAAAAGATGAAGAGTTTTTTCTACGTGGCATCCGAATGCTGCCAGAAAGATGGCAAAAAGTAGTAGCCAATAACGGACAATATTTTGAATAAAATGTAACGTGTATTTTTTTTACAATAAATTCATAATTTTTATAAAAAAACGGCGGGAACTTATTTGTATTTACAATAATATTGAAATTATACCACAAATAAATATAACAACAGACAATAAAAATTATAAAATTGTAACTTCAATGCTTCATCATGGTAATACAATTATTGACGGACATTAGTAGATGAGCTATGAAAATTCGGGCGCAGTTACCATCGCATCCGTCGCTCAGTCGGTAAGGTAGGGAGGTACCTTGCCGAGGGCTAGTAATTGCAGAGTGGTAATAACCCAACCTTACCAACAGTCGATAACCGAAATCTACTTTACCGACAGCCCCGTCACAGGCATGTTCATGTAATTACCATCGGAGCTGGCTGTCGGTAAGGTAGAGCGCTACCTTTGCGGCGGTCGGTAATTGCAGGATTGTTGATAACTCAACATTACCCGCATTCGATAACCGAAATCTACCTTACCAACAGAGCAGAATACTATATAGGTTGTTAACCCAATTTAAAAAATTTGAATTTTGCACCGAAGCGCGGCGCCGCCGATAGTTCCGCGCGGTCCACTAGGCTGCGAGCCGCAGTCATCGGGCTGCCGACTATTAAGTCGGCGCGATGCCGGCTATAAGTTAGGCTGTGTTCCAACACTTGACAACCACCTACACTCACACATCGTATGAGGCTGATGATATTTTGTTAAATAATTAATTAATAAATTATTTTTTTTTATTTTTTTTTTTTTTTTCATTTTTTTCATTTTTTTCAGTTTTTTCATTGTTTTCATTTATTTCATTTTTTTTCATTTTTTTCATTTTTCTCAGCCACAAGCACTGTACATTACAAAATATTATCATCACTTATCTCTATTACTTTCGGTTCGAGGACGTAGCCGTACGGCCCCCAGACTCTTCTACCAAGATGGCCACCATATCTTCGTCGGGCTCGTTGGACGTCTCGTCCTCGAAGGAGAATTGCTGCTTGAGGGAGCTTCCTTCGAATAGCGTGATAAGAAATTGATCGCTCAATGCTATCCCATCCTCGAGCACGAAGACGTCATCGCTGTCATAGTCGTCGCATTCTTGCATGTTATCCTCGAAATCCATCTCCTCTCCTCCTCAATCTCCATCTCCTTCTCGGCGGCTGTGAATCAGGTTCGGAAGAGAATTAGTTCCAGAGGTGGCATCTGGCTTGACTAAGTGACAAATGATAATTTTTTTGGTCCTCTGCTCGTTATATACTCAAACTTTCATTAAATTATATGGGTTTTCACTGTCAGGAGTGAATTTCCAGGAAACCCTCTCTTCATTGCAGCAGCAGCAGTAGCAGATCATCAAAGGGTGGAAGCGCGCGCGAAAGTTTAAAAAAAAGTCAGGTATCCACTTTTTCAATGCGAACACGTTCTGGACGATGCAGTTGCAGTGTCTATCTCCCAAGGTATGATGCTTACACTGTATGTATAACTCCTCTTGGTTTAGCATCCGCAGCGAAGGACAGCCCATATCCTTCACGTTGTAGATAGTCCTACAAGATTATGTTTTATAGAGTAAACAAAGATTATGCATGAGATAAGTATACTATATTTAACAATATATCCTGCAACCACCTCCTCTTCTCCAGCCCCTTGACATACACCTTCTTCCCGTCTATCAAACCATACTGTACACTCTCCACCAGCTTCGTGTATGGGATTTCTCTTGAGCTCCAGGGTATACCGTGAAGGTTTAACTCTAGCCAGCGATTCGTGCTCTTATACTCACTCGGTAGATCGTCCCACCGGTGCGGAGATTCGAAGCTATACACCGATGGTATAGAGTCATCCTCGATGGCAGCGATGGCCACCTCCTTGAAGACGAACTCGTTATCAACGGCTTCTAATTCGGCCGTCCACCACGTACTCCATGGTGAGAGCGAATAAGCTCCTCGACTCGATGCGTCGATTATATACCCTCACGGGCCTTCCCCCACCACCACGTGCGAGCACTCTGTACAAAGCGCTCTACAGCGAGCGCTCCGCCCCCAGCATCGCCCCACCACAAGGAGCTCACTAATTGGCTGACGCAATTTCAAACTTGGATATAATTCTTGGGATAACGTTTTCAACAGGTTAAGACCTGCACGGAGATCTCTGATTGGCTAACGCAATTTCAAACCTCCATAGAATTCTTGGAAAAGCGGTATGGAGCTTTTTAATTGGATGAGCGCATGCGCCGCAATCCCTATAAAAGGCGAGACGCTAACCGAGGAGCTCATTCCAGTTCAGTGTGTGCAAGCAACAAGAACTAGTACAAGACGTCCAGGTGCATTGAAAGTATTTTTATCGCTGTGTTATTAGTCCAGGATACGTAAGAAGTTCTCCTGAGAAGATACTCCAGGATACCCTCAAATAGCTCTCCTAGACATCTACTACGAGAGTAGAATCCCGGTCGAGAAAGATCATTGCTGCAACTTCTAGGATCCGAGCTGTCCTCTGAGTTTTCTCGAAGATACTCCCAAGTAGCTCACCTAGACATCTACTACTACGAGAAAGTGTCAAGTGAGTATTCTACAACGTATTTTTTTATTATCGCTCAATACACAATTACTACTACATTTTTTTCCTTAGGATGGCATTGCAGCAAGCATTGGAGCTGATGAGAGGTGATAATGTGAGCAGCGACATGGTTGAAAGTTGGGCCAGCGTCATAATCGTTGACCAAATTGAGACGTACGAGAGACTTCTCTACACCCCAGGCATGAACGTGCGCGAGAAGCGAAAATGCAAGTCAACCATCGCTGCACTGTAGAGTATATGATAGAGCATGCTCAGCTTCTCTGCGATACATGGTGCAGGCTTGGCAAGAGTCAGCTGGGATGACGTCAACTCGGCCTTTGATAGCCGCATAAATACAGGAGTTATCAGCAACCACCAACATCTGGACGTAACAAAATTCCTCGAGGACGCTCGAACCATCTTTATTGTGAAAATAGAGGCAGCTCCCGAGGAATACAACGCACTCAAGGTCAACGTAGTACATCAAGGTCACGGGCGACGAGGAAACAGTGGAAATTTTCTACTTCAACACAAAGAACGATCCAATCTACCACACTAATGACCTGAGTGAGTGGTTCACAGCCAACGTCGAGTAGCCCGTCCTCCGCGAAATGGAGGAACTTCAGGAACGAGAATCCGGCTGGACACTGCGCTCCATCTTGAACTTGACTGTAAACGTCAACAAGTTCAATCCTACCAGGGGAAACTCCTACAGCCCACTGCCTGATGTAGTGAAAAGAGAGGAGGCCTGTATCAATGTTCAAAACGAGGACGATAAGTGCTTCCAGTGGGCTGTACTATCGGCGCTACATCCAGCTAGCGATCATGTTCATAGAGTGACCAAGTACAAGGCATTTGAAGGTGAATTAAACTTCAAGGGTATTGAGTTCTCAGTGGCACCGAGGCAGATCGCAAACTTCGAGCGACAAGATGACTTGTCCATCAACCTGTACATCCTGAAGAAGAGAGATGGAAAATTCGAGGTGTCACCGTGCCATGTGACAAAGAACAAGAAGCAGCACGTCAATCTTCTCCTTGTATAAGACCACTACATGGATGAGGATGATGAAGAAGAGGCGGACGACGTAGTAGCTAAGTTCCACTATGTCTGGATAAAGGATCTCTCCTGACTTGTTCGAACTCAATTAAGATCACACAAGGTAAAGACATTCGTATGCGATCGCTGCCTCCACTACTTCGAACTGCTGGAAAATTGAAGACTCACGAGGCAAACTGCGCTCAGATCAACAAGTGCAAGATGAAGCTGCCCATAGAGAAGGAGAAGATTGTTCAGTTCAAGAATTTTGAAAACCATGAACGCGTGCCCTTCATTGTATACGCCGACTTTGAGTGTGTACTCAAACCTATACCAGCGACAAGAGGCCTTCAGTGTAAGCTTCTATCTCAAGTACAGCTTCGACGATACTCGCTGCGGCTATACCAGCTATGTGAAGGACGCAGAGGATGAACAGAATCCAGTGGAATGTTTCGTCGACAAGCTACGAGAGCTCATGAAGAGCTAAACAATTCTCTTAAGAATCCTCAACCCATGGATAATCTCATACAGCGAGAGAAGGACAACTTCAGAAGAGCGACACACTGCTACATGTGCACGAAGCCATTTATCAGTCAGGATAAGAAGATCAGAGATCAATGCCATCTCACGGAAAAGTATTTATAATTTTTTCTCCCACCACCTTGCAATTTTGTTACTTCTCTAATATATTTTGTTGTTTCAGATACACAGGCCCGACACATAACAGCTACAACCTGCAATACCAGGACTCAAGAATCGAGCCCGTGGTTTTCCACAACTTGAGCGGATACAACTCCCGCCTCTTCATTATAGAGATTGCAACGTGGTTCGATGGTCGAGTGAACCTCATCCCTCAGAAGAAGGAAAAATACATCTCCTTCACGAAGTATCTCGAGGGCACTGAGGTCCAACTGCGATACATTGACTAACGCCGCTTCATGGCCTCCTCCCTTGAAAAGTTGGCGTCTTATCTGGATCGCCTGAACATCGCTGAACCAGAGTTCAAGAAGAGCTACACGGCTGAGCAGATAGAGCTATTGAGGAGAAAGGAAGTACTCCCCTATGACTATGTCTCCTCCCTCGAGACCCTGAAGAAGAGAGATTTGCCAGCCAAGGAGGATTTTCACAGCAGCCTCTACAACAGCGACATCAGCGATGAAGACTATCGACATGCTCAGACGGTATGGCAGTTTGACATTAAGAGTCTCCGTGTGTCCTCCGATCTCTACCTCTAGACGGACGTGCGGTTACTTGCCGTCGTCTTTGAGAACTTCTCAGCAACTGCCTGGCGGCATATGGTCTTCATCCTGTGCATATCGACATGCTTCTGTTCGTGGAGCGAGGCATCCGGTGTGGTGTAAGTTAGTGCTCCAACCGCTACGGAATGGCCGACACCGCTACATGGGCGACTTCAACAACCCGTAGGAGGAGTCAAAATATCTCCTTTACTATGACGTAAACAACCTCTACGGATGGGCCACGACGCAGCCTTTGCCCTACGGAGGCTTCCGATTGGTCAAGGACGTGGAGCAGCCTAACTTCTGAGCTGTGCCGCATGATCCCCACGAGGGCTACATTCTCAAGGTGGGTCTGAAGTATCCAGCGCTTCTCCACGACGTCCACAGATATCTGCCTCTCTGCCCAGAACACATGGCACCACTTGGTAAGAAACAGGGAAAGCTGCTCAGGACCCTGTACGACAAGGAGCGCTATATCATCCACTATAGCGCTCTAAAATAGGCTGTGAAGCACGGCTTGCGCTTGACAAGGGTCCATCCAGCGCTGCGCTTAGGTCAGAAGCCATGGTTGAAGCCTTACATCGACCTGAACAGCGAGAAGAGGAAGAACGCGAAGAATGATTTCGAGAAACTCCACTTCAAGCTGTTCAAGAACGGGGTGTACGGCAAGGCGCTAAGGGGCTGTCGCCCTCATAGCGAAGCCCAACTTCCACAGCACAGCCGTCTTCAGGGAGGACATAGTAGCCATACAACTGAGTCGTACAGAGGTCACCATCAAGAAGCCGGTATACGTGGGCCTCGCAGTCTTGGATCTTTCCAAGACCCTCTTATACCGCTTCCATTACGGATATATGCAGCGCACTGTGGATGAGTCCTTGAAGCTGCTCTACACCGATATGGATAGCCTCATCTACGAGGTCTGCGGCTTCAATATGTATGAAGCCATTAAGCGCGACCTTCATGAGTTCGATACTTCGAACTACGCCGAGGCCAGCCAGTTTGGTATGCCTCCGGTAAACAAGAAAGTGGTCGAACCCATGGAGGATGAATGCAATGGCAACATCATGTTGGAGTTTGTGGGCCTTCGTAGCAAGATGTACCGCGTTCATATCGAAGGCCAGAAAGCCATCAAGAAGGTGAAGGATGTAAAGTCCCGGTGATGAAGATAGCCATCAGATTCGAGGACTATGAGCGCTGCTTACGTGAGCAGCAGGTGCTGTCAAAGGAGGAGCGCAACATCCGCTCCCGCATCTGTCATCTGCACGGAGAAGGAGCAGAAGATCGCGCTCAGCCCCCACGAAGACAAGCGTCATCTGGCGCTTGGTGAGACGGACAGTCTCCCGTGGGGGCACTTCTCCATCCGCGAGTGCGAGATGACGCTGCGCAGTGGTGGGGAGTGCGTGGCGGTCAAGTCTCGATATGTTCCGACCAGTCAACCTACGCCGTCCAGTCAGCGAGCTGCCCCACCCCCACAACAGCGGCCACGGTGGCACAAAAAGTGGTGGAGAGCAGGGTATTTATAAGGAACTGGAGCCCGAGGGAGTCATCAATTTCTCGAAGAAGAAGAGGTCCACTACAACTATCTCCGAATCTCTGAAGAAGAGGGCTACGACCATCTATCCGGACTAAGGAACAACCTGATGTAAGTACTTTATATACTCTCTCTCTCTCTCTCTCTCCCGTAGTAATCATGTTTTTCCTCTCTCTTTCTAGGTGGATCTATCAGCAATAAACGAAATTTCCCGTGGAGGCTTTCTACCGATGAAGAAGCTGCCCGACGTGGAGCACATCATAGCTTCATGGTAATGACATTGAGGCGCGTCGAGACCAAATATGGAGACAAGTATGTTGCCAACTTGTAAGATGAGTTCCAGATCTTCCTGCCCAGCTGAGTATGTTCAGCACTGGAGAAGGATGACAACATGTTCAACAACATGGTGGAGGCCGCCAACAACCTCAAGCTCTTTATAACATGTCAAAATAGTGGTGTTGAATTGAATAATGCATAAAAGAAAAATAAAAGAATGAAATGCTCATGGTTGTACCTCACAGGTGAGAGCGATGGTTGGGACTCTCATCACTTCGAAAAAAAAATCTTTTTATATTTACAAGTTTGATTTATCAATCCAGCTGTTGTGGAAACTATCAAATCCCAGCCATTTAACGTAAACTTCATTACCGCGTTTCTTCGGAATTTTTTCAACTAGGTACACATCAGGATACTTAAACTTTTCTAATTCCTCTTCGTAGAAACCTCCACTTATAGGCTGTTCGTAATAATACTTCAAATGATAAGTAACAGGGATTGTAGCGGCTACTTTTATTATGCTGAATATCTCGGTTGACTAGTTTGATGTATATCCTTTTTCGAAAATTTGTTTGACGCTGCTCACACGTACCTTGTCACTGACTTGGAATTTAGACACCTTTTTATACGTTTCACCAGCAAATTTCTGTTTCACGCTACTGTTCTTTGTCACATCTTTCAGCTTCATTCGAGTTGTTCCGTGTTTTCTCTCATTCTAAGGTATCAACAAAGCGGGTAAGATATCCATCCACTTGTAGTTTCCACGTAGACTGAGTTTCTTCCACATCTCATTCTTCAACGTTCGATTGAAGCGTTCGCATATCAAGGTTTTGAGATTGTTGTACATCGAGTAGAGATTTATCTTGTACTTCGTCATGAGGCTTTCGAATATCTGGTTGTAGAATTCCTTTCCTCTGCCGGTATGGAGATTCTTCGGCACTCGACCACTTTCACGCAACACAGACTTCATAGCTGCTGCTACATCTTCGCCTGTTTTCATTTTCACAGGAATTGCCCATGCGTATTTGGAAAATATATCGATGGCAGTCAGCATATACCTGAAACCTTTGTTTTCTCGCGCATATGATTGCATTTCCACTTGATCAGCTTGGCACGTATCGTTCATGTCACAAATATCGTATTTTGGAAGTAGATAGTTGTGACGAGCGGGCTTATGCAACTCATCCACCACTACTTTCATTTGTTGCACCATAGTTCGAATGTCATTCGCTGCTCCATGGCTCGTATGTTGCCTCTTTTATAGCTATAACATCTGCGAAAAGTTCTCGCAGCTTCCTATCGGTTTCGGCTCTGTGAGTGTCAATGACTGACTCTAAGACATCAAGATCCCCTACTGAAAAAAATCGCGCGAGTAATCGCGCGACTAATCGCGCGAGCAATCGCGTTGGTACTCGTGCAAATAACTGCGTCATGTTATCGATCAAATCATGACGCAATAAATCGCGTGATTACTTGCGCGATTAATCGAGCGATTAGTCTGAAAATTTTTATAAAAAAAATATACACCAAAAATATGCATAAAAATTATTTTTAATGATAAGAACGAATTACCTTAAAAAATTATAGTTAATACTGAAAAAGTCCAGCTGATATCAGCTGAACATCATACCGGAACGTCCCCTGATTATCACGTGATTGGCACCTAAAAATCATGTTGATATTATCTCTTAAAAAATATAGTTTTTACATTTTGCTATGAAAATTTGAGTTTTTCTCACATTTAAAGTTATTAATTACAAATTTATATAAGTTAATTATTAATTAGAATAAATTATTCAGCAATGCAACAGTGTATATAAAAATAATAGTTTAATGAAACATTTGTAGGGGAAACATTATTTATACTGGTATTGTATTTACATATAGGTACGGTACCTACAATTTTTTCGAAGACAAAAAACGGCTGAAAAGGGAAAGACGAGACGATGTTTAACGAGTCTCGCGCTCGCGCTACTCGACGCCGATCCGCGATATCAAAAACAAGCGAGGCCAACATCGAGCGCGCCTTCGAGTACACAATAGTAACTGCCTTGATAGGCATCGGCAATGACTGTGGAATAGGGTTTGCGTACCCCAGGTTTCCACCACTCACATACACACTACATTAGCACGTTGACATGGGCGACGACTGAGAATCTCATCCAAACTGTCCTTTACAGTTTCGTTATGTATTATGGTTTGCAACTGATATGAATAAGCGCTACTTAATTAGTATCACATACCTTTGTATTAGGAAAAAATCCATGTAATAAGTATTATATTATTTTAAATTTACTGCTAAATGAGTTTTCTCTTTCACTGTAAGTTATATAACCATAAGTTGTACTTTTATGTACAAAGTACGACAAATCATAAATATTAAATTTAAAATAAATCAGAATGACTTGTTACAATCCAAGACACAACATGTAAATATTCTCTAATATATGTGAAGTTATTTTATAAATGGGAGCGTCCAGCAGAAACGGGCCACCGAGCGCGCGCGGTGCCTTTTTTCGCGTAAAAGGCGCTCTGTTTAACTCGCTCATAATCGTATGCTGCGTCTTTGAAAAAAAACCAAGGACCTATATCGATAGATTTTTTTCTGCTCTTTCCAATTGCGCCATTGCTTTTATTGCGAAACGCGTTCTTCCGGACGAAAACTCAAGTTGAATATTGAAAGCCATTTTTCTCAAAGTATATCATGTTTCAAAATATACTACACCGTTGGAAAGTACAACTCTTAAGCTTCAAAACCCTATCTTGGAGAAGTTGGAGAAATAAAGGGTTTAAAAGTAACAACATGAAAAAGACAGCGCCGAGGGTCCGCGCGAGCCCCTCGCGCCCGTGCGTACGGCACGTTTAAGTGCACGCTCTATTCAATTCGCTAATAATCGTGCACCAAGTCTCAGAAAAAAGAACTAAGGACATATATCGATAGATTTTTTCCCGCTCTTTCCAATGGTGCTATTATTTTTATTCCGAAATGCTTCCTTCTAGCTGAAAATTCCATTTGAATGTTTAAACTCTATTTTTTCAATAAAATATCAGTTTTTTCTTCAAAATGAATTATATTCTTCAAAAGTACAAGCCTTAAACTATAAAATATTATATTTTTAAGTTGAAACATGAAAAGTTAAAAAATAGTAAGATCAAAAAGACAGCGGCTAAACCACAATATTTAGGACGACATTCGGCAAATTTACTGAATCCTATTTTCGATCCAGGATACTGCTGCTTATATTTTAAATATAGTTCTCGAAGATTGTACAAAACAAGCCGTTTCTGGATGTAACTTTTTGTGCCATCATCATTTTTTATACATTTGTTATCTTTATAGCCTGGCATAATTCTACTATTCTCATCACTTTCATAGAAGAGCTTTGCTTGATCTAAAGTATCACTTGATATTTTTTTATTTCCTTTGTTGTCATTTAATTGGGCTGGGTTATCAAATAATTTACATTTCGATGAAAGTCGACGAGACAAGTTCGAAAATCTAACTACTTTGCAAGTGCTCCAGTTTTTAGGAAGTAATTTCAAAAGTAATATCTTTTCCATTTTTGTCAAATTTTGGTCATTCAACAATTTTTTCAAATTAAAAATAATTTCTTTAGAATCTTCTATTGAAATCTCACTCTCTTCTTCAATCTGAGCATTAGATTTTATTCGACAAGAATCGCATATTTTGTCTCTATCAGTTAAATGCGGATAACAAGCTCTAAGTTTATCGGAAACAAACCCAAGTTTCGATGAATGCTTTATTTCATCAAATGGATTACAGCAACGATTTAAAATGTTAGACATTTTATTAAGCTTTTTTTTATTAAGAAAATAATAAATATTGAGAAAGAAAAATTATTAAAAATATAATATTTTATAGTTTAAGACTTGTACTTTTGAAGAATATAATTCATTTTGAAGAAAAAACTGATATTTTATTGAAAAAATAGAGTTTAAACATTCAAATGGAATTTTCAACTAGAAGGAAGCATTTCGGAATAAAGATAATAGCACCGTTGGAAAGAGCAGGAAAAAATCTATCGATATATGTCCCTAGTTATTTTCCGAGACTTGGTACACGATTATTAGCGAATTGAATAGAGCGTGCACTTAAACGTGCCGTATGCACTGGCGCGAGGGGCTCGCGCGGACCCTCGGTGCTGTCTTTTTCATTTTGTTACTCTTAAACCCTTTATTTCTCCAACTTCTTCAAGATAGGGTTTTGAAGCCTAAGAGTTGTACTTTCCAATGGTGTAATTTATTTTGAAAAAAAACGTGATATACTTTGAACAAAATGGCTTTCAATATTCAACTCGAGTTTTCGTCCGGAAGAAAGCGTTTCGCAATAAAAACAATGGCACCATTGGAAAGAGCAGGAAAAAATCTATCGATATAGGTCCTTGCTTTTTTTTCAAAGACACAGCATACGATTATGAACGAGTTAAACAGAGCGCCTTTTACGCGAGAAAAGGGACCGCGCGCGCTCGGTGGCCCGTTTCTGCTGGACGCTCCCAAATATATGTGAATTGGCAATAATTATAAATGCTTTATATTGTCTTGTACGAAATCAACTGATATTCAATCCTTTTTTGTTGATATAATGTACCTTAGAATAATAAGCCAAAATGCAATTAATAGTTTAATAAGAGAAAAGCATGCACCATTAAATGTAGCTTAGTCTTATATACTTATGGCACACGTGCTAATATGAAAGAGCATTGGCATTTTGTATAGCTTTACAACAGATACTAATGCTACTACATCTTTATTATACTGACAGTCCTAGTAAAAATTGATTATTATACGCTTACAAATAATGAATTAGGAAATTGAACAAATTGGACATCCAATGAACTCTATTATTGAATACGCTAGTTTATTCCAGCCTAACACGAGGCAATATAGTTCGTCTAATGTTCAATTTTTTCAATTTCCTTAATCATACGTCTACGAACCATTCAAAACTCACCGTATAAATTATGAAAAATTTTATTAACTAATTAAATGTTCTTATTATAACTAAATATTTTTTCATTCAAAATACTCGACCAAGTAGAAAATTTTGATAGTATCGGTTTACATGGTATTCGTTAAAGATAAGTATGGTATTGAAAGGACAGTAGCGATAGTGTTGTATAGATCTAAAGTCATATAAAATGTTAGTGCCCTTGCATACTGCTAACATTAACTCGTAATATTAAAAATGGAATACTAGCAAAGCATGACTATAACTTAAAAAGAAAATAGAATGACTATTTACAGTCCAAGACACGCACAACTGATATTAAATTTTTGTTGTTGTTATGTCTTGGGTAGCAGTATGAAAGAATACTGACATTTCATATAACTTTAGTTCCAATACTATTGCTGATGTCACTTCAATGCCAGATTTATGTTTAACAAACAACACGTAAACAAGTACTATCAAAATTTTCTGACTTGGCCGAGTATCTTATTGAGATGAATTTCAACTTAACATATTTTAATTAGGAATGATTGATGTAAAAATGTTTAGTTATAATAAGAACATTTATAAGAGTTTATAACATTTTTCATAATTTCTACAGTGTGTTTTGAATGGTTCATCGAAGTACGATTAAGGAAATTGTAAAATTGGACATTAGACGAACTATATTGCCTGGTGTTAGGCTGGAACAAACTAGTGTATCCAATAGAGTTCGTTGGATATCAAATTTGTTCAATTTCCTAACTCATTATTTGTAAGCGTGTACTAATCAATTTTTGCTAGAACTGTCAGTTGTTACGTTCGAGGATTGTTTTTAATTTTGAGCTTGTGGCGGCAAAAGGGAAAATCTACTGCTTACTTTTACGCTGGCGAGCGTGTAGTGCAGATGGGCTGGTTTCTCCAGTTCCTTGGAGGGTGTGTTGGGTCCTCGGGTCGGCGATAACTCCGTTGTGGAGCCCCGTCCTCGGCGCAGTTGCTTGGAGTTGTCCCTTAGTATGGAGGCCTGGACACCCATCGATCCTGGTCCCCGCTGTACCCGAGAGTGGCAGTGAGAAGTCCTCCTGTCCTCTTTTTCCTGCTGCTACTGCTTCCTGGTATTGGTTGTTCGAGGAGCGGTTTCGTCCCGCGAGTATGTTTTCTTTTCTTTTGTATAACCTTTTATGGCTAGATTTTCCGCGATAAAAAGTTCAAAATTACTCGCGATCAAAGAAAAGATATAAAAGTTGTTGATATTTGATTTCTAAAAATTTTCAGTCTAAAATAAATTGCAGCAAAAGAAAATTCCAGAATTTGAAAAAGTTAACTTTCGGTATAAATTTTAAGCCCGTGAATGCTTCTGAAGGATGGGTAGGGCAGGCCTCGTAGTGATAACGAGTACGAAATGCAGTTAACTTAAAAGTTTATTGTCCGAAAGTTACAAAGTGCGGAGTACAGATAGAATCAACTGCCTTGCTCGCGTGGTCGTACCCTTCTCGGGAAAAAACTTCTTGATTAACTCAGCTCTCCTTTGTCGTCTCCACTTCTTACTCCACCGAAAAATGGGGGGGGGGGCTGGCTAGCTGGGGTTACCTTGCTGGCTTTCTAAGGCAAGCTGAATCTGCATTCGGTTGGACCAGTGCGAGCAGGCAAAGGCTTATCGCCCGGAAGTTAATGTTTTGGTTTCAGATAAGATAGGAGTCGGTGATGCAACTGACAATGGAATTTTATTCGCATGGTGTGATTGTTCATATGTGCAATGCTTAAAAAGTATTTCCGCTCGCAATGATATTGGTTGATTTTGTATTAGTTTAATTCAAATTGCAAAATTTATTTATTCTAATTTTTGTTTGACTTAACTGCAGTAAAAATTATGAAAAGATACAATTGATGCATTTTAATTTTCTGAAAATTAATTGCTATGATTTATATAATTTTGACAATATGCGTTGATCAATTATGGTGATTGTTAGTATATATATATATATATATATATATATATATATATATATATATATATATATATATATATATATATATATATATATATATATATATATATATATATATATAAAGACCTATACACGTTATTTCTGGTAATCTACAGGGTCCTATAGTTTATCTCTTCAGAGTTCCCTATATAAGCGCGTGACTAAAGAAATAATATCCCTGGGGTTATTGACTCTAGACGCGTCCCAGAAATAACGCTTACGTACAGAAAAATTTCCGGGACGTCCCGGAAAAAACAGCGCGTCCCGGAAATAACAGCGATGTACAGTGTAAACGTCCCGGAACGAACCGTTGCAGATAAATATATATATATATATATATATATATATATATATATATATATATATATATATATATATATATATATATATATATATATATATATATATATATATATATTGTAACGCGTGTCTAGCCGCGATTCTAATCTACGCGCGCAACTCCTGCGCAGCCGAATCGAGGCGCGCCGCGCGTAGCGAATCGGTCTCGCGACGCGTAAAATGCCCGTCATCCGTCGCGAAGCTGCTAACTGGTTCCCGCGAGAAAAGGGAGCCATCTTCGTGTATACTCTCGTGCTGTGCTCATCGTCGGCTTGCCATCTCTCATATTTTAGTGTCCGCGCCGTCCTATTTATTTTTATTACCGCGAGTGTAGAGTGGAGGCGCCGACCTGCAAGCGTGCGAGAGAGCAAGAGAGAGTGCAAGTCCGTGCCGGTTGTGCCACGAGCGAGAGACGGCAGCGAGCCAGACTGCCAACCTTGTAAGCGAGAGCGAGAGAGAGAGAGAGCGAGCGCGCAACTGCCGAGAGAGCGAGAGAGAGTCGAGTGCACCGGCTGCTCCTTAGATCGGTAAGTTATATTCTCCTCTCGCGTATTTCATGTAAAAGGCTTGCACGGAAATCGCCCCGTGCAAGCTTTCTGTGCCGTGTACGTGCGAGTGTGTGTCAGCTCGCCGTACTTAACACTGCGCTCGAGCATAGCAGCTTCGCGCGCGCCGTAACGTTCGCGCGTTTGAATAGTAACTGCCGCGCGTGATTTAACTGTAATTTTGAATAACACTTGCGTAGTGCATGTAAGTTCTAAGTGTTTTCTAATACATTGTTATTTCTCGTACTCAGCGCGTTATTATTTATATAACTCGTCCTTCTCCCGGATACCGCCGCCTGCGCGGGAAAACGACTCCGCCGGTCGTTTTCATATCTGAGCATAGCGGCCGCGCGCTTTAATCTTCGAGCGCGCGCTTTTCACTCAGCGATCCAATTAGTTGGAAAGCGAAGTTCGTGTGCGATCTTCGCGTTGTTTTCGGGATTCCAGGAGCAGATCCCCGGGCAAGTCATTTTAGTCTGACACCCGCGGCACCGTGTTCTAGGGCATCGCTGGCCTGTGGCTTGTTGGGATTTTCCCCCCACTAGCCATCCCGTTACAATATATATATATATATATAAACTAAATAGTAACGGCTACAAATATATGGATGGTTAGTGCCAGTTCAAATAATGTGACCTTTGAAAAAAATTATGTTCAAATAACTTATTCGTTTATAATCATATATTCAGGTGTGTGTATGAGTATGTAAGTATTGACCTTGAAAATAAAACATATAGAGAGAGAGAGGGCATGTAAGTGAATAAGTATATGAGTAAGGCGTGTATATACTCCAGAGGTATATGGTAATATATATTGTTTTACCTACGGAAGGAAATAGAAAATTTTCTGGACGTTACACAGTATAATAAAGATGCAGTAGCATCAGTATCAGTTGTAAAGCTATACGAAATGCCAATGCTCTTTCATATTACCACCCGTGTCATAAGTATATAACACTAAGCTGCATTTAATGATGCTTGCTATTCTCTTATTAAACGATTAATTGCATTTTGGTTTATTATTCTAAGGTACATTATATCAACAAAAAAAGGATTGAATCTTACAAGGATGGGTATCGAACCCGAACTCACCGATTTAAAAAATTTCGATATATGTTGTAGATCATGAAAAAATATGACACACGTGTTTTTTCTTATCTTCGGAAAAACATATTTAGGGGGTGAAAATCACCCCTAAAGATAACCCAATCCCCAAAAACGGTTTTTTAAATATATCTCGGCTTCTACTGCGTATTTCAGAGTAAAACAAAATAGAAATTACTTCTTATAAAAAAAACAAAGATAACTGAAGCAATTTTGACCCTAAGGGTTGCAACCCTTAATTTTTATTTTCAAAAAGCTAATTTTTTGATCATGTATATGTACTCCTTGTCACTACGAGACCTGCCCTACCCATCCTTCAGAAACATTCATGGGTTTAAAATGTATACCGAGAGTTAACTTTTCTCAAATTCTGGAATTTTCTTTTGCTGCAATTTATTTTAGACTGAAAATTTTTTGAAATCAAATATCAGCAACTTTTATATCTTTTCTTTGATCGCGAGTAATTTTGAACTTTTTATCGCGGAAAATCTAGCCATAAAAGGTTATACAAAAAAAAGAAAACATACTCGCGGGACGAAACCGCTCCTCGAACAACCAATACCAGGAAGCAGCAGCAGCAGGAAAAAGAGGACCGGAGGACTTCTCACTGCCACTCACGGGTACAGCGGGGACTAGGATCGGTGGGTGTCCAGGCCTTCATACTAAGGGACAACTCCAAGCAACTGCGCCGAGGACGGAGCTCCACAACGGAGTTATCGCCGACCCGAGGACCCAACACACCCTCCAAGGAACTGGAGAAACCAGCCAATCTGCGCTACACGCTCGCCAGCGTAAAAGTAAGCAGTAAATTTTCCCTTTTGCCGCCACAAGCTCAAAATTAAAAACAATCCTCGAACGTAACAACCGACACTTCTCGTAAAAATTGATTAGTACACGCTTACAAATAATGAGTTAGGAAATTGAACAAATTTGACATCCAACGAACTCTATTGGATACACTAGTTTGTTCCAGCCTAACACCAGGCAATATAGTTCGTCTAATGTCCAATTTTACAATTTCCTTAATCGTACTTCGATGAACCATTCAAAAGACACTGTAGAAATTATGAAAAATGTTATAAACTCTTATAAATTTTCTTATTATAACTAAACATTTTTACATCAATCATTCCTAATTAAAATATGTTAAGTTGAAATTCATCTCAATAAGATACTCGGCTAAGTCAGAAAATTTTGATAGTACTGGTTTACGTGTTGTTTGTTAAACATAAGTCTGGCATTGAAGTGACATCAGCAATAGTATTGGAACTAAAGTTATATGAAATGTCAGTATTCTTTCATACCCAAGACATAACAACAACAAAAATTTAATATCAGTTGTGCGTGTCTTGGACTGTAAATAGTCATTCTATTTTTTTTTAAGTTATAGTCATGCTTTGCTAGTATTCCATTTTTAATATTACGAGTTATTGTTAGCAATATGCAAGGGCACTAACATTTTATACGACTTTAGATCTATACAACACTATCGCTACTGTCCTTTCAATACCATACTTATCTTCAACGAATACCATGTAAACCGATACTATCAAAATTTTCTACTTGGTCGAGTATATTGAATGAAAAAATGTTTAGTTATAATAAGAACATTTAATTAGTTTATAAAATTTTTCATAATTTATACGGTGAGTTTTGAATGGTTCGTAGAAGTATGATTAAGGAAATTGAAAAAATTGAACATTAGACGAACTATATTGCCACGTGTTAGGCTGGAATAAACTAGCGTATTCAATAATAGAGTTCATTGGATGTCCAATTTGTTCAATTTCCTAATTCATTATTTGTAAGCGTATAATAATCAATTTCTACTAGGACTTTCAGTATAATAAAGATGTAGTAGCATTAGTGTCTGTTGTAAAGCTATACAAAATGCCAATGCTCTTTCATATTACCACGTGTGCCATAAGTATATAAGACTAAGCTACATTTAATGGTGCATGCTATTCTCTTATTAAACAATTAATTGCATTTTGGCTTATTATTCTAAGGTACATTATATCAACAAAAAAGCATTGAATATCAGTTAATTTGGTACAAGACAATATAAAGCATTTATAATTATTGCCAATTCACATATATTTATAAAATAACTTCACATGTATTAGAGAATATTTACATGTTTGTGTCTTGGATTGTAACAAGGCATTCTGATTTATTTTAAATTTAATATTTATGATTTGCAGTACTTTATACATAAAAGTACAACTTATGGTTATATAACTTACAGTGAAAGAGGAAACTCATTTAGCAGTAAATTTAAAATAATATAATACTTAGTACATGGATTTTTTCTTAATTCAAAGGTATGTGATAATAATTAAGTAGCGCTTGTTCATATCAGTTTCAAACCATAATACATAACGAAACTGTAAAGGACAGTTCGGATAAGATTCTCAGTCTTCGCCCATGTCAACGTGCTAATGTATTGTGTATGTGTGTGGTGGGAACCTGGGGTACGCAAACCCTATTCCACAGTCATCGCCGATGCCTATCAAGGTAGTTACTATTGAGTACTTGAAGGCGCGCTCGATGTTGGCCTCGCTTGCTTTTGATATCGCGGGTCGGCGTCGAGTAGCGCGAGCCCGAGACTCGTTAAACATCGTCTCATCTTTCTCTTTTCTGCCGTTTTTTGTCTTCGAAAAAATTGTAAGTACCGTACCTATATGTAAATACAATACCAGTATAAATAATGTTTTCTCTACAAATGTTTCATTAAACTATTATTTTTATAAACACTGTTGTATTGCTAAATAATTTATTCTAATTAATTACTAACTTATATAAATTTGTAATTGATAACTTTAATTGTGAGAAAAACTCAAATTTTCATAGCAAAATGTAAAAATCATATTTTTTAAGAGATAATATCAACATGATTTGTAGGTGCTAATCACGTGATAATCAGGGGACGTTCTGGTATGATGTTCAGCTGAAAACAGCTGGACTTTTTCAGTATTAACTATAATTTTTTAAGATAATTCGTTCTTATCATTAAAAATAATTTTTATGCATATTTTTGTTGTATATTTTTTTTATAAAAATTTTCCAACTAATCGCGCGATTAATCGCGCAAGTAATCACGCGATTTATCGCGTCATGATTTGATCGATAACATGACGCAATTACTTGCGTGAGTGCCTACGCGATTGCTCGTACGATTAGTCGCGCGATTACTAGCGCGATTTTTTTCAGTAGGATCGCTACGTAAACGAACAGTAACTTCGTGTACACTGCGTAATTCCATTTGCAATGTGTCCAAATTGACTGCGTCATTCAACTATTTCGGCTGTTCTACGTTGCAGAGTCGTTTGCTATCAACTTTCTATTGACCATCGGCGGTGAGTTTATAACCTGCCCCAGATGGGCCTCTAATGGAGCGTTGCTCCAGTTTACGTCCGAACACATCGACGCTCATTCTGATACTGAGAAGAGAGAGAAGGTTCGTCTAATATATATATATATATATATATGTATACATCCTCCCTCGCGCAATTCCTCAATTATCGAGTGGATCTCGTTCACGTGGCTGGGATTGCCAGCTGATTGTTCAGCTATGAGTAATCTCAAACGTTCCTCCAGCTCGCTCGGATCATCCCAATACACATAGTTCATAGTCGTATTCATTCTTGCTAACTTGTATCACGGTAGACCCGCACCTTGTTTCTGAAACATGGGAACAATGATGTATTTGAATTTGTTGTGAAAACGAATCTTTTCATTTCTATCGTAGCGTTTCTTGTGTGCTGACGATGCTTCAAGTATTTTTCTATAATTCTCCATATCAGTATTAGTAATCTTTCGGTAGGCTGCTTGGTAATGAATAATTCGAGTATTCCATCATTTTTCACATACTTCGCCCCGTTCATTTCGATATAGCTACTCTCCAAGTCTATAGGAGAATTACCAATCATGAATCGTCCATTCTCTTTGCATACACTATAAATTTTGTCTAGATAGCGATCTAGACTCAGCATTTGCAAATATCTATTATTGCTTTCACCATTGCTCGTAGCTGATTTGCAAGACGTGTCAGCTGCTTGCAATGTATCATCTTGCATATCATACCCTTCATCGTGTTTGATAGATTTTTAATTGCATTTTTCATCGTGTGTAACAGCCCTACTCAATGTTCGTTTCACTACGAGCTTTTCAAGCGGCTCAACGATTGGTCGAAAAGTTTCTCTCAACAATCGCTTCACATTGTCTTTTGAAAGCTTCAAGAAATTGTATTTGTGTCGAATAGCATCCCTAGCTTTAATAAGGTAGTGGAGGACATTTTTCTCTCGTCGAATTTCAGACATGTTGATAGTTCAACAATCAGCGAGGGACTGTAGACATCTACATCCGCTCCGTATTTATAGCAAAACAGTCGAAACCCTTTCTATATCTTCCACCGTTCATGCGCCTGTCTTTGTGAATCACGAGAAATCCATAACCCCCATCGCCCCAGCACTTCGAGCACAAATCTCAAATCCGAATTCACCTAATCCTCGTACACATGTTTGAGATTCATGTCGTCTTGTCGAAATATTGCCAACTAATTAACGTTATCTCGTACCAGATGCTTTTGTATGTGAGTGTACGACTGACAGAGATAGAAACCATCCACATTCTTGTGTCTGTCGGTGCAGAAAAACGCTCTGACATTGTGTTGCTTCTCACATGCTATGTCATTGAATACAATAATGGAATTCGGCAGTGCATTGTCAGGTGCAACGATGTCGTCGTGTTCACTGAAGAGAAAGTATTGAACGCCATCTATCGGTTGCAGAAGTTCTCTAAAATCTGTACTTGGATTGATTCAGTGATTTTGAGTAAACGTAAATGTTCTCGAATCTCAGACGATTAGGATGTGTTATGAGTGTGAGCAAGCGTGCTGGTCTTACCACAATTGGATGGACCGCAGACTACCGCACGTATGCTGTCTGGAAGTAACTCACCATGTCTCTCTGTTTTCTTTTCCTCCTCCACAATGGTGTCAAAGTTATCCACCGGGAGCTTGAGAGATTGCGTTTGTAAGTTCATATGTGCTTTCTAGATAGCGACTGACTCTGTGGGGTATAAATAGGGGCTTATATACCCCTCACATCATCAGTCGTTAGACAACTATCGACGTGTGATGTTCGTACATAGACTAAAGAAAGGTCGTGGTCTCGTGAATAAGCTTCTCAACAGCCTTCCAGTTGAACTTCACATCCATGGTTATCAGTACTGTGGACAAGAAACGAAATTAGCTAAACGTTTAGCTAGAGAAGATTTAGGAATCAGCTCTCTCAACATAGCTTGTAAGGAGCACGATATAGCATACACGCAGAATCGAGAAAATATCGAAGTTAGAAACGCTGCAGACAAAATTCTTGCGAACAAAGCTTGGGGAAGAGCTACCGCGGGAGATGCTGCAGTAGGTGAAAAAATGGCTGCATACGCTATCACAAACGCCATGAAATTGAAGAGAAAATTCGGCATGGGTAGTAAGAATCCATCTATTTCTCTACATAGTCAAGATGGCCAAGAAATCTATGGTCACGGAAAAATGTGCCAAGAAGGTCATCAAATCTGCTCTAAAGGGTGTTTACGAAGCAGTCAAGAAAGCTGGGGGTAAGCAGAACATCATTATTATACGAATACTACCGGTATCCACAAAAGTAGGTGGATTTCTACCTTTTTTCATTCCTCTGTTTGTCGGTTTGAGCGCTGCTGGCACTCTTGCAGGCGGGGCTGCTGGAATCGCGGAAGCTGTTAACGATTCTTAAGCTGCAAAGTCGCAGTTAGAGGAGACTCAGAGACACAATAGAGTTATGGAGAATGGAGGTAATGGATTGTATCTAAAACCATACAAGACGAGGCTGGTTATTCAGCCTTACAGGAGTTAAAAAAAACTTCGAAGTAAAACTGCCCGATCGTGCTCTCACCGATCATGATTTGCTAAAGTATGCAAAGCAGGTAAACATTTCATATTTTCGTGACGCATGTATGCGAAACGCACTGCTATCTACTGGTCCACATTATCGTGAGTCAGCCATAATCAATCTTGATAATGCAAGTGGCCCTGGATCGCATTGGGTGGTTTATCGAAAACGAGGTAAAGATGTTGTATACTTTGATAGTTTTGGCGATCTTCAACCTCCTCTCGATTTGATGTTGTATCTTCGACTTGACAGAGTCAAGTACAATCACGAGAGGTATCAGGATTTCGACATTTACAATTGTGGACATTTGTGTTTGCAGTTTCTGTGCAACAGTATTAAACGTATATAAGGGGTCAGGGAAAACTGCGCATTCTCTATATCATGACTGATTCACTGACTTTGAGTCTTTCGGGTACTTCGGCGCTACTCGAAGCACAATACTTTCCTCTAATTGAACTCTCACGAAATAAAAGCTTTGTTCTCGGTATCGTAGAACTTTTATCTTTGAACTCCATACCAAACATTGATGAGGGTAATAATAGGTTTTACATTATAAAGAGATAGTTATTTTGCCTACTGATAGTTATGAAATCGAGGACATAGAGAGCTATTTACGTGAACTTCTCTCTCCCAAGTGCATACTAATACTATAAGGCCAAATAACAACACATTACGCAGTGAAATCAAGTGTACTCATCAAGTTGATTTTCGACTGCAGGATTCCATAGGCAAGTTATTGGATTTCGCTCAACGCATTCTCGAACCAAACATCACTCACAGTTCTGATCTACCTATGAGCTTTCTCAAAATTAATACTTTGAAAATGGAGTGCAACGTGAAAGCTGGTGCCTATATAAACTAACGAAGAGTACACACGATACATGAATTCTTTCCAGCAGTACCACCAGGATATAAAATAATCGAGGTTCCATCGCAAGAAATCTATCTGCCAATCACAGTCAAGACTATTAACCATTTGCAAGTGCATATAGTTGATCAAGATGGAAATTTGGTGAATTTTCGTGGAGAAATTGTAACAATTAGGCTTCACATCAAGTAAGCTTGATGGGTGTCGTTTATAGAGGTAAGGTAGGAAGACGATATATAAGCCGTCCGTTATGGAGGTCAACAATTACTCGTCAACGAGCAGTCAAAGCTCTAACACGTCAAAGCCTTCAGTTCCTAGAAAACTTGGGATTAATAATCCGTGATTTTGGTGGAGAACAACGTGTGTATTTTTTCGCTGTATGCGAAAGAACAATGGAAGAAGTTTTGGACATTCAGACAGCCGTTGAATTTGACGAATCGGTGGCGCACTATGAAATTCTTGCGCATCAAGCCTACACGTCTTCCCCTTTCAACAACACCAAAGAAATATGTATATCTATTCAGCATCAAGATTTGTACCTTCTACCGTCTCACAGCTCGCTACATGTATGTAGAAGAGTGACTAAAACTGACGGTAGCGCTGTACAAAGAACAAGGCCTGTTAACAACGCCATCCGTCACTTGTTCGAAGAAATTCGCTACGAGATCAATGCCATTGAAATTGACCGATGCAAAAATGTAGGCTCAACGAGTCTCATGAAAGGTTTGGTATCGCTCAATCCCTGTCAAAGTTGGATAAGGGAGAATGCTGGTTGGCTCGACGTTAAGAAAACATTGAACATATGTAACGATGATAGCTACTTCGACGTGTCCATTCCTCTTAGTATGTTATGAGTTTTACCGAAGACTATCGCAAAATAGTGGTCAACATGAAGCATAAGCTCATACTCACCAGATCGAGGAATGATTTGAATGCCGTTAAGTAAACGCAAGTGGATCATGTATACGAAGAATTCAAAATTGAACTCAATCGTGCTGAATGGCTCATGCCCTATGCTGTGGTCGCGAACAAACACAAAATTCGTTTGCTCGGTTTCATAGAAAAGGATCGGCCAATTACTATGAGTTTCAACAAGTGCAAGTTGTTTGAGTATCCACTTCTACCAACTACGTCGAAACATGTGTGGACTGTCAAAACATCCAACCAGTTGGAGAAACCTCGCTTCGTTATTCTCGCCTTCCAGACGGATCGAAAAGATCAGAGAGCTATGAACGCTAGTCGCTTCGATAACTGCAATATCAGCAACGTAAAAATTTCTCAATTCACAATACTATCCATACAGAAATCTTAATCTAGATATAACACGTAATCAGTATGCCGTGCTATACGACATGTATGCCAATTTCAGAAGTCATACTATGGTAAAGATCCTGAGCCTCTGTTGAGAAAGATCAACTACCTCACTCACGCGCCACTCATCGTCATCGATTGCTCTAAGCAGAACGAATCTCTGAAGAGTGCACCCGTCGACGTTCATTTGGAATTCGAAGCAAGAGATAATTTTTCCACTGTAACATCGGCGTACTGCCTCATTTTGCACGATCGCATTGTCTAGTACAATTCCGAGAATCCTGCTGCACAACGTTCAGTATAGTCCCGATAGTTGTGCAGAAATGAAGTACATCGTCGATATGCAGAGCTTCAAACAATCCGGTAATGATTTCGTTTTGAAAGAATTGGCTATAGTTCCGTTGAGCGAAGATGACCAACCCTCTGATCTTTTTCTTCAAGGAACCTTTTCCTTGGAAACGACTCACAGATAAGTATAAGGGTGAAAATAGTTGGCTGAAGCAATTCTATCATGGTATTACTTGAAATTCAGGAGACCGTCCCTACACCGACATTGAAAGTATTCTTCGAGAATCTCTACACGATGCTACTCAAGTACTCGTTATGGGCTCTATCAAGAAAAACTGGCTCGAATGTTTCAAATTCAACGTTCATGATGTGACGGAGATGGGTTTTCCACCGCTGAACGAGATCAAACTTGTGACAGTTTGCCCACACTACGAGAGTGCCTACAAAACCAACTGCGCACTTCATAACATCAAACTTCTGAAAAAATTCTACGAAAACTGTGAAACATCTATGGATTGGGAGTAGATGATTCATTCGTATCCCTGGCGTCGAAGAAGACGGGTCAAAGCTCAAGTTCAAACGCTCCTCTTATTGAACAGGAGAAAAAAGAGGATTCAAAATGGAAAAAATATTCACAAACGTATTACACGAATACGAAGTCTTTGCCCGAACGTGACAATTATAAAAGAGTAAAATAAAAAAACATTCGGGTTATAAGCATATATGATAATGTAGGGTGTGGTAAGGTAGAGTTTGGTATACTGCTCTGCCGATAAGGTAGAGTTTGTCTATACGATATAGTACACTGCTCTGACGGTAAGGTAAAGTTGGGTGATAATGTAGACTGCCCTGCCGGAAAGTTAGAGTTGGATGATAATGCAGGCTGCTCTGCCTGTAGAGTTCGGTTATTACCCCCTCTGCAATACCAGCCGCTGGCAATGCAGCGCTTACCGACCGAACGCTAACTCCTATGGTAATTACATGCACACGTCTGCAGATTGGTCTGTCGGTAAGGTATATTTCGGTTATCGACTGTTGATAAGATTGGGTTATTACCCGCTCTGCAATTATCGGCTGTCGAAAAGATAGCGCTCTACCTTACCAACAGAGCGCCAGCTCCGATGATAACTGCGCCCGAACTCTCATAGCTCATCTAACGATATTATACTAATATATTAATGAAGAATGATAAATAATGTTACAGAATTTTATGTTATATTATCAGAAGAAATAGATAATAGTTAATGCATAATAATCAAACTTTTACTCCTAAAATTTGCTCAAAATATAAATAAAATAAAATAATCCACACGTAAGAATAATTAAAATATTTAAATTATATATAAAAACAAATCGTTCTCAATAAATTGAAATTTCAAAAAACTGTTCAAAAAATTTTGAAAATATTCAATCTTAAATATCGTTGAAAATAATCGAGCAATCATGATTAAAATTTTCACAAATATTGCTTATCTCAAATGCAAATTCGTCTATAAATTTCATGATAATACATCGACCTGTTTTCGAGAAATTATGATTTAAAAAAAGTTTAAAGAAATTTACGCTCAAATATTTCTGAAATTTATGGACCAATACTTTTGCCCAAAGAAAGGACTCGATTCGTATACAAAATTTATCCCTACACGAAATTTCAAAGCGATTAAGTAAATTTTACTCTAGTTATACAACGACAAAAAAAAACTTTTTTTTTTAATTATTTTTTTTTTCTAAAAAAAATCATCAATAAAAAAAACATGAAAATTAAAAAAATTACAGTACTCAATATTCTTCTTAACCAAAAAAATATTCATATCAATATCCTTTTTTAATTTCGAAATATAACCTATTTTCAAAAATTGACGTTTTTATCAATAACTTATGACAGAATATAGCTATCGATTTTTTTTTTTTAAATGTAGAGAATTTTATCCTGCATAAAGTGCATTCATAATATGTTAATTACTTCTAAATATTTAAAAATACGAAAATAAAAATTCAAATTTGAAAAATGGCTATAAAAAAAATAAAATCTAAATTGACAAAAATAGACTATTGACCCGAACTGTGAAAGCAAAATCCAAAAAAATGATATCTCACTGGTTAAAATTTTTCATATCAATTTTGGATCAAGCAGATCATGAGATATCCGCGTATATGGACACACACACACACACGCGCGCGCGCGCACACACACACACACACACACACATCCACGCGGACATTTCCTAAAAATAGTGTATTTCGATTCCGAATGTGCTAAACAACATTCATAACACATTTTCTCCAAAACTTTTTTTTTACTATCACAAAGCTTCCTCTAGGAGGAAACAACATTTTATTCAACATTTAAACGTGTATTATACTGGTATTGTTCGCTTTTTCGTTTGTGGTATATCTGTGTACGTTTTTGTTTAGCACGTTTTTCTTCTTCTTCTTCTTCTGGTTCCTTGTCTTCTTCTTCCTCATCTCCTTCTTGATTATCATTTTCTACATCATTTTGCATCGGCACTTGAATCATCCATTTTAAATCTTCGTCTTTCGTATCATCATTAATAGCGATGTCTGTGATGTCTTCTATTATAATGGTTTCCTTGACGTTCGTGCAACTATCACCATGACATGACGAGCATATTTGAGAGCATCATAGTCCATGTTCGGCAACTACATTTTCTTTTTTTGCACGCCGTCTCACACTGACAACTGATTTTACTCAGTAATTGATCGGGAGTAAGCCGTTTCAGCGTGCGATCTGGGTAGATGACATTTTGTCGCTCTTTCCAACCCCACGCTATGGATCGTTTTTATATACAAGCCACTGTTGCAGTTCTAAGTATGATCTATGTGCGTGCTGATTCGTAGCACCTTCGCTCGGTGGCTAATTTTCTAATTTTAGGGAACCTTTCAAAGCTTATTTCTGAAAGATTATAAACTCTGCTCGTGTAAACTCTTTTTATCTTTTTTGCTGCTATCTATACATTCGGCTAACTATATGGTTAGCACTCGCAGCTAAAATATCAGGATTCACTGTGAGATTGTAAAAATGATCTGCTTTAGGCGCCGAAGTGCTCTAGGAGCCGAAATAATTTTTTTTTTTTAATCGCCGTGTCTTTAATTATTAATATTAAGAAACGGGACAGGGGCGAAAAATCGAATTCATAGTTGTACTAACATGAGAAAATATTGCGTCACATTTATTGCAAAATTACATTGTTATAAATAATCGCGAAGGTTCGGGTCAAAAGTGGAGAAAGCTAGAGTGTCACGAGAAAAAACTGAGCATAGAAATTTCAAATCCGACGCGTTCGAAAAATTTTTTCATATCTCCGTAACTCATTGAAATAAACACTTCATTTTTTTTTTAAATTGTGATAGCTCGATAAAATATTAACATCTGACCTACTCATTTCCCCGAAAAAGTTTATTTAACAATACTTAATTAAAAATAATTATTTTTAAGTATCTATGTAAGGATTCTAATAGCAGCAAATTTGTAATAAATATAAATGATATGAATGGCCCAGCTGCGGAAATAATTAAATCGTAATCATTTTCATCATTCAAAGTATAAGGATTTAGAAAAAACGAAATAATGACATTCTCTTAAGAAAAAAGGGGCGTTTCGTCCAAGTTACCAGAGTGGACTCATCAGTGATGCTCTGGAGCCTCATTACACGTTTACTCGTCGGATGGTTTGAGGGGCCTATATGTAGTAGAAATAACGTTGTACTAATGGATGGTGGAGTTGACATCTAGCGGTGGATTATCAACTGAACAGCGAGCAAGGCAATGTGTTTGGATCCAATGTTGCGATATATTAGATAGATGTAAGGATTGCATCAACAGAAAACGATTACGATTTAATGTTGTCAAATTTTATTTTTTTCTACCCCGATTTTCTTTTACATTACTTCGGCAGCTGGACCATTCATATCATTTATATTTATTATAACTTTGCTGCTACTAGAATCCTTACATCTATCTCATCTATCGCAACGTTGGATCCAAACACGTTGCCTTGCTCGCTGTCTACTTGGTAATCCACCGCTAGATGGCAGCTACACCATCCATTAGTAGAAATTTATTTCTTCCTTGTACTTTCAATGATGAAAACGATTACGATTTAATGTTCTTGACTTTTATTTTTTCCTTTCCCGATTTTCCTATCTTTTCCATTACTTCGCCAGCTGGGCCATTCATATCATTTATATATATTTAGTAATTATTTTTATTATCTTTTTACTCTTTTTTTCCATAAGTAAATAATCTACTCCATTTAATTTTATACAATGGTACACATTATTAATCAATTAAACTTATTTTTACACAATTCTGTCTATGTGAGTGTATGTGCGTTTGAGTAGATTTGAATTCTGCCGCGCTTTTATGTGTTCAGAATAATGCGTACAGAAAGACATTCGAGGTAGAACCTTTGCTTCAGCCTTTGTGCGCATATCCCATCAGAATGGAGCATGGCTTTATGTTAGTTTGACCGTTGAGTTGTTAGTGCCGCGATCCACCAAGTGTAAAGAAAATTATTTTGTTTCAAATACTGCAACTGTCACAAAAATTTACTTACAAATTTCAATTATTGAACACTTCTAAGTGCATAAATGTTCTTCTGATTTATAGTGAAAGTACGCAATGTCACAATCATTTCTGTACTAAAGTGTATAGCTTGTTTTTTGACGACCATTCGGATCAGTTTCAATATAAAATTACAACTCTAAGAGATACATTTTACGGACGTTCAATGAAATTTACGAACTGCATATATCGAACGATTGGTAAGTACATAAACGTTATAATTATTTATTTATAGTATTTTTAAAATATTGATTCATAATTTATTTGTCATTGTCAAAAAGAATATATACATAGAGTTCTTTTATGTTTGTAGTGAAGACACATAATAAACTGCACTCCAGTTGCAATATAAAATTACAACGGCAAGAGATACATTTTACGGAGGTTTAACGAGATTGACGCACTACATATATCGAACCATTGGTAAGCACATATGCATTATTATCGCGTCGGGCTAAAATTTCTCATAAAGTGAAGTCACAAAGTATAGTGTATCGGAGTGCAGTTGAGCGCAGGCTAAAATGAAATCCCTACACTTGCGCCTTCGCACTAGCGCTACTCCACACATACATACACACAATACACACGTAATTTTTCGGGGAGAGGGATCATGCATACATACACTTTGTTTTGAATCAAGTTCTTTGCTTTTCTCTCCTGTGACTTTCAACGGGTCGGTATAGAATAAAATCAAATAGAAGCTATTGTATTCTCATCTATCTTTTCTAATTTTATTTCGATAAAATTTTGACTCTCAAGTATCTTTAATTATTCGTTCACAATTTATTATTAACAAATAGATCAATAAAATTTCATAACTGATAATTCTTAATATCTTCCGATAATAATTAATTGTTCATAAATTAGGGTCGTTTCAATATATAACTAATTTTGTTTTAATTTTGAAATAATATATGGTAGTTTAATATAGTTTCAATAGCTACAAAAATTAATTAATACAATTTTCATTTTTTATGCACATTGTATTATTGCAGATTGAAACTTTCTGAAATAGTGGAAACTCACGATGAGAATATCTCTTTGATGTGTCACAAAATTATATCCTCCGACCAGCAACGAAATATCAAAGGGCTATTACAACATTGATTGAAGCAAGCTTAAAGAGGAAGGACAATGATTATAAACAGCTCGAAGAGTATGATTCATTAAATATTCACAAGAATTCTCACAGCCATTACGTTAGAGAGTCGAGTATAAAGACTGCGCAAAAAAAGCTGCAACTTCAAAAGTAACTGCCAGGAGAGGTAGTATTAGCGCACAAAAATTTGATTTTAGTAAGTACTGTCCTTTTTGCAGAGAAGAAGAGTCCGACGAGTATGAGGCCAAAAGGGCGAAACAGACTACAAGCAATACTTTCCAAAATAATATTATGGAAAAAATCACTTCGCGATTAGAAAATAATAATTAACAAAATAATTATCAAGAAGAATATAGAAACATTAAGAAACGCATAGAAAACGTAGATTTAGTGGAGCGGGTCACCCGTTACCATGAATATTGTCTCAGGAAACTTTCAATTGCTAGACTTACTGATCAGCTTGGTCGACCGATGAGCTAAGGTACGGCCGATGCCGTAGAGTATATAATTTCATATGTATGCGAATGTAGTGAAGATGACTGTCAATTTTCGATTCAAGATATTTTAAAGCAATACAAAGGAGAAGTTCCTACTAAACTAGATACAATAGAAAAAAAATTATTAGAATATTTTGGTAGCACAATTACGATTTATAGAGTAAAAAATGTTTTTGTGGTTTGTTTTGCAAATAAGATTCTCTCTGAGGAATGGTACAAATAAAAGCTCAGATGTAGATAACGAGCGTGAAAGCATTGTCGAGGCAGCGGCGAAATTAATTTTGTATGATATTAGATGAAAATATTACGACACAGATAATTATTCTGCACCCACTTATTTTTGCTTCCTCAAAGAGGAAGCTTTGTAACGGTGAAAAAAATTTTTGAAACATAAAATGTTCAAAAACATGTTTTAAGACTTTTGGCGCAACAATCCGTTGTTTTTGATAAGAAATTTTTCGTGCGTGCGTGCGTGCGTGCGTGCATGCGTGCGTCCGTGTGTGTGTGTGTGCGTGTGTGTGTGTGTGTGTGTGTGTGTGTGTGCGTGGGTGTGTGCGTGCGTGCGTGCGTGCGTGTGTGTGTGTGTGTGTGTGTGTGTGTGTGTGTGTGTGTGTGTGTTTTCGTTTCGGAGGAGAATAGAGATAGAATAACCTACTGTTTGATTTTATAGATTATTTTTTTTTTTATAATGAAAAAACGATTCTGAATTTTTCGTTTTTTTGATTTTTTAATTTGTTTCAGCCAGTATTACTTAATAAACTAAATTGTTATTAAAAGGTCTTTAAATTACGTACAATTTCATTTTTTTAAATTTAAATTATCATTAGCCTCTCATTTGTTATTAATGAAAATATGGTTTATAATTTTTTAATTAATATCTCAAAAACTTTTTCATTTATCCACTCAAAATTTTTATCACTTATTACACTTGTCGAGTACAACATTGCGTTAAAATTTGAAGAGGGTATGTTAATTTTTTTCCGAGAAAAAAATTATTTTTGAAAAAATGTGCGTTTTCTTTCCTGTACGATGCCAGGAGTAAAATTCAATGAATCGTTTTGAAATTTGGCAGAGAAATAGCTTTTTTATATCTAATAAGTCAGCTCTTTGCCCAAAAAAATCTGACTGTTTTGATCAAAGGTATTTGAGGTTAAAACTTTTTTATAAATTTCTTATATCTGCATTATTAAAAAGAATATTCGATTGATTGACTCAAAATTTTGACCACTTACTACACTTGTCGAGTACAACATTGTGTTAAAATTTGAAGAGGTTATGTTGATTTGTTTCCGAGAAAAAAATTATTTTTGAAAAGAAGTGCGTTTTCTTTCGTTAACGATAATAGAAGTAAAAATCAATGAATCGTTTTGATATTTGGCAGAGAATGAGCTTTTTCTATATTTAAGGATTCAGTTCTTTGCCAAAAAAAAAAAAAGAATTGACTGTTGTGACCATAGATATTTCACATTTTTATGAAATTCATGGAATATATTCATATTTTTAAGGTGAATTGTGTGGATTTTTTAATCATGATTAGCTGCGTGTTGGTGTTACACTTTTAAACTTTCCCCCGTGGTACTTGGGGTTACAGATTCAGATGCTCCACAAATCTTTGCATAATTCTTCAATTGTAATTTTTTTACTATGCTGCAGAGAAACAACACCTGTACGAACACTGATAGGAATGCAAGAGGTACGGATCCATGACTTATTTACAAGTTACTTACATTTTTGAGTAAGGGCGAGCCCACCATAATTCAATGCTTTGTCGTAGTTCAGCTATCTTCTGAATTAATTTTTGTGCAAGAATTACAGTACTTATACATTCATCAGTTTTGATCAGTTGCATATCGAATTTGGAGGCTGAGCATCAAACAGCAGTAAAATGCTGCACAAATTGTACTCAAAACAATTTTTTGATAGTCAACAACGGCTATAAAACTGATTTCTTGTGACTGTTGTCCTTCTCACTGTTTCACAAGCAACTTTGGCATCTGGATCTTGTTTGTCGTTAGCCTCCAATATAGCATCACTAATCTGGTCCCACATGTAGTGCAGCCTCTCCCTTTGTGCTAAATAATCTTTGATCTTTCTCTTCCGAAGTATCACGGCATTTCAAACCAAGAACCATGAGATAAGAATTCAATCTATCTAAACCAAGAGAAGCTAATTCTTCCCAAGATGAGAAGACACAAATCTAAGTGAGCTCCAACATTGATTAAAGCACTGCCTATTTATTTAAGCCAACCGGGAAAGGTGCTGGTTTCTATAGAGCGCTGTTCTCCATAAACTGATCAAACAGCACTTTCAGCCGATGCTCGAAGTTTATGGTTTCCCGATGGCTCGATTTTTTGTGCCACTTCTCATTGACCATCGCGTCGGCGAGACGTTCGCGCTCATCGTGCAGCAGGCACTGCTGTTTCAGGAGGGTCTACATCGTAAACGATCGTAAGCAGGACGGCCGAGTGTTGATGAACTATTTATTTACGTTTGGAGTTAGGATATACGGCCATCCGCGACGCGATGTATCTAACTTGACGAAGCACGCGCAGCTGTGCTGTAGACTGCAGCGCATGCGCTTGGGCGTACTCAGTGATGCAACCTAACTGTGACCAACGTCATAAGACGATCATGTTACTGTCTTAAGACGGTCACAAGACCTTTCTGAAATTCGTAACGTTGTCACAAGTTTAGTGCTAAGCGAAAAAAAAAATAGTTGTCCGATATCTAGCATACACATGACCCATGCCAGAAGTTCAATATGTTAATCTTCAGCAATGGGTAACGAGTATGCTAGATGTCGGATAACTAGTCTTTTTCGCTTGGCACAAAAGCACAAAAGCACAGGCATGTGCCTCTATTGTGGACTCGCTCTTAGGTACCCAGGCGGAAATAACTTTTGCGTAAAACTGTTAATAAAAGCAAATAACAAAAAATAACAGGAAGATTTGGGAATGCCTAAAACATTTAGTAAGTGTTGTAAATTCCTATTATTAGTTATAAACACTTATTTGCATTTATTTGCTTTTTCGGATGGTTCCATGAGAGAAATGTTTTAGGATACAAAAAAGCGCGTTGAAAAATTGAAAATGTGTAATTTAAGAAATATAAATATGAATAAAAAAATCAATAAAACATTTTATAAATTGAAATTATTCATTAAAATAATTCCATAAAGGACAAAATTCAAATGAGGTATACTATTAATAGAATAGTATGAAAATCATTTATAAAATAAAATATTTACAAAAACCGAATATACAATATACAAGGCGTCAGGAAGTAACGTATAAGTATTAGGATTTGAGATAGGTAAGTGGCAACTATATATAGGTATACCTTAGCCATAGCCAACAGGGCGCAGACAAGCCAGTTCTATAATACAGCGTTAAAGCCTGGCCAACGATAGTTCACCTCGCCACCACGAGGGTACCATGAAAGATGTAAAATAAAAAAAAAAGCAATAAAGGATGGTACTTAGCGAAAGGATTTTTTTTGTATTAAGTAAAATTGTTTAACAAACAACAAAGAATAACAAAGAAGAAAGTTTTATTTATTAATAAAGTTTCATTATTAAAAATTTAATTTTGTTTTTTAAATTTCAAAAATGGAATCGATAAATTATTTTGCGGAAGCATCTTGCCAATGAATTAGCATTGGTTTTTACATAATGTTGATGATGACATACCACCGACGTTATGATTATTTTTAGATGTTTTAATTAAAAGCCACAAGAGTTCAGAAACTTTTTATGAAATGTGGGATAAAAGAATCACAACACTTTGTCACATTATAATATATTCAGTCAGACCTCGTTATTTTTATTCCCCATCTTGCTAGCTCTATCATCAATGATGTATAAAAAACATGCTTCGAAATATCTAACTGATTCTCTAGCGTATTAAGGATTGGCTTGGGTGTTCCATATTGCAAAACGCAACTTTTCGAGTACACTATAGTTTGCCAACGTGAAAGATATGATTCAGGCAAATCGTATTTTCAATTTATTTATGACAATGCTAATACAATCGACGACAGAAATACTTTTCATCCAATGAGAGGAATGATATGTGCAATTCCTGCCTCCGAAATATCCAGTAGTACGAAAATAGAGCGCCTGCGTCGTAGTCTATCGGCAACTAATATAGGCACTTTTGGATTTGTTCCTTTGAAGAATTTTCAAAGAGGTATCCATACTGGCATTAAAAATAGAAAAATTGAAGATGTCAATGAAACAAATCTAATACCAAACAATCAAGTAGAGGTCTCGGATTTATTGTGCTTTGACGATAATTACATACGGCGGGAAAACATAAGCTGCTGGAATAGCTTTATGGAACAGTGTACACAAGTTAAACCATTTCACGTATTAGAAATAATTTCCATCTCATTCGTAAATGCACCACCAAGTAATTATGATACCATTTTTACTGTTTAATGAAAGCTAATGAAAAATGCAAGAGCCAAAAACAAAAAAATGTTTTCGTGACTTTTGATCAAACTTTATATCAAATGCTAAAGAAATCATTGAGTGTTGCAAAGAACGAAGCGAAGATCAACAAAGTTATTGTCAGGCTTAGAGGATTCCATTTGCTTATATCTTATCTTGGTGCAATAGATTTCATAATGGAAGATAACGGATTAAAGGATGCATTTTGTGAACTTTATGCCGAAGTTTCAGCCGAAAAAGCACTAACTGGCCATGCCTATTCTAGAGCTAGCCGATGGTATATTTTAATTCAAAATGCTTTGGCGAATATTATTTTTCCTTTAATCGATCTCTCAGACGAAGAAGTACTTGTTCTGAACAATTTGTTTATTCACGTAGAAAAATCGGTGTTCCATACGTTGCTAAAAAATGATGAGTTCAAAGAAATAAGAAAGAAGTTTTTAAACAAATTGGAATCGATAAAAAGAAACGGCCCAGCTGCACGATTATGGATTCTTTATTTTAAAACAGTTGCTCTGGCTGAACAGTTTATTCAGGCTGAAAGAAGCGGAAATTGATCTATGCATTTGCAGTGTGATCAACGAATGCTGCCTTAATTTTATGCTAGTGGCCATAATCTATATGCTAAAAGCAGCCACCTATATTTGCAAGATATGAATAACCTTGAAAATATCATGGTTGTTATGGAATATAACAAATTTAGTCTTTCAGGTTATTTTACCATAAGGCGAATTGAGAAGTATCAATCTGGTACATGGTCGGACATGATTATTGAGCAAATGCTAATGAGATCAATGAAAGATAACGGTGGTTTGACTCATAGACGTGGGATAACGGAAAGCACTTTATGTAAATGGATTCTATCAGCTATCGTTATAATTAAAGTCACAGATACTATAAAGCAATTTTGTAACACCACTTACGTTACTTCGGATCAACTCATAGACGCAAGTAATTTGAGAATCACGAGAGATTTACAGGATTACAAAAAGTTGATAGAATTTATCAAAAATCATAACTCATTTTCCGTAACCGATAATATATTATCAATTAGCACTGGAATAATAGGTAATGATAAAATAAATTGTTACAAAGCATTAGAAATAGGTTTGTCTTCTATGAACATAATTATTGGTGGTGATATTGGTTCGGTAAAATTTCACAGAAACGACAAAGTGCTATCATAGGAGGCAGTCAATTCTTCAGTGAAAATAGATAATGAAGTCGTAACAATTGACTTAACTCTTATATTTCAGAGAATATTATTAAATATTCAAAACAAAATAGATATGGATAAGTTTTTAAGATATGATCATGCTACCGCTTTCTCTTTTTGACGAGGGCGGGATGCGGAAAGGACGAAAATCATCATTGTATGATAATTTTTCGAAGATTTCTGGTGTATCTCGAGGTCCAAACGACTTCAATGTCGATAGGGGTTTTCTTCTGCATAAAGTTGGTTGCGATACTAATAAATCTATTGACTTTATTGTTAAACAGTATGTTGATTACACAATCCATAATTACAGTAAAAATTCCACCATAGTTTTCGATGGTTACCCAGAGGGTAAAAATGTAAAAAGCACAAAAGCAGCGGAGAGGTCACAGAGTGAGAATAAAAATTTAGGACGGGAAATAGAATTCAATAGAAACAGCATTATTACCCTTTCAAAAGACAAATTTTTAAGTACGAATACAAATAAAAGAAAGGTTGATTGAATCACTATGCGAAGATTTTGAAAAAGAAAAATGTAGTACAGTCATAGCGAAAGAAGATGCTGATTTTCTCATTGTAAGTACTGCTGATAAATGCAGCGTAAGCGGTACAGCTTGGATCATTGGAGAAGACGTCGTTTTACTCATAATCTTAACACAGCATGCACCTAGTAACACTGTTTACTTTTTAAAAACCGGTAAAGGAAATGCCAATGACTGTATATGACACTAAACGTTTTAAATATCCTCAACTGCAAAAGCTCATAGGTTTCCTGCATGCTTTCACAGGATGCGACATGTCGTCTTGTTTTTTCAAACAAGGGAAAAACAAAATAATAAAAACGTTTCACAATGATGCAGTTCTACAGAGAAAAGCACATCATTTTTACAATCTCACCGTGAATCCTGATATTGTAGCTGCGAGTGCTAACGATATAGTTTGCCGAATGTATAGCAGCAAGAAGGATGAAAAGAGTCTACTCGACCAGCGGTTTTTCATCTTTCAGAAATCAGTTTTGAAAAGTTCCCTAAAATTAGAAAATTTGCCACCGAGCGAATATGCTACGGAGCAGCACGCATACAGGTCATACCTAAAACTGCAACAGTGGCTTGGCTATAAAAAGGATCTATAGCGTGGGGTTGGAAAGAGCGACAAAATGTCATCTACCCAGTATACACGCTCGAATCGCTTATTCCCGATGAATAACTGAGTTAAATCAGTTGTCAGTGTGAGGAACATGTAGTTGCCGAAAACATGGACTACGCTTCTCTCATATATGCTCGTCATGTCATGGTGATAGATGCATGAACGTCGAAGAAACCATTTTAGAAGACATCGCAGACATCACTTTTAATGATGATACGTAAGATGAAAATTTAGAAAGAATGATTCAAATGGCGATGCAAAATGATGTAGAAGAAGACGAAGAACCAGAAGAAGAAGAAGAACATGCTAAATAAACATACACACATGTACCACAAACGAAAAAGCGAAAAATGTCAGTATAATACACGATAAAATGTTGAATAAAATTTCTTATAAAAGTGAATATAGTATAGTATATAATATAATAGAAATAATTATTATTAATTAAGTATTTTTAAATAAACTTTTTCGGGGAAATGAGTAGGCAAGATGTTAATATTTTCGCAAGCTATTTCAAATTAAAAAAAAAATGAAATGTTTATGTCAATTAGTTACCGAGATATGAAAAAACTTTTCGAGCGCGTCGGATTTGATATTCCTATGCTCAGTTTTTTCGCGTGACACTATAGCTTTCTCCACTTTTGGCCAGCAACTTCGTGATTATTTATAACAATTTAAGTTTGCAATAAATGTGACGCAATATTTTTGTTATGTCAGTACAACTATTAATTCGATTTTTGCCCCTGTCTCGATTCTTAATATTAATAATTAAAGACACGGCGATTAAAAAAAAAAAATTACCTCGGCTCCTAGGGCACTTGGAGAGTTCGTAAATAGCTTAAAATTTGAGAAAAAATTCCAGCTTTCCAATTAATCTACTGTCGTTTATCTACGATAAATATTGGAGTTGCAATTCGAATTGTTTATAACGAAAAAAATGACTTTTTTATTTTGCGATTTCAAACAATTAAATTTGCAATAATCGCTTAGCTATTCATTGTTCGTGAAAGTAGAGATGTTAAACTATCAAAATCACTTTGCTGCCTGCTCGTAGTAGCTCGTACAACGCCCCACGGCTTGGGAAAAATCACGCAAAAATAACCAAAATGTGATAAATAAATGCAATTATACAAAAACTGTTGAATATTTTTAGCTAAAATTTTAACTGCTTATTAAGTATCATAATAGTCATAATTTAACGAGTTATCAAGAGCCTAGCAAATTTTTTAACGGAGTTCTCAATAATTAATCGTTAAAATGCCCATTTTCGCGGTGTTTTGCGATTTGCAGCTAAACAAATTAACTAAATTTAAATCTGAAAGTCTTCTTTTATAGATCTTTTTAATATCTACAAAGTTCATGTTAAGCTTTTTTCTTTAAAGTCAATAGTTTCTTTTCTGTGGTCAAAAAACTGATTTTTCGATCATTAATTCGTTATTTAAAAAATGATTCTAATATAATTCTTTGTCTCACTCACCGGATTATTGTACCTGATGACTCCCCCGATCAGATTCCGCTTGAAAACTTCTAGTTACATAAAAGGAGGAGAAAAAACTAATATGACTGGCCTAACTGTTTCTCTTCACACACATACCCAACTCATGTTACACATCAACTCTGTGTACACACATCATACATTTCACACATAAATACACAAACACCCAGGATTAAAGGTGTGAACGATTTTCCATATGGGAACGAGCCTCGACCACGACGGCCGTACAGTCGTACACTAAGCATTATATTTATTGCTATTTACCTTTTTATCATTACACACCGTTCAATTTTTATACATGTGGAGATTTAAGTTATTTTTAAAATAAACATGATTTCATCATAATTTTACTTGGTGTTCAACTTCTTTAGTCATGCTGTATCCTTACTTTTCCCTTCAATATTTACGATTTTTTCAGATTATTGGAAAAATATCCAAACAATTGAAAGAACTGAAGGTAGAGCCGAATAGAGCTATTAAAAATACAACAAGAGCTAATTTTTTATGTGGGGATCATTTCTTTAGTAAAGAAAACGAGAAAAACTGAAAAATTCTTAGAGCTGGAAGCGGCTCGGTTGCTTTTAAACTTAGTTACTCCCCATTGCCGATATTCTCTAATGGAGCTCTGCACAGCTCGCTGTCGCTACTAAATTGGAAGAAGGCGGAATTTGAGAATAGGGGAGAAGGTTACTCACAAATGATGTATGCGACTCGACTATTAAGATAAAATAAAATGGGGATTTATTAGCCAAAAGAATAGAAATTTACTCGCAGAGATTCCCGTACCCTAAACAGACTCTTTAATAATGATCGCGGTCAGTCCGAGAGTTTAACGCTCGACGCCGGCTGGTAATGCAGCCAAGATTACCTCAACGTGAGGTTGACGCAACAACGCGCGAGGCCGCTTATCGCACACAAGCGGCGTAATAAAGTACAAAAGGGCGCAAGATTTACATTTAGGCCAGCCATAGCGAACAAACTTAATCTCTCTCTCTCTCTTTCTCTCTCTCCTCTCTCTCCCCCTCTCTCACTCTCTCTCCTCTCTCTCTCTCTCTTTTTCGCTGCCGGGGAGCTGCGTCGCGTGGTTAACTCTGGTTGCATTTCACTGCATCGTTTCGAGTCTCGGCTTGGAACGACACGAACACCTCAGAACCCTTCGTACGTGCGTGAACCGAGATAGGCTCACACGTAACAATTTTCTGGTGCTAGGTGTGGGGTGTTCGTTAGAAATACATCTGAGTAAAATCGCGAAGTACGAACCGAATACGTGCCACTCAACGCTTGACAGGAAGGAAGGATGTTACACGTCTCCATCATCCTTATTGTGGTCTGCCTACAAGGGTAAGTGAAACTTTTAATACCCAATTATTACACCCTGTCTCTCGTGGGAAATCACGTGACCAATATGGAGCGAGTTAAAAGAAGGTAAAATTACGGGCCGTGAATACTGAGTGATTTTGGTTCGCGGAACACTTTAAATCTATCATGTTTAAGAAACTCTTGTCGCGTCGAAACATGAGGAATAACGAAGAATATAGCCTTGACTCCGCGAGGCAAAATGAAGCCGCCGGATTCGATCCCGACGTAGAAGTAACGCGATGCTCAGGGGCACGCCCTCGAACCCCCGGGTTTCGAACGACGGATCAGCTGGAGGCCGACAGTAATAGTGCTCTCGCCTGTGCCGACATGGCAATAGCTCTATCCTCTCCCGAGGCTTTGAAAATCGCGAGTCGGAAGCTCGATCACGTTTTATCTGTGGGGGCCGGAGATCTGGGGATCGACGAGATACAAATTATTACGAACTATAGAGAAGAACTCGCGGCCAGATTACAAAAATTACCAAAAACGCAATCGCAATCCCCGAACCCCTCAAGAGAACTATTACAGGCGACGTACTCCACCGGGAGGGCGTTGCCCGGGAAAAGTAAACTTAATAATGGGGGACTCCCGGCAGCGCCCAACACCGCGTGCGTGGATCGCAACTTACTCTGTGCTCCGCACACAGCCACAGAAGCACCCAATGACTACATACCGAAGTGGGTAACGCCTGACCAAATACCAGAATTTAAGGCGAGAAGACTGTCGGGTTACAATCATTTCCTCGCGCACGCCAAAAGGGCTAGCGGATTAACAAATATAGAGTCACAATTAAAAACAGAGCTTCCAGGCTCCGGGGCAGGCTATATACCGATGCGTCAGCCCCTCGCCGAGCCACTGCCCCAGTCCATCGACCTCCCACCGCGACACGCGCGCGTCTCCCGGTCGAGGGACGCTGCGTGGACATTTTCGCTACAACAGGCTATGAATACGATTCCCCCGTTCGACGGGAATCCCGACTCGGTGTCTTTCTTTTGCCGCGTAGTGCGCAACGTACTGAACGAATTTGGCCCATCAGCAGAATGCTAGCTGATGATTACATTAGCCTCAAAGTTTCGCGGACGAGCTGCGGATGGTTATATGTGCCGTATGAACCGTTTTACATCGGTCGAAAAAATACTCGAAGATATTACAATGAGGTACATGCACGCCGGAGGCGCCGACAGATTACTCGCCGAACTTAAGGTTATCAAACAAGAGAAAGGGGAAAGCGTTGGAAATTATGGACAGTGCGTAGAAATCTTGCTGAATCGACTACTGAATACCTACGATGCCGATAGATCCCTACAAGATTTCGAGAAACTAACTTACAAAAACAGGAGTGACTCGGAAGCTCTCGATCAGTTTCTGTACGGACTTGAAGGGGATCTGCAACACCAAGTAAGAGCCGCGAATCCCAAAACCCTGGTAGAGGCGATAACAGATGCCGTAAGAGTTGAACAGAGAACCGGGGCACGACGCGTGGGGGCGCAAGCAGGCCCCACCTCCGCCGAAGGTATTCTAACAGAACTCATGGAAAAATACGCTAAACTAAAAGACGATAATCCGCAGGCCACGATTAGGAAGGCCCCCGCCAGGGATCGCTGCAGTGTATGTGGCATGGATAATCACCCCGAGGGTAGGTGCCAGTATAGGGACGCGGAGACAAAATTTTGCATCTTCTGCCAAAAGAAGGGACATCAATATGGTGATTGTTACACCCTACGAAGGAGCCTGAAGAACACGGAAGTCACCTTAGGGAATTTGGACATACTGGGAGGAACACCATCGCCACCGCCGCCACCGCAAGTGTTATATACCACATACCCAATGAGATAGGTTATCGCGTTATCGCACCCCGCAGTAGTATATACCGCGCAATCCATAAACGTGAAATCGCCAGAAGATCCGCCGGACGCGAATAGGCAATATGCAAGAAACTACGAATGGCGACCTAACCACTATCAGAGATTAGATTACCGAATCAGTGGAAACCGCGCAACACGCTATCGACCTTATTACAATGGAAATGTCTGGGACGATCGTCTTAATCGCTATCAGCAAAACAATAACCAAGGTCGTGAAGATGATCGAAGATATAGCACTTATCCGGAGGGCGGACATAGCTTCAATAACGATAAATACCAGCCGCATCATTATAGAAGGGATCTTAGGAGTGATTGGCGCAATGGTGATCGCCGAGATAACGCAAGATATAATTATATATATATATATATATATATATATATATATATATATATATATATATATATATATATAATATATAATATAATAAATAATATATAATAAAAAAAATATAAAAAGATACAAAAAATAACCACAATAACGAGACAAATAATAAGAATGTGATTGGTCATTTAAACTCTCAGGATGCCCGGTACTAGAGTCCTGCAGGACTTAGGACTGTAAGGAAGAGGTCACCGTGAGTAGACCCAAACATACTATAAGATTATCCCAACTAGAGTGCTAGATTTCCATACACCAGCCAACCATAAAAGAGGAGATGCTTGCCAGAGAAATACTGGACGCCTGAAACGATTCGTACAGAATTGTGCTGCCTACTATGCGAAGAATTCGTAGCACATGATGAATCTCCGTAAAAACAGATTAATTCCGTGAACAGCACTTGCTATCCAAATATGAAGGTCACGTAAACTCTGCTTGTGAGACTTTGAAAGCCGAAAAAAAAAACAAGAATTTGTCCACCATCACGTTGAAACCATACGAGGTCGCACGAAAAAAAAAACGAAAAGTTGAATGAATATTAACAATGAATATTAATGAGAACATAACTTAAACTAGCCAATATACTAAGGGCCATAACCAAGATACAAAAAGATAAAGATAGAGCCCTGAGGATATTCAAGGCTATAGATCCAGAAAAACTTATGGATCACGAAGATAAAGAAATTAAACCATCAAATGATTAACTAGCGAACGGTCGGATACATTTGGATTACCTGTAAAAGTCGGACACGCCCCAAAGTCTCTGAGTCGTATCAGAGATGCGAACACGCGCAACGGCCTCTGAGCTGCGAAAGAAAACAGGAACAAGGGAAAGGTCAAACACGCTCCAAAGCCTCTGAGTCGTATCTACAATGCGAACACGCGCAACGGCCTCTGAGCTGCGAAACAAAATATAAGAAAAGTCAAGCATGTCCTAAAACCTCTGAGTCGTATCAGAGAGGCAAACACGCACGGCGGCCTCTGAGTTACAACGGGACAAAGAAAAGAAAAACGAAAAAGGAATCCAGAACGAGAAAAGGAGAAGCTAACGTAGGATAGCTACAGGGTGGACAATACATACACACTAGCACAATTAAGAACTCCCACTGCAATGAAACTGACCCAAGTCATATACGAATTTAAGTTTTACTACGATCAAAGGTAAAGCACTCACCATTTCCTCGGGGAGAGGAAAAGTGGAATATCTCGTGAAGAAAGCGAGACTCCGCCAAATAGAGACGGAATATGCAAGGCCGTGCGAATTCGTGGAAATTAATCATAGCAGACATTACGCTAAAATAACAAAAGGGGATCAAACGCGAGTCGTACATACGAATATCGAACAAGTTACAAATCTTTCAATAAATGAATAAATAAGATTTCAGAAGAGGAGAGTTGTTCGCGCAAATTCATCGCGGTCCCTCACACGACAGGCGAGCATAGCAACCCACATAGCATGAAAGCTTCCTGGAAGTTTTATGAAAGCTTCCAAGAAAGATTCGGAATCTTACAGGAAGCTTACATGGAAGATTCCTGAAAGCTCAAAATGTCCGCCCTTTTTTCTCACAAAAAGCTTTCAGGAAAGATTCTATTAATCTTCCCAGAAAGCTTTCCGGGATCTTTCATCAAACTTTTAAAAGAGTAACTGGTAGCTTTGTGAAAGATTTGTCAATCTTTATGGAAGCTTTCTTGAAAGAATACGGTAAGTTTACAGAGAATCTTTCAGCAAGACTTTAGTAAGGTAGCTGTAAAGATCCTTGTAAGGTTTTTGATAGATTTATTGAAATCTTTCAGAAAGCTTACATGAAAGATTCCTGTAAGCTTAAAATTCCGCCCAATTCTTTCTCGAATGGATACGGTAAGTTTACAGGAAATCTTCCAATAAGACTTTAGTAAGGTAGCTGTAAAGATCCTTGTAAGGTTTTTGATAGATTTATTGAAATCTTTCAGAAAGCTTACATAAAAGATTCCTGTAAGCTTAAAATTCTGCCCAATTTACTGGCAAAAGCTTTAAAAAAAATCTATTAATATTTCCGGAAAACTTTCCAGGACCTTTCATCAAGTTTTTAAAAGAGTAACTGGAAGCTTTGTGAAAGATTTGTCAATCTTCCAGAAAGATTCTACGAAACATTCTAGTAAATCTTTCAAGAAACCTTTCACGAACCTTTTTTCAAGTTCTTGAAAGATTACTTTGGAACTTAAAGCCATACATATTACATACAATACTCTAAAGTATAACTATTACAATTCTCGCATATTATTTAGAATTTATTACTATATTAATCGCAATTTTTTCATCGCAGAAAAAATTTTACATAAAATTTTTTGACCTAACTGGGAATCGAACCTACAACCCTTGGGTTACTACGCACGCATGCTATCCGTTACGCTATCGCTCGCTTGAAGGAGTTGGAACATTTTCATCCAAATAAGGTGCACTATCTACGATTATTCAATTGTTATTAAATAATATCATACATACATACCTAACATACATGTTATTATTTCGATTATATTCATCTAAAATATTAATGGCTTTAAAATGGCCATGTAAAATACTGAAACGATACCTACCTTACCGGCACCTAAGTTTTATTTTTTTATCGTATTTAAACAAAAATTTCAGAGAAAAGCGCTCTTTTACGGAAATCCAACGCTTTTTCCTAAAGTTTGTGTTTCGATGTAATAAAAAAAATAAAATTTTGGTGCCGATAAGCTAGGGATCTACGTTTGAGTTGAACATGGCCTCAAAGTTAAAACGGTATTATAAAATCAAGTTTCAATTAAAATATTATAAAATCAATTATAAATGTATTAAAATATTATCAAATTTACTTTATTTATATTTGCTTATATTCTATATGTTTAATATAAATGGATAAAGAAATTTTTCAATTTATTAAAAAAGCATAATTTTGTTCTAAATTGATGAAATCTTCAAATCTATATTTTCAACTCAAAAATAACTTCAAAATAGTCTCAAAAGAGATGAAAAGAGAGGGGATTAAACATATTGCAAGAATATGTGTTTATATTAGATGCATCTTTAAGATGAAATGGCGAAAAAGTTATTTACAATTCATATAACTATTATGTATTTAGAAAAAGTTGTTACTTTTTCAAATCACATTTTTAAGACCAAAATAACTCGTGAGTAGTTATAAATACATAATTTATAATGAAATTAACTATACTTTAAGAATATCGGTATCCATTTTCTATACCTGAAGAACCAATTAAAAAGAAAATTATTTCTGAAACAAAAAATTTTTGCAAAATTGTTATTTTATCAAAATAAGACCTTATTGTCATTCATTTGACTCCAAAATTTAATCAGTTCTGAGTTAAGACATACGTAAGATGCATGCAAAAGTTCAGCTCATTACGTCTATCCGTTCAAGAGTTATGCCGGGGACAAAATTTCGTTTCATAAATTCATACATACATACATTTTTTTAAAACCTATTATTCTGACTCAGAAAGCTCAAAAACATCGAAATTCATCAAAATCTCTGTTTTGAAAATTTTCACTATTACAACGCTTTCTCTTTGAGAAATAAATATAGTGTCAATAGGGAGAAATAAAATTCGTATACTGAATATATTTTAACACTCCGTGCGCAAAGCTCGACTTCGCACACGCTCAAATAAAAAAGCATATGCTAAATCAAGCTTTGTACACGTCGTATACAAAAATACGGTTCGATACGCGAGCGAGAAGGTAATTTTAACCTTGTGTGACCTTTTCACCCTAGCTTCGCTCAGGTGCAAACGTCCACACTAGGATAAAATCACTTTGACGCACTAGCATCGAAATTTATCTGTATTATTTTGACTCTCCGTGCGCAAAGCGCGATTTCGCGCACGCTTGTTTTTTGAATGAAAAAGCATACGCTAAATCAAGCTTTGTACACATCGTGTCAAAAGATACTGTTCGATACACAAGCGAAAAGGTGCACGCGTTAGTATCAAACTGTACTATTTCTAAACAAAGAAAATATTAACTTTAATTATTAATTTTAAACATTCATTTGGAAAAACACGTCTTCCTTTTATGCAAATACAATACTCAGAATTCATTTGGCAATTCTTATGAGAGTACTATTATGAGAGATAATTGTTGAAAAATTGGATCAAAATGACAAAAATGCAGATTCCTACTTATCAACATTAAAATTATTTTTAATTAAAAAGTTTTTAAACAGTTTTTTGAAAAACCACAATTTTAACGCCCTCCTTATATTTAAATACTATACATAGAATTATTTTATAGCCATTCTATTATAATTTTGATAAAGTATACTCGTTGATGTCGGTATCCAACATCTCCTTAAAGCATTCATTTTTGGAATATTTTATTAAGGGTTCCCGAAATCTTTCTAAAGCTTTCACGAAATGTTGCTCAGTTGCATAGGTGGAATTTTTTGTTATTCCATTAAACTTACGGCAAGCTTTCGCGGAACCTTACCAGAATATGTTACGGTTCCAGTAATCTTTGACTTATTGTCACTGCAATCTTTTATGAAAGGTTCTATTTATGTTGAGTAGAATCTTCCCTGGGGGTATTCATAAATCTTTTTTAAAAGTTTTTCGGAAGATTTGCAATGAATGTTATAGTTCGATCTTTCACTAAGCTTACTGTAACCCTTCTGGTTACCTTTCATGATAGATTCCAGTATTCATGAATCTTTCTCAAAAATTTTTCAGAAGATTTGCAATTTATGTTCCAGTTTATCTTTCAGTAAGCTTACTGTTACCTTTCTAGTTATCTTCCATGAAAAATTCAAGTATCTGTTATTAGAATGTTTCATGGAAGATTCTGGAAACCTTTCAAAAGCTTTCATGAAATGATACTGAATCGCACATTTGGAATTTTTTTGTTCTGGTTCCACAAAACTTACGGGAAGCTTTCATGAACATTGCAAGGCAACGCGACTGGGGAGTTTCGCCGGAACCTTCCATTAGGCTTTTCCATTATTTTTCGGTAATCATGCTAACTGCAATCTTTCATGCAAGATTTTATTGATGTTTAGTAGAATCTTCCCTGAAAGTATTCAGTAATCTCTTTCAAAAGGCTTTTGGAAGATTTTTAATCAATTTTCCAGTTGAATCTTTCAGTAAGCTTACTGTAACCTTTCTATTTATCTTTCATGAAAGATTCCAGTATCAATTCTGAGAATGTTTCATGTAAGGTTCCGGAACCCTTTCAAAAGCTTTCATTGTATATGGTCGAGTCTTATAGTTCGAATCTTTTTTGTTGATTCCGTTAAACTTACGCGAAGCTTCCGTGTAACATTGCAAGGTAACGCTACTGGAAAGTTCCGTGGGAACCTTCCATTAAGCTTTACGCATTATTTTTCGATAATCTTTTATTCATGCTCACTGCAATCTTTCATGGCAGATTTCATTTAGGTATAATGGAATCTTCCCTGAAAGTATTTATAAATCTTTTTCAAAAGGTTTTTGGAAAATTTGTAATCAATGTTCCAGTTTAATATTTCAGAAAGCTTACTGTAACCTTTATAGTTCTCTTTCATGAAAGATTCCAGTATCAATTATTAGAATGTTTCATGAAAGATTCTGTCAGCTTTTCAAAAGCTTTCGTGTAATGTTACTCTGGTGAATAGTTAGAATCATTTGGTTGTTTTTGCGAATCTTATGGGAAGCTTTCGTGCAACATTGCAACGTAACGCTACTGGCTTTACGCATTATTTTTCGGTAATACTTTGTTCATGCTTACTGTAATCTTCCATGAAAGGTTCCACTTATGTATAGTGGAATCTTCCCCGAAAGTATTAATGAATCTTTTTCAAAAGTTTTTCGGAAGATTTGCAAGAAATGTTCCATTCTAATCTTTCAGTAAGCTTACTGTAACCTTTCTCATTACTTTTCATGAAAGAGCCCGTATCGATTCTGAGAAGATTACATGTAAGGATCCGGGAACCTTTCAAAACCTTTCATGGAATGTTACGCGAGTCTTATAATTGGAATCTTTTTTGTTGATTCCGTTAAACTTACGGAAAGCTTTCGTGAAACATTTCCAGGTATTGCTACTGTGAGCTTCAGCTGGAGCCTTCCATTAATCTTTTCGCATTATTTTTCGGTAATCTTTTGTTCATTCTTACTGCAATCTTTCATGAGAAGTTCCATTTTTGTTTAGTCGAATGTTCCCGGAACGCATTCATCAATCTTTCTCAAAAGTTTTTCGGAAGATTTGCAAGAAATGTTCCTGTTCAATCTTTCAGTAAGCTTACTGTAATCTTTCTAGTTATTTTTCATGGAAGACTCCAGTATCGATTCTTAGAATGTTTCATGGTGGATGTCGGTAACCTTTCAAAAACTTTCATGGCATGTTACGTAATCGCATAGCTGGAATTTTTTTGGTTGGTTTCCGAAAACTTACGGGAAGCTTTCGTGGAGCATTGCAAGGTAACGCTACTGGTAAGTTTTGCCGGAACCTTCCTTTAAGCTCTTTGCATTATTTTTCGGTAATCTTTCATTCGTGCTTACTGACACCTTTCATGAAAGGTTCTATTTATGTTCAGTGGAATCTTTACTGCAAGGATTTGGGAATCTCCTTTGCAATCTTAGCGTAAGCTTTCAACAAAGATAATGGTGTAATCTTTCCGAAAGCTTGCCGTAATATTGTTTCCTTTCGTGAAGGATTCCTGGATTGATCCCTGCAAGGTCTTGGGAATCTCTTTTGCAATATTAGCGTAAGCTTTCAGCAAAGATAACAGTGTAATCTTTCTAAAAACTTACTGTAATATTGCTGTTTCCTTTCGTGAAAGATTCCTGAATTGATTCCTGAAATATTTCACGTAAGATTCCCGTAGGCTTTCCAGAAGCTTACGTGTAATATTCGTCGAAAGGACATTTGGCAATCTTGATTGTAATATTGCTTTAACATTCCGGGAAGCTTACAAGAAAGCTTACAATGAAATCTATCTGAAAGTTTCAGTTATCTTTTAGAAAGGTTGAGGAAAGCTTCCATTGGAATATTTCTTGAATCTTTCACTGGGAAGCTTTCATGCTATGTGCAGAAAGATTTCAGTATCGATTCTTAGAATTTTTCATCGTGGGTGTCAGCAAGCTTTCAAAAACATTAATGGAATGTTACGGGATCTCATAGTTGGAATTTTTTGGTTGGTTTCCGAAGATGTACCAGAAGCTTTCGTAGAACATTGCTAGGTAATGCTACTGGAATGTTTCGTGGGAAACTTCCATTAAGTTTTTCGCATTATTTTTTGGTAATGTTGCATTCATGCTTATTGCAATCTTTCATGAAAGGTTCCATTTATGTTTAGTGCAATCTTTCCTGAAAGTATTCATCAATCTTTTTCAAAAGTTTTTCGGAAGATTTGCAAGAAATGTACCAGTTTAATCTTTCAGTAAGCTTACTTTAACCTTTCTAGTTATCTTTCATGAAAAATTCCAGTATCGATTCTTAGAATGGTTCATGGTCGATGTTGGCAACCTTTCAAAAACTTTCATGGAATGTTACGGAATCGCATAGTTGAAATTTTTTCGGTTGGTTCGCTTAAACTTACGGGAAGCTTTTGTGGAGCATTGGAAGTTAACGCTACTGGAATGTTTCACGGGAACCTTCCATTAAGTTTTTCGCATTATTTTTCGATAATATTGCATTCATGCTTATTGCAATCTTTCATGAAAGGTTCTATTTATGTTTAGTGGAATTTTTCCTGCAAGTATTTGGAAATCTCTTTGGTAATCTTAGCTTAAACTTTCAAGAAAGATAACAGTGTAATCTTCCCGAAAGCTTACCGTAATATTGTTGTTTCCTTTTGTGAACGATTCCTGTATTGATACCTGCACGGATTTGCGAATCTCTTTTGCAATCTTACAGTAAGCTTTCAACAAAGGTAACAGTCTAATCTTCCCAAAAGCTTACTGTAATATTGTAGTTTCATTTCGTGAAAGATTTCTGTATCAATCCCTGCAAGGATTTGGTAATCTTTTCTGCAATCTTAGCGTAAGCTTTCAACTAAGATAACAGTATAATCTTCCCAAAAGCTTACTGTAATATTGCTGTTTCCTTTTTTGAAAGATTCCTGTATTGATCCCTGCAAGGATTTGGGAAGCTCTTTTTCAATCTTAGCGTTAGCTTTCAACAAAGATAACAGTGTAATATTCCCAAAAGCTTACTGTAATATTGCATTTTCCTTTCGTGAAAGATTCCTGTATTGATCCCTGCAAGGATTTGGGAATCTCTTTGGTAATCTTAGCGTAAGCTTTCAAAAAAGATAACAGTGTAATCTTTCTAAAAGCTTACTGTAATATTGCTGTTTCCTTTCGTGAATGATTCCTGTATTGATTCTTGGAATATTTCACGTAAGATTCCCGTAAGCTTTCTAGAAGCTTTCATGTAATATTCGTCGAAAGGTCATTTAGCAATCTTGATTGTAATATTGCTTTAACCTTCCGGGAAGCTTACAAGAAACCTTACAATGGAATCTATCTGAAAGTTTCAATTATCTTTTAAAAAGGTTGATGAAAGCTTCCATTGGAATATTTCTTGAATCTTTCACTGGGAAGCTTTCATGCTATGTGGGAAACGCTAAAAAAAAAAAAAAGGGGGGGAATATATATTTTTTGCTTTTTTCCGCGGCTCCTCAGACGCCGCGCAGATAAAGGTCGATATCTCGTATGTTCCTCTAAGGAAAAAAAACAGGCCCAATCGCGGGGAGTTCGCGCGCCCAAGACGAGAAAAAAAGCACATCACACGTGCAAAGATACATCAAACATACAGTTCTTTAAATAAGTAATAATAAATATCTTTAGTTCGGCAGTGAGTATCGCTAGAATAACATATAATATTTGTAAACATCGAAATTAGTTGGAAGAAGAAGCACGCTGAAAAAGTTGGGATACGTTTTCGTCATGACCGATCTAGTTATTACAGTAATAACATCACCACTCACACTCACAAGCAAATGATTCTAACGAGATACAAACGTGGAGGCAAGAGGCTAAAGTTTAGGTTACGGCGCGGAAATATGATTCCCGATTTTAGAAAATAAGAAAAGAAATAGAAATAAACTCATCAAATTCCATGGTAGCAAGCGAGAAAAGCAATTTACCTCTTAATTGTAAATATAAACAGACGTATGAGTCACGCATTAAAAATGAGTAGTCGGGCTGAATTCGCTAAAACCTACATGTACAACGTATAACGAAGCAGGTGCAAGCACCCTACCTCACCGCAGACGCAGAGCGATGGCCCAATCGTCGGTTCCCGCACGCGCCATCTCCCTGACCTTTCGAAGGTCAGCTCCCTTGTATTGTATCGCACTAGCGACTCGAGTACTCGTAAAGGGAGAAAGTACGCTTATGGAGTGGAGTCGCGGCGGGGGCGCGGCAAATGGAAGCCGTATATGTGAGTTACGGACCTTGGCAAAAACTAGGTGTGAAGTAGCCCTCAATCGCCTGCATGAATAAAAAAATGCAATGGCGCAAGTCGTATCTCAACGCTATGCAGCTTTGAGCCCAACGGTTGCGTGAAGTGGAGCGGGAAACGCCAGCTTGCTTGCGGTATCTCTCCCACGACGCGTCAGGGCTATAGTGGGACACACTAAAGCATATAGGATAAAACGCGGGTTATGAAGTGAACCGCACGCCTACTCATTTATCAAACAAAAAAAAAAAAAAAAAAAAAAAAAAATCCGCGTTCAGCATAGGCAAGGGATGACGAATTGCTTTTATTGATCGACAAACCCATGAGAAAGTTTTAAGATATATAAATTTAAAGTGACTGACTTGTTATACAAGAAAATCATAGGCCCGCGCCGGGGGTATACGCTAGGCATTCATAATATGCACGGGGATAGTCAAAAGAAAAAAAAGGAAAACCATATATCAATAATATAATAATAATCGTTGGAATAATTTGCTTAAAATTTATCACCAGCACCCTTACAAAATTGTAAGCAGGCACACACGATAGATTACGGCACCAACAAACAAGAATAGAGGACTCGGGACAAACGAGTCATCATTTCAGACTAACTAGGCGACGCGCGTATTATATACATAAACCGAACTGTAGACGGCCTTGTAATCAAGTTCAGACGGACGTCAGCATAAATGTAAAGCGCATACTCACCGGCGCACGGCTAATGAATAAAATAAGAAGTTATACTAATAGAGAACCCGACTGGTCGAGCGAATTCTACGCTTTTGAATGGCTACGTAATGGAATAAGAAAAGGGGAACATGCGGGATGTCCGACCTCAACCGTCCGAAGGGAATAATGGTAGTTCCTTCCATTAGGCACAGAATAAATTTAAACCCAAAAAAAGATTCTTACATTAAGATTGAGAAGGTATAGGCGTATGTAACTAGGACTGCTAGTTAAATGAAGAAGAAAAAAAAAATAATAAAAATAATAATAATAATAATAATAGCAATAATAATAATAATAATAATAATAATAATAATAATAATAATAATAATAATAAAAACAATCCTCTGGAAACTACATAAAAATCTTCATTAAAATTTAATGTAAGTCATAGAAATAAACAATAAATTCATAATTTAAATATCTGAACAGGACCCTATGGGCCACATAATCATTTAGAGAAGGGTTCAGAAATAAGGGAAAACAGAATAGGTAAGATATTAATTTAAAGGAAAAAACCGACACCATACACTACTAGCTCTGGACAGGCGAGCAAGCACAGGGAGCGCATGAGAGGCCAAATGCGATTCGGGAACGTGCAGCACGGCATTGCAACAACTACGAATGCAGTCAAATGCATTGAGGTACAGCTCAGCGTGCATATACATACACGAGCTTGCAACAACTACATAGGAAGAAGAGTTGGGTAACCACTCATAAAAGCATACGCTGTATGCTTACAATCGGAAAAATGTCAGAGACGGCTTAAACGATCGCTTCTAATTTTAACTATGAGAGGGAAAAGGCATATCACGCCCAAAAGTTATTTAAATGATTAATAAGCGTTAATAAACATTTTAACAATAAATCACTATAATTAATAAACATGCAATCGGAAAAATATCAGAGACGGCTTAAACGATTGCCCCCAATTTTAACTATAAGAGGGACAAGGTATTTCACGCCCGGAAGTTAGTTAATTAATTAATAAAGATTAATAAACATTTTAACAATAAATCACTATAATTAATAAACTTGCAATCGGAAAAATGTCAGAAACGGCTTAAACGATTGCCCCCAATTTTAACTATAAAGGGGACAAGGTATTTCACTCCCGGAAGTTAGCTAAATAATTAATAAAGATTAATAAACAGTTTAACAATAAATCACTATAATTAATAATCAGAAATACTTGAGTGAGGGCTTAAACTAATCCCCTCGACGTTAACTACTGGTAAATAACATAACTGAACTGAAAAAAGTTATTTAAAGATTCAATTCAGGCTAATAAACATTTGAACAATAAAGCCCTATAATAAATCAACTAATAATCAGAAATACTTGAGTGAGGGCTTAAACTAATCCTCTCGACGTTAACTACTGGTAAATAACATAACTGAACTGGAAAAAGTTATTCAAACAATCAATTCAGGCTAATAAACATTTTAACAATAAAGCCCTATAATAAATCAACTAATAATCAAAAATACGGGAGTGAGGGCTCAAGCTCATCCCCTTAACGTAAACTACTAGTAAATAGCATAACTGCACTGGAGAAAATGATTTAAACATCCAATAAAAGTTAATAAACCTTTTCACAATAAATCACTATAATAAAACAACTTTTAAGTCATCTTGCTAAGAAATTGTGAAGGTAGAAATTAGACTACTTGACATTGTATGAAATTTGTATGCACCACAAATAACTATATAGTAAACCGACTAAATGGCAACTATCATTTAGATGTCACCCTCCAATGACGCCACAGTAACAATGAAACCATCGGCATGCGATATTAAGACTCCCATAGGAATTCAGGGGAACAGGCGAACAGCTTACCGACTGCGCCATGTGTTACGTTATTTTTATCTACATTTTCAAAATACTAGCCAAATTCATGCGCGCGTTATATGTGCTTTCAATTGGCATTCCGTATAACTTATAAGCCGGAAATCCTTTTCTTTCAATTTTGAGGCATCTTTAAGCATTGATGTAATACTGTAGGACATCAACTCTTAACAAACACAAAATTTTGTATATTATTGACATAATTTATTCTAATAGTCACTACCGACGGAGGATCGATGCTGCAACACAATGAGAGAATCTGATAGCATGCCACAAAGCAAGCTCGCGCAGCCCGCTTCGCTAGAATTGGGAAACGAGCTGAAGAACATAATCAACCGCGCGCAGGAACTAGAACAACGCGACGCCGTGGACGGCGAGTTTATAGCCCTAAACCAAGCAGTTTCGTATTCAGGCGGGTCAATCGTCGCGATCACAATCGTCCTCGCGTTGAATTGGAAATTCTGGCCTAGGGGAAGGGAGCCCCCTCTACTAATCAATAAAGAACTTTTTCCAGGTACACCATCGCAAGCACTACTACCTTCAGCGGTACATTATTCGACTACCACAGGGAGAGTCATCACCCTACCACACCGTCAACACGAAGCACGGGTTGAGAAAAATCAGAGCCGCAAGCCCGATCCTATAACATGTCATAAATAAAGAAAAAATATATATATTGTCACGGGGTGGATTTTCTAGCTAAGGCACGTTTCACCTGCGTACCTTAGCGGTTCAATTCCATATCTCTCGGTTCAACTCCCGGAGATGTAATAGCCAGATTATGCAACGGACGCTACAACGTCGTGCAATGTTCACCTAATCTGGTTACTTACCGTGCAACACGCAAGTCGAAGACTTGCGCTTTGTCTCTCACCAGTGACTCGAACTCTCCTCTCGTTCACTGGTTCGTGTGCCGGCTGCTCAGATGAAACGATACGTTTTCTCTTACGTAACGACCGCGGAGGCGGCGGGGAATGGGGAATGACTAGGTCGCGAAATAATAACTCGAGAGGTTAAATGTTAATAATAAAAGACTATTGTTTATTAAATAAAAGAAGTTGTGGTGTGATAATGGATCATAAATATAAAAGAAATGAATTTAGGTTTGCGTATTCCCTATCTAAACGGTACGCCAGCACGTTACCTCTGACGTCAGCTACCTCGGAGACTGACGTCACGCTCGCGGTAATTTATGCCGCGCACGTGAGGTATAATACGCCTCACGTGTGCGGTACTCTACGCGCGCGCTCACCGAGTAAAGCGACGAAGTGTGAGAGCAGTCGCGATCGCCACGCGACGCACACACGTATAAGTGTGAGAGAGAGGGCATACGGCGGGTTTACACATGTGCGCACCTGTTGTGCGCACTCACCGGCTTTGAAAAAGCCGGTGGTTTGACCTCGCGTTTAACCTTGATGAAGCGCGAGCCCGATGCCTACACTCTCTCCTCGCACTTGCTCTCACCGCACGAGAACGCCTACTCGAAGCCAATGTCCAGGTACGACGAGCCTGGGCAAGCGGTTAGGCGGAGCTAATACGCGGCGCGGAAGAATGCGTGCACGCTTACCTTTTACCCAATTTAGTAACGGCTCAAGTAGTTGATCGGTCTTGGACGTGTCTGGTCTTACTTCCTGAGCAATATAAAAATCTTGATGCTGCGGTGGAGCGGACACGAAAAGTGCTATTACTTCCTCCAGACACTAAGTAGTTTGAGTGCGGCAGGTGATATTAGCCTGTCGCACTTGAACTTTGCACTTTAACGCGCGAAAACCGCAGAAGTACTTCAATACACTATTTTTGTATATCACGAGCAAAACTCTCGTGATTCGCGCTCTGACACGGTACTTCTCTTCAAAAGAACGAACGAGTCTTCTTTTAATAACGGGCGAAACAAGGTGGAGCGAAACGAAAAGCGGTTGCAGAATACCGTAGCAAACTATAAGATGGCCGTGGGCTCGCCGGCTCGCCGCGATCTGCTAGTCATCACGTCGATGCAGCTCAGATTCTGCATCGACGCGCCATCTCGCGTTCGCGCGCATGAGTTACTTGAACTACGGTTTATCCGCGACGTCGGTACGGCAGGCCGTGACACCCCCCACCCAGATGTCACTTATCTCCTGATAAAAGACTCTGCAACTCAATTCGGCGTCGCTAATACTTGAAAAGGGCTAAAGTTCTAGGAATACTCAAGCGAACGCGATTGTTATAGGAAAATAAAAAAACTTTATTAAAACAATAATAATAATAAAAAAAAATCTAATGCCCCTTCATCGGTCAAAATTTGTTTGGCATTTTTGCCGATAATAGAAAGGGTTGAGCGGGTCGTGATTCGCGGCTCCAGGTCAGGTAGCTGGGTTGCGGACGTTGAGGTACCCGCAAAAGAAGCACTGTCTTGGTTGTCTCGCGTCTCCGGGCAGACGCCGACAAGAGGAAAGAGCCCTTGGAGGCCCAGTTGAGTCCATTGGAGTGGACGCCCGATCTTGTTGGAGACCCCTCGATGGTCGTCTCCTGGAGCTACTCCTCTGGCGGCTTTTCGCTCTACTCGGACGGGGCTCTTTTACAGGTGTTATTACCCTACCAGGGGCAGGCCTCCTCCTACCCCTGTCTGCCTCCTCTTCTTCTGCCCTGGCCCTTGCGAGTTCGGCCTGGACCCGGGCCATCTCTTTTTCCTTGGACTCGCGAAGGCGTCGAGCTTTTTCCAAGGCCTCGCGAGTTTCGCGAGCCTCGCGAGCCTTACTCTCGCTTTGCTGTCGGCGAAACTCGACTGCCGCCGTGAGCTTTTCTTTGCGGCCCAGGACCAGGTTAAACCACTTTTCGGAGTGGACCCTCGCCCCTTCATAATCGTGGAAGTTATCCCACTCCCTCATGACGGCCTCTTCCTTTTCTCTAGCCAACTGAGATCGCTCTCGAGATGCTATCAAGTTGGCTTCGAGTTTCATCCAAGCGACCGACATGGGGGAGCGACCTGACAACTCACACGATTCGCTATTCTCCGCAGGCTCCTCTACATGCGGAGTATTGTGGGCGAGGCTCTCCTCACTGGCCCAACTCTTCCGTTTTTCTGACTCCACAGGCTCCACTACCTGTAGAGTCGACGACTCCTCTTTGACTTCGCTACTCTGGCTAACTACCAAACTAGTGACGTCTATCGCGGTCTTCGGTCGTCTTAGTATCGACTGCGTTGATGAAGGAACTACTGGCTCCCCTGCCGGTAGTTCCTCTATAGTTACGGAGGATCCCTCCGTGACTCCTCCTAAAATGGCAGGTATTCCGGCACCTGGTATCATCCGGCCAGGTGTCGGAGGCAGCAGCTGCACCTGCTTCAGCAGCTGGCCTACCAGCTCGAGGAGCTGTTGCTGGTTCAGCTGTCCAAGACTCATCCTGCGGACAGAGGAGAAGATAGCGTTTATCCTCGGGAACCGTAGTTCGGATTCGCGCGTGTTCTCCGGGGGGACGTCGAGACGGGGTCGCAGGTTAGTACGCGATTCCGCGAACCTTTCGGTCGGCCAGGAGGTCGTTTTAGGGGCTCGCTCGCAACAGGGACGGGGTTGATTGGTGCAGGAGAAGTTTCGCCTGGCCTTCTCGTGACTATCGCTGTCTTTCTCGGTCTACCTCTCCCGCGAGCTTGCGTTGTCACGCCAACCTCGTCCTGATCTTACCCAGCGCCCGTGGCGGCTGGGTTCTCGCAAGTGGCGGGTCACTCTTCGCCGTTTCTTCTTCTTCCCCCGGTGGTCGGGCGACGTCATCCTCTCCTTCAGTTATATCGCTCTCGTGTGTTTCCTTGTTATCCTCGGGCTCTTCTCCAGCGGAGTATGGCTTCAAGTGTTCTGCATGGACCAGGTCTTCAACATCTCCTTCCTGATCCACCAGTTTGTACGTGTTGGGCCCTTTCTTCTCCAAAATCTCGTAAGGGCCAACTTATTTCGGTGCCAACTTCGCCATCACTCGTTGAGCTGCCGAGGATAACACGCGATTCTTCTTCCACACGCGATGTCCGACCTCGAACTTCGGTTCTCTCCGCCTGGCATCATATATCTCAGCATGCCTCTCTTGTTCTTCTCTTGAATGGTGACCAGCATCATCTAGCATATTGCTGAGATTTCTCATTCTTTCTAACCAGGCGTCTTCGTCCTCTTGAACAACAGTCTCTTCGACTACCTGATCTTGTTCCCTCCTCTTAGTCCCGGGAGGCACTGGCTCCCTGCATAATTTAACATGGCCGGTGACTTACCAGTGGCACTATGAGGTGTGTTATTTAGCGCGAACACCAGTTCAGGTAGCTTCACGACCTAAGTATTATGGTTCCCTTCCACAAATGCCATAATATTGGTCTTGAGGGTTCTATTCACTCTCTCCACCGGATTTGCTTGTGGATGGTAAGGGGGAGTAAGAGAGTGGTGAACTCCTATTTCGGCCAGGTATCGGTCTATTACCTGGTTCTTAAATTCGGTTCCGTTGTCGGAAAGGAAGACTTCGGGTGTGCTATATCGTAAGACTATATTTTTCAGTTCTTTTCGAATAGTCTTGACGTTGGCTTTCCGGATAGGGATACACTCTACCCATCGAGTAAATAAATCCTGGAAGACCAATATATACTCGAATCCGGCTTTGCTTCTGATTAAAGGACCCATTATATCCGCCGCGATGACTTTCCAAGGCCTATGAATAACTCGCCGCCCCATCAAACCGAGGGGTGGCCTTTGTTCTACCTGTCGGGCTACGCAGTGACCGAATCCGACGCAGACTGCTATGGTCGGTCACTATGAGGAAATTATATCCCTCTACGTATGCTCGAAACTTCTCGATAGCCCATAACACCGCAAGACACTCTCTTTCTGTTACTGAGTAATTTCGCTCAGCTTTAGAGAGTGAGCGACTCGCAAACTCTAAGACTCGCTCCTGGCCGTCTATCACCTGGAACAATACGGCCCCCAAACCAGAGTCACTTGCGTCAGTTTGTATGACAAAGCGCGAAGCGAAATCCGGACGGTGTAGGACCGGAGCTGAGGCTATGAGTGCCTTGATGTGGTTGAAGGCTTGTTATTGTTCCTCTTCCCACACGTACCTGAAGTTTTTCTTCGTTAGGCGTGTGAGAGGGTCGGCGATCGTGGCAAAATCGGGAAGAAACTTCCGATACCACGATGCCATACCGAGGAATCGCCTTAACTGTTTTAGGTTCTTAGGCGCAGGGTATTGCATAACCGAAGCTATCTTATCTGGGTCTGGTCTAAACCCATCTCTGTTAACGAGAACACCAAGATATTTTACCTCAGATCTACCAAATACGCTCTTCTCTCGGTTGATCGTGAGGCCTGCCTCATTGATTCTTGCCAATACGCGTTCTAACATCGCTAGATGCTCTTCAAAAGTCTCTGTTACGATGATGATGTCATCTAAATAAGAGAACGCGTATGGCTCTAGTTCGGGCCCTATGACTCTGTCAATCATGCGCTGAAAGGTGGCTCCTGCGTTTGACAATCCGTATGGCATTCTTTTAAATTGAAATAACCCCAGACTGGGTATTGAGAATGCCATAATCTCCCGCGATTCTTCTTTCAAAAGGATTTGATGGTATGCGCTGCTCAGATCTAAGGTTAATATATAACGGGCGGCTTGGAGCTTCCGTAGGATCTGATCCATATTTGGCAGCGGATACGCATCTCCCTTTGCGGCGGCATTCACCTTTCTCATGTCGATCATCATACGATGTTTATTGCCAGCTTTCGGGACCATGAAAGCAGGACTGGCCCAGGGGCTCGACGAAGGCTCGATCAATCCGGCTGCAAGCATCTCTCAAACTTGTCGATGCATTTCCTCTTCCAATTTTCTGGAAATCGGGTATTGTTTCTGCCGGATTGGTCGAGTTTTGCCAACGTCTATCTCGTGCTCGGCATAATTAGTGCAGCCGAGTGGAGCGTCTGCTGCTGGTAGTACTCTTGTTAAAAGAGCTTGTAAGCGCTGGTGTTCTTCCAGCGTAATATCGGCGAGACCCGCTGAAAAAGCTTTCATCGTGTCGATGGAGGCGATCCTGATCTGTGTTGGATCATTTGGATCTGACGAAGAGACACAGGCTAATTCCAGTCCTACACTCTGACCGGATTTTCTCACTATCAGCCTGTTCTCTACGGGGTCGTGCGTTGTCTCAAATGCGCGGGCGAAATTGGAAACATAACAGTCAACTTCCAGTTCTGGTATTATTGAAACCAGTATGTCTCGTTTGACCCCGCCCAACTCGAACGGGAGTTCCACATGTCCCGTTACGCGGAGCAGGTTGTTACCAGCACCTCTGGCGCCTGCTCCCATAGCTGGCCGGAACGTACGTCCGCATTCGGTAGCTAGTTGCAGTCCTAATGATCCCATCACCGTTCTCGAGGCTTCAGTATCGTATAGTGCCCGAATGCGGAACCCTCCGATTCCCACCTGTACCCACCAACGCAGCTCGTTGGGTTGTACAGGAATTTGATTGGAGCTAGGTTCTAGCTCCTTCACGGAGTCGTTCCGTTGTCCGACTTTCTCTTCGTCTGGACATTGTTCAGCCTTGACCTGACTGGAAGCTGCCACCAGATCGGTTGGTATCTCGTCCTTCTTCCTCGACTCTTTCTGGGTCTCTAGAGTGGTCTCGGCGGATTTGGACCCATTCAATCTCGCCGGTTCTCGTTTCCCGAACAGTCGGGGCAAAACGAGCGATGGTAACCTATTTTGCCGCAGCCACAACACGTTATGGGTCCAGCCGGTTTGTCGCTCTTACGCTCGGGTCCTCCGCTGGTATCGTTCTTCTTACCGTCACCGGTTAATGTTCGTTCTCTTTCTCTTTCCCTCTAGGGGTGTTCGCCGGTGACGGTTTGTGTTTTTCGTGGCGATTTTCACCTTTCTTCCTTGGGTTGTGGCCGGATGTACGAGCGTTTTGTTTGCTGTGTAACTCGTTCAGTCCGGCCTCTAATCTCGATATAGCGGTCAGTATCGACTGATCCGCCAAGGTTTCTTTACCTGCGAGGCCATTGTACTCTCCAGAGTTCACTCCGGAGATTTTTGGCTTCGCAGGTTTCACACCCCTTGACTTATAGGCTGCTTCAAGCAACATAGTCAATTCCGGAGGCGGTCGAGGGTGGAAGGTTTTCTCCATATCGAGAGTTAGTTCGGCTTCCCTCGCAATTTCTTGTAACTCGTCGATATCTTTGAAGTCGGCTCTCCTCACCAACCTTTGGAGTCCCGGCCTCAAGTTTCGATGGAGCATGTCAAGTTGCGTTTCTAAGTTCGGTGTCGGCTCCATTTTTCTTATAATAACCAGGAGGCAGGTTATGTAATCTCTCGCGAGTTCATCTTCTCCCTGTATCCTTGCGGTTGCTTCCATCAATAAGCGTTGTTGGTAACCTCTTCCGGTTCCGTACCAACGCCGAGCTGCTGAACAGAAGTCTGACCATGTGTTCCACTTGTGTTTTTCTACCTGGAACCACATGGCTGCCACGCCTTTTAGTAGTTCCGGCAAGGCCTGGAATACCTCTGCTTCGGATAGGCTAGTCGACCCGCGGCACGCTTCTACTTTCTCCAGGAAAGCTTCTATGCTCTGGCCTCTATCGCCAGAGAACGACACCTTCCACTTCCTCACTGTGAGCCCGACGTCAACAATGGGGAAGGTTCGCCTTCTTAACGACGAATCTTCGACTCCACTGGCGCCGAGGTTCTCGGAGGTTTCATTCCTCGAGAATCCTCCCCCCTCCCCCCAGGTTCTGCCACGGTTGCCTAACAGTGGCTGGGTCCTGTCACCTAAACGCGCCTGGGGGGTCGATGCTTCGTCCCGATTCGGATCGACGGGGTATTGACACGTGTATGTGTCTTGTAAGCGCACGTATTCCTTCCGTAGTCTGGACCGGTCGTCTTCCATCCTGGTGCTAGAAGCTGCTCCTTGCGTTGCGCCGTTTGCACGCAAGGTTTTGTTTTCCTGCATCATGTTACCGTAGAACTCTAAAAATGCTTCTGGCACCAGGAACTTCATGCCGGATGCGGATGTCATCGCCGCCATCGGCTCCGAAAACTGTGCCAGCGTCGTGTCGTCTACCTCAGAACTCTGGTTTATTAAGTTGCCAGAGTCCAGTTGGCTCGGTTTTTCTGTGGATTTTCCGCCTGTTACTTCTTTTTCTATCCTCTGTGGCGGCGCGGTTTCTTTTATTGCCAACCTTGTTGCCTCCAGGTTGGCTTTTGTCGCATCGTCCTCTGCCAGCATGGTTAACGGGTGTGTTTCATCCGTGGATTCACCCGTTATGTTCTCCCATGCTGGTGGAAGGTCTTCTGTGCTGTGTTCTTGAATGAACCTGGTACGGAGGTTTCCTCTCTTTATGAGCAGGGAATATTCATCCTGCCCTTCTTCCATCTGAAAATCCTCCGGCTGGTATATTCCAAGTAGCCACTGTGACATCCTGTTCATCTTTATAAATTTGGAGCCGCTGGTTTTCAAGTTCAATGTCTGTAGATGATCGTCTACATCTTTTGCCGTTAAACATTGGCACCAATTCCCGATGGCTTCCTCTATATTCTGCGCCATTTTCAATTCTTGTTTCGCTTGTAGCCTTCTTTACACGCGCTTGAATGTGTATTTCAGAGTGTGGTTGTGTGTGCGGTTTCTATTTAAGGGATCGTTCCCTAAGGCGCACCTCTTAATTTACAAATAAATAAATAAATAAATATATATAAATAATTTATAATATATTATAGTTCTACCTAACCTCCACACTCTGAATTTCACTTCGAGTTGCAGAGGGTTAGATACCAGTCGCTCGGTTTCAAAACGCCCTGGCTGGTTTTCTTATTAATTTTCCAGTAATTGGTGCTTCGATCCCGATTTAGCACGAATTACTGGTTTGTCTCTGCTTTTCAGCTGTTTTAAAATTTTTACCCTGTAAAAAAAAAATAAATGCCAGCCAGGTCACCGCGGGTTCGAATCTACCCCTCAGTTCGATTCTTTGTCTCTGGTTCGAATCCCCTGAGGATATTGTCTATACTAGCCTCCACTAGGCTAGCAACTGGTATCGATTGAATGCTCGTCACAAATGTAGTCGAGTGTTCAATCCCCTGATGCTTCTCTTCACAAATTTTTATTATTATTTAAACAAACTATTATTATTGTTTAAACAAATAAGAGTCTCGCTCGCAATTCTATTCCGCCTAGGCGCACCGTTCCTAACTAGTAAAAAGGCTTGTAAAAATTTTTAGAACTTACCAACAGCAATTTTCTCGATTTTCTGCAAAAATCTTCAAATTTCCACCACTAGAGGGTTTGTTGTTGGTTAATTAATATTCTGTTGTCGCTTCCTAACTAAAAATCTAAAAAATATCGGAAAAACGCAAAAAGAAATTTTTGGGATTCGAACTTTGCTCTTTCGAAGTCAAAATTTCGCGATATTCCCAAGCACACACACGTATAGGGCGCCAGTTGTCATGGGGTGGATTTTCTGGCTAAGGCACGTTTCACCTGCGTACCTTAGCGGTTCAATTCCATATCTCTCGGTTCAACTCCCGGACATGTAATAGCCAGCTTATGCAACGGACGCTACAACGTCGTGCAATGTTCACCTAATCTGGTTACTTACCGTGCAACACGCAAGTCGAAGACTTGCGCTTTGTTTCTCACCAGTGACTCGAACTCTCCTCTCGTTCACTGGTTCGTGTGCCGGCTGCTCAGATGAAACGATACGTTTTCTCTTACGTAACGACCGCGGAGGCGGCGGGGAACGGAGAATGACTAGGTCGCGAAATAATAACTCGAGAGGTTAAATGTTAATAATAAAAGACTATTGTTTATTAAATAAAAGAAGTTGTGGTGTGATAATGGGTCAGAAATATAAAAGAAATGAATTTAGGTTTGCGTATTCTCTATCTAAACGGTGCGCCAGCACGTTACCTCTGACGTCAGCTGCCTCGGAGACTGACGTCACGCTCGCGGTAATTTACGCCGCGCACGTGAGGTATAATACGCCTCACGTGTGCGGTACTCTACGCGCGCGCTCACCGAGTAAAGCGACGAAGTGTGAGAGCAGTCGCGATCGCCGCGCGACGCACACACGTATAAGTGTGAGAGAGAGGGTATACGGCGGATTTAAACATGTGCGCACCTGTTGTGCGCACTCACCGGCTTTGAAAAAGCCGGTGGTTTGACCTCGCGTTTAACCTTGATGAAGCGTGAGCCCGATGCCTACACTCTCTTCTCGCACTTGCTCTCATTGCACGAGAATGCCTACTCGAAGCCAATGTCCAGGTACGACGAGCCTGGATAAGCGGTTACGCGGAGCTAATACGCGGCGCGGAAGAATGCGTGCACGCTTACCTTTTACCCAATTTAACAACGGCTCAAGTAGTTGATCGGTCTCGGACGTGTCTGGTCTTACTTCCTGAGCAATATAAAAATCTTGATGCTGCGGTGGAGCGGACACGAAAAGTGCTATTACTTCCTCCAGACACTAAGTAGTTTGAGTGCGGCAGGTGATATTAGCCTGTCGCACTTGAACTTTGCACTTTAACGCGCGAAAACCGCAGAAGTACTTCAATACACTATTTTTGTATATCACAAGCAAAACTCTCGTGATTCGCACTCTGACACGGTACTTCTCTTCAAAAGAACGAACGAGTCTTCTTTTAATAACGGGCGAAAAAAGGTGGAGCGAAACGAAAAGCGGTTGCAGAATACCGTAGCGAACTATAAGATGGCCGTCGCGGCTCGCCGCGATCTGCTAGTCATCACGTCGATGCAGCTCAGATTCTGCATCGACGCGCCATCTCGCGTTCGTGCGCATGAGTTACTTCAACTACGGCTTATCCGCGACGTCGGTACGGCAGGCCATGACAATATACATATCTATTGCATTATCAGTATATCATGTATCCAAGTATTAACAGACTCTATGTACAAGAAGAATATAATAAGAAGCGAGAGAGAAAAATCGTTAGGTTTAGCATTGTATTGTTAGGTACACTCACGCAGACACAACACTACACACGAATATTAAGACTGTAACATACACACATGATACCCTAGAAAGATGAATAATTTTGTTAACACTCCCGGCCGCTCGACGTCAACCTTAGCCAACCCTAGCAGTATATAGACTTTAGTATCGAACTACCTCCAACGAATCCTAGCAGCAATTCTACGAACCAACCGCATCTAACCCTAACATCAAGAAAAAAAAAGGAAAATTTTTCTCCCGCCCCATCAGTTGTTTCATCGCCCCGGAGGTCGATGTCGCGGCCCTCAGACGTGTTACGAGTGGTAGCTTCCAGAGAGAAAGCGCGTGCGGCCATGAACTCATACAGACTCTCGAAGAACGAAGACACGTAGCCCAACACAAACTCCCGGTCAGCAATATGCCGAGCGTTGATAGAGGACGTCGAATGTGGAAGGTGTATGATATCAACCAATGCCAGTCAGCAGAACAGCGAATCCGCGAGGCACTGAATCACCGGCACGAGATCTGGACGTCGAATTAGGGGGAAGAAACGAACAGCCGATGAGCAATGATCCCTCACTTACGATCCCCAAGACAGAGATATAAAAACCGAGGGAAGCGCATCCAGAGGACAGAAAGAAAGAGAACGAAAGCGGGGTCAGAGAGAGGACGGAAGCGAGGTACGAGGGACGAGGATGAGCGGATAACGAATTCACGGGAGGACGTCGATCGGTTGCATCGCGGACGCGCGTTAGGATTATCTCTCTCGCACCTATAAGTATTTTAATAAATAACTCAAGTATACTTTAACTTTAGTTGTATTTCACTGTATCGTTTCGAGTCTCGGCTTGGAACGACACGAACACCTCAGAACCCTTCGTACATGCGTGAACCGAGATAGGCTCACACGTAACACTTTAAAAAAAACTATTCCATTGATTTTCATGGGAGAGGAACTAAATTACTTGAAATTCATGCAGTTATGGCAGGAAGAGTTGGAAAAGTAAAATTTCTGAAAATTAATATTTTTTTTATGGAAAAAACTGCTTTAAATTTATGAATTTTATGAATTTTTATGTTTTTTTGTGGATTTTACCATTTTAAAATTATTTAATAAAATATTTTTCATATTTCCAACTCTTCCTGCCATAGATGGATAAATTTCAAGTAATTCAGGCCCTCTCCTATCAAAATCAATGGAAGATTTTTTTTTAAAGTAACGCCAAACTTTAAAAAATGACATTTTGAGAAATAAGCCTACAAAGAAAAATACCACAAAACTTCAAAAATAACCAGCCATTAGGTTCCCAATTTTTTTCCCTTCATGAAACTCAGTTTCCTGTACACCTAAGATATGTTCTTCTGTATAAATATTTTGAAACAGAAGCTCTGTCACCTTGCATGCATCCGTTCCTTTAAAAGTTAGCTAATCTAACAGCATGCGTTCCATTCAAAGTTATTGCTAACAATCTGTCCTTCGCTTTTGTACTTTTGATTCATCCACTGTTGAGTCACTTTTTAACACATTGTACTGAGTTACATTATTATTTATTATACTAAGATTAATGTAGAATATGCAGCAGGTCTTATGAAATATAAAATCCTAATCGCAACTTAAGAAGCCATTACTGTTATGGCCAAAAGCACATAAATACATAAAAGCCGATAAGCCCATTTTGTCAATGATCACTTGATTACGTATATTGTATATTAAATATATCTTGAATTCAAGCCTGTATTATATATTTCTTGTGTGCTAAGCAGGCTTGTCGCTTTTCTGCGTAGATACATCTTGACACTTATTGTATTTCACAACTCTTCTGAATTGAATTATATCCTATAATAAGCTAAACTCAATTATTTCACTTTCATCTTTTTAAAAGAAAAATGTATTTATTTTTATCCGTAAAGAATTATTACAGCTTCTTCCTTCGAATACTTAACTAAATCCACTTGTTTTTCTGTATTAACTTTCATACAGCAATTTCATGCATCTTGAACTGAAGCTATAATTTCCACATTTAAACAAAACTGTCACTGCACGCTTGTATTATAATCACAATTATAAATACTTTTACATATATATCTTCATATATAATTCATTAAATTTTCAGTCCTAAATTCACTTATGAATACAAATAATGAAACATGATGAAAAAAATCTTTCTATTTGAGGAAGCCAAAACTCTGCAAAACAAACTGTTGAAATTACGTAGTTATGTATCTCTGCTCATTTGAGCTTTTGAGCTGTCAGCTGTGCGGCTGTGCCACTGTGTTTACACTGGCATTAGTTATATATATAGGTATAGGTACAAAAGGGAGTATTAATATAGTGAATTGCTGTCGAATTTCGGTCACGGAATGGTCACTTTACTAGAAGCAGAAGTGGTAAATGGCCACAAGACGATTCCACTGGATTTCGAATTCCACAATATGGTTTATTTAATTTTTATAATAAATACTGTATGTGAATTTAATTATTTTTTTTTATCCTTATACAAGGATATATATAAGTATATACATTTAAGTTAATAACGTTTTCCTATTAGAAGTCTATAAAAAAGGCAAAAAACAAGAAAATCAATTTTCTCGTCATTTTAAAGATAGTAAGCTCTTTCAGCGGTTTATTTAAAATTTTTTTAATTATTGATCCAAACTATAGTTTTTTTAGGTTCGAAATAACATATATAATCAAAAAATTCAATAAAAAAAAAACCGCTGCCAATTCATTGGCACGTAGCTTCCTCAAACTAATTTATCAATTTCTTTTTTTATACTTTTATAAAATAATTTTTCCAAAAACAAATGAAGAAAATGTATTGAAATTTTAACCAAATATAGTTTTTAATAAGTGTAATAAGTGGTTAAAATTTTGAGTCGATTTATGAAATATTCTCTGAAAAACAAGTATTCGAAAATATTTCAAAATAATTAGTTATTTAAGAAATAACAAACATCTGTATTATTTTAATAAATTGTTTATTTTCATAATCTTATCTGCTTTCATAATGATTGAAAACTCGCTGTAGGGGTATATTTTTAATTTTATTTAAATAATACCGTCTTTAGTTATTCATAAAAAAATACATGTTTTTTGAGTGATCGACAATTTCGTTAACCTACCTTCATTATACCTCGTTGCAATATTTTTAAATAATGAACCTAATAGCTTATTAAATTAGAAAAAGCAAGTAAGCAACACGCGTGCGTATCGCGCGTCATTTCCACTTTCTAGTAACATATACATATTTCGTTATTTCTTACGTTGCCAGAAACTAGATCGTACACTCGTATCCTTTGAAAACGATATTCAAAGAACATCACCATTGCAACATCTACGAGCAAACGAATGTGACAAACAACTGACGGTATACGAATGAAGAGCAGAACGGCATAGAGCACCTGTAGTTAATGATATCTGCAAGCAGCTGTAGTTGATATGTAGTTATTGATACAAAAAGTAAAAACGGAAAAACGATTAGATAAAATGTACACTCTCAAATGTATATGTCACGCCTATTACAGGCTTTGTTTAAATAAATCAATCTAGTCTTTAACAGAATGTATATAGTTACAATTTGGCTTCTGCATCTGAAACAATTTACAATTACACAGGTTTTACCACCAATTTTTTCCATTAGAAATAAAGTATTTCAAAATTGAAAATAAAAATATATACGTCTGATTAATGTGTATAACGCGGACCATTGTTAAATTTTAAACATCATTCTATCATCGGAACACGAAAATAGCAGAAGGTTTCGCGCTTGACAGCGATAATAAATTGTTTTATAAGTGGAAAAATGAAATTTATAAAAAAAATTTGTGTGTGGAATAAACAATATATTTGTGAAATTTTATTAAGAAATATTATCTATTAATTATACAATATATCACAGTAAAATAATTTGGAGGTAATATTAATTATGAAAAGGGTTTCTATATATCGTGATTGAATGTATATTAGTTGCATTCCAAGTAGGTAGGTTATTTTGTATTATTTATATCTTAACATAAATACTTTTATGTTGGCACATTATTAATTGCATCTAATAAATGATTTAAAGAAACGATTAAGTCAATTTTACTTACAAAATCGCTAGATATACAAAGCTCAATTTTTTTCATTTATTAATTTTACGAAAAATATTTTAACCTCAAATAGCTGAAATTTATGGATCAATCATTTTGCCCCAAGAAATCGACATAAAAATCTAAAAAATACACCTCTACAAGAAATTTTGAAGCGAATAAGTCAATTTTATTCCAGCAATCGGTGCACATACAAAACTCATTTTTTTTATTTTTTCATTTTTCAATGCTTACGTTTTTTTTATAATAACAGAATACCCTATAAAAGAAAATTTCTTTTTAGGAAATATAGCTATTTTAATTCTATTTCGAATGCTACCCATTCCCTTCGAATACATAGAGCTATTCTCGAGAAATTACGATTTGAAAAAAGGTTAAAAATATTTCAACCTCAAATATCTCTTAAATCTATGAACCAATCATTTTGCCCAAATAACTCGACCGAAAACTATAAAAAAATCCACCTCTACGAGGAATTTTGAAGCGAATAAGTCAATTTTTACTCCCGCAATAGTTAGACACACCAAACTCATTTTTTTTCATTTTTCTATGTTTACATTTTTATTAATAACAAAAGAACCGTGATAGCTAGAAAAATAATTTTTTTTAGAAAATATAGGTATTTAAATTCGCTTTCGAATGCCACCTATCCGATTGAGATACATAGAGCCGTTTTCGAGAAATTTCGATTTGAAAAAAAGGTAACAAAAATTTTAACCTCAAATATCTCAGAAATTTATGGACCGATCATGTAGCCCAAAGAACTTAGCTGAGATCTATACAAAATCTACCTCTATAAGAAATTACAAAGCGATTAATCCAGGTTTACTCCATAAAACGTGCGACATAGAGAACACATTTTTTCCATTTTTTAATTTTTTTCTCAAAAACTAACCAACTGAATGGATTAAAATTTTCACAGGTTATAGCAATTTATATTCTGCATTATCGTGAATTTTCTCCAAAAAATTGACCGTTTAGTTTAGGAGTTATTAGCATTAAAAAAAAAACACGTTTTTGTTAATAACAAGAGAACCGTGATAGCTAGATAATTTTTTTTTAAATTATAGGTTTTTTATGCTCTTTCAAATGCGACCCATTCGATTCAAAAATTTAAATCCGATCATTAAAAAAAATCAAAAATAAATTTTTCGAAAATCAAAAATTTGAAATAAAACAAAAACGAATCAGTAAATGAAAAATTATTTTCTTCCCGAATTCGGAATAAAAAAACAAAAAAAAATGAGAACCTGATGGTTAAAATCGACCGTGAAGATCCGGAGATAAAGCGGTATACATACATACACACACACACACATCCATATAGACATTTTCTAAAATCATGTGAAACAAACTTCTAACACCTCTAATGATGTTTATAGAGAGTTTTAACGAAGTTGAAAATTTTACTATTACAAAGCTTCCTCTAGGAGGAAGTAAAATTTGATTTTTTCAAATTTTTAGGTGTAAGACCGCCTTAATATTAAGCAATTGGGACGACAAGAAATAGATATGAATAGTAAATTGAAAGCATTTTTCAAATTGGCTTCTACTTCTAACCGATTGTTGATCCTCGCAACGGAAAAAATTATTTTCGTTTTTTAATATTTATCTTTATTGCTTTCAACCAGCTTAATATTATCCGATTGAGAGGGAAAAAATAGAAATATATCGGAAATCAAAATTAGTTATAGAAAATGCTCCTAGTTCTGACCGAGTTTTAAACCTCGCGTCGAAAAAACTTATTTTCTATTTTTTGATATTTTTATTTATTTCTTTTAAGAAGCTTTATATTAACCAATTGTGCTGAAAAAATATTGATAGATAGGAAATTTGAAGACCTTTCAGAAAATGGACCTACTTCTGCCAGATCTCCAAATCCAGCGACGAGAAAAATTATTTTGGTTTTTGTCATATTTTTTTTAACCGACTTAATACTATCCGATTAAATAAAGAATTGAACAACTTCAAAATGTACTTCATATACCTGCCAAAATTTAACTTAATATCTCTTCGCAGTTTTCAGTTATGATGCCGATAAATTTATTAAACGCACACACATGTAGATACATATATACACTCAGGCATTTTCTAAAATCTCAGTCTGAAAATTTCACCGTTACAAAGCTTTCTCTTTGAGAAAGAAATGTAACATGTTTTTTAATTGAAGGGTGATGGATCAATTCTAACACCAGATTCGTATTTAGAGTGTTACAATACATGAAAAAATCATCCGTCTGCTCATAGTATTACCTAGCGACTTCATGGATTCCACCAAATCCATTTCGATTTTTTGTAATTTTGGTTAATTTTTGTTCGGAAATAAAATTGGTGGGTGATGAAGCACTTCTGGAACTGGATTCATCCTCAATGGTTTGAAATAAATGTAAAAACCATTTCTTGGTTCATAGTATTACCTAGCGACTTTATGGATTCCTTCAAATCCGTAATAAAGTCGATTTTTCGTCAATTTGGTTAATTTTTTTATGAAAAAAATTATTGAATGATGGAGCAATTCTAAAACTGGATTTGTGTTTAGCGAATGAAAAAGCATAAGAATATGGGAAAATTCATAATACTTTTAACTATGGTGTGACTTTTTTTAATTAATTTACTGCTGCTATTAGCCTGCGATACTAATAGGTATTATGGATTTGCTCATATATGTACCGGGTCTTTGCGTCACAGACTTTTTTTTGTGTCAAGGGGTAATTGTTAAAATAATTGGTCTCTTTTTAGGATTATACTTTTTTACTCCTGTGAGAATGATTCCTTAAATATAAAGTATGAATAATTTCTTATGAAAATTCGAATGTAAGTGACACCTCAGATAAGTTTAAATAATAATTAATTAAAGTTTAGTAATTAAACTCTAAAATAGTAATATTAATTGAAATAAGGTAAATGATGTTGCAACTATTCTCACGAAGGCCTTTATGACTTGATATGTTATAGATCATGATTCCGACGATTATAACGTCTTCACTATCGACACAATCACGGGCATGATCAAGACGAATGCAGTACTGGATAACGAAGAACGTAATGTCTATCAGGTATCGATAAAGGCAAGTGATACTGGTAGACCTGCACGGCACAGTATCCGTGTGTTGCGTGTTGAGGTGCTTGCATTAGCTGATAATCGACCGACTTTTACCAGCAGCAGTCTAACCTTCAACGTGAGTGTGATCTTCCACCCTCTGCATATCCACTTGCATGTTTACTATCCTCCTAACTGGAGGTAACTGTATTACCCATAAACGTGATTTCAAACCATCTCTGCGATTGCCACTTTTTGTTTGATGCTTCATGAGCAGTACACAGCTATTATTAAGAGAAGAAGGTACAGGAGAGGCCAATTTTTTTCACTACTCAAAGAATTTTTTTTTATTGAAATATATACAAATATATACAAAAAGTAGCCCATAAAAACCTCTCTTGGTCCAATTTTACAGATTTCGTAAGCTGCACTGGCCAAAACACCTGCAAAAAATGTATAAGGGAGCATCCGCCAGAAATGAGCCAGCGGGCGCGCGCGGCGCCGTTTTCGCGCAAAATGCACTCTGTTCAACTCGCTCATATTCATTCGCTGAATCTCTCGGAAAAAAACAAAGTCATATATCGATAGATTTTTTCCTCCTCTTTCTAATGGTACTATTTTTTTTTCTGTTGAAAATTCAAGTTGAATGTTCAGAGCCATTTTTCTCAAAGTATACCATTTTTTCTTAAATGCATTACACCATTCGAAAGTACAGGTCTTAAGTTACAAAAGCCTAAAGTTTCAAGTTGGAGAAATGAAGGGTTCAACAGTAATGCAATTAAAAAGACAGCGCCATGAGATCGAGCGCGCTTTCCGCGCTGCGCTGCACCATTAATGTAAACGTTAATTTGTATGAAAGTCCACATGTTAAAATTCTAAATAATGTTAATTTTTTTATTTTTGTCGAATTCATTTTGATAGGTCTTTTCTCAATACTTGTTTTTTTTCCTTCTGATCTTTATAATCTTTTCCTTTTTTGATTGGTGGGTATACTCGTAATTCGAATGTTTCTGATGCTGAGAATCGTTTTAGTTCTAATAGTTTAGTGTCTGATATCAATTTAATGCAATGGTATGACAGAGTTCCAGGCACAGTTTTTGCTGATTCTCATCGTTGTTTTAATTTTTGTTTAGTTTCTAAATATTTATCTTTTGATGAAAACAAACAAACAATATTTTCAAAATATTTAGTTGCCCACTCGTAAATATTTTGTGGCGTCAATATATAATTGTCGGATACTTTCCGCAAACTTGCTCGCCTAGCATTGCTTTTCACGGAAGCACCAATTCCATCACATGCATTTTTCCCGTGAGCAGTTGCATGAAAGTGCCAGTCAGCTTCAACAGAAAATCTTCATAGTGATGAACAAGATTCTGGAAGTTATGTTTATTTTTAAAATGTTGCGATGCTCCATCAGTAAAACAAATGACTTTTTTAATAAAATCAAAAGATTTTTAAGGTAATTAATTATAATTTCGTGGATTAAGTAAACGGCTATGGCATTATGAATTAAATTGTCTGAAAAAACTACCATGCTTTTTTTTTTAATCTGATTCTCTATAGTAAATGACTATTATCGCCAAACTGCATTGATTATTGTTATAGTGAAAAGCTTGTACTGCGTCTTGTGCAATAAAAGAATAGTTTTCTGAAAAATCTAGGGAAATTAAAAATTCTCCTTTACATAAGGATTCTTTCAAGATTTTAAAATAAGATGCCTGTTGTTTGGAGATGAAAGAATGAGTCTTGAGTTTATGCAAAAGAGGAAAAAAGATGTCTATAAATTATGAATTAGAAACAGTTTGAGTTTGTAATGTCGATCTATCAGTTGTTTGCCATATCTGTAATTTAATTTCATTAACGTCAGAGTTCTCAAGAAATAGTTCTAAATCTTCTTTTAGTGATTCAACACCAGGACAATTAGAGCACTCATTTAAATAACACTTTGTTGTTGAATTTTTACATACGATTTGAGCTATGCAATCCTTGTAAGTATTCATTTTATCAAAAACGCCTACTGAATTTCTTAAGCCAACTAACACACGTTTGACATTTTGGTGGTAGACGCACATACAAACCGAATGAGTGCCACTAGCTCCGGCCAAAACGCAATGTTGAGGACGACATTTCGCAAATTTAGTGAAACCAATTTTCGAATTTGGATAAATTTCTTTATATTTTATGTATAGTTCTCTCAGATTATACAAAACAAGTCTTTTCTACATGTAGTTTTTTGATCCATCTTCATTTTTTATGCACTTACAATTTTTGTAGCCTGGCATAATTCTACTGTTATCATCACTTTCATGAAACAGTCTTACTTGATATACAGTATCGCTTGATAATTTTTTATTTCCTCTTGTCAACTAAAAAAGACTCATCATTATCTAGTAATTTAGATTTAGTAGCCAGCCGACGAGAAGAATTTGAAAATACAGCAATTTTACGAGAGCTCCAATTCTTTGGAAGTAATTGCATGAGGATCAATTTTTCTTTTTTGTTACATTTTCATCATTAAACAATTTTTTCAAACTAGAAATTATTTCGTAACAATCATTTATCGAAACTTCATTTTCGTCTTTACTTTTGGCAATAAATTGTATCCTGCAAGAACCACATATTTTATCTACATCTTTCAAAAACGGAAACCGTGTCTTCATTTCTACTGAAACTAATCTCAGATTATGTGAATGTTTTGTTTCATTGCAAGGATTAAAACAACGATGAAAATTCATGATAAATAGGAGTATCACAAAATAATTGTAATAATAATTTTATTAATTATTTCTAGAAATATACGCTTTTGTGGATATAGAGAGCAGATCTGTTAAATCCCTCTAGCGACGAAAAAACGAATGAAAATTACACACATCCGCGTGTAGCACATTAACAGCGCATTGCATCGCAGCGCGGGGAGCGCGCAAGACTGCCCGCCGCTGTCTTTTCAATTTCATTACTTTTGAACCCTTCATTTCTCCAACTTGATACTTTAGGCTTTTATAGCTTAAGACTTGTACTTTCCAATGGTGTAATGAATTTTGAAAAAAAGATGGTATACTTTGAGAAAAATGGCTCTGAATTTTCAACTTGAATTTTCAATCAGAAGAAAGCATTTTAGAGTAAAAACAATAGTACCGTTAGAAAGAGGAGGAAAAAATCTATCGACATATGTACTTTTTTTCTGAGAGACTCAGCGAATGAATATGAGCGAGTTGAACAGAATGCATTTTGCGCGGAAACGGCGCCGCGTGTGCCCGTTGGCTCGTTTCTGGCGGACGCTCCCATATATTCAGTTACCATTCTACGCAATGGCTTTCGATTAATGTGTACAAGTTTGTTGATACATATTTTTAGTACCCAAATATACAAATTTTCATTGCAACATTATTCAAAAGCTGATTTTATTTTTTCTATTGCTAATAAGTCATAAATTACTATTTATTTAAATAAAAACTTGTATTCCATAGGATTTCTTTATCACTCATTATTAAATAGTTTTGGAAAGGTTCGATGTTAATGAGTACATTGAGTTACTATTTGTGCAACGTTTCGATAGCTGTTTTGTTATCCTTATCAAGCACTAGAATTTATTAAAATATGGAGATAAATACAAGTTAATAATTAAACTACATACAAATAAACAATTTGCTCGTCATTCTTACCTAAATTTACATTCATTATAATGTTAAAACATCGTCAAATTTATAAAATTGTGTTTTTGTTTATCTAAAAATATAGAAACAATAGTGCAAAATCAGATGGAAAACTTTGCACAAAGGTTGAGAAATGAAATTGATTACAACTGTTACCTTGCTTCTTGGTAAAAACAATATAAACATCGTCAATTGTATTAAGAGCTTTGCACACTTTTTTACTCACATTAAGATAGGACAGTAACTGAATAAATTAACATATAATAAACAACACAATAATAAATTAACACAAAGGAAAGCAAAGGCAGTCAGACTACGTTAAGAAGAAGTAAACAGACCACTGATAAATTTGAATATAGTCAAGTGATCAATACCAACGTCAATTAACTACGTATATGTCATAGTAATTGACACAGTATATCAATGATGATATTAAAATCTAATTAATTTATAATCATTATCTAAACAGGTAGATAAGGTCAGTTTAACTAAAACTTTATTGTTAGTGTCCTAAAAATCAGTTTGTCACAACCACAAAGTAAAACTTAAATTGTACCAATAAAAATAACAGTTATATTCAATTTATTTGATTCTTTTCAATTTGTTCAATAATTGGTAATAATGGTTACTTAATTTTTGAGTGTCTTCTTTTATATTTATAGGATTATCTTGTAATTTGATGTTAATCATTTCGGTAATTAATCTTTTTTTCCAACAACTTTCAGTATCAAGTATCTTAGCATTATCAAAGTTAAAATTATGTTTATAATTGTTGATGTGACTATTAATTACAAATTTTTTGTCATCATCTTTTTTAGTATTCGCAATGTGTTCTTTTAATCTCGTATTTAACATGCGTTTACTCTCTCCTACGTAACTAGCATTACAATCATTACATTCGATTTTGTAAACAATGTTCGTTTTCTCGTCTTTCTCCTGTGTATTTTTCCTTCTTTTTATGACTTTGCTGAGATTATTATTTATTGTTGGAACAGTTTTTATACCAAATTTCCTCAAATTATTGGAGACTTCTTCAAAGGTGTCTGGTATATAAGGTAATCTTAAAATAACTTTTGTGTGATCTCTATTATTGTTATTGTTATTGGAATTGTCATATTTAATTTTGACTCTATTTTTCACATGATATTCAATAAAGTTAGCAGGGTAGTTATTATTATTTAGATATTCTTTTACCAGACAGATGTTTTTTTCCCAAAATTTTTTTTTATGTGATAATAATAATGCTCTGTCAACTAAATTGTAGACCATTGCCCTCTTTTGAGGCATAGGATGGTGTGATTTGAAGTTTAAAAATCTACCTGAGAAGGTAGGTTTTTTATACCAATCTGTAATAATTTTGTTGTTTTCTTTTATGAGATTTACTTCTAAGAAGCTGATTGTATTGTTCTATTCAATTTCGTGTGTAAAATTCAATTTTTCATGGTAACTATTGAAGATTTCCAATATATGTGAAATCTTATCTTTGGGTAGACAAACAATAATGTCATCTACATATCTATAATAAAAAATTGGAACAAAATCAAGTTTTTTTAAACATTCTTCTTCTAAATCAACCATCATTATGTCTGCTGTAACGGGATGGCTAGTAGGAGAAAATCCCAACAAGCCACAGGCCAGCGATGCCCTAGAACACGGTGCCGCGGGTGTCAGACTAAAATGACTTGCCCGGGGATCTGCTCCTGGAATCCCGAAAGCAACGCGAAGATCGCACGCGAACTTCGCTTTTCAACTAATTGGATCGCTGAGTGAAAAGCGCTACGCTCAGATATGAAAACGACCGGCGGAGTCTTTTTCCCGCGGAGGCGGCGGTATCCGGGAGAAGGACAGGTTGTAATGAACAACGCGACGAGTAACTAGATATCACAGTATATTAAAATTAATAACGATTACATGCACAACGCACGTGCTTATTAAACAATTATGAGTTAGTTCGCGCGCGACCGTTAATATTCAAACGCGCGAATGATACGGCGTGCGGCGAAGCTGCTAATCTCGCGCGCGGTGTTAAAGTATGGCGGGCTGACACACACCCGCACATACACGGCACAGAAAGCTTGCACGGGTCGATTTCCGTCCGAGCCTTTACAATAAACCCGCGAGAGGAGAGTAGAAAACTTACGTTAAGAAGGAGCAACCGGTGCACTCGGCCCTCTCTCGCTCTCTGTCGCTCACACAGTAGATGCGCGCTATGTCTCTCTCTCTCTCTCTCTTACTCGCTGTGTCGGGTCGGTAGGCGGGCTGGCTGCCGGCTCCTCGCTCGCTGTCTCGTGTGGCTCACGCAGCTCGGGATCGCTTTCTCTCTGTCTCTCTTTCACCAGTCTACACTATCTCGACGCCTCTACTACACTCGCGGTAACATAAAAACACGACAGGAAGGCGCGGACGAGGTAACTTACGAGAGACACGGAGGAGATGCTTTCGGCGCAATAGCAAACACGAAAATGGCTGCCGTGACTCGTATAAAGCCGTAGCAGCCGTGGCATATTACGCGTCGCAAGACCGTTCGAATCCGATCAGGATGCTCGCGCGCTCGCGCCCCCGGTGAGCATGCCTGCTCGGCGCGGGTAATTCGAATCTCGAATTACCTACCTCGCGCACGCGTTACACCCCCCGCCAGACGCTGCTGAGGGGACCGCGAGCAGCTCTGCCAACCATGGCCGTCTTCGTACCTATACGTAGGGTGGTAAGGCTTTAGTAGAAGGAGGTTCTAAAAGGGAATTAGGACGAATTGGAGTAACTGGATTTTCTTTTTTTTTTTAATTTTTATTAAAAGAAAAACAAAAAAAAACTCTTCGGGGCTTAGCCCTCTTCAGCTGGCCCGGGAGTATGTTCGGCGCCCCTTGTGGCGAGCTTAGTTGGGGCAGTGCTTCGACTTCTTTACCCCAAGCTCACCACACATGAAGCACCGGGGAAGCGCCTGTGCATTTAACGTCTCCCGGGCCGCCTGCTCCTCTTCCAGCGCCCTTTGGAGGCGCTCCTCTGCGCGTAGGAGACGACGCTGGGCCTCTTCTTTGGCCCGACGCGCCGTCTCCTCCGCCTTTTCTCTGGCTCGCCTGGCCTCTGCCATGCGTCTGCAAGGCGGCGCGGCGCAGCCTGGCGGCCATGGCCTCTGCGGCGGCTGCGAGCTCTTCTCGCCGACCTTGGGCCATTCCGACCCATTTGCCGGCTTGCCGCTCGCCGGCCTCACCGTTGCACTGGAGAAAATCCTCCAGTGCGGCCAGGGCAGCGTCCTCCGCAGCGCGCGAGGACTTGCTGAGGCGCCGCGCCTCCTCTAGAGCCTGCTCCACCGGGACCCAGGTCGCACCGACTTCATCGGCCGGTGCTCCTTTTGGGGCCTGGGTCGGAGCATCTCCTTTTTTCCTTTTGCGGCCCGAGCCGCGCCGGCGTCAACTTCCGGCGCACAATGATGGGCTCGGGCCGCTTCCTCTTCGGGGACTCGGCCAGCACCAATCGGCTCGGCTGGTGCTTCTTCTTCTGGCCGAGCCCCGCTCTTCTCCCGCTGCTCCTTCGGAGGATGAGGTCGCCGGAGCAGGGACGGACCAACGCCTGCGTCGGCTGGTCCCGATGGTCCCATTCTTGGTTCTGGCGCCTCTAACTCCTCTATTAGAAGTGTGGAGGGCTCTTCCACTGGCGGTGGTGTCACCGTTCTGTTGAACCTCTTTCACGATCTTGAGCTACCAGTGGTCGTCTGTATCGCGCTCGAGCTCTAACGCGGCGACCGCTGGCTCTTTTTCCTCGAACATCCGTGAAAGGGCATCTGGGACATTATTCAACGAGCCCTTTCGATGTTCGACCGTGAAACTGTGGTTCTGCAGCTCCAAAGCCCATCTCGCTAACCTGCCGGTCGGGTTTTGGAGATCACGGAGCCACTTCAAGCTGCTATGGTCCGTGATAACCTTGAAGTCGTAGGCCTCTATATACGGACGGAACTTTTTAATTGCCCAGAGAATTGCTAGACATTCTCGTTCCGTCACGCCATAATTCCTCTCGGCTGCGCTAAGAGTTCGACTCGCGAACTCTAGGACTCTTTCATCGCCGTCAATTATTTGGTATAGCACCGCTCCCAGACCTGTATCGCTCGCGTCAGTTTGCACCACGAACTGCGCATTAGATACTGGTCTGTGTAGAATCGGTGCAGAAGCTACTAGCGCTTTTAGATTTTGGAAGGCCTCTGCTTGTGCCGTTGACCACTCATATTTCCGATCCTTTATCGTTAATTCGGTCAGTGGTTCAGCAATTGTGGCGAAGTTCGATAAAAACTTTCTATACCACGAGGCCATTCCTAAGAAGCGCCTCAGCTGACGGAGGTTTTTCGGTACCGGATACTCCATAATGGGCTTTATTTTCTCGGGGTCTGGCTTAAAACCATCTCTATTTACTATGACCTCGAGATTTTGGACCTCATCGCGACAGAAGACGCTCTTCTCGCGATTTATTGTGAGGTCCGCGTCCTGTATCCTGTCCAGAACTCTTTATAGAACCTCTTTATGCTCCTCGAATGTCTCTGTGGCTATTATTATATCGTCGAGATACGAGTAAGTAACTGGTTCGAGTTCGGGGTCGATGACTTTGTCAATCAGCCTCTGGAAGGACGCTTCGGCATACGAAAGACCGTAGAGCATTCTCGTAAATTGAAAAGCCCTTTGCCTGGCACGGCGAAGACCGTAGTCTCTTTGGACTCCGGACTAAGTGGTATCTGGTGGTACGCACTGCTTAAATCCAACGTGGAGATGTATCGCGCTTTCTGCAGTTTGCGCAAGATACTTTCCATGTATGGTAACGGGTACGCGTCTGGCCTTGACGCTGCGTTCACTTTTCTGAAGTCCACGCAGAAACGGAACTTCCCGTTTGACTTGCGTACCATTACCACTGGACTTGACCAGCCACTTGTCGAGGGTTCTATTTTTCCCGCGATAAGCATTTCCTCCACCTGTTTGTGCATCTCTTCCTCGAGTTTCTGAGATACAGGGTAGTACTTCTGTTTAATGGGTCTTGAGATCTGACGTCTATTGCATGCTCGATCCACGAAGTACACTCTAGTGGCGCCAGGCTGCTACCGATCAGCTGAGCAACTAAAGCTTCTACCTCTTTGCGCTGTCCTTCTGTTGGGTGCGCCAACCCTATAGCTAATACGAACACGGTGTTATTTGCGGTTATGGCGGTTACTTCTAACTTTATGCTTGCATCGTCATCCTTGAGATGCAGCGTGTTATCTGTGGCGTCTAAGACAGCGCTAAACTTCTTAATGAAATTTACCCCCAAGTAGCACTCTGTATCTAGATCTGGCATTATTGCGACGCGCACTTCTTTGCACACGCCAGCCACGACCATGGGCAGATACACATAGCCAACCACTGCTATGCTTTGCCCGTTTGCTACCCGTACCGTTAGGCCGCTGGCTGCGATTAACTCTTTTCCACAGGCCGTAGCGAGCTGTAAGCCTATGGAATTCATCCCGGTCCATGAAGCTCCTGTATCGAAGAGTGCTCGTAGCCTGTAACCGGCTACACCTACTTGAAGCCACCATCGCGAGCAAGTTTCTTGGTTGACTTCATTCGGTTGAATCACGGGCACTTCTTCGCTCTCCACTCCAGACGATTGGACCGTGTTACCCTCGGTCTCTGGTGAGAGAGCTGGGGACAGGTATGTGGTCGTATTTACCTGCCCCCCTGGCAGTTTCCCTGTTGGATTCCGGCAGCATTGGTCTTGTTGCCTCCCTTCTGCTCATATCCGGGTTCTCTTCGGTACTTTGGTCTTTGTGGAGGTTCGTTATTCCTTGGACTTTGCGGCCTAGCCTGGTGGGTCGAGCTACTACCCCCACTAGGCTGGTTCGTAATTTGCCCGCCCTCCCGCCGCCTATTTTCCCAGTTACCCTTCTTCTTAGGTTTTCTGGTTGGCGGCGGGCTAGGCTTTTGCCCCTTGTTCTCGTCGGTGCTTTTCTTTGTCAAGGCCGATAAGCATTCGGCCATGACCCGACGGAACATAGCCTTGAGGCTCTCTCGAGGCTCGTGCTGTTGGTGCCCCATCGCTGCCACGCTTGTATTCTGCTTTTTCCGCTGATCCGTGGGTGGCTCAGTCAGCACGTAGGCAAATTCTGGCATGTACGTGCGCTCTGGCGGTGGTGGCGAGTGATACACCTTATCTGCCGCGAGCGCTAATTCGGCTTTCCGAGCCAGGTCCGGGAGCCCTCGGTAATCCGTAATTTGATTTCGCATTACCATCTTTTGCAGTTCTGCCCGCATGTTCCGGTGCAACATGTCTAACTGTTGAGCGATGCTAGGCACCGGAACCAACTTTAGGATCATGGCTTGTAGATTTACTACGTAATCACAGGTAAGTTCATTTCTGCCTTGAGTCCTCGCGTTTATTTCCGCCATGACGCGCTGCTGATGTCCCCTGTCCCCGCCATACATGTGCGTTATGGCCTCTATGAAATCTGGCCATGATCGCCATGTGTGGCGGTTACTCCGGTACCAGGTGGCTGCTACCTCAATTAGAAGCTCTGGCAACGACGAAAGCACCTCGTCGTGTGTCAGATTAGCTAGTGTTCTGCTGTCCTCTATTCTTGTGAGGAATAACTCGACGCTCTGCTCCTTTGAGGACCCTGAGAACCTGATGTGCCATTTTCGGACTATCTGGCCCACATCACGGTTCGTCTGCTGAGGCAAATACATATGGCCGAATCCATCTCAAATCAGACAGCCCGCGTATGCCTATTTCACCTATCATGTTGAAATAAAAATATTTATGTTCTACTCGAAAAAATATTTTACACGTGTTTTTTTATTTTTTTGTTTCATCAAAATTTCATGCGTTCAGCGATGCCGAAAAATTCGGAGAAAATTCTTTCATTGAGAAAAAAATTTTCAATGTGATTTTCAAACTGATATTGTTTCAGCAGTTTTTCGAGCTTTTAAACGTGTAACACACAATTTCACTCAGTTTTGAGCCCTCTTTAACGGCCTTAATGTCATTTTCAAAAAAAAAAAAATCCACGAGCTATGCACTTTTTACTGAAAAATTCATTTTTTAGGGAAGTGCCTTTTTCTCGAAAACCCCATGTTTTTTTTGCACAATTTTTGTTGTCGTGATAGAGGACGGTAATGCCTAGCTAGACGTATTTGTGAGATTCGGTACTTTTTCCCTGGGATAGCGATCACTAATGAGATAACACACAAACAAATTTTTCACGCCTAATGCTTATATATAGTCAATGATATTAGAGTCAATGTAAAGGTATTTGTCTTTGTGTGTATGTAATATACAGGTACACATAACTATGTATTTATTTGTTATTTGCGTCTTTTTGATTTTTTATTTTTATACCTTTTTTCATTTGTATACCTATTTTACTACCTTTGTTTTTCTGCTTCATTGTTCTTAATTCAGTAAGCGGACGATCAGCGGTCTTTGCTGTCAAACAATGTATTTTATCGTCACATGTTTTTTAACCCATATATGAGTTTTTGAATTCCAGGATACTTTGGAGTTGTAAGCCAATCAATATTTTTTTTCTTTTCTGAATTGTTCTATTTCAGCATCTTGTAAATGTATTATTTTAATAGCATCAGTATATTTTTGAACATGTATTGCAAAATCATTTGCGTTTTGAATAGCTTCTTCAAGGGGCTCTCGAAGATTATGCGAAGTAGCATAATGCTTTATAAGTCCACCCACACCATCTACAGCTCCTTTGCCGTGCCCAGTAGCAGAGAACAACCATTTTATATCACACGGTGCTCGTTTTAGTTCATCTAATTGAAAGCGATTTTTAAAGTGACTCGCAGCGCCGTCTGATACGATGGTAATTTTTTTAATTGAATCACAACAATTTTCTTTCAAGAATTTTATAATTTTTTGTACTGCTAGCAAAGCATACGCTGAATCATGTTTTCGGTCATCACTTACAACTGCGAAACTTTGTGTCGAATCCCCTTGATAAGAGACTGCTGTGAAAATAGAAATTTGATCATTAACCCAATGATTTCCTTGAACAGCTTTATTATGAATCACAGCCCAGTTTTCAGCGAAGTCTATTTGAAGAACTAAATGATGTGAGTCTTTTTTAGCACTTTCTCTTTCTGTTTTTATAGCTTTGCGTTGTATATTTTTTACATACATGTGAGTACTAACCCTCATGGTCCAAACCGAAAGTTCATCTTTAAAAGCAGAAATTGATAGTGTCTTTTTAATCAGGTTTCCATTATCCCACAAAGCATATGTAATTTCTTCTGTGCCTTCTACATCTTGCAGTTTTAAAACATGAAACGTAATTCCCTTAATCCCTGGACATAGTTTACATTCTTGTAAATAACATAAATCAGATGGCTCAGAACACATTGTTGCATTTATTATTTGTGACCGACTTTCATCCAACTCTGTGACGTTACTCCCTCTAAAATTAATTAAGCTCGTAAGAAATAAATCATAATTTGCGCAATAGATACAGAGACAAACTTCTTTGATGGGGCTAAGTAAGACATACTTTGGTCGCAAACTATAAAATTTCGATTTTCCAATTCTCAATTCTGGATAATCATTTTTAAATACTTTATACGTCTCTTTTAAACTTCGAGTAAGAAAACGCTTAACTTTTTTCTCTTTTTTATTGTTAACTTTAATTGTAACAACGTCACATTTATTAGGACTTTGTCTTGAACAATTAAAATCATCATTTAAATAATATTCCATAACAATTTTTTCCATGTTTTCATCAATCGGATGGCCTGAATATGCATCTGGTTCTGAATAAATTCCTTTTTCTTTAACAAGATTTCTCGATTTGTTGATCATATACATTGTTATTTCTGGAAATAAAGATAAAATTTCATGTTTTGTAAAGGATGAAGGTAGCAAAGTCAGAATTTTTATTTTTTCTGATACCGTAGAACACTTTTGCAAGGCTAGACCAAGATTTTGTATCCATTCTGTACAATGGCATACAGTTGATTCATTTGCTGTTATAGAAACGTCATAAACATTGTTCAACTTCACATCAAGGGTATTAGACAATGTTGAAAGTATTTTTTTTTTCTTCTTTGTTACGTAATTTTCAATTGATTTTTCATGTATAAGATTTTTTCTTTTAAGAGGCGATACAGAACCTAAGAAAGATGTACTTATTTCATTATTAAATTCTTCAATGCGTTCTGGAGTACTTGGTAAAAAATCTTCATCTCTATCAACTACGTTATCGGTAACTTCATTATCCGTTATAAATTCATTGTCAGTACTACTCACCAATTCTAAAGCACGATTGTAACAATGTTGACACAGATATGTAGAAGGTGTCAAAGGTAAATGAGGATAGAGGTGCTTCAATGGATGAGCAAGATTCTCAAGTTGTTTTAAACGTACGGAACTAGATTTGTAAATAATTTGTTTGTGTTTGTCTAAAAAGTCTGCACACTTGATTCTCTCTGTTGAGTAATATTGAGACATCGTAGTTGAGTTGATAAGGTGTAAATATGTAATAATTTTCCAAAAGATGATGGTTTTAAATAAGACGAGATGTGTGATATATAGCAGAAACCGAACTTTTCTTTGTAAATGTTAAGTCAAACCATATCCATCTAGCGGACAAATGTACTAGTACATATACTCCTATAAGTAGGCGCACGTACATGTATATTACATACGCACAAAGATAAATACCTTTACATTGACTCTAATATCATTGACTATATATAAGCATTAGGCGTGAAAAATTCGTTTGTGTGTTATCTCATTAGTGATCGCTATCCCAGGGAAAAAGTACCGAATCTCACAAATACGTCTAGCTAGGCATTACCGTCCTCTATCACGACAACAAAAATTGTGCAAAAAAAACATGGGGTTTTCGAGAAAAAGGCACTTCCCTAAAAAATGAATTTTTCAGTAAAAAGTGCATAGCTCGTGGATTTTTTATTTTTTTTGAAAATGACATTAAGGCCGTTAAAGAGGGCTCAAAACTGAGTGAAATTGTGTGTTACACGTTTAAAAGCTCGAAAAACTGCTGAAACAATAGCAGTTTGAAAATCACATTGAAAATTTTTTTTCTCAATGAAAGAATTTTCTCGGAATTTTTCGGCATCGCTGAACGCATGAAATTTTGATGAAACAAAAAAATAAAAAAACACGTGTAAAATATTTTTTCGAGTAGAACATAAATATTTTTATTTCAACATGATAGGTGAAATAGGCATACGCGGGCTGTCTGATTTGAGATGGATTCGGCCATATACCTTTCAGACCGGTCCTGGGTCGCACCATTAGTCTGGCGCTGGGAAGAATTTCTGGTATTATTCCTCCCAGCCTCTGTTGGGGACTGGAGACTCGGGCTGCTGCTGTTAAACTCCGCATACGTGAACGTGTCTTGGAAGTTCACATGCGGTGATCCTCGTCTACGGCCCGTGCTTGGGGGTTGAACTCCCTCCAAGTGCGTACTTGAGGTTGGATGTCGTTCCCCACGTTGGGCGCCAGTTGTAACGGGATGGCTAGTGAGGGAAAATCCCAACATGCCACAGGCCAGCGATGTCCTAGAACACAGTGCCGCGGATGTCAGACTAAAATGACTTGCCCGGAGATCTGCTCCTGGAACCCGAAAACAACGCGAAGATCGCACGCGAACTTTGCTTTCCAACTAATTGGATCGCTGAGTGAAAAGCGCGCGCTCGAAGAGTAAAGTGCGCGGCCGCTACGCTCAGATATGAAAACGACCGGCGGAGTCATTTTCCCGCGGAGGCGGCGGTATCCCAGAGAAGGACAGGTTGTAATGAACAACGCGACGAGTAACTAGATATCACAGTATATTAAAATCAATAACGATTACATGCACAACGCACATGCTTATTAAACAATTATGAGTTATTTCACGCGCGACCGTTAATATTCAAACGCGCGAACGATACGGTGCGCGGCGAAGCTGTTAATCTCGCGCGCGGTGTTAAAGTTCGGCGGGCTGACACACACCCGCACGTACACGGCACAGAAAGCTTGCACGGGGCGATTTCCGTGCGAGTCTTTACAATAAACCCGCGAGAGGAGAGTAGAAAACTTACGTTAAGAAGGAGCAACCGGTGCACTCGGCCCTCTCTCGCTCTCTGCCGCTGGCACAGTAGATGCGCGCTATGTCTTTCTCTCTCTCTTACTCGCTGTGTCGGGTCGGCAGGCGGGCTGGCTGCCGGCTCCTTGCTCGCTGTCTCGTGTGGCTCACGCAGCTCGGGATCGCTCTCTCCCTGTCTCTCTTTTACCAGTCTACACTATCTCGGGGCCTCCACTACACTCGCGGTAACTCTCAAAACACGATAGGAAGGCGCGGACGAGGTAACTTACGAGAGATACGGAGGAGATGCTTTCGACGCGATAGCAGATACGAAGATGGCTGCCGTGACTCGCATAAAGCCGTAGCAGCTTCACGGGTACGCGACGGGCATATTACGCGTCGCGAGATCGTTCTAATCCGATCAGGATGCTCGCGCGCTCGCGCCCCCGGTGAGCATGCCTGCTCGGCGCGTGTAATTCGAATCTCGAATTATCTACATCGCGCACGCGTTACACTGCAAAGGTAGGGCTAATGGGACTACCCATTGGAGATCCGAAAATTTGTCTATAATGATTTCCATTAAATTGAAAAAAAGTATAGTTCATTAGGAATGTAGAAGTCTCAATTATTTCGCTCAATGGTATGTTAAGATGTGTCATGTATTTGTATCATTTCTCTAGGCCTTTAATAACCAATTCCTGGAGTACATTAGTAAAAAGTGATGTCACATCTAAAGAAATAATAGTATGATCATTAGTAATGATAATATCTTTCTTTTTTCAATTAAATCAAAACTATTTTTCAAGTAAGAATTCGGTTTAGGTATACTATTACATATTAAAGAGTCTAATGTTTTCGAAATTTTATAGGTGGGACTTCCAGTACATGACACAATAGGCCTTAAAGGGAGGCCGAAGTCCCGTCAGTTAGTTTTTCAAAGTTTTCTCTTGGAATAATTAACCGGTTGGGCTGAAATTTTGGGAAAATACTTAAAATTTATTTACGAAGCGCGCTCAAGTCTTGTAATTAAAAAAAATTATGATCTTTTAATTTCGTAATTTATAGGCCATGTGTTACCCGCGCAAGTTTTTCAAGGTTTTCTGGGCAATTAATTGATTGTTTGAGTTGCGATTTTAAGAAATAACTAAACATTAATATCCAAAGCGCGCTCAAGTCCCCAAAATCCAAAAAGATAAGAACTTTTTAATTTATATAATAAAAACGCGTTTTACTGATTACAGCGCCACCCTCCATTTAAAATACATTGACTCCGGCGTCCCCTTAAGGGAGTCTCCTTTTTATGTATTTTTGGAAGTCCATAAATCTTAGATAGAGTTCTATTAGTTTGTGTTAATTCATTCTTATGGTATTTTTTTTGTTAAAGTAATTATTATCATTCCAACGATTCATTACTTTTTGACCAGTTTTTTGTAGTTTGCTTAAAGGATTACATTTAACTTGCGTATAAGTACTTTTATCTAATAATAACACATCTATTTTTCGTTTATTTTGTTCATTGTCAATGGCAACAGTTACATTGCCCTTATCAGCCATTATGAAAAAAACATCATTAGTCTTTAAAAAAGTCTTGGTTTTCTTCAACCTTTGTGCGAAAATTCTATCTTCATAGGTAATGCTTTTTCTTATTCATATGCCCATTAATACTAATAATAATGTTACTTCTGATGGTTTCACTATTCTCATTGTTAAAGCCATGGGAGTCAAGCATATTTTCCACATTTTTAATTCATATCAACAATTGATTTTTGGCTATTTATGTTAACAACATCATTGAATTTTTGACCTAATAATACTAATTCAAGTATTTCTTTTGGTATATCAGTTAAGTTACAAAACCATTTGTTTGTGTTCTTACTGTTTGTAGTGTTGTTTACAATATTATGATTATTTAGTATTTCGCTATTGTTTCTAACGATTCTATCGGTATTTTTGATTATGTGATTAAATCACTTTATGTATTTATCATTGGACCTATTATATTCTAATGTTGATTTTTTAGTTTGAGTTTCTATGAATTTTCTTAAATTATGGTGTGGTAACTTTTCTTCAAGTTTGTTTTTTATCATTAGTAATCTATTTTGTAGGGCTTACAAAATATACAAACTTAGTATACTTAAACCGAATTCTTACTTGAAAAATAGTTTTGATTTAATTGAAAAAAAGAAAGATATTATCATTTCTAATGATCATACTATTATTTCTTTAGATGAGACATCACTTTTTACTAATGCACCCCAGGAATTGGTTATTAAAGGCCTAGAGAAACGATACAAATACATGACACATCTTAACATACCATTGAGCGAAATAATTGAGACTTCTAGATTCCTAATGAACAATATTTTTTTTCAATTTAATGAAAATTATTATAGACAAATTTTCGGGTCTCCAATGGGTAGTCCCATTAGCTCTACCTTTGCAGACTTTAATAGAAATCCAGGGCGTAGTTCTTTTTAAGTGAACAACTCGGAATGATTCAAAAGAACTGTGCAGTTTATTATCAATCCAACAATGGCTTTTCATTTACAAGTATCTTATTAGATCTTGAGACGCTTACTTAGCTCATACCCGCAGCTCTCGGTGGATCAACCACACCGGTCGCTCGCTTGAGGGATTCTGCCCGCCGGGGCTCCGCGCTCTCGTCCCGAGCGCCGCGCCGGTAACATCTTTTCACCGCGCTCTACATTATCTGCGTCTTACTTGCATCAGCTTTCGTCCGCTCTGACGTTAGCCACGACATCCTCCCCTCCTTAGGTGAGAAAATCCTTTTATTTATGTGCCCAACGAAAATGTACAACAGGTTTATATAACAATGGGTTGTTGATTACATATTGGCAAGAAAACTATAATTATTTTTCAAAACGCTTTGGCTTTTTTATCACGCGTCCACTTCTCGTGGTTACATTGTCTACGTTGCCATTTTCGGGATTTACAGTTAAAATATCTCTCTTATCTCAACATTTGTGGCAATCACAGTGGAATCATCCGCATGTTTTCTTGTTTTTTCTTTTTCAGATAAAGATTGTGCTAGTTCAGCATTTTCATGGGATATTTCCAATGGATACAACTTCTGTGTTGCGCGCTTAAGTACACCATTTTTTGTTTTCAACATAAACACTCTCGCATTACCGTCTTTACCTGGAATAGCATCGATCACTCGCGCAAGTGGCTAGTCAATTCGCTTGTGAATATCGTCTCCTATGAGTACCTACATTTATCTTTCGCATTTCAGACTTTTTGTTTTTCAAAATTAATTGGCTTAAATACTCATTTCTAAATCTCAATCGAAGCGCATCTAAAATCTTCTGCTTATATCTAAATTTTTTATTCAATTTGCTATGATATAGCATGTCGCAGTCTGGAGTGCTGATTTCCTGAGTCTTGCGCAAAAAACATGACGGCGTTAAAGGCATCAAGTCTTCGGGATCCTCCGAGACGTACGTTAGAGGTCGAGAGTTTATAATAGCCTCGGCATCGCACAATGTAGTAGACATACTTTCATAAGATAGACTAGCTTTTCCAAGCACTTTACGCAAAATTACTTTCAAAACACCAACCAATCTTTCCCACCAACCGCCCCACCACGGCGCTGATGGTGGGTTAAAATACCATTCTATCTGAGAAGCTGTGCTATGTTTAGTGATTGTTTCCCAGTTTAGTCCCTCAAAAGCGTTACCAGCACCTGCAAAATTCGTTCCGTTATTACTATACGAGGGTCATTTGACAAGTACCTAGCCTCACCGCCAGATGGTGCCACTATCGCGCCAGAAATACACTACAGTGCAGTATCTTCCTGTAAACGGTTACAGACGAAATTTCAGCCAGATCGGAGTTGTAGTTTATTTTTGAGAGCGTGTGAAAGCAAATGTGTCCGTTGATTTTTGAAAAAATGGAGAAAGAACAATATCGGTCGGTGATTCGATTCTTGTTTTTGGAAGGGAAATCGCGCAGTGAAATTAAAGAACGCTTAGATGCAGTGTATGGAGATGCTTCTCCTTCGATGGCGACCGTTAAATTTTGGTATAACGAGTTTCAACGTGGTCGTACGTCGGTTTTTGATGATCCACGCCCAGGTGCTCCGAAAACAGCCACTACGGAGGAGAACGTGACAAAAATACACGATATCGTTTTGTCAGACCGCCGATTAAAGGTGCATGAGATAGCTGCGATAGTAGGCATCTCAGAAGAACGTGTGTGGCATATCCTACATGAGATTTTAGGCATGAGGAAGCTATCAGCAAGGTGGGTGCCGCGTTTGCTGACTGCAGACAACAAGCGCATCCGTGTGACCAGTTCAGAGCAGTGTTTGGAGCTGTTTAATCGCAATCCAAAAGAGTTTTTGCGTCGTTACGTGATCGTCGACGAAACATGGATTCACTACTACACTCCAGAGACCAAGGAGCAGTCAAAACAGTGGACCTTACCCGGTGAACCTGCTCCGAAGAAGGCGAAGACGGTCCCGTCGGTCGGAAAGGTGATGGCCACTGTTTTCTGGGATTCTCAAGGTGTAATTTTTATTGACTATCTGGAGAAGGGCAAAACGGTCACAGGACAGTACTACGCCGAACTAGTGAGCCGATTTGACGCCGTGTTAGAAGAAAAACGGCCCCATTTGTCTAAAAAGAAAGTGCTTTTTCACCACGATAATGCACCGGCTCACACTTCTGCACTCGCCACGGCTAAATTGGTCGAATTACGCTACCAACTGCTGCCCCATCCACCGCATTCTCCAGATTTGGCTCCGTGCGACTTTTTTTTGTTTCCGAACCTAAAAAATTCGCTCGCCGGGAAGAGATTCCACTCCAATAACGAAATAATCGCCGTCACGGAGGCCTATTTTGCAAACCAATCGAAAACATTTCTTTCAACGGGGTTAAAAAAATTGGAACACCGCTGGACCAAGTGTATTCAACTAAAAGGAGACTACATTGAAAAATAAATTTTATTTTTTGTAAAATTTTGGTGTTTTCATTTGTAGGCTAGGTACTTATCAAATGACCCTCGTATATTGTACACGGTCGACCGCGCCTCGCTATGAATCTACGCAAACATTGTAAAAACTAGCTATGATGCTAATTCGAGGTGAACCGCGCGATATACAGCGCACGTGAAAATACACACCCAACTCTTACTCCCTCCGCGCAAAAATAACGGTCCTGCGAAATCGACGCCGACCACTTCGAAAATTCGTGCGTCCCGCACGCGATTAATAGGCAAGGGAGGGGTCTCGCATTGCATATTTTTCGCTTTCTGTTTTTTGCAAATAACGCACTTAGATACGATTGACTTTACTATACTACGAAGAGAAATTATCCAAAACCGTTCACGGATATTGGACATCATTATTTGACAGCCTACATGCCCCAATCGCTCGTGAATTTCTCTCACCATTAAATAAATGATATCATGTTTGTCTAATAAAATGGGACATAAGAAGTTTACCTCATCATTACGATTTGATATCTTTGTTTTTATAACCCGTATTCCGTCTTTATCCAACATAGTCTTAAAAGATGCTAGTTTATTTTTATTTGAACTATTAAATGCTTGTTCTTGTAAAAACTTTAACAATTTGGTTTCTGCCTCTTTTATTTCAGCATATGTCAGACATAACTGTTTCGTTGTTTCACTGCAAAATTGCGTTCCCTTTTGAAACGCGATCCCCGATATTTTTCTCTCATCAATACGTGCTCGACAATTACTTAAAAAACGATTTGCGCAAGCTAAGAATTGGATCAATTGCGTATACGACGAAAAAATATCACTGGCCTTAAAATTACAACTATTATTAATCATTTGGATCAGAGAACATTTCTTAAGTTTCTCCGACACCTCTTTCTCGTTTACGTTTCTTTGTATCGTCGGCCACTCTGTCTCCGTTTGCACAACCACTGAGGGCCTGACCACCACTCCGAATCAATTAAACGCGATACGTTACAGCTCCGCGATGGCAGATCTGCGGGGTTATTTTCACTTGGCACGTACTTCCAATTATTTTCTTTCGAATAAAACCTAATCTCTTTTACTCGATTTTGCACGAATGTGTTCCACTGCGTATCTCGTTCAATCCACGTCAATACTGTTGTCGAATCCGACCAGTATGTTACCTGTGATATTTTCCGTTTTAAAGAACTTATAACCGAATTCGTTAATCGCACGGCTATCGTAGCCGCTATTAGTTCTAAGCGGGGTATCTCCGATTTTTTCGGCGCTGTGCGTGACCTGGCCGTCAACAACTGAACGCGCACGGCGGATCCGTCCTCAACTCTCGCGAATACGGTGGCAGCGTATGCAGCGCCGCTCGTGTCTCCGAATGCGTGCAATGTCAGGTTGCCCGTACCGAGCGCCCGAGGTATCTCGATTTGATCCAATCGGTATAATTCTATTAACCATTGTCTAAGCTTATTGCTACGGATATTGTCAATGGGTGTATCCCAGTCCATTTTTTCGGCCCATAATTCCTGTAAAAGTAATTTCGGCGATAAAGATACGGGACACGTGAAGCCTATAGGATCGAAAATTCGATTATCTGCGGAGAGTATCACTCTCTTTGTAATAATGTCTGGGGAATTTATTTTTAATACTTCTGGATTTATTGCAAGCGTGTCTTTACTCTTATCCCACAAAATTCCTAAAACAAACGTACGCGTACTTTCCGAGCAGTCGCCCGAGCTTTCCCATCCATGCAAGTCGAAACCTCCCGTAGCCATTACAGTTTTCGCCTCTTGAATAAAAGTCCGCATTTCATCTGAAGAGTTTACACTAGTAACGCAATCATCGACGTAGAACGCCTCCTTTAATTTCAATACAGTTTCTTCCGACCATTCAACTTTTTTGATTCCCTTTACTTTGTTTAATGCTGTATCTAATAATAAGTCGATAATTGCGGCTAGAATAAATGGACAACACGCTAACCCGAACACGATACGACAATGGCGAAAAACAACGATCTCTTTATTTATTACCCACAAAAATCGTAGTAAATCTCTATCGCATTTGTTCACCGATATCTGCAAAAATGCTTTTCTTATATCGGCAACTAACCCTATCTTGGACTCACGAAATCGATTTAGTGATGACGGCACGAGATCGATTAAATTGGGACCTACTTCAAGGCATTGATTTAGTGAGGGATATCCTTTCTTTTGCGCTGATGCATCGAATACGGGTCTAATTTTCGTCGAACCATATGATTTAACCACCGGGCTGTGTCGTAGGTAGTGGCAAAACTTGTTAACACTGACTTCAGGTGCCCTTTCAATAATACCCTCCGCTTCCCACTGTTTGAAAATATTATGATAAGCCGTTAAAATGCCTTGAGTTTCTAGTCTACTAATGGTCTTTGTTAATCTGTTGCGCGAAATATCGTAATTTCTTGACACGGACGTATGATTTTCTAACAGCGGCATAACGCCCGTCTGCAAAAACTCTCGGGCCTCTTTTTCTCTCAGTGCTCTTTCCGATTTTTCAATAGGATCTTTAATACCGAGCACATCTAAAAGCCACAAATCTGACACGCTGGCCTCTTGCGCGAACACGGATGCTACCATAGTGACTGTATCGGATTTTATAGAATTGTCATGCACCTTTTTCTAATATCGTCCACCCTAAGTGAGTTTCAAACGCGATCAGGCCATTGTCCAATTCAATCATTTTTCCCGTCATCAATTTCCCCTGAACATCCGCGCCTATAAGCACATCTATGACTTTAGACTCCCCTCCTACATCAGAAAGGAAAATATTTTTTTAACGCAATTTTTCTATAGAGCTATCACTCTTAATAGTCGGAATCGTATTACAGATTGTATGTTGATTCATTACTGTGAAATTACACGCATATTTATTATCTAAACTCTTTATACGCACCCGGAATATTTCTAGTGTTTCGATTTGAGATTGGTGTCCGCCAAACAAGGAATGAACAACGTCTTGTTTACCTATGCGTTCATAACCTAATTCCTTAGCTAATTCAGTGCGAATATACGAACGCTCTGACCCCGAATCCAAAACTACACGTACAATTCTCTCGCCCGTGTCTGAAAACAACTTCACACGCAGTGTTTGTAAACGGACGGCTGGAGAGCCACACATCGACGCGAGATTGTTTTCCCTAAGTTCGACCTTCTCATTCGCGCTAGTACTTTCTTTCGTGGACACGGCCGGGCACATCAACAGCGTATGTCGTTTGGAGCACCACTCAGATTTTATACGCACCCTACATTTTTTAGCGATATGGCCCCGTTTTAGACAATAAAAGCATGCGTTCTCCCGTTTTATAACATCCTTACGTTCGTTGAACGTTAGCTTACGCGCGGCATCGCATTCATTACTCTCGTGAGTGAGCCCGCAAAATATACAATTAGCTTGTTTTTCTTTCACTGCGAGTAGCGCGCTCGCGATAGCTACATCTTTCGCCGTCTCAGTTTTACCTTTTACCTTCTTTTGCTTCTCGGGCTCAGAATGCGCGGCGAATCCCTGAAGCGCCATCTCGATCCGCTCCTCGTTTTCAGCTTCTAGCTGTAAGAATTCAAGAAGACGTGCAAGTCTTTCTTTCGCCCGGTCCGTATTGTTTCCGTTGTTTCCATCTCCGTTCTCGGCTGCTGCGCCAGCCGTTTGATGCTGACCACTGCGCTGCCATGCTCTCAGAACCTCTTCCGGTAGCGCTGATTCGACTAATGGATAAAGCATAGCTGCGCATTTATCCGTGGTTACTCCTAGGGTTTCTAGCGCACGTATGTACGACTCAACCTTATCGTAAGTGTTAGTGAGCGTCATTTTGTTCCCCGAGGTCGCATTCTACAGCACAAGCCCAAGCAATTCTCTTACGTAGAATTCAACGACTACATCATCTCGTCCGAATCGCGTCTTCATACTGGTGATCACTTTGGCGTAGTTGTCGGCCGTAGGAGGAAAACTATTGATTAATTCACTTGCTCTTGATCCAGGAACGGCAGTCTGAATTAAGTATTGAAAGTTGTCCTCTTTGCTTAGATTTACGTTGTCGTTTATCTTTTTAAATTGGCTCCAAAAAGGTAACCACTCCTTTATTTTTCCGTGGAATTGCGGCAACTCGATGACAGGGAGTTTCATAATTTTCGGTGCGAAATTCGTGGAAACTCCTGACGTATTTACCGGCATCGTCGAATTCAGGCCCCTAACTTTCATTTTAGCCGCCAAAAATTGCGTCTTGTATACGTCACTTGATTCGAGCTCCTTTTCTATTTCCGCTTCAGCCATGTTGGATTCGTAGAGGGCTTGGTTATACGATTCATGTGCAGCGTCTAATTCTGACATCTTGGATACTAAAACCTGGAATGCCACTAATCTTTCTTCTGAGGTGAAGTCACCCTCCATTCTGGACGAGAAAGCCATAAGTGCTTTTGTAAAAGCGTTTCGCAATGCTTTACGTCGCTTTTTGATGGCATCCATGTTTGCTTTGTTGCACGTTCGCACTATTAACTCGCGCACGATAGAATTCACAGTCTGTAACCACTCTTCTAACACCAATTCCTCGAACAGGGTTTCTTCAGACCGAGTTTCTACTCCACGTCCTGTCACGGTCGCTACGATTTAGTAGAAATCCAGGGCGTGGTTCTTTTTAAATAAACAACTCGGAATGATTCAAAAGAACTGTGCAGTTTATTATCAATCCAACAATGGCTTTTCACTTACAAGTATCTTATTAGGTCTTGAGACGCTTACTTCGCTCATACCCTCAGCTGTCGGTGGATCAACCACACCGGTCGCTCGCTTGAGGGGTTCTGCCCGCCGGGGCTCCGCGCTCTCGTCCCGAGCGCCGCGCCGGTAACATCTCTTCACCGCGCTCTACATTATCTGCGTCTTACTCGCATCGGCTTTCGTCCGCTCTGACGTTAGCCACGACACAGACATAGTGATGGTTGATTGAGAAGAAGAATGTTTAAAAAAAACTTGATTTTGTTCCAATTTTTTATTATAGATATGTAGATGACATTATTGTTTGTCTACCCAAAGATAAGATTTCACAAATATTGGAAATCTTCAATAGTTACCATGAAAAATTGAAATTTACACACGAAATTGAACAGAACAACACAATCAGCTTCTTAGAAGTAAATCTCATAAAAGAAAACAACAAAATTGTTACAGATTGGTATAAAAAACCTACCTTCTCAGGTAGATTTTTAAACTTCAAATCACACCATCTTATGCCTTAAAAGAGGGCAATCGTCTACAATTTAGTGACAGAGCATTATTGTCACATAAAAAAAAATTTTGGGAAAAAAGATCTGTCTGGTAAAAGAATATCTAAATAATAATAACTACTCTGCTAACTTTATTGAATATCATGTGAAAAATAGAGTCAATAAAATTAAATATGACAATTCTAATAACAACAAAAATAGTAGGGATCACACAAAAGTTATTTTAAGATTACCTTATATACCAGACACCTTTGAAGAAGTCTCCAATAATTTAAGGAAATTTGGTATAAAAACTGTTCCAATAATGAATAATAATCTCAGCAAAGTCATAAAAAGAAGAAAAGATACAGAGGAGAAAGACGAGAAAACGAACATTGTTTACAAAATCGAATGTAATGATTGTAATACTAGTTACGTAGGAGAGAGTAAACGCATGTTAAATACTAGATTAGAAGAACACATTGCGAATACTAGAAAAGATGATGACAAAAAATTTGTAATTAATAGTCACATCAACAATTATAAACATAATTTTAACTTTGATAATGCTAAGATACTTGATACTGAAAGTTGTTGGAAAAAAAGATTAATTACCGAAATGATTAACATCAAATTACAAGATAATCCTATAAATATAAAAGAAGACACTCAGAAATCAAGTAACGATTATTCCCAATTATGGAAACAAATTGAAAAGAATCAAATAAATTGAATATAACTGTCATTTTTATTGGTACAATTTAAGTTTTACTTTGTGGTTGTGACAAACTGATTTTTAGGGCACTAACAATAAAGTTTTAATTAAACTGACCTTATCTACCTGTTTAGATAATGATTATAAATTAATTAGATTTTAATATCGTCATTCATATACTGTATCAATTACTATGTCATTTACGTAGTTAATAGACCTTGGTATTGATCACTTGACTACATTCAAATTTATCAGTGGTCTGTTTACTTCTTCTTAACGTAGTCTGACTACCTTTGCTTTCTTTTGTGTTAATTTATTTTTGAAACTCCGTGCGAGAAGTTCGATTTCTCGCACGCTGCGTTAAACGATGCGTGCAAAAATCTCACTTCTCGCACGTCGTGTCAAAAAATACGGTTCGACACTTGTGTGAGAAGTTGATTTTCTCCTCGTGTGACCTTTTCACCCTCGCTTCGCTCCGGTGCAAACAGTCACACGAGGGGAAAATCAAATCCTCGCACTAGTATCGAAATGTACTATATTGCGTTGTTTATTATATGTTAATTTATTCAGTTACTGTCCTATCTTAATGTGAGTAAAAAAGTGTGCGAAGCTCTTAATACAATTGACGATGTTTATATTGTTTTTACCAAGAAAGCAAGGTAACAGTTGTAATCAATTTCATTTCTCAACCTTTGTGCAAAGTTTTCCATCTGATTTTTCACTATTGTTTCTATATTTTTAGATAAACAAAAACACAATTTTATAAATTTGACGATGTTTTAACATTATAATGAATGGAAATTTAGGTAAGAATGACGAGCAAATTGTTTATTGGTATGTAGTTTAATTATTAACTTGTATTTATCTCCATATTTTAATAAATTCTAGTGCTTGATAAGGATAACAAAACAGTTATCGAAACGTTGCACAAATAGTAACTCAATGTACTCATTAACATCGAACCTTTCCAAAACAAAAACTTGTATTTTTAATGATTTTATGGTGGAACAGGAATTGAAAATTAAGGTTTAACCTGAAAGTCTCAATGTCATTTTGCAGTAAATATATTCTAAAAAGTGAACTGAGAAAATCCAAACCCGTACATCAAAACTGATTGCGTATAAAACAACACAAACAATTACAAAAACTAATCATGCTTAAAAATGACTTTAATCATAAGCGAAAATATTTTAATGAAAAATTATGTAAATTATCAAACAATTATTTACCTGTTAATGTTCATCAGCTCCGTAGTCCACACTCTTGGCTTGCTTTGATTTCTTTGCAAAATGAAGCTTCTCTGATATATTGGAATACAGATACTCTCTTTGATCTGTTTCAGTCTCGTTTATTAAAAAGCACCACGACGAAAAACCCTTTCAACATCTGCTTTGGTCAGGTCTTTGGTCTGTCAACGAACAATGGTATAAAGTAGCTTGGATGGTATCTTGCATACTCTTCAAATCATATTTATTATTGACAATTGCTCTTCCATAATATTTCTGCATCTGATTTATTTTAGAAACTGCAGGCGCTCCATCTGACTTTCCACTAAGCTTTTCTTTAGTAGCAAGATCCCGGAGGCCTTTATCCATTCGCTTTTGCACGTGATTAATGCAGTCGTCTTTTTTCATAAAAATAGATTTTCCATAACGTGCCAATTCATTTAGCCGACTCCAAGTTTTTTCATCTCCATCAGACAGAAGTGTTATATACCTCATACCATTCTTTCGAACCGGACTACTCCAAATGTTCATAGCAGCCTGGGCTTCCATACTACCCAAAGCACCCTCATATTTGGCATTACATTCTTGACTACTATTATGAGCTTCAAGCCAAAAGTTATATTCTGAAGAGTCAGGATCTAGTTCCACTGCTGTAATTGTACACATGTGATAGTACAAACTTTTCCGATTCAGTGTAGTCCGATTCGATATCATTGGTAGATTCTATAGCTTTTCGGTTCACCACAAATGCTATTTATCTATTATTTTCAGATTTCATTCGAAGACTTGTATAATTTTCTCCTATAATACTTTGACAATTTTTACAATATACACTACAAATCATGTCTTTTAAAAAACTACCAAAGAAACCTGTGTGAACCAGAATAAATTCTTTGCTTTCTCTTACATCAACAGGGCTGTTTATTTTTTTTTCACCACTGTCGTTTCAGGGCCTCTATCTTCCTCAATTTTTCGTTTATCCACGATTTGTTGCGTATATTTTTTCTTTTTTTTTATAAATGTATTTACTTTTTGGCGCACGCCATTTACTAGATAGTGTCCATTTTCAAAAAACAGGAAGCAAACACTTTTTAATCACAGTTTTATTGTAGCAAAGATAACAGAATTTTGAGGTAAAATATACGATTATTTTGTCAACTCAAAAAAATAATAAACGTGAAATTAGGCTCGTTATACGCAAAAAGGAACAGGGAACAGATCCAGCAAACAAAGTGTGTTGCTATATCTATATATATGAGAAACAGGACTTGTGTCTTATGTATATAAATGTAGTAACCCATGTACTGTACTTGTTCCCTGTTCCTTATGGTGGTGTAAGGAACGGGCCATAGTCAATAATACGGTCGATATGGATGACTCATTTCAAATGGAGAATATTATAACAGCTGGGCGTTTTATTTATAAAATTAAATGAACAAACTGAGTTTAAATATCAAAATTGAATAGTAATTGTGTAGTTTCAAAGGAAAAATAGCGACCTAGAGGAGTATAATTGTACAGGAACTGGATTTATCAAAAAAAAGAAAAGTATTATAAAAAATGCAAAAAAAACGCAAAATTTGGTTTATAGCGATAAATATTTAAGTAAATCAAATTAAATAATTATATGACAATTCTGACATTAGAAATAGTTTTTCGGGTAGAAATATAGCTGAAAAATTAGTATAAAAGGATTAAAAAAAGAAATCAATTTTTTGTCCAAAAATCGGTACCTTCTTCCCTTAACGTCAAACAGTAATATTGGCCGATGTTATAAAGCTGTGAAAGCGAATAATTTAAACTCCTTCGGTACATAATTAAGTACTACAAAATTACATTAGAACTAGCTTAATTATTGAATTTTTTAACAAGAGATCTGTGTCTGTATTAAAATAAAAGCTCTAACTGGATAAGCATATAAATAGTGCCCGCAATCTACTACTGCAAAGACATGTTTTTCGGAAAAAATTAAAGTTCGCAGATTCATGTTTTCCCTAGATATAAGGAAAATGTATTTTTGATATGTCTGCTATTTTTTATAAACAACCATATGAAAATTAATAGTGGTCCACTTTTTCGTGCTATTCAACTTTTTTCTTCCGCAATAATTTTTTACAATCCAAAAAAAAGATAATAATATTCAAATTAAATTTTTGGAATTAAGGTTTCGTTGTAACTTCTAAGAAAAAAAGTTTCTCCGTACCTATTTTGTATGTTCTCTTATGCTTTACATTATGTCTTATTTATCAATGCAGTCATTTTCTAGTCGATTTCGATAATTAAAGTTCAAATTTTAAGATAATATTATCAAAAACTTTTTTAAATTTTGTATGTATTGAAAATATTAGAAATCAGTCATTGTAGAGGTGCCCCACACGTAAACATGACCAAAAGCCTAACGATGAGCTTTCAGAAAAACGGTAACCCAAAACCCAAAACAAGGTAAGTCGGGCAAATTACATATTATACTCTACTTAAGGGGATGTGAAACAGTTGCGTAGATTCCTACCATACCGGCATCGTCATTTTACTTTTTTTTCGTTAATTTTAACAACTTTTTCGATGAAACAGGATCGTTTTACCCTTCGAAATGATGTAAGCAATGATTCATTAAATTTTGAGGAAGTTTCATTCACTACATTTTCCGAAAAACGTGTTTGAAAATTTTAAACACAATTTCCGGAAATCAGAAGATTTCACATGTTTCTCGGAAAATGCAGTGAATGAAACTACCTCAAAATTTAATGAGACATTGCTTACATCATTGCAGAGAGCAAGACGATCCACTTTTATCGAAAAAGTTTCTTGAATTAACGAAAAAAAATAAAATGACGATGCCGGTATGGTAGGAATCTACGCTACTGTTTCACATCCCCTTAAGGGGGTAAGACTTAGTGAAATTCTGAAGAAATAAGATTTGCTTCATTAGTCCAGTTTTTGTTATGTATATATTACAAACAATATTTCTTATTAGAAAATACATAAAAATAAACATTTCATGATCTCGCAGACTCCTCTATCTTGATTTCCAAGTTTTTTACAGCCACTTAATTTTAATACTATTTTTTGCATATTAGCTCAGTTCTCGTAGACTTTCTCCGGATTAGATTGACCAAATGAGCTACAGTTTCTAGAACCTCTCGACATGTTTCTTCAGAAATTAAGAGGGACTGTTACATAATTATCAAATTTAATCTCGAGCGTTCACTACGCAGAGAGTCCGCGCTTTTGCGTGCTGTTCGCTCTGTGCAAGGAGATCCCGCCATCTGTCGGGGTATATTTTGTAGGATATTTTAACACAGCGGCTAATTCATAAAAACATTAAATAAATGCTAAAATAAATATTCTTTCTTGCATCCTTTATGTCAGTATAATGATATATAAGTAAATGATATTTTTATAACCAACCGTTATACACAGATATTTTTAAATGATATTTTTGTTTAAAAATAGACAGTGTTATTTTGTTCGATATTAAAATGTAGTCTTTCTTCGTATCTGAGTATGTCGGCAGAGAGCTTGGGTATGTTGCTCGAACTTCGTGAAATAAGTTACAAACATCAGAAAAATACAAAGACTGAATCAGTATTCTGTCTACTATGTGAAAATGTATACAACAGAAGTGACTTTTCAAGATTGACAGAAGCGAGATTCCTAAATGATGTTCTTGGAATCTGCCCTCATCATGGAAAAATGAACATAACCTACAATCAGTACTTAAAGTAGCTGAGTAACGAAGCGAAACTATTCATCTACCAAATAATATAAAAAAAAGAAGAGGACACAAAGAAACAAATACTAAGTGAAATAGAAAAAGTGAGTGAAAAAAGCCATGATGAAACAATAATAATTGAACAGCGTATGGAAAATAATAAACTAAAAATAGAAAACGAACTATTACGACAAATTGACAATGAATTTCGGCAAAAACCGAACTGTAAGAAAAATAATTGGAAAATACAAGGTTGAAAATAAAAATGTGACATTCAGAAAGAATAGAATCTCTGCAGAAATAGTTACAAGTGACAAACCCAAAAATAAACGGGTACCTAAAATAGATATTAGATAATAAATAAGGAAGAAAATATAAAAGAAATAACTCCATCCGTGACTCACTACTTAATCAATGATAAAATGATTCAGACGAAAAATATAAAATTAAATACGGAAAATGGTTTGGTTATAAACTGTGTAACCGAAGAAAGTGTGGCCAAAGCAGTTAAAGTTTTAAGTACTGAACCAGCTGGCAAATGTGAAATAATAAAAAAAAGCTGATGCTATTTGTACGACAGATTTCCTTACCTCAAAATATATTAATAGACGAAAGGAGTACACTAGAAAATTTTGAAAATTAGAAAAACTTTGATAGATGACTAACGAAATAATATCCCTTATTGTGTGGTAACTATTTTTTTGCCGGCTCTATCAAAATGTCCACACTCAGACGATACGCGTTTCCGTCGTATCTGAATATATAGATATACCACGAATACAATCTGTCGTACAAATAGCCGCGCCGAAAAAACAAGTCGTGAATCCCAAAGTTAGAGTGGTAGGAATAGATAATTACGAAAATACGAATGACAAAGCGCTTGAAGAAGACATTAACACTAGAAATTTTAGCGAATTCAGCAAAAAATGTAAAGTTCTACATAAATATAAAAATATGAAAACCAATCTACAAACAGTAATTCTAGATGTACAAGCAGATATTTATAAATATGTAGGAGAGGGCAAAAACAGAATATTCGTGGGATTCCAGAATTGTAAAGTTTTTGATATAATAGATGCTACTCCTTGTTCAAACTGTGATAGATTTGGACATAGTGGCACAAAGTGCTCAAACCAAAATATGTGCTTAAAATGTGCAGGAAAACATAAAACTATAGACTGCAGCATTGGTAATGAAAGTAAGTGCATAAATTGCTCCTATATAAACGAAAAATACAATACAAAATATGATGCAAAACATATGACAAAAGACAGCCACCAGCCACGCATGCGAAATTATAAAAGCTAAAATTAAGAAGTTTATAGATAATACCAATCACGCTATTGTGCCTACTATACCAATGCACGTAGGTAAGGTAGAGTTCACTAAGCAGCGATCGGTTGCAGCAACGACCTCTAAACAATCGGTAACAGAGATGGCCTCTGGAATATTCACAAAAGCGTCACATGAAATCAACGCGTATATCTCACCGAAGCACAAAGTACAGCTAGATACTAGAATTCTGAACGTTAACTTGAAAAATTATTTTAGACGTGAATGTGAGAAGTTTACATGCCAATCACGACAAGCTTGAACTATTTGCAAATAGACTCAGAACAAATCCAAGTATTACTGTGTGTTCGAAAACGTGGAGACCTCACCATGGTGGATTATTTTAACTATCGGGATATAAATTGTATTCCAACGAAATTGAAGTAAACAAATCAGACGGAGTTGCAATATACATTAAAGACAGAATTATAGAAAATACCGAAGTGATTAAAATTGATAGGTTAAGTATCCTATGTATCGATATCCTTATAAATAATAATGAATCCATTAGGATCTCTGCAAGATGTAGATCTCTTTTCTATTATGAAGCCGGCATTTGTAAATCCTATCAAGAATTATCTTAATAATAATATAAATATTAAGAATCATGATAATAGGTGATTTTGATATAGACTGCACTATCCTACCGGAAATGTTGATAGAAATCAATAGAAATCGATCAGTCTCACCATTGAAGTCGATAAAATCCCTTATCGACTTGAATGGTAAATCTTAATTACATTTTCTGCATTAGAAATTGATAAAGTGCGATAAATTCGATATAAGTCAATATAAGTCGATATAAGTCAATAAAAATCTATAAGAAAAATTACAATTGTAATCAACAAATAAAATTACAATTGAAAGCAATAAAAAGAACATCTTCAAATTCCATCGATTTCAATTGTGATTTTTCGTATAGTTTTATCGATTTACATTTACTTATATCGATTTTATCGCATTTTATCAATTTCTAATGCAGAAAAAGGAATTAAGATATCCCATTCAAGTCGATACGAAATCTTATCGATTTCTATCAACTTAACATCAGGGTATGAACAGAAATTTAGTATATGATCACAATATTAGTCAAAAATTTTTAAATAACTTTGCAGAGAAAGAATATACACCATGTTTCGTAGGAATAACTAGACCAGCAAAAGACAATGTTAACGGAACCTGTATTAACAATATATTCCTAAAATCAAATTCTATCAATCCAAAATCATATAAACTCACAATCCCTTTTAGCAACCATTATCCTTTATTAGTAGCTTTGGATAAAATGGCAATTAAAAAACAAAATGATATACCACAAAATGTCATTAGCATAAGTTACAAACTACAAAATAAAGCAAGATTAATGGAATGGAGTAATATATTGTCAATAAGGGATCCAAACTGTGCTGTCGATGAGTTAATAAGTAAAATTAAGGACTGTCTCAATAGTGCTACTATTAACATAACTCGGAGAAAAGTGACAGAAACATGATACCAAGGAAAATCCGGATTACTACTGCAATTATAATATCTTGTATTAGAAAAGAAATGTTAAATACACTATGAAAAAAAATTCAAACTGTGTAGAACTAGAGAGTGAATATAAGAATTATTCCAAATTATTAGACTAAGTAATGGCAGACGTCAAATGCAAATTTGAAAAAAAGACAGGATAGAATCAAGTAGTAGAGATCCAAAAAAATTATGGGAAATGAGTAACAGTTAATTAGAGAAAAATAAGAAATCCAAAGAGACTATTAACTATATATAAATATAATACAAAAATAGAACAAGAGGTAGATATTGGCAATTACATGAACACATCCTTCTGCGAAGTTGGTATCAATCTAATTAGAAACATTAAGCAACCAAACAACACCTTCATAAAATCTATAGTAAGAAACTTAAAAACTATTTTCGTTTGTCGAATAAGTACTATTGAAATATGTGAAATAATTAAGAATCTTACAGACAAATCAGGAGGAGTAGATAGTATTAGTTCAAAACTCTCAAAACAATTGCACCAAGTATAGTGACACCACTACATTATATTTTTGATTTGGCAATTGAACAGGCTGTATGGCCCAATGCTCTGAAAAGTACTGAAGTAGCATCTATACAAGTAGATAAGCTGTGAGAATTCTGGCGCATAAATCCGTAAGCGATGATGACCCAATAACCCCGCGCGCACTGCTGCAGAACCCTCACAGCATTTTGAGCTCGGAATTCTGTAAGCATCATTTACTCGATATGGCAGCGGTTGATATTGCGCTAGCACATATTTAAGATTAAATTTATAATTACACAGTCACACAACAGAAAGTATACTGCTCTGGGGTTGAGACAACATTATTTCTATGTATTTTGAATCGCTGAACATCATTTTACGATAAAAAAGGGGGCTAGCTTAGTGAATTTCGAAGATACCCTTAACAAATCGTAAAAAACCACATTTTTTAGTGGTAAAGATTAAAAACAAAGAATGTGAGTTGTCACAGGTTCAGACGACATTGTGAAGGCTTAAAAAAGGAGAATTTAATTTGTCTTAGGTAAAGACGAACCAGAATGTTATTGGTAAACGCTCAAAGACACATGTGTCAGTCTTTCCTGATGTTTAGACTATAAGAAAAACTGAAGACAACAGCAGTCTTAAGGCGCATCTGAAGATGGTTATACGTCTGAGAGCGAGAAAATTTGGCAATACTCGCATAATTGTCGTCTGTAAGCCCAGTTTGGTGCTCAGAAGATTACTGTAATGGAATTTAGTGACCGAAAACCTGCATGAGTCCTTAAATGAAGGTGATCTTATGAACGAGAACTAAATTGGTTTGCGCTTGCATATACGTTTGTTATCGAACGATCTATATAAAGGATTTCTACGTCGTTTATTGCATCATGGTTGTGTTTCTCTTTTCAACATCCAGCAATAGTCTGCCATCATATTCACGCCCCATATTTCTTGCCATCTATGTTTAAATTCCTTCAGATCCTGATGAAATATTTCACCTTACTTTACACTGAAATACCCAAGGTTTTGTGGAAATTCGTCAAGGTGCGAATCAAGAAAGTGGAGCTTCAAATTCATTAGGCAGCCTAAGTTTTGAAAGTTTTCTAATTTTTTACGATGCTCCTATAGTTTTCATCCTTGTTATTCCCCAAAAATTTTGATGCGACATGTTTGAAGCTCAACCAGGCTGCTTTCTCTGTATCATTTATACTTTTGACAAACTTTTCCTCTTTAAACATTTCGCGAATTCGGAGTCCATTGAAGATACCTTCCTTTAATTTAACTACAGTTACATTTGGAAACATGCTTTTCAAGTACGTGAAGCATCGACCTTCTTTATCGAGAGCTTTAACAAATTGTTTCATCAATCCAAGTTTGATATGCAGAGGAGGTAGAAGAATTTTGCCAGGATCTATAAGAGGTTGCTTAACGACATTGCTTGAACCAGGGGTGAGTGACAGCCTGGCTGGTCATGCTTTTATTTTATAATGATTCACCCTATCTCGACTATCAAAAATGCATAGATAGCATGGTACTTAGTGAAACCTAATTGTTGCTCTAGTATCATGGACAATATTTTCAGGTCTCCGCAGATTAACCATTCGTGTTCACTATATTTTATTTTGTTTAAGAACATTTTGATATTAGAGTATTCTTCTTTAAGTACAGTCGAATGTGTCAAAGGTAAAGGAGCATACACATTTGTATTGTGAAGAAGAACTGCCTTTAGGCTTCGCTTGAATGAATCGAGAAACAACCTACATTCTTCTGGCTTGTATAAATTTGGTTCGAATTCATCGACAAGTCCTTTTACATCCGTACAATATACTATATTAGATTCCTCAGTGAAGTATTTACGAAATGCTTGTTCTCGATTTCGATAGAATGTAACATTAACGTTCTTTTTTAATAAATGAAACGCTTACAATTCTGAGGCCATTGACTCCGCTGCATCTTTGGATAATCCTACTATCCTAAACATATCATTCAGTTGAGATTGAGAGATCTTTTTTGGACTTTGCTCTCTACCGTCGGGAACATATACCTCTTCAGCATCAGAAGACAATTCTTCTTCACTCTCGTCGATTTCTCTTTCTACTTCCACCAATAACTCACTTTCCTCAACAAGACTTTATTTTCGGACATCGGGATATTCACATTGTTCTTCCGGATCTTCATCAACTTGCATAACATCAAGCCCTTGCATAAAGCTATCTCGAAAATTCTCATCTTCGAAACCTTCGACTAATTTTATCTGTGGACGCTGTACACTAGATACAGATGCATACACTATTTTTTCCTTGTACATCTTATTTATCCCACTCACATTTGTCAGACAATAGTAACAGTCACTCTTGTCCAATGGTTTTTTCCAAATTGCTGGTTTTCGAAATTTAAGTTTATCTTTATTCTTATGTTTTTCAAATCTTTTCAACATACTATAACAAGCAGCACATATCACATGTGGTAACCAATTTGTATCATGTTCTAAAACTTTTATACCGAAACACATTTTGAATAAACTTCTAATCTATTCTGTAATATTTTTCCTACTTTTTTTGAATATATATTCAACTTGTTTTACTAAACACAAAAGCAAACTTATTTTTACTATTACTTTTCTCCTGTTAAATTCAAGCTTATAATGTAATCTTTTTCGAGTATGATTCGTGACATTTCGTCTACGCTAGTGAAATACTTCCAAGAATGTCTGTAATACTTATTTTATTCTGGAAATTCACGAAATTAAGCAAACGCAGTATGTTGAAAAGGCAAACTAAAAATTTAACTTACGAAAAATGTTACTTACCATCAAATCCTGCTGCGACGGAAGCTACTGGGACAACGACAACTGCCTGAAAGTGATTTGTGGAATGTTTTGCTTCCAGCCTTCCGTGGCAACGAAGCCTGCGAGGCGCGTTGTCCTGTAGGGGAGCGCTAGGATGTGAGGATGATCCCGTAGATTGTCCGATGACAAATTGATATTGACCTCGTCAAAGTCGAAAAGTTCTCATACTTAGGCCTAGGTAGGTATGAGGGTTATGACCCCTAGCACGGCGAACTCACCTGCTATCGGGACAGGATTCCTAGCGTGCGGGTATTCCGAATAAATTTAAACTTAAATTTTGAAAACCAGAAATCTGGAAAAAACCATTGAACAAAAGTGACTGTTGCTATTGTATGACAAATGTGAGTGAGATAAATAAGATGGGCAAGGAAAGAATAGTGTATGCACCTGTATATAGTGTATAACTTCCACAGATAAAATTAGTCGAAGGTTTGGAAGATGAGATTTTACGAGACAGCTTTACAAGGGCTTGATGCTATGTAAGCTGATGAAAATCTGGAAGAACAATATGAAAATGTCGATATCCAAAAAGAAAGTCCTGCTGAGGAAAGTGAGCTAGTGGTGGAAGTAGAAAGTCAAACCGACGAGAGTGAAGAAGAACTGTCTTCGGATACTGAAGGGGAATATGTTCCCGACGGTAGAGAGCAGAGTCCAAAAAGATCTCTCAATCTCATCTGAATGATATGTTTAGGAGAGTAGGATTACTCAAAGATGCATCGGAATCAATGGCGTCAGAATTGAAGGCGTTTAAAGTATTAGAAAAGAACGTTAATGTTACATTCTATCGAAACCAAGAAGAAGCGTTTCGCAAATACATCACTGAAAAATCTAATATGGTGTATTCTACGGATATAAAAGTACTTATCTATGAATTCGAACCAAATTTCAACAAGCCAGAAGAATAGACGTTGTTTGTCGATTCATCCAAGCGAAGCCTAAAGGCAGTTCTTATTTACAATAAAAATGTATATTCTCCTTTACCTTTGGCTCATTCGAGTGTACTTAAAGAAGAACAGTCTAATATCAAAATGTTGTCAAACAAAATAAAATATAGTGAGCACGAATGGTTAATCTGTCGAGTCCTAAAAATATTGTCCATGATACTACGGCAACAATCAGGTTTCACTAAGTACCCATGCTATTTATGCATGTTTTATAGTCGAGATAGGGTGAATCATTATAAAATAAAAGCATGACCAGCCAGGCCGTCATTCACCCCTGGTTCAAGCAATGTCGTTAAGTGACCTCTTTTTTAGATCCTGACAAAATTCTTCAAGTTATTAAAGCTCTCGATAAAGAAGGTCGCTGCTTTCAGTACTTGGAAAGCATGTTTCGAAATGTAACTGTAGTTAAGTTAAGGGAAGGTATCTTCAATGAACCTCAAATTGGCGAAATGTTTAAAGAGGAAGTGTTTCTCAAAATTATGAATGATATAGAGAAGGTAGAAATCTTTAAAAACTTAGGCTGCTTAATGAATTTGTATGACTTGATGAATTTCCACAAAACCCTGGGGATTTCAGTGAAGAGCAAGGTGAAAGATTTCATCAGGATCTGAAGGAATTTGAACGTAGACGGCAAGGAATGTGGAAGATGCATATGATGGCAGACTATAGCTGGGTGCTGAAAAGAGAAATAACCAAGAGGCAAAAAAAGATGTAGGATTCCTTTACATAGGTCGTTCGATGACTAACGCATATGCAAGCGTAAATCAATTTACTTCTCGTTATAAGATCACCTTCATTTAAGGACTCATACAGGTTTTCGGTCACTAAATTCCATTACAGTAATCTTCTGAGCACCAAACTGGACTTACAGACGACACCTATGCGAGTATTACCAAATTTTCCCTGTCTCAGAGGTATAACCATGCCATCTTCAGACTCGCCTTAAGGCTGCTGTTGTCTTCAGTTAACTATCTCTTTGTGCATTTACCAATAACATTCTGGTTGGTCTTGACCTAAGACAAATTAAATTCTCCTTTTTTAAGCCTTCACTATGTCGTCTGAACCTGTGATAACTCACTTCTTTGTTTTTAAATCTTTACCATTAAAAAACGTGGGTTTTTACGATTTGTTGAGGGTATCTTCGAAATTCACTGAGCGAGCTTCCTTTTTTTATTGCAGATTCGTGTTCGGCGGTTCAAAATACGTAGTAATGTTACCTTAAACCCGAAGCAGTATACTTTTTTTGTGGGCCTATGTTATTAATACTATATTAATTATAATATTTTGATATAATACCTATTTTTTTAATCGTTTATAATAATCAATTTCGGGCAAAGAATTCTTATTTGTGGAATAGTTTTTCCATTTTCAATCTTCCTTTTCAGAATCAGGAAGAAGAGTATAAGCGTTTGAACTGGAGTTTTGACCCATCTTGTACGACGTCAGAGACACTAATGAAGCGTCTACACCTAATCCATAGATGTCTCGCAATTTTCGTGCAATTTTTTCAGAAGTTTGACGTTATGAAGTGCACATTTCGTTTTGTAGGCAATCTCGTGGTTTGGGCAAACTATCACAAGCTTGATCTTGTCCAGCGATGGAAAACCCATCTCGGTTACGTCATGAACGTCCAATCTGAAACGTTCGAGCCATTTTTTTCTTGATGGAGCCCATAACAAGTACCTTAGTAGCATCATGCAGACATTATCGAAGAACACTTCCGATATCGGTATAGGGACGGTCGCCTGATTTCCAAGAAATACCGTGATAGAACTGCCTTAGCCACGTATTTTGTTCCTTATACTCATCGGTGAGCCGTTTTCAAGGAATAAGTTCCTTGAATAAAAATACTAGAGGTTGGTTGTTATTATCCAACCCGAACTATTGCCAGTGCTTTCAAAACGAAATCATTACCGGGCTTTTTGAAGCCCTGCATATCGATGATATACTTCATTTCTTTTTACACAAGCTTATTCACGTTACCACTGACGGGACTATACTTAACTATACGGTCGTGTAAAATGAGATAATATGTGGATGTTCCAGCTGGAAAATTATCTCTCGATTCAAATTCTAAACGCACGTTCACGGGAGCATTTTTCAAAGATTCGTTTTCTTTTGAACAATCGATGACTATCAAAGGTAAGTATTTTCTTAAATCTACCTTACTCAAAAGAGGTTCAGAATTTTTTTCATAATAAGCATTCTGAAAATTTGCATACGTATTATATGGTACGGTATACTGGTTGCGATCTATATTTAAATTTATATTTCCATACGTGTAACATTACGAATTTAAAAAGAGTTTAACATTACTCAAGTGGCAGTGATAGAACTGACTCGCGTTTACCTGCCTCTGAGATTTTCTATTCGTTTGAAAAGCATGAATAATGAAGCGTGGTTTTTCCAATTGAATGGATGTTTTAGCAGTCCATCCATGTTTCGGAGAAGATGAAAGAACTGGATATTCGTAGAATTACTAGCTGCGGTAATTCATAATCACAGGTCAGCTTTATTCGATGTAATTGAAGAGAGGAATCTTACGCTTATCGGAGAGGAATACGCATGGCATCAGTCACTCTATCTTCGTCGGCTCAATTTTAAATTCTTCATAAGTATGATCTATTCCTGCTGTTTGTATTATGGTATATACATATATAATATCATTTCTCGATTTAGTGAGTATGAGCTCGTCTTTAATATTTACTAAAATTTTTCTGTAATCTTCGGTAAATCCAAGGATCATGTTGAAAGGCATAGACAGGTGGAAGTAACCATCATTTGGTGAGTTTCTGCGATTCTTCTACACCCAGCCAGCTAGCGTTCTTAATGATCAATTTATAACTAGGGTTGAGAGAAACCCAACTTTTTATGAGAGTAGTTAACCCGACATTTTTACATTTATCATTTTCAATAACATTGATCTCGTATCTGATTTCTTCAAACATATAACAGATGGCGTTGTTGACTAACATAGAACATTTGAGTAGCGTATCATCCGGTTTAACTAGTTTACCACGTACAGGTAGTGAACTTCGTGATGGTAGAAGACATAAATCCCGATGTTGAATGGCGATGCCAATTTCATCGCTGTTACCAAACGATTGCGTAGGGTAGGGCTAATGTGCGTGAAGTTCGTAGTGAGACACTGACTCATCAAATGTTACAGGTGAATGAATGTTTAGAATTTCTCTCATCTATTTGTAAGCAACAGAAAATAATACAAGTTATTTTCCACCAGCGTCGACTCTTAGACCGAGACTTGTTAGTGCCTGCTTGCTCGCTGACGACTGATGGGCTGTCGACATGTTGAGCTCTTTATATGGCCCCTACCAACGTTGCTGCTGTAAACGATTCCCATCACATTTGTTTGTCTGATTGTGATTACTTCTTCTCGAAAATTAACTAACCGTCTGTTTTGATCGATTATGCGTATTTGCAAGTGATCAATGTTTTTAAATGTAACTGGAAGGTAAATGACCTACGAGAGTGCTTCAAGCAGCTTATATCCTGGCCGTACTGCTGGAAAGAATTCGTGTATCGTGTGAACCTCAGAGCCGTTTATATATGCGCCTGAAGTAATATCGTACTGAAAAATCTCACGTGAGATCTCAGGTGAGAACTCATATGAGATCTCACGTGAGATCTCACGCCAAAATCTCATCTGAAATTCTGGCCGCGAGTTGCTAAAATCCCTTTAATGATAAAAAATCAGTTTCTGGGAGTTATGGGTCGCCTATTAGGTTACGCCACCTCCAGATAAGTTCAAAAATCTATGTTTTGAAGCGATTTAGTCTTTTTTTACATTTTTAGAAATTTGACACATGAGATCTCACGTGAGATCTCACGTGAGATTTCACATAAGAAATTTGAAACATGAGATTCCACGTGAAATCTCACGTGAGATCTTACGTGAGATCTCATGTGTAAAATTTCTAAAAATGTAAAAAATGAATAAAACGTAGATTTTTGAACTTATCTGGGAGTTGGCGTAACCTAATAGACGGTTCCTAATTCCCAGAAACTGATTTTTTATCATTGAAGGAATTTTAGCAGCTCGCGGACCAGAATTTCAGATAAGAGTTTGGCGTGAGATCTCACGTGAGATCTCATGTGAGTTCTCACCTGAGATCTCACGTGAGATTTTTCAGTAGGGTATTATATTCAACTCGCAATGCGTTGATCTTGAGGATAGTTATAGGCAAATCTGAATTATGTATGTAATTAGCTTCTGGAAAGCGTTTGGTGAAGGCAAGTAGTTGACCAATACAATCTTGAGGACGGAAATCAATAGGCTGACTACACTTAATGACACTGCCAAGTGTATTATTGTTTGGCTTCAGACAGAATAAAACCTTTTGCATGGTGTTAAAGTATCACGGAGGAAGTTTGCTATATCCTCTATCTCGTAACTACCAGTTGGTAAAAATAATTCTTCTTTACCCACATAAAACTTGTTATTGCCTGTATCGATATTTCGTATCGAATTGAAGGTTAAAAGTTCAACTAAACCGGGAACGTAATTTTTGTTTGGTGAAATTTCAGTAGGTGGAAAATACTGTACTTTGAGAACTGATGAATTACCGGAGAGACTTAAAGTCAATGAATTCTCCATGACTATCCAATGTAGAATTATTAAACTATCATTGCGCTCGCCTTTATATAGCCCGACCTAGCTTGTTACACAAGAACTTGAGACAGATGTGACCACAGTTGAATGTATTATATTTTTGATATCTGTCATGATTATATTTAACCACATTCACACGTAGATACAGCATTAAGTCAGTAGGTGGTTGAAGATCTCCAAAACTATCAAAGTAAACTACATTCTCACCACGTTTGCGATACGCTGCTCAGTGCGTTCCAGGCCCATCTTTATCTTCTAAATTTACAATAGCTGTTTCACTATCATGAGGCTCGCTTGCTGGTAAGGCATTTTGCATAAAGATACCGCAAAAATATGGAATTTTGAAGATTTTAGCATACTTAATTATATGTAGATCCGCAAGAGCCTTTTGTGGTAATCTCACTTCGAGGTTCTTTTCTTTTCTTCAACATAAATTTTTTGTTACCACCTATACGAAGATCTGCACCTGTTTTATACGGTTTCAGAAAAAGACCTTTCCTAAAGCTATTTCTTCCATTTTAACGTTATGTCTCTGATCCTCTTCTAATTGCTTTTTAGCTGTACTTACATGATTGACTGTTTTTGCTATGCTAACAGCCCCGCCAGCCGTAGCACGAACAGCACTGAGCCGAGCGAATATTGGTACGAGAAACGGTGGGTAACTACCCAATTTTGAGGATACCGGTAAAATGCGTGGAATGATAATTTTACGTTTTTCACCTGCTTTCTTGACAGCAGAACGAGCATCTTTCAAAGCAGGTAGAATCACCTTACTAACAGAGTTACTTTTAACCATTGATTTTGAAGCAGCTTTTATTATATTCTTTAGCCTCGTGGATTGTTTTTCTCTTTACAGCCATTCCGAGTTTTGAATTGTCTCGCCTCAGTGTTTTCTCGGTTGTGAGAATAAGTTACGTCGTGCTCTTGGCTAGCTCTATTGAGTAGATTGATACCTTTGTCACCTCATGCACAACATTTTCCTAACTTAGTAGCTGATCCGCAGTACTAATATCCTGGTAAATGAAGTTCCACTGGAAGGTTTGTTAATAAAACCGCGACCTCGACGTCGTCGTCTGTATATGATCATCACACCACGAAGGTTCGATGAAGACTGAACCCACGAGTATAAAAGCGCTCTATTTATAGCCGAATAATCAGTTGCGATCGAGACCTTGTACTGTACACATGAACTTTAAGAAACAGTCTGCTAAGCTTCCGGTATTGAATTTCGACAATATCGTAGAGCAAGAAAAAAAAACGAAGTATCATGGAAATTTAATTTCAAGCAGCATTAGAGCTGTATTTTGTGGACTGTCAAATTGTGGGAAAACCAATAGTTTGCTTGCACTTGTTACAGACCCCAATGGTGTTAGATTTGAGAATATTTATACGTATTTAAAGTCTTGGAATCAACTGAAGTATAAATTTGTAGACTGTTTTTATCTTTGTCAGTCATATGCTCACATTCCAAAGCATCTTGTCAGAGATAATATAAATCTTTTGGTAATTTTTCGGCAAGATGACGTAAATTTAAAACACTTGTATGAAGATCATGTTAATTCTAATATGACTTATACAGAGTTTAAGGATTTGTTTAAAGTTCGCAATGCAGTTAAACACAAATATAATTTGTTAAAGTACGGAAAAGATATTTTTGAGAAAGCAATGGAAGATACTTTCAAACCCATTGTTGATCCTCTTCAGAAACTTGTTGAAATGTCGAAAAATCACATTCAAACTGAAAAAGAAGTTACGAATCAGAAAACCAATGATACTCTAGACATTAGCTATTTTCCCGATAGTACTGTCGATACATACGGTTTCGATAATGATACTTAAAAAAATAATACTCTTGAAAATATAAAAGTAGATAGCATATTAGATAGTAAATAAATACACATGCTTAGTCAGAAAAATAGCAAGTATCTTGATAAAATTTATGGAGTACGCAAAGAACATAGTCAAATGATAATCGGCAATACACCGATACAAGATGAGAAGTACCAAAGACTCAAGGACCGATAAAAGATGAGAAGTACCATAGACACAAGGACTCTTGGAGTTACTAATCACAGAAAATCCTGAGCGGAAGTATATGAGTTCACATGACTTAGAAAACTATCGCACTATTGTCGAGACAACTAACGCTCACAAGAAGAGGTACAGAGGTGATGAATCTATTCATAAACACAATAGAAAGAAATTTGAAGAAATTATTATTCCTCTTTTCTTCAATGAATCTAAAAACGTAAGATGACCCACGATAAAAATAGTGATTTTGGTGTCCTACCTAGATATGAATTTGCGAGAAAAAATTCAACATTAGATTATGTGTACTAGGATGATCCAAATGAACTTCTGGATCGTCTTCGTTTACTAATAACTGAATGATCAGCTGGAAATGAGAGTCATACCAATAACATTCATTCAATCATTAAAGAGCTTTACGAGGCTGACTATACTGAGGTGAAATTGATGTAATTTTCAGTATCAAGATGAGTGTCGACATGTTCGAACGAAATCTAAAAGAAAGAGAGGGCATTCGAGGTCCTCCAGGAGTGGGATATAAAATCACATCCGATGGACAGTTCGATATTGAAAATAAGAGACTATACAATGTAAGAGTATCTAATGATCTACATGATGCAGTTAACGTGTAATCATTACAGCGTATAGTGGAGGGAGAAGTTGAGAAAGTCATGAATGTTATACACGGATTAAGAAATGATTTCAATAATTTAGATAAAATAGTGGAAGCTTATCGAGATGAATTAAATAAAAAAATTCTTAATCTTGAGAGGGAAATCGAGAGTATAAAAGTGATGATACTTTGTTATCACATAACAGTAATTCACTGGATACCAAAGAGTCAACATCAAATCATGGATCATCGAAAGAAAGTAGTAGTAGAAGAGCTACATAAACCTGCTCGAAGAAACTACCAACGTCGAAAGATTGATATAAAAGGCCTGGATGAAACTTGGCAAACTGATTTGGTTGACATGCAACCTTATGCTCGAGAGAAAAAAGCTTATAGGTAGTTGCTCACCATCATTGATCTGTTTTCTAAGTATGCGTGGGCTGTACCCGTTAAAAGTAAATCCGGTGCAGATATTACAACAGCTATGGAGTATGTCTTTGTTCAAGGATGAGTACCGAAGAATCTACAGACAGACAGAGGCAAGGAATCTTACAATTTACACTTTAAAAAACTGATGGTGCAGTACAAGATTAATCTCTACTCAACATACAGCAATCTCAAGCCGTCTATCCGTGAATGATTAAATAGAACATTCAAAAATAAGATGTGGATACGATTTAGTTTGCGTGGAAATTTTAAATGGCTTGATATTTTATCTGATTTGATTTCTACCTACAATAGTACAAAGCATAGAACTATAGGTATGAAACAAAAAGATGTTACGGCAGTGAACGAAGCGCAGATCCTAACTCGATATTCAAACCAGTCTCAACCTGTAAAGAAAGCAAAGTTCAAAGTCAATGACAGAGTACCAGTAAGCAGAGTCAAGCAAGTATTCGTGAAAGCATACGCATCTAATTGGTCGGCAGAGATATTTATAATAGATAAAGTGTCAAAAACAAATCCTATTACTTTATAAACATAACAGTTTGATAGATTATCAAGATCAAATAGTTTCCGGTGGTTTCTATGAACAAGAACTTTTGAAAGTAAAATATCCGGACATCTATCTTGTAGAAAAAGTTATAAAGAAACGCGGCAATCAAGTTTACGTAAAGTGGCTCAGATTTGATAGTTTCCACAACAGTTGGATTAATAAACAAGATATGTGATTTCTTTAATAATAATTGAATAAAAAGAAAGTAGTGAAAGCACCAATCAACGCTCCCTACCTGTGAGGAACAACCATCAAATTTTTCCTCTCCATAAACTTTCTCTTCATTTTTTTTTATTTTTTTATCTTTTATTATTTTTTTTTAATTTATTTTCATTAACTTACAAATCTTTACGAATTTCAAAATTTTGTTCACCTTGATACAATAAAAATAATTTGTACTTATTAGCTCGCTCGGCAAGTTCATCGAATGAATTTTGATTCCCCTGAACGGCCTTGATACTCGATTGGGAAGGAAGATTTAAAACTCTTCATCGATGATGACGACAGCTTTCAATCCAAACTTGGTATTCACCTGCTTGATCTCTGACACTATGCATCTCACCTTTCTGCAGATCTGATAGATTCTTCTTTGTATGATAGGTATTAGAGCAGATTCGGTTAACATGGCAAAGTCCATTATGAAACAGAGAATAATTACCATTTCCGAAAATATTACAAGTTAGTGAAGGATATACTTACCTTGATATTAATGTGACCAGTAATAGTGAACCTGTTACTGAATGAACAGTAAATCTATGTGTGAATCAATAATGTGCATAATAAGTATTTTATATAGAATTATGAAAATTTAGTGTTTTTTTATTGTGTAATATTTTTCTATGGGCTCTTACGAAAATCAGATACGTCTGATCATTTGGTAGTGTTTTAATCATGAATTATACGTGCAAAATTCGACACGTGATGCAAATTATAGAAGATGGAATAAATACCATGGATTTGTGGCACAAGTTGAAATTTTTAGAAAATTTCATGACTTATCTTGTGACACGTGTACATGTGCTTTTATGTACATGTAATATGGATCATATTATAAGTTAAGATAAATAAATTTCATATAAGAAAGGGTAAATAGTCAAAATGAAAAAAGTGGCAAAAGAAGAAAGTTATAATATAACGGAGATCACAGATTCGGCGCTAGTCGGCGCATAGTAGAGCCCTGTGGTACCGGCATTCCGGGAAATCACGCATATATTGGGCTGGGTGAGTGTGCGATCGGTAGCCCCGTGGTTAGGGTGCTCGACTCTCATCCGGACGAATCGGGTTCAAATCCCGATGCCATCGCCTATTTTTTCTGTTTCTCCTAAATCTGTAATCCCGTTACAATAAGAAAATAAATATTAAAATAAGGTGATTGGGTGATTATATATGGATCCAAGGTTTATGAGAGAAAACCCTGGAACACTGGTTTTATATTTTTTATTATAAAATCATAAACCCTCCTGAAAAATCTCACGTGAGATTTTTCAGCAGGGTATTAGCTGGATGAATTTGAAGGTCCGAAAGTTACGTGATCTCCTTGTTTAATATATAATGTAAGTAAGTACCTAAATCAAAAGTTAATATGAGAACAATTTGCAAACACACAGAAAAAATCACAGACTTAAGATATTCTCTGAATCAATTTGTTTCATACTGGAGCTACTTTTACTAGAATTTATAGCTTTTACAGTCACTGTATCAGCATATTAAAATTTAAAATTCGGAAACGCTATACGTGTTTTAATTCTGTTAGCAGATTATTCTATATCTAATAATTTGTTTCTAATTATATTTCTTTTATAGATTATGTGAATGAATGTAGAATAATAAATTAAATATTTTATCTAAGGCCGAATCCATCTCAAATCAGACAGCCCGCGTATGCCTATTTCACCTATCATGTTGAAATAAAAATATTTATGTTCTACTCGAAAAAATATTTTACACGTGTTTTTTTATTTTTTTGTTTCATCAAAATTTCATGCGTTCAGCGATGCCGAAAAATTCCGAGAAAATTCTTTCATTGAGAAAAAAAATTTTCAATGTGATTTTCAAACTGCTATTGTGTCAGCAGTTTTTCGAGCTTTTAAACGTGTAACACACAATTTCACTCAGTTTTGAGCCCTCTTTAACGGCCTTAATGTCATTTTCAAAAAAAATAAAAAATCCACGAGCTATGCACTTTTTACTGAAAAATTCATTTTTTAGGGAAGTGCCTTTTTCTCGAAAACCCCATGTTTTTTTTGCACAATTTTTGTTGTCGTGATAGAGGACGGTAATGCCTAGCTAGACGTATTTGTGAGATTCGGTACTTTTTCCCTGGGATAGCGATCACTAATGAGATAACACACAAACGAATTTTTCACGCCTAATGCTTATATATAGTCAATGATATTAGAGTCAATGTAAAGGTATTTATCTTTGTGCGTATGTAATATACATGTACGTGCGCCTACTTATAGGAGTATATGTACTAGTACATTTGTCCGCTAGATGGATATGGTTTGACTTAACATTTACAAAGAAAAGTTCGGTTTCTGCTATATATCACACATCTCGTCTTATTTAAAACCATCATCTTTTGGAAAATTATTACATATTTACACCTTATCAACTCAACTACGATGTCTCAATATTACTCAACAGAGAGAATCAAGTGTGCAGACTTTTAGACAAACACAAACAAATTATTTACAAATCTAGTTCCGTACGTTTAAAACAACTTGAGAATCTTGCTCATCCATTGAAGCACCTCTATCCTCATTTACCTTTGACACCTTCTACATATCTGTGTCAACATTGTTACAATCGTGCTTTAGAATTGGTGAGTAGTACTGACAATGAATTTATAACGGATAATGAAGTTACCGATAACGTAGTTGATAGAGATGAAGATTTTTTACCAAGTACTCCAGAACGCATTGAAGAATTTAATAATGAAATAAGTACATCTTTCTTAGGTTCTGTATCGCCTCTTAAAAGAAAAAATCTTATACATGAAAAATCAATTGAAAATTACGTAACAAAGAAGAAAAAAAAAATACTTTCAACATTGTCTAATACCCTTGATGTGAAGTTGAACAATGTTTATGACGTTTCTATAACAGCAAATGAATCAACTGTATGCCATTGTACAGAATGGATACAAAATCTTGGTCTAGCCTTGCAAAAGTGTTCTACGGTATCAGAAAAAATAAAAATTCTGACTTTGCTACCTTCATCCTTTACAAAACATGAAATTTTATCTTTATTTCCAGAAATAACAATGTATATGATCAACAAATCGAGAAATCTTGTTAAAGAAAAAGGAATTTATTCAGAACCAGATGCATATTCAGGCCATCCGATTGATGAAAACATGGAAAAAATTGTTATGGAATATTATTTAAATGATGATTTTAATTGTTCAAGACAAAGTCCTAATAAATGTGACGTTGTTACAATTAAAGTTAAGAATAAAAAAGAGAAAAAGTTAAGCGTTTTCTTACTCGAAGTTTAAAAGAGACGTATAAAGTATTTAAAAATGATTATCCAGAATTGAGAATTGGAAAATCGAAATTTTATAGTTTGCGACCAAAGTATGTCTTACTTAGCCCCATCAAAGAAGTTTGTCTCTGTATCTATTGCGCAAATTATGATTTATTTCTTACGAGCTTAATTAATTTTAGAGCGAGTAACGTCACAGAGTTGGATGAAAGTCGGTCACAAATAATAAATGCAACAATGTGTTCTGAGCCATCTGATTTATGTTATTTACAAGAATGTAAACTATGTCCAGGGATTAAGGGAATTACGTTTCATGTTTTAAAACTGCAAGATGTAGAAGGCACAGAAGAAATTACATATGCTTTGTGGGATAATGGAAACCTGATTAAAAGACACTATCAATTTCTGCTTTTAAAGATGAACTTTCGGTTTGGACCATGAGGGTTAGTACTCACATGTATGTAAAAAATATACAACGCAAAGCTATAAAAACAGAAAGAGAAAGTGCTAAAAAGACTCACATCATTTAGTTCTTCAAATAGACTTCGCTGAAAACTGGGCTGTGATTCATAATAAAGCTGTTCAAGGAAATCATTGGGTTAATGATCAAATTTCTATTTTCACAGCAGTCTCTTATCAAGGGGATTCGACACAAAGTTTCGCAGTTGTAAGTGATGACCGAAAACATGATTCAGCGTATGCTTTGCTAGCAGTACAAAAAATTATAAAATTCTTGAAAGAAAATTGTTGTGATTCAATTAAAAAATTACCATCGTATCAGACGGCGCTGCGAGTCACTTTAAAAATCGCTTTCAATTAGATGAACTAAAACGAGCACCGTGTGATATAAAATGGTTGTTCTCTGCTACTGGGCACGGCAAAGGAGCTGTAGATGGTGTGGGTGGACTTATAAAGCATTATGCTACTTCGCATAATCTTCGAGAGCCCCTTGAAGAAGCTATTCAAAACGCAAATGATTTTGCAATACATGTTCAAAAATATACTGATGCTATTAAAATAATACATTTACAAGATGCTGAAATAGAACAATTCAGAAAAGAAAAAAAATATTGATTGGCTTACAACTCCAAAGTATCCTGGAATTCAAAAACTCATATATGGGTTAAAAAACATGTGACGATAAAATACATTGTTTGACAGCAAAGACCGCTGATCGTCCGCTTACTGAATTAAGAACAATGAAGCAGAAAAACAAAGGTAGTAAAATAGGTATACAAATGAAAAAAGGTATAAAAATAAAAAATCAAAAAGACGCAAATAACAAATAAATACATAGTTATGTGTACCTGTATATTACATACACACAAAGACAAATACCTTTACATTGACTCTAATATCATTGACTATATATAAGCATTAGGCGTGAAAAATTTGTTTGTGTGTTATCTCATTAGTGATCGCTATCCCAGGGAAAAAGTACCGAATCTCACAAATACGTCTAGCTAGGCATTACCGTCCTCTATCACGACAACAAAAATTGTGCAAAAAAAACATGGGGTTTTCGAGAAAAAGGCACTTCCCTAAAAAATGAATTTTTCAGTAAAAAGTGCATAGCTCGTGGATTTTTTATTTTTTTTGAAAATGACATTAAGGCCGTTAAAGAGGGCTCAAAACTGAGTGAAATTGTGTGTTACACGTTTAAAAGCTCGAAAAACTGCTGAAACAATAGCAGTTTGAAAATCACATTGAAAATTTTTTTTCTCAATGAAAGAATTTTCTCGGAATTTTTCGGCATCGCTGAACGCATGAAATTTTGATGAAACAAAAAAATAAAAAAACACGTGTAAAATATTTTTTCGAGTAGAACATAAATATTTTTATTTCAACATGATAGGTGAAATAGGCATACGCGGGCTGTCTGATTTGAGATGGATTCGGCCCTAAGATAAATATAAAAACTAGTTAAAAAAAATTGCTTAGAAAGAAAAATAAAGAAGTCCGAGAAATCTTTGTAAAAAAGGCAGTGTAAAACCCTTTTCCTCACACCGGGCCGAAGGTGTATTCAATAAAAAGGAAGATTTAAATACTATTGTTATAAATTGAATATTATTTATAACAACAGTGCTCTATGTGCTCAGTAAATCTGTATGAACAAATAATGTGCATAATGAGTATTTTGTTCCTCGCTAAAAAAAAAGGATCTAAACGGATTGGAAACTGAAAAAATTAACTTATCCGTTTCAATCCATTTTTTGAATCCAGTGAGATTCGTTTCAATCCGAAAGGGTTTTAAAATGTGTTCAAATTGTCAATCTGTTTCAATCATTTTGTTTAATAATTAAAACTTTTGAATCCGTTTCAATCCTGTACAATAGTGCCTTTCAGTTTTAAGTACGTTTCAATCCGAAGCCTTTAAGTTTCAAATCCGTTTTAATCCTGTCTTTAAGTTTCAAATCCATTACAATCCGATGCTTTTAAGTTTCAAATCCATTTCAATCCGATGCTTTTAAGTTTCAAATCCATTTCAATCCTGTCTTTAAGTTTCAAATCCATTACAATCCGATGCTTTTAAGTTTCAAATCCATTTCAATCCGATGCTTTTAAGTTTCAAATCCATTTCAATCGATTCATTTTAAAACTACGCGTAGTAACGTGTCTTAAAGTCAATTGAAAATAAAAACTTCGCGCTACAATATAGCAGACAGAAAAACAACTAAGTAATTCGCTTATAAAAAATACCAAAAACTAAATCACGATAAACCACGACGTAGTTGCCGTCCTTTTCAACGAAAGTTTTAATAACGGTTGAATAAAGTAACAAAATCACATTATTCAAACTTTATATTCGTCGAGATATTGTAATATAAACTTGAAAGTTTGTAAAATAATGGATTCTTATAGAATTACGGAGAAAAATTACGTCATGATTTATCGTAATTTGGTTTTCATTACTTGTTATTTAAACGTATTAGCTGTTTTTCTGTTTGCTATATTACGGAGCTAATTTTGAATATTCAATTGACTTTAAGACACCATTAACCTTTAGACTGCCAGAAAGCCTATATATAGGCTTTAGAGGAAAATCAATATTTTTTTGTGAAAAATAGTATTCCGGGGGTTTTCAGGGTAGCTGATCACGAATCTGGGGTCAAATTTGACAAATTTACTTCATAGGGCCCGAAATACCCCCCCCCCCCACCCCACCGCCAAATGCCCCAATTTTTATATATTTCTAAAACTTGGTGAAATTGCCAATCTGGATTGCACCAAAAACACCCGGAGTAACATTTTCACCGAGCTTCAAAAATAGGAGAATTTTTTGGGGGGGCCTGACTTCAGATTCGTGATCAGCGACCCCGAAAACCTAAATAATATGATACTTTCATCGAGTTTTAATCGTAAAAAAAATTCTATAATTGAAAATTTTTTTCTTTACCGTATCCTGCTGGAAAGCCTATATATAGGTTCGACCTCTGACATGAACTTTGTATATAGTTGATACCTGATACAAGACACTAATTTGGCCACTTCTAAAGGGCCGTTTAAACGTTCAAATCCCGCCAGTATAAAGGTGAAAGTGAGAAACTGTGTGTGTGTGTGTGCGTGTTTGTGTGTGCGCGTGTGTGTGCGCGTGTGTGTGTGTGCGCGTGTGCGTGTACGCGGGTGTGTGTGCGCGCGTGCGTGTGTGCGCGTGTGTGTGCGCGCGTGCGTGCATACGTGCGTGCATGTGTATGTATATATATATATATATATATATATATATATATATATATATATATATATATATATATATATATATAGTAGGGGGTACCCCCTACTCGCTCAGCTTGTCAACCCCCATTTTAAGTAACCACTCATTTGTTCTATTTTTTCCACATCACCCAAGAGATAAATAGATGAATGCATTTTTTTTAGTGGTATCCCCAGTAGGCCTAATCCACATTTAAATAAATATCATATATAATTTTTATTTTGATATTGAATAGAATATTTTATAACATCATTTAGATACTTCTATTATATATATATATAATTTTTATTATGATATTCACGATAAAAATTTTTATTTGATCCATACTTAAATAAATTTCATATACAATTTTCATTTAGTCGTTGATTAAGATCTTATAACATCATTTGAACAATTTCTCCTTTATTTTATACTGCTATTGCGTATATTTTATATTGGGAAATTTGTTTTTTGAATATATAAGAGTATATTTACGTTATCAAGTTTGATTAAAAATCTTTTGTTCTATTTTATTTTTGGTATTTTATGTATTAAACTGAAACTTGAATAAATTTTGTATACCGATTTCATTTAGCTATTGATTTAGATCTCTTGTAACATCGTTTAAACAATTTCTCATTTATTTTATACTATTATCGCGTATATTTTATATTGTGAAATTTGTTTTTTGAATTTTATAAGGGAGATCACAGATTCGGCGCTAGTCTGCGAATAGTAGAGTCCTGTGGTACCGGCATTCCGGGAAATCACGCATATATTGGGCTGGGTGAGCGTGCGATCGGTAGCCCCATGGTTAGGTCACTCGACTCTCGCACGGACGAATCGGGTTCATATCCCGATGCGATTGCCTATTTTTTCTGTTTTTCCTAAATCTGTAATCCCGTTACAATATATAAGAGCATATTCACGTTAAAAATTTTGATTTAAAAATCGTTTCTTTGATTTTATTTGTATTTTGATACTAATCAAATCAAAACTTAATTAAATTTTATATAGAATTTTCATTTAGCTAATCATTAAAGTCTCTTATCATCATTCGAATAATTTCTTCTTTATTTTATCCTGTTATTGCGTATATTTTATATTGAGAAATTTGGTTTTTGAATATATATGAACATATTTAATAAATATATGCAATGTATACATATATATATATATATATATATATATATATATTTACTTATATAACTAAATTTTTTTTAATTATCAAGAATTTCTCCCCAAACAATATTTTTAATTTCTAATGAAATTTCTAAATTATTTTGTATATATATGTTATCTGGATTTCTACATCTTGATAAAGCAACATATAATTGACCGTGTGAGAATAGTTGACTTTTGATATATAACCCTACATATTTAATACTTTGTCCCTGAGATTTATTAATGGTCATGCAAAATACTAATGTTAATGGAAACTGTTTTCTATGAAGAATAAAAGGTAATGAAGAAGATTCTCCAGTATTTAATGTAATTCTAGGAATAAAAACTCTATTACTTAATTTTCTCCTGTTAATATTTCCGCTCCAATATTATATTTAAATAATTTCGTAATTTTAGAAATGTATACTAAAATTTCTAATTAACATAACAATGGCATTAACTTTTAAATCTAATTTATGAGGTGGCTAACCTTCATAAATATTGTTTAAGTTTCTATTGGCAAAAGTTGATGAATGTTGTCATCACTTTGATAAATACCTTTATGAGTTGCGTAATCTGTACTATAGTGAGTCTTTTTATCACCATTTAATAACATTAAAATGTTTTCATTCAAAAATTTAATGTCTTCATTATGAGGTGCTAAAATAACACGATCATAATCATTTATTTTATTAATATTTTTATAAATTTGTAAGCAAACATCGCTAGTTCTCCAATTATTAGGTATTATAAAAGGATTTGTATTACCGTCTTCAATTTGTAATAATAATTTCGAGAATTCATTATTCTGGGAACTAATATTGTGTTTTAATTTGAAAATATTTAATAAAGGCGAAAGTTCAGAATATTTAATAGTCTCTTCAATTATAGCGCTTCTAAATCCGTGTTTCATTACTGGGAGTGTTTCTCGAAAATCACCTCCTAAAATTATTAATTTTTCCCCAAAAGGTAAAACATTTGTACATAAATCTCTTAAAGTTCTGTCAATAATTTCTAAAGCTTTTTTGGGTATCATAGATGCTTCATCCCAGATTATGACTTCCGTTTCTCTCAATTTCTTTTTATCTGATTCTAATTTTAAAAAAGAATTTTCAATACCATTTAAATCTAATGGCAATCTCATGGTTCTACGAGTAGTCATTCCTTTGGGTAAGAGAATAGACGCTATACCAGTCCAAGCCATTGATATAATATTGCTTCCTCATAGAGGAAGCTTTGTGATAGTAAAAAAACAGTTTATGAGATAATGTGTTGGAAATGTTATTTAGCAAATTTGGAATCGAAATACACTATTTTTAGAAAATGTCCGTATGGATGTGTGTGTGTGTGTGTGTGTGTGTGTGTGTGTGTGTGTGTGTGTGTGTGT